>CAWUFW010010293.1:0-597500 GCA_963921515.1 Calotriton arnoldi
CCCATTGAGCTGACGGTCATGGTCGACGAGATCATCAAGGTGTACCCACAAATCTATGGGAACATGGTCCAGCACACACCACTAGCCACCAGAAACAGAATGTGGAACCGGATCGTAGACCAGGTCAATGCAGTCGGGACCCTGCCCAGGAACAGAGGTGAAATAAACAAACGTTGGAATGACGTAAAGAGCCTGGTCAAGAAGAAGGAGGGCAAAAACAGAGAGCTGGCTGCCGTCACTGGCGGAGGGAATCCCGCGCTCTTTAAGACCTTCAAAGCGTGGGAGGAGAAGGTGCGAGTCGTAATACATCCGGAGATCCTCGCCGGATTAGCAGAGGGAGTGGAGGCTGGTAAGTACAAACTAATGTATACCAGCACACCGCTATGTACTCACATGCGCAACCACCATGCCACAGCTCCCAGGGACAAACACCCCCATGTCCAGCACACAATACACAACACATCACACACACATGCAACAGACACCACCACACACAGCCCAAACCGAACAACTGTAACATACGTGGGGACATGTGTACACTCAGCCAGCCACGTAACCACCAACAGGTCCCCAAATATGCCAGAAGCGCCACAACGAGCACCCACCACACCCATGTGTCCGCCACAGCTGCACTAACCGACAAGTAACAGGTAAGTGGCAGGAACACAAAGTGCAGTGGGTGGGACGGTGGACAGCCCAAGTACAACACACACCAGGCCCCAGTCCCACAGCACAGCAAGGAGGAGCATCCCCCACACCCCACAGCCACGTGTCAGCCACCGCAGTGCACAACGACAGCCGAAAGGCAGACATCACGGTCCACAGCAATCGGTGTCAGTGGGTGTCCAGCCACCCCACGACCCACAACACCCCCCCACCCCCACAGACCTGCAACATGGAGCACCCCCGCTTAGAGCCATGTGGCATCCAGTACAGTGCACGCACGAACAACTTGCAGGTGGGAAACTGGACAGGGCTGGATTACTGGAGGCATGAGGACCATAACACGACCAACACATGGGACATGTCACGTAGCAGACGAACACGCAGCACCGCCCACCGTCACGAACAAGTGAACAATGTGCACACGGACATGAACAACAGACTCACACCCCACATGACCCATCACAGACATAGCAACACCCAAGGAGCCACGTCTGCATGCACAAGCCACACTGAATATAGTACCACACGGCAGCCACTGTGCAACTCATCACACACAACCGAAACACCATTGAAGTCCTGTCCATGTAGCCCCTACTGCCTGTCAACCACACACCCCACAACTACGCCTATGTAAGACAAACAACACTAGACGCAACAGAGCGGAACAACATAAATGCACACGAACACCACTGAACCCATCAAACACACAGACACACCATGCACATACAACATACCATCCATCCCATCCGTCAGCCCCAGTCTCATGAAAGGCATGTCATCCGCACAGCTGCCACACATACAGCAGTCACGCTAAGATACATGCCCATGACCAACCATGTGCCAGAAGTCAATGAAGCGCACGACACACTGTGAGCAACAACACACAACATGGGCCACACCCCCCCGAGCACTGCAGTGATGCACATGGCACAGGGCAGCACGCACACCAAGGAGATGGGACAACTGCAATACGTTGGCTGGCACACAACCATCACTCACTCATAACGATGCGTCCAATGCCATGTCCAGTAATCACAACAGACAGCAAATATGCAGGCCATGTCAAGCATGCACACACCTCAAACCATGCACTGTCATGCTGCCACAACACATGTCACGTTCGGCACCCATGGCTCACAGCATGTACCCCAAAAGCATATCCCCTCCCAAATGCGAATCTGGGGCATGGCCCCCATGTTGCCATATGCGTTCCTAAGCGTTCCATTTGAACCCCACAAGCATATTCCTTCCCAAATGCGAATCTGGGGCATGGCCCCCATGTTGCCATATGCGTTCCTAAGCGTTCCATTTGAACCCCAAAAGCATATCCCCTCCCAAATGCGAATCTGGGGCATGGCCCCCATGTTGCCATATGCGTTCCTAAGCGTTCCATTTGAACCCCAAAAGCATATTCCCTCCCAAATGCGAATCTGGGGCATGGCCCCCATGTTGCCATATGCGTTCCTAAGCGTTCCATTTGAACCCCAAAAGCATATCCCCTCCCAAATGCGAATCTGGGGCATGGCCCCCATGTTGCCATATGCGTTCCTAAGCGTTCCATTTGAACCCCAAAAGCATATTCCCTCCCAAATGCGAATCTGGGGCATGGCCCCCATGTTGCCATATGCGTTCCTAAGCGTTCCATTTGAACCCCAAAAGCATATTCCCTCCCAAATGCGAATCTGGGGCATGGCCCCCATGTTGCCATATGCGTTCCTAAGCGTTCCATTTGAACCCCAAAAGCATATCCCCTCCCAAATGCGAATCTGGGGCATGGCCCCCATGTTGCCATATGCGTTCCTAAGCGTCCCATCTGAACACCAAAAGCAAAGTACAAACCAGACCCAGGATGGGCCAGGAGCCCGCATACACCAGAGTCACAATAAGTAGGGGCACAGCAACACACCCATCGGCATGGCCAATCCGTCCCATGCCACATGTGCACAGCACACAGTCCCATTGCCAAGCACACACAACTACAGGTGCTACAGCCACACACACGCCTCCGGGGAAACCCATGTACGAGATTGCACGAACTGTTAATGTCAGACGACAAATACATACTTCGCCAGGTGCAACACAATAACAAATCTCATTCTCTCCACAGGTGACGAACTGCTGGATGCTGGGGATGGAGCCAGCAGCCAGCACAGCCAGCCTACAAGCCCCCAACGAGGACACACGGATCTGGAGGATCTGTCCTCCTCTTCGGACACGGACCACCAAGCAGGCCCATCTGGTGTGGCAGGGCCCAGCCGCTCCCCAGGACCCCTCCTACCCACCAACCCATCATCCAGGGCTGCTGAACATTCCCAGCCCCCTGCTGCCACTGTCGTTGCGGCCACACCCACGGTCATTGTGGCCACTACCACTGCCGCAACCGCCACCATCGCCGCACCGACCACCACCGCCGCCACCACCACCACGTCTTCGCTGGCACCAGCCCCAGCGCAGGTGGTGGCCCGGCCGACTGGATCCACCCTGGGAGCCACAGCGAGGACCGTGGTGAGCAATGTGGCTAGTGGGCAGGCTGGTGGCAGCAGGACTGGTAGGAGGAGCAGGGTCAGGGAAACGCCAGCCTCCCCTGGGAGCCATGCCCTGCCTCAAATGGCCAGAGTCCTTGGGGCCTATGAAGAGGCCCAAGGACAATGGGTCCGGTCTGCTTCAGACACGCGTGAGGTGCTGGGGGTGCTGAGGTCCATGGACGCCCGTATGGGCCAACTCGTGGACCTCATGGGCCAGCTGGTGGTGGCGGTGAGGTCACTGCCAGGGACAGCAGCTCCCCTCCGCCACAACCTGCCGGGGCGCAGGGTGGAGCAGCAGTGTCCAGTTCCCCTGCGTCCACAGCCAGTGAGCACACCTCAACCACCAGCATGTCGCAAGCAGGCACCCCCTCGCAAACGTGGAAGGGGCCGTCCGAAGTGGAAACAGATCTCCCGGGAGGACTTCGCACGCTCCAAACGCAAGTGAGGCAGCCAGCCAGCCTTCCGCCAGCCTTCCTTGACCAGCCACTGCATTGACTTGGACTACGATCCCACTCCACACAGCCATCTGGATGGCATGTGTGTGTTGGACTATGGACATAGAACCAGTGGGTACACCCTGATCATCACGCAGCCATGACCGACAGCTCATTGTCACTGCACGCACCACTTCTGTCATCACCTTACACACAATCACATGTCACAGTTTGTAATAAATGCACCTTTTTCACTAACTGCTGTTTGTGCCCTGTGTTTTATTTGTACGGAATACAACGGCCACCTTGGGCGGAAAGGCACTTGATGCGTGGCATGGCAATTGAATCCGGAGGGCCTGTAGGGACCTAGGGGTGGGAGACAGAACAGGAGCACATTCAATGAGTGTGTCACACACCCATCACACAGTACATGTCAACAACTACAAGCAATGTACACACATCGCACAGAGCAATAGGGCACAATGCCACAGCCACCAACAGTGGCATACTACCCTGGCCATGGAGCGTTGACACACAGCACGCAGTGGACAAACGGCCACCCTGACACAGCACACACACACCTGCACAGATACAGCCACATCAGCCGTCGTACATGGACACTCACCATCAAGTGAAGTAGCGGGCGATGAGCTGCTGCCGCACATTACCAGCTTCCTCCTCTCCGCTGTCCTCCTCACTCGAGCTGTCCTGGTCTGCGGGCTGGGGCCCTGGTTGATCTCCGTCATCCACGATGAGGGGGATCTGCTTCCGAATGGCCAGATTGTGCAGCATGCAGCACGCCACCACTATCCGGCACACCTTCTGTGGGGAGTACGCCAGCGCACCCCGGTGCGGTCCAGGCACCTGAACCTGGACTTGAGGAGGCCAAAGGTACGCTCGACCACACGTCTGGTCCTCCCATGTGCCTCATTGTAGCGATTGTCTGCTGGGGTGCGAGGATTCCTCAATGGACTGAGCAGCCATGCCCCATTCGGGTACGCAGAGTCACCTGGGTGTGAGGGACACAGAGAACCGTTGCAATTCCAACTGGACAGGGGACAGCATCGCACAACCAGCACGCTACACCACTCCACATACTCACCGACAATACAGGCACGATCCTGTTGCATATTGGACATCAGTCGTGGCAAGATGCTGTTGCGCATTATGTGTGCGTCATGGGCCGAGCCTGGGAACTTTGCACACACGTGGGTGATCACCATGTCCGCAAGGCACACCACTTGCACATTCAGGGAGTGCGTGTGCTTCCTGTTGCGGTACAGGTGCTCAGTGGCCTGTGGTGGAACAAGGCCGACATGTGTGCAGTCAATGGCTCCAACGACGTGTGGGATTCTGCCAAGGGCATAGAATGCACCCTTCACTGCCGCCAATTCACGAGCCCTGGGGAAGCGGATGTACCTGTTTCGGTACAGCATCATGGCTGCCAGTACATCCCTCAGCACCTTGCTGAACATGGGCTGGGACATCCCTCCTCCAATGCCCACTGTGTGCTGGAATGACCCAGTGGCGAAGAAATGCATGGCGGCCATCACCTTAGCCGTGGGGGTGACAGCAGTCGGATACACCCTGCGGGGACGGAGATGGGGTTCTAACATGGCACACAGTCGATGCAGGGTTGGCCTGTCCAGACGAAACTTCCTAATAACCTCTGTATCGTCCATGTCCGCCAGCAATTGGTATGGGCGGTCAATGTTCGGTCTCCGCCTAGGGACAATGGCAGAGGACACATGTCAAAGCAACACGACACATTGCAATTTCGCATACACATCACTGACATGACTGAGCAAGCACATGAGCCACAGCCCAGCTGTCAAGCTGGGACGGCACGGCCACAATACACTTACACAGGTCTCCCAACAATGGCAATGGCTAGTGATACAAACCACTGCCATGTGCATGCACATGGGGATCTAGGCCCCAATGACTTGCGGGGCGTGCTGATGGGGACTGACTGCATATCCGTCAAGCGGCAACGCCACGGCAACATGAATGTCTGCTGAGCATGGAACTGCTTCCGCGGCTGGATGAGTATGGCACACGACGACGACGATGTGGGCACAGGCTGAGCGGCCAAAACAAGTGGGACCTGTGGCACGAGGGGATATGAGACAGTAGTAGGTGTCAGCACTGCACCCTATGTACAGCACTGTACGGATCACACCTCCCGAAACATTGACAGGTGTCCACATTGACAGCCCCATGCCAAGACGGCTGTGTGCTTGCAGTCACACGTCACAGGTGAGAGGTTACATTGCACGTGCCAGGTGGCAGACGTACATAGTGGGAGCTGGCATGTGTGTGCATGTGTCTCCTGTTCAGGATCCACCAGATGGGCGCTGACTCTGTACTGACCATTGGACACAGCATGTTCCGTGGAAGGCTTGTGTGTGTGGGATGGTGGCACTGGATGTGCCTCCGTTGGGTGGGGGGCCATGCACAGGGCGGGTACGTCGATGATTGCGCATTGTTGGTCACGGTGGGTGCACCAACTAAGATGTGTTGCCCTGTGTTCAATTCCTATGTCCGCATGATGATGGACTGTAGATGTGGGCAGACTACACATTGGTCGATGTGCTGTCTATATGCATGTGCCTTCACACCAGGCACAGCTGCCCCTGCACATGTGACCCCTGCTGGACTCGCTGCTGGGTCTGTGGAGCTGATGCACCTTCTGCGCGTGGGGCGGACAGCTCTCCTCACTTCCCTCATTGCGCATGTCATGACTTTGCCGCAGGTGACATGGATCATGGAGGGCCCACATGTACGCGTGGGTAGGCTACACATGATTGTACACTGGTCGCCACCCCCAGTCAGTGTTTCGAATGGGAAGGTTGTCGTGCTGGTGGTATGTTCGATGTGGTGGATGGGCGGGCCTAGGTGCGGGCTTACATTCCGGACATGGGGGGTAGTTGGATTGGCGACTAGTTGCAGTACACACGGGACACGTCTCTTCCTTTCCACATCTGGGTCATCCCTTGTACTAACTGACAGTGATACAGTCATCTTCGCCCCAGCCCTCATGTCCTCCCCTCGCTATCCCAATATGCATGCTCACCTGCGAGGCTAGCGCTTGCACAGGCAGCCCCAAGCTCGCACCAGAGAGGGCAAGGAGTGTATGTGTGGGTCCAGTTGCACGAGTGGGCTGTCTCAGGGTATGATGTGTTGCGGGACGCCGTCCACCTGCGTGGTGCCCCAAATGGAGACCCGGCCTGCATGGACTATGCATCACAGTCTTCGCCTTCCGGATCCGCCACCTGCGACACCCAGTGGCTGTGGCTGCCCTTGCGGCCAGGCCGCGTCCGTCTGTGGCTGATGGCCCACACATTCACTCTTTGGCCTCTCTGGGGAGGGCTCTGGGGTGGTGGCGCATGCGCTTGCACTTAGTCGCAATGGCATGTGGCGTGGTTGGTATGATGGGCAATGGATGGGATGGTGCGAGCCACCTCCCGTGACGTCAGTGCTGCTCGTGCTGTGGTGCGTCCCCCTACACTTCCATCTGACTTGTGCCATGCTAGACGTTGAGGTTCTATTGCCTGCGTGATATGACCAGGAGGAGCACGAGGAGACCTCTCACACACCATGCTCCACTGCCATCCCGTGCCCTGTATCGCCTGTGCGGATTGACTATGTTGGGGTTACACCTGGTCGACTGGGGCTGTGTGTGCCTTGTCAAGGGGCATGGCGGGCGCACAACAGGATCCAGCTTGTCCACAGAGGGTGGGCTGAGGTGCGCCTGGTACCGCTTTGTACGTGTGCCCGGCTGCTGTGCACACACGTGTTCACTCCCCCCGACAGGTGTCCTCTCACAATGCCCAGGGAAGCGGTGGTGTACTGTTCATGGCCCCTCCCGACAACGGCGTGCTCCAACTTGGCATGTGCGCATCTACCCGTCGCACCCACCCACCTGAGCACTGCGTCCATACGACTTCACACGACACATGTGTGTCTTCCACAGTTGTGCTACTCATTTGCGTTGACATCCAATACCAGTGGACTACATGGTCATGTCACGACTGCCGTGTACTTCACATACTCTCATCCTCTCTCATTCGTACTTGTGAAATGAGTCAGCGGAGACAGTTTTGGTTTCAAACATTATATTGAGTCTTCGGTCCTCTGTGATGCAGTATAGTGGACACTACTGGCAGCGGAATACATGTTGAGGATATACTGAGCATGATTGCAAATGGGATAGGGTGTGGGGTTACATGTGATTGGCTGTTGCATGTGGGATGTGGGCTTCAGAGTGACATCTGCTTGGCCAAGGCTGTGCTAATGTACATTTACGTATAGCTGCGGAGCTGCAGACTTTGACACAGACGGTATACATGTAGCCTACCAGACCGCTTGGCATCATGGGCACAGTCCATCTCAGTTCCATGTGACAGGTTTGCTGCGGTTGTTCCTCATGCACGCGTGCATGTGAGATGACATCAGGGCATGTGCTTGCGTGCATGCAGCGGCGTGCCACTTGTTGTTGCACTGTGGTGGTTACTGGACATGTCACAGTCACTGGGGTCGTGTTGTTGTTGTATGCACTTGTCGTCCATGCAAAGGTCCTGGTATGGGATTCCCGGGGCGGGGGTGGGAGGGGTGCAGCACCCACAGACTCCAGGCGACCTATTCATGTCCACTGAGCGGTGTGTGTGTCCATGGGCGCTGGATCCATGTCGTGTCCTGGTTGTTCGTGCAGTTCCGTCCATGTGGGTGCGATACACAGAGCCCATGCCACTGCCTCCCACGATGCATGCGGTGTTCCTGGATGTGATGGGGAACAGTGTGCATGTCCCGGTCATATCCGGTGTCATGGCGATGTCGTTGATGGTGTGGTTACAGTTGCCGGTCGTTTGGTATGGCTGTTGTGGTGGTGACTGGCCAGTCCGTGCGGAAGCTAAGCATGGGTGCGGGGTTGGACATCATAGGTCACTCGGGGAACCTGCGTTGTGGTCCGATGAATTGACAGGTTGTCAGGTATGCGATGCCGTCCAGCAGGGCTTCCATGTCATTGGTGGTGTACATGTTTGCCAGCCAATGTAGCGGATGGTGGCTGTCAAGGTGTTGTTCGTAAGTTGTCCCTTGGAGGACCATGATGGGGCATGCTGGGTGACATTCGATGTAGCTGTTCTCGATGATCCGTCGTGTGGAGGCACAGTGGTCCCATTTCAGTGCGGGTGCGATGTTGGCCACATACGCCATGCCCCCATAGGCAGAGCAGGCCCTGTCGTGTGCGTCCAGAGGGAGGAGTAGTGGTAGCAGGTCCGCCTTCAGACATGCCGGGTTGGAGAGGCATATCTCGACGGGATGCTGGTATGGACACCTCCGACAGTAGAAGACGGGCATGACGCAGCTGAACAATGTGATGCGGTAAGTCAGTCGGTAACTTACGTTCAGCAGGGACAGGAGATCGCATCCCAATGTATGGAACAGGTTGGTTTTGTACAGCTTGAGCTGTTCGGCGTAGTTGGGTAGGTGTGTTGCGGTTGCCATTTCCCAGCGGTGCGTTGTGGTGGCGTGCTCCGGCTGTGTGTGCAGTCTGCAATGTGCACGCTCCGAGGTTGCTGTGAGCTCTGTGTAGTCGTAGGGAGACAGGACTTGTGTTCTGTTTGCTTGTTTGGAGGACACGGGCCCTCTTCCCACATGCTTCTCAGACAGTTCAAGGTCAGTGATGTGTGACTCCTTCCAATTAACTTGCATGTGGCCGACATGGGGGAGTGTTTTCTTCTTTCTTCCCCGTCCGTTGTGTGCTTCTGTGATATGCGCTATCTGCCCTGTGGTCGGTCTCCTCGGCATGCCTGTGTTGGTCTATTCTTGGACAATGGCTGTATTCACCGGCTTCTGTCGTAGGGCTGTGGTTTCGGAGTTGGAATGGAAGGTCATTCAGTGCTGTCTGCTCTCCCTTGTGTGGGCGGCAGGCTGCCTTTCCGCTCTGCGTTGAGCCTTGTGTGTGAATGTTATTCTTGGGCCACCTGTTGTCGGTCCCCGGGCTCTTTGGTGTTCCGTTTTATATGTCTTGTTCATATGTGCAGGGTGGTATGGGTGTTTCAGTGTGGTACTGGCGTTCCTCTTCCCGAAGGGCCCTGCTTCTCCTAGTTGGTGTTGACGCCGCTGTGTGCTTCGCCATGTTTGTTACACTGGGGTGTGTCCTGCTGTTGCGTGTCTTCACTGACATGTGTGCGTCGGTTGTGTGGCGTTGGGTGTTGTCCGTGAATTGGGCGTTGGGGACATGTCTGTGGCAGGCCTGTCACGTGTCATGTGCGTTCGGGGTGGGGCTGATGTGTGTGCTGCTTGGTTGTGTCCCTGTGTCTGTGTGCGACGCATGCATGGCGCTGCGGTTGGCCTCTGCGTTGTGCGCATGTGTGGCGGCGTCATCGGCGCTTTGGGGCCGTGACGGGGTGGTTGGTTCCTAGTCCCAGGTGGTGTGTACACATGTGTTCCGCGATGTTACGATTTGGCCTGTGTGTCATATGTGGATGCAATGGTGGATGTGTTGTGTACACGCGCTGGTGGGGGGTTGTCCGCTTTTTCCGCCCTTGCACTGTGTGCGCTGTTTGCGTGCACTTGTTGTGTGTGTGCCTACCTGCGTCTCCGCGGTACGTTGCGTCCTTGGTGGTGCATCAGCAGGAGCATGGGGAGGGCCTGCAGTGCTGGATTCATGCTCGGGGAGCCGCTTCTTCGTTGTCCGTGCTCGGCATCCGTGTTACCGCTTCGGTTTGTCGTACGGTATCTCTTGGCCATGGGAGCCGTTTGTTTGCGGCATCGTAATTTATGCGCCGGGCGGGACGTGTTTCGTCGGACGGTGTGTGTCAGTTGGGCTGCGCCGCTACGTGTACGGGCGCACTTTGATGGCGGACGGTGTTGCTGGCTTGCCGGCGGTGTTTGGCCTACTTTTCGCATCGTAATTGGACGGGCGTGTGGACTGCTGCGTGCCGGCGGTAACTGGTGCTTTTTGCATCCGCCAGCACGGCGGTGGTGCTTCCGCCCGCCATCGTAATGTGCCCCTAAGTAATTATTGAAATTATTTTTGTGTATTGATTAATTTATTGTTAATTAATTATTAATTGGTATTTTTTTTATTACTTATTACATTTTTGGTATTGAAAATTAATTGGTTGTTGATTAATTATTAATAGGTAATTAATTTTTATTAAATAATATTTAATGGTATTTATAATTAATTAATTATTAAATATTTTGTAATTGGTCATTAATTTTAATTAATTTTTTATTGGTATTGATAATTAATTTATTTTTATTTAAATATTAAATCATTACTTTCCCTATTGTTGCACTCACTGGAGTGGGAATAGTAATTTTTACCCCTACGCTATCCAACGCTTTCCCTACTGTTGCAGTCACTGGAGTGGGAATAGTAATTTTTACCCCTACGCTATCCAACGCTTTCCTTACTGTTGCACTCTCTGGAGTGGGAATAGTAATTTTACCCCTATGCTATCCAACGCTTTCCCTACTGTTGCACTCACTGGAGTCGGAATAGTAATTTTTACCCCTACGCTATCCAACGCTTTCCCTATTGTTGCACTCTCTGGAGTGGGAATAGTAATTTTTACCCCTACGCTATCCAATGCTTTCCCTACCGTTGCACTTACTGGAGTGGGAATAGTAATTTTTACCCTCCCGCTATCCAACGCTTTCCCTACTGTTGCACTCACTGGAGTGGGAATAGTAATTTTTACCCTCCCTCTATCCAACGCTTTCCCTACTGTTGCACTCACTGGAGTGGGAATAGTAATTTTTACCCTCCCGCTATCCAACGCTTTCCCTACTGTTGCACTCTCTGGAGTGGGAAAAGTAATTTTTACCCCTACGCTATCCAACGCTTTTCCTACTGTTGCACTCACTGGAGTGGGAATAGTAATTTTTACCCCTCCGCTATCCAACGCTTTCCTTACTGTTGCACTCTCTGGACTGGGAATAGTAATTTTTACCCCTACGCTATCCAACGCTTCCCCTACTGTTGCACTCACTGGAGTGGAAATAGTAATTTTACCCCTAAGCTATCCAACGCTTTCCTTACTGTTGCACTCTCTGGAGTGATAATAGTAAATTTTACCCTCCCGCTATCCTACGCTAAAAATATTGAATATTTTTTATTAATATTAAGTTAATATATATATGTATTAAAAAATAAAAATGTATGTTTATTTTTTTATAACTTACATTAATTATTTATTAATTTTAGGGTTATTTAAGTATTTTTAAGTATGTTTCAGTTAATTATATTTATTATTTTATTAATTTTACATTACTTTTAATACATTTAAAAAATTCGATATTTTAACAAACTATATTATTTACAATGATATTTTGGATTCGATATTTTTGTACTTACCTGTTTGTAGATAGGAATTCGATATTTTGGCATTCTATATTTTATCCACGATATTTTGGCAGGTCGATATTTTGGCATTCTATATTCTGTCAGTGATCCAGTGAAAACATCTGATACAAGAGTTCGTGTTCCACATAGACTGTACGAAATTACACTCCAAATAGAGGGGGACATCTCAAGAAAATTTAGAGGTCTCTTTTGGGAGAACTTAACATTTGGATATGACATCCTGTTAGCAGAAAAACATTGGCCGCCAGAATTTGTGATGGATTGCCCAAAAGGGGAAAGCGTCATTTTGCCTGCTTTCTCCGACCTCATTCCAGAATCTCTAAAACATTCATTCATGTAGGAGTGGGCGCTAGCACTAGCTCAGGCATTATACCGCAACCATGTAGGGTGGGACGTGGAGTCTACTCACCACGAAATACCATTAAAATCTACTCCAAATCCACAGAGACAGTACCCTATTAAAAACGATGCAAAAAGACAGGTCAAAGAAATCTGAGACCAACTTGAATACCAAGGAGTGATTGAGACTTGCACCTCCCCAATGAACAATCCTTTGTTTCCCGTAACGAAACCTGAAAACTCATATCTTCTAGTTTTAGATTACCGACATTTAAACACAAGGACACAAACGTTTGCAGTTTAAAACGCACATAGTGCTGCATCTATGAATAACATTGTGCGGGAGAAATACAAAACAGCATTAGATAACTCAAATGAATTCTTCTGCCAAAATATAGCTCCAGAAAGCAGATATTTGACAGCATTTTCTGCCCTCGGCACTCAGCGTCACTTCTGTCATTTGGCCCAGGGGTATAAGAACAGCCTGGGGCTATTTTCAGTCAGAGTGTCAGAATTATTACAAACGTGCGACGAGGAGGCGGCGTCCTATGTAGATGACATCTATCTGACCGACGATGAGTTACTTGAACACTTGTGCAGGCTGAACAACATAATTGTGGGTTTCGCCAACTTGGGCTACAAATTTAATTGCAAGAAATAAAAAATTGCCCATCTCAATGTCCTATTTTTGGGATATGAGCTATCAAGTGAAGGCAAGAGCCTGGCAGCCCACTTTTTTGAAAAGTGCGTGCTGCTCCAACCTCCGAAGACTCTGAAGGGTTTGCAATCCATTTTAGGATTACTAATTTTTGACAGAACATACATTCTGGACTTCGCAGAAAGAGTAAAACCTTTCTACGACTTAATCGGACCTGATTTCACAGCACATCGGTGGACACAGGAACATACAGATATTCTCCGTTCCATTCAGGCTGACACGATAGCATCAAAACATTTGCACACGCGTGTGAATTCTACCAACTTGGTGATCCGGGTGGTCCCGGGTTTATCAGGATATACATACATCACTTTCAATGAAGATGAGACAGTCCCAATTGCATGCAAATCACATTTATACACAAATGCTGAAATGCGATTTGCGGCCACAGAAAAAATACTGACAGCAGTACAGACTGCTGTAGTGAGAGAAAGAGCACTAGCACAGGGGAAACCCATAATCATTGTAACCCCGGTACCAACTTTAGAAGCTGTGACCAAAGGGAGCATTCCAAATGTGAAAGCACTGCATCCACGATGGATACAATGGGCTAATTCCCTCACTGCAACAGACGTAGATTACAAATATGATGCTACACTGAAAACACAAGCATTCCTGCAGTACGAACAAAAATACCATCTCCCAAATGAAATCTTGCCTCTAGAAAAATATGAGTACATCATTACACTGATGATTCTGCTCAGACTGCCATTGGAAGTAAACAACAGTATAGCGCAGCATGTGCTATAGTGAAGGGACGTATGCGGGACGGTAAGTTCCATCCCAACAATTCAACTGTACAATCTCTAGGAGATTGCACAGCGCAGCTGGCAGAACTGAAAGCCCTGATACTAGCACTACAATATATGGATCGGGAGTTCCCCACACTGATAGTGTGCGATTTGTTCTACTGTGTACAGTCTTATAATGAATATCTTCATTACTGGGGCCAGAATGGGTTTAAAGATTCCAAGGGTTCCACAATGAAGCGTAAATTGTTATGGGAACAAGTGGCAAAGCTGAAGGAATGCCTGCCACGGGCTCAAGTTATTCACACCTTGAGTCATCAGCATGTTGGCATACACGTTGAAGGGAATTCACTGGTTGATGAAGCTGCCAAGGCATGCTGATAGCTGTCAACGCCTCGAAAAACAGCTCTGCCATGCCATAGGGCTTTCCACTCAAGTATTCCTATAAATTAGATGCGCAAAATACACTGTATGCTCAAATTCAAGGAGTGGGGGATAGAGTTATATCAAACATGGATCGCAGATTAGGTTTGATTCTAGCTGCACATGAGGGTCTGGGCTCAGCACACTCAGGAGTCACTGCTACAATTTCATTGTGGAGAAGTGTGGCTCAATGGTTAGAGCGGCAGACCCTGATGCAGAGATCTGGCCCGGGACCAGGGTTCAATTCCCGCCTCGGCGGGTCTTGGGCTCAATTTCCTCGGACCTGATAATTCTCACCTCAGTGCCTATTCTAATCATGGGTCCCACTCTGCAACTCTGGGCAATAGCTTGCTTAATCTCCACAACGGCCCCAACAGCGCTTGGATGCCTGGCTTCACCCTGGGGGTGCCCAGGAGTGGACATTTCACAGGGAAAAGCCAGGAAGGGTTCCACAGCGGTATGCGTACAGCGCCAGGACACCCCTTTGGGGGTATAAGTGCGCTTTACAAGTACAAATTTCATTGTTGAAGCAGCGATACTGGTGGCCAAGTTTGTCTAAACAAACCAAGGGTTATGTCCTTAAGTGCGACATCTGTCAGCAGATGAAAGGTTCCACCGTAGCATGACCACCGCAAACACCATTACTTCTTTCAGACAACCCTCTCGCATGTGTCTATTTGGATCACTGCGGTCCCCTAAATTCAGATGGGGCCTACAAGTACATCTTGGTGGCAGTGGATTCATGCTCTAGATTCCTGTGGGTTTGGCCTCAGCGCTCGGCTGACACCCGAACTGTTATAAAGGATTTGCGAGTCTTCATCTGGACATAAGCAATAGGCACGTTACATTCCGACCGTGGTCCTGCGTTTAGCTCACGGGCTACAAGGAAGCCATGGGAAGTATGGGCGTGGCCTTGTGGTACTCCTCCCCCTACCATCCCGAGGGAAATTTGGTGGTGTAGAGGAAAAACCGGGACCTAAAGCAATCCTTAACAGCAAGGATATTAGGTGCGGGTGGTAGTTGGGTCAACCACTTAAATGGGGCCCAGAGGGCACTTAACAACATGCCAAAAAAATCCTTGGGAAGGCGAACCCCTAAGAGATCCTGTTTGGGACAAGAATGTGGGTACCTTACCTCGATTGTGCCAGCACAGTGGCGGATGTAAAACCATTTGAATTGAATGATCGTTTGGCTGTTTTACAGGAACTCAATGAATTCCGGGCATTACAAAGCAACGTCCAAGTAAAACGCACCGCCACTGGGGAAGTGAAACTGGTTCCGGCAAGACCTGCCTGGGTCCCTAAGATTGGGGACCTGGTCAGAGAAAATATTGTAGACAAGAAGGAGTTTGGGCCATCTTACAGAGCACCTGTACCTGTCCTGGCAGTCGAAGGAACAAGAACAGTACTTCTTCCGCCTCTTGCCGGCAAAAAAGAAAGAAGATTTGTCTCCATTGATCTGATCAAACCACACTATGTGGCCGATTCTCAACAGTAGGCCGCGTGGAATCCTGAGTAGCCGCAGATATCCTCTTGCTACTATACAGGAAGTTCAGATGGGAAGACTAATAACGTTTCAAGACTCCCCTGTGCAAAATGCAGGAGTATCAAATAACGGAGTACAAATTACACCGGTTGAAATTGAACAACATCTAAATACAACTGATACGCAAATTGCAATTCCGCCCAATAATGACATCTACATCAATGTGGCTTCACAAGAAACACCTGCCCGTTCTACAAACCCTGCAGAGCTACCAAAGATAGATCGAACCGCATCTGGCTACTTCATCAACTTCGATGACTTTTCTTCAGATCCAAGTGAACCTGAGCAAACGCCACCCATTTTGAAAAGAGAGAATTTATGACAATTCTATCTCTGGCTGAAAAGGACTTACTTTGTGTCCCCTTGGTTGCATCTTTGGTTTGCATTATGGATCCTGTTCCTGTTAATTTGGATTGGTATAGTCACTGTCTTTTTCCTACTACTGAATGGACATTACCTCCCACACCACTCTGCTGTACAATCTGTGAACTTGGTCTTGAAACCACATATGTCATCACACCATGAACAGAGAGACCTGTCCCTAGTGAACATTACAGCAGTTCCAGTACCTGATGGTATAGTTTGGGATAGGGTTTCATATGATGTATTTGTCCTACTGAACATTTGAAAATTCCACATGTATTTAAAATTTCATTGAATGATTTCATTACCCCGAGTACACTCTCTGATGATTGGGACATTGAAACTGTAAATACTCTGCTCTCAGATTTAGAACAATCAGCTGCATTTTCTTACAGGGAATTGGATGAAGATACACCTGATTTTGATACCATGTATTGTTACCAACATTATGGTCATCACTTTTTGCATAAAGCAAGTGTCCCATGCACTGTTAATACTTACCTTCAATGGGAACATTGCCCGACACCACAAAAAGGTAGTTCTGCCACATTCATACAGAAATTTGCATACTTTTCAGGGTTCAATACATCAGACCCACCGTCATACTACTATAAGCTTGCAGAAACGAATGCAACTGCGAATAAATTTATGCTGACAAACACCAAGCTGATATATTCAGCACCTTTTATCTCCCAACTGTCTTTACAAGGTTTTGACTATTGGAGGGACACAATAGATAAAAAATCCATCTGGGGGACGAAAGAATGGCAGGTTCAGGGAACAGAGGCTTTATTTAGAGCTTGCCTCATACCATTACAGATAATATTCCTGAACAGAACAGTGCAACAGACTACCTGTTACGGGTTTGCAAAAATAAAAGACATGAAAGCACCACGTATTCCCTCACCCACACCTATTGAAGGTATATCGAATAATACACTGATAAGTGAGGAGGAACTGGGTACAATGATACAAAATGATACGTACAATTCATCAGCTCCAAATTGGAAGGGATGGTTGGTTTGGCTGGTCGAGACAAATAGGTGTCAATCAAGATTCAGGGGTACCACCGGAGGGTTTAGTTTCCATAGGCCTGACCCACACTATGTACACACAGATGACCCAGGGGTAGTGACTTCTTATAATGTTGGGAAGTAATGCCTAGAATGGCTAAAAACCTCAACACTATTACAGGTGAAACAACACTTGTCCCTTCTGTCTGATAACATGGATCTTAAGGATTTCTTGCTAGGTCCCAAGAAACCGTGTAAAAACGCTTCTTATATGCCATCTACAATGAACTGCGGAAAGTCTCTCAACCGGAAGCTGCTGAGAGATTACGTGAGATTGATAGAATTAACCTAGAAAAGGCCTTAGTTGTGGTAGACAATGGAATGACCACACTTTCTTCACGTATTTATTCACTGGGCAACATTGTGTCATCAGCAATTGACATAATGGAACAAGATTTGTCTATTCTACAACATGGGCAATCTCAATTGCGCTCCATTATGCTTCTAAGCTGGACGCTACAATCATTGCGTTCTGGCCACGTGCAATGGCGGTACATTGACGGCACAAATTTGTTTTCGGCTTATAATCTGACCTACATACAATTGACCATGGCATGCAGAGATGCGAAGTACACCATGCTGCTCATTGAAAAATTAGAGAAATTACCTTTTACAATAGCAGAGTCACCGTCTACGGAATGGTTAATTCAGGGCTATATCACATTGCCAATCACGACATTCCAGTTCCAATACTGCCATAGATACCACCAGGTAGGCAGGTATGAAGCAAGCATTGGGTGAAGAGTACATACGGGAAACCTGGGAGTTGCCGTACAGATATAGGCATAGAAATAAGACACTGAAGTTGTCTTAAGTGGTACAGACTGTGAGAAGGCTTTAAGTGGGTCTTTAGTGTGCAGGAAGGTCTCGCTTCACGGAGCGTGTCATGCTTCAATAGCAAACTTATCTTGCTACTTGAAAGGCTCCCAGCTGCCGTGATTCATCCGGTTTTCGAGTTACTCTTGAATGGGAGTTATTTAATGCTGAATGATCAAGGCTGTTGCGTGATGGTGCCAGGCATAGCATATCTAGTCACAGTAAACTCCAGGGTTGTTTGTTGTAAGCAAGTATTGGGAATCACATATCTAGTCACAGTAAACTCCAGGGTTTTGTGTTGTAAGCAAGTATTGTTTCCCCCAGCTCGCACAGTTAGGGAGGCACCATTGTTGCCTTCATTGAATGTTTCCAATATAATGTTTGATTCTCTGAGCAGACTGAAAGTCATGTTGTTTCAACAAAATGTGGCCTTAACTTCAGCCCTAGAGACTTTTGCTCTCCAGGTTGCAAGGTCTTTGGCAGAGATACAGGCCCTGGTCCATATGAACTTCCGCTCCATTTCAGAGAAATGGTCCATCGTATCCTTATAATGTCTGATACGAGAGGAATTGTACACTTATTTAAGTATATTGGATCGTGCCATCTTCGGAGTAATTCCAGCTTTCATTCACTCCATACTTGGAAGCATTTTGGGAGGGCTTCCTTTAGTCCTGCTATCAGTGGAGGGCATCCTGATTTTAATCTCATTGATTCACAATGGACGTCTCAATCCCTCAAGACATGGAGAGAACACTACTGGAACAACGTTGTCATGAGAGTATGGTGTTCTACCTGGGTGCGCTTCTGCTTCAAGAGCTGAGTGAGCATTGGTTCCTGTCTTTTAGACCAGTCTGGCTAGACTGTGTCCTGCCTGTGTTCTGCTGCCTCTTCTGCGGATACGGATGCATGTTGGACCTGTGTCTGACACTTCCATCGGTTGTGCCGGACATAGACGTGCTCCTGGAGCTCTTGCAGGCCCACGTGTATAGTTGTCCACAGCGTATTCCCATGTTGATGATGGCATGTTTAGAGCCTCCAAGGGATGCTTCCGCTCCTATTGGAAGGGAAATTGTCTCTGTTCCAGAGGTACAGGCATCGGTTCCAGGCCTGCAGGCATCTAATTCTTCCCCAGCGGCTGATGTGGGAACCAGAGATGACCATCTTTGCTCCCTCAACATGATATTGGAAGTGCTGGAAGGATTGCCACCTGCGGATACAATGTTCAGTGACGTTGAGTCTTCAGCACAGGATTCATAAACAATCTGGCCTTTCCTGTGCTGGGAACTATTCGGCACACTTTTTAAACATTTACTAAATTGAAGGACGAAACTGACTTTGTTTTATTTTTTTTCTCTCTCCTTCTCTGCTCTTAACAAAATGTAATGGCTTTAAAGGTGCTCAGTGTAATAATAACCGCATATAGAAGATTAGAGGACTTTTTTGAACGCTTTTAGGGAAAATGGCTTTGCTTTTAATGGACATTTATTTTTTAAGTGCCTTTAGTATTTTATAAATGCTTTTATGCTTTTTTATGGCCTTAGCTTTATTATTATCTAGCTGACCCTGTTGACCTTTTGATGAGGAGTGGGTGTCATGTCCTTTAGGCTAGACCTGTCATGTATACCCCTTTTTACATACATTGTCCCATCCACACGACAATACCGGTTCTGAACAGGTGACCTTTTACCTAGTAGCTTGCTCCTGTCTCTTTGACACAAGGCTCTTAGTATTCTATCATAATCCCTGTACCTGTTGTACATAAACATGTCCTCAGGCACTGCATAATTATTCTGTATAAAGGTCATCACTTTTTTCATCCATGGCCAACTAGCCCACTGTGCATGATCGCATTGTTTTAGAAAAACATTTATGATTGTTTTCAGAACATATTGATTCTAGAAGAAACCCTGGTGTGACCACTCTAGTATATAAGACCCTTATTCCCCCAAGCAAATTAGAGGAGAATTCCTTCCACGCTGACACGGGGTCCTGCATGCTGAATCTTCGACACGCAGCAGTCTGACATCCCTTGCGGGGTGTCATCCTCAGAGCAGAGACGGGGTCCTTGGGGTTGGTTCTTCCCTAGGGGATTCATGGCTATATACATACATATATATATATACATATATATCTATACACCTACATATCTAGGCTAGGTACTTTTAGGCAAATTATGTAGGGCACGCAATATAGGAGTATGCAAATCCTATTGTCTTATCTGAACTGTATATGTTCATCTTCTTAAGACTATGGTAGAAATGTATCTACTGTTTACTAAATTAGTAATTGCGATTTCTTTCGTATGCTTCTGTCTCCTGATTGTTGCAGCAAATATGTTTTACACAAGACTGATGCTGGACCAATAAATACTTATTGAAAAGTCCTAACCCCTATCCTGTGTATTTTCTGAGAATAAGCAAGCACGGGTGACTGAGCGAAAAGTACTGTACTGTTTTCCACGATCTCTGAGGAATCAGGGTTGTCATGTTCAGTGGTTGCCAGAAACTACCTACACCACTGTGAGATACAGGAGGGTGGTAGTGGCACTGTAGAGCTAACTGGTCTAACGGCTGACATATCCTGTGGGGGTGTCCGGAAGCGGTTTGGACACCAAGCCCTCAGTTTAGGTCATCCAAAACGCGCAGGTCCTGGGGATTCCTAGGAACTACATGACAGGTGATGGGATAGCGCCAAGCAAATTTAAATTTCACAGTTGTGCTGGCTTTGTCCCAGTGGCGGATTCCCAAAAATGTACCATTCCTGTGGCTTTTAGATGGATGCTAGCATCACATACCTGATGTGTTTTGGCTCATTTTTTTCAGCTGCATACCCCACTATAAAACACACTTCATTTAAGTCCATGATCTTTGCCATTACACTGCAGCAGAACATTGTCCCAGAGAAATTTGCAAGTGAAGTCAGGTCTTTTTTTTGTGTTCTCTTTTTTTTGTTCATTTTTTCTTTTGTTATTTCTTATCTTGTGGGTTATTAAATGTATTTAAGTTTATTAGTTGATAATGGCAGGAAGGAGAAATCCACGTTTTACTGAGGGGGAATTGTCAGTCATGCTGGATGAAATGATTGGAATAGAGCCACAATTGTTTGGAGCCCAAGTTAAAAATACAACTATAGCTCAGAAAAGGCAAATGTGAGCCAGAATAGTTGACAGAGTGAATGCTGTAGCAAACAACCTACGCATACAGGAGGAAATAAGGAAGAGGAGGAACGACCTATGGGGGAGAGTGCATTCCTTGGCCTTCAAGCATCACCTAGAGGCCCAGAGGACTTGTGGTGATTCTCCCAGCCCCCACTTGCAACTTTATCCCTGGGAGGAGAAGGTTTTGCAAATCCTACATCCTGAAGGCTTGACAGGAATCGCTGGTGGAGTGGAGACTGGTAAGTTATTCTTTTGAATGTGTCACTAAATCTGAATGTTGTTTTTGCTTTTAATTTAGATTTTGCTAACATGTTTTGCACCTTTTTCATATCAAACCAAATAATACGGCCAAGCTATATAGCTATCTGACACAGAAGTGTCTGGCACCTTAAAAGTTTATCTAGAAAACCCTCACACACCAACCTGGTTGGTGTCATGCTTCATCATCGGGTCCCAGCTAAGTAGCCGAATGCTACTCAGCTGTGCTGCAACACCTGATTACAGTGGAGCGGGTTGTAATGTTAGTGCATGTGATGAAGTGAATGTGAAACTAAAAATACCTCTGGGATTCTACCTGTTAATTATTTTTATTCCCAGTGATCCAGGGTATATTAAAAACAAGAGAGTGGATAATTTACTGAGTGTAATGCTTATATCTCAATATTATCCGTTGATGGTCAACATGTTTCAGCCCGCTTAGGAAATTGCTGGGGCTTTCTTCAGGACCTCTCATATAAAGTGCTTGGTGAGTGAAGTGAAAAAAAGTGAGTGGTAAAAATGAACCATGTGTTAAAGCATTATTAGTACTCACGCTAAGGAGTACTATACATGCTAAGAGGACTAACCGTACTCAGGGTCCTCACAATGGGCTAGTACACTAATAGTATAACTGGCTCACACATCTGATCCTGGGAGGGGGGAGCCTTTTAAGTCACATACTTTTGTGTCATGGTCTCTCCCGCTGCATAACCTATTTCGGTATCCTCAGGAACAGGCTGGTAACATGTAAACCTATATATAATTTATTTTTTTCTTTTCTTGGGAAATTTGTATCTTTATTGTTGTTTCTCTCGGTTTACTAATTGTGTACATGTTTAGTATATATGTGTGTTTTTCCACATGTTCTTTATTTTTTCTTTTGCCTTGTTTGTTTAAATGTATTTTTGTTGAATTTAAGATTACAGGTTTCAATCTCCATTAAATTTCACATGCTGTAATGGTGCTTGTAAGTGTTTTTTCACCTAATAACATTTCATATATGTGTCTTATATTGCAAATGTCTGTTTCTTCTTACTGCATATTTTTAGTAGGTATATTTAACTTACATATTTGCAAGTGCTATTAATGTTTAATTGAAATGACTACAACTACCTTGATTCCTTTTTTGGGTTTGTTCACATAATATTGCAATGTTATTTTGGTCATTCTCTCTTTTCTTTCATATTTTCACATATGTTAAAGTGTTATGTATTTATCCATCTCTATTTTATGCTATGTTTTGAAATATTTTCTTGTTTGATTTTGTATGTTGTCATTTTCTTGTTATTTCATTGAAGTTTGCTGACTTAAAAATGTTACTGTATGTTATTTTGTATGCTGAATATAAGTTGTTTTTAATAAATGTTTATATGATGGCTAATGCTATTTTTCTTTCTAAGTTGTTTAATTGTCAGAATTTTACCCCTCGAGGCTTTGGAATGGTTTCTTTTACATTTCTCCTCTCTACTGTGTTGTTTAAGTAGTCTAGAATGCATTTTAAACTGTATTTGTAATTCATTATAATACTATTGAAAGGTATAATAATTATATTAATTTCTTTTTCCCTTTTAGGATGCTTCAATTTTTTTATTTGATGTATAATTCAGAATTTTAAATTTCTAGTTTTTTGTAATTTATTATAGGTACAACACCCAGAGTACGCGGTCAACCATCTGCCACTGCTACTGATGATACATCCACTCCAGACCAGGATCACGCCTCCAGTGAGGAGTCTACTTCTGCAAGTCTGGATGATGAGGAGCAGGCTGGTCCATCTGGTTAATGTTAATGTTAATGTTAATTGCATTAGTAAAGGGCTGCTGCTACCCGAAGGTGTCCTGGCGCTAAAGTGAAGACCTACCAGAGATGCATTGAATTTGTGTAATCTGCGACCTAATTTGTGAAGAGCCAAGTTTTTAAAGCCTTCCTAAAGGCCATCAAGTTAGTCATGCGTCTCAGATGTAATGGGAGTGAATTCCAAGCCTTGGATGCATTAGTAATGAAACTTCTGCCACCCCAGTTAGTTTTTTTCACCAGGGGCATTGTCACTAATTTAGCATCCGATGACCAAAGTACTCTTTTTTGTGAGTACCAGCGCAAGTGTTGTTTTAGAAAGTCAGGCCCTGATCCCTGCAGGGCCTTGAAAACCAGACACAAGGCCTTGAACTGGGTGCGCTTCCTGACTGGCAGCCAGTGGACTTTTTTAATGGATGCTGTGATTGATGCATACTTAGGAGTTCCCGTTAGGAGCCTGGCAGCCTCGTTCTGCAGCATTTGTAATTTGTTCATAGATCCTTCTTGTAGCTTGAGGTAAAGACTATTGCAATAGTCCAATCTGGACATTACTAATGCAGTGACCACCGTTTGTTGTGCATCTTTAGGAAGTAGAGGCATTATTTTTTTACATGATCTGAGAATGAACGAAGTAGTAGATGCCACAGAATTAACTTGGTCCTTGAAACTAAAAGTATCATCAATCAAAACTCCCAGGTTCTTCACCTTCCTGGTCGGGGATGGCAGTGATCCTAGTGAGTTCGGCCAACAGTCTGGGGTCCAGAAAGTAGGATTTTTGCCGAATAGCACAACCTCTGTTTTACTGGAATTTAGCTTTAAGCAGTTCTGTGCCATCCAGTTTCCCACCGCATTCATACATTCCTGTAGTCTGGATGCGGTGTCGTGTAGCAGCTCAGGTCGTATTGCTACCACGATTTGGGTGTCATTGGCGTAGGATGTCAAATTAGAACCAAAGGATTCAATAATCACACATAAATGTTAAAAAGTGTCGGACTTAATGAGGACCCCTGCGGGACTCCACAAGGTAGGGAGAATGCTTCTGCCTCATATTTGTCCAGTTTGACCGTTTGAATTCTTTCTGAAAGAAAGGATTCAAGGAGTTTCTGGGCCATTCCCTTAACTCCTATCTCCTCTAAGCGGTCCACCAGCAAGGCGTGATGGACCGTATCAAATGCCGCCGAAAGGTCTAGCATGATCAGGGCGGCCTTACCTCCTTGATCGAGAGTAGACCTGATCTCTTCCGTGGATTTGATAAGCGCCGTTTCCGTGCTGTGACCCTCTCTAAATCCATATTGAGTCGGGTCCAATGCCTGAGATAGTTTTAGAAACTGGTTAAGTTGGGCGTTCATGTTTCTCTCTATTATTTTTGCTGGGAGGGGTAATCTGGAAATGGGCCTGAAGTTGTTCGGGTCATTGGCGTCTAGGTTAGGTTTTTTCAATAGTGGCAGAATGGAAGCCTGTTTCCAGTCTCTCGGGAAATATCCTTCTTTGTACATTAAGTTAAAAATAGATGTCAGTTTGCCCACCACTGACTTTGCAGCTAATTTTGATGTCTCTATCGGACATGGGTCGTACGGGGATCCTGACTTCACTTTATTAAGGAGATTATAGGTATCCCCTTCTGTGAGAGGGCTGAAGCTGTTGAGTTCAGTGTTATCTTTTATTTCTTTCGTTGGGCAAGTGGATGAGTTCGGTGACTTTCTGTTTGATGAGTCTGAAAACGTTAAGAAAATGGCATTAACTTTGTCGAAGAAGAATTTGGCTATGTTATTACATAATTCTTGACTCGCTGGGATAGATGGGGTGGTAGGCTGGGCTAGGGTTTTAACTGTTTTGAACAGTGCTTTGGGCAAGTTTTTAGCCTCTAGAATTTTTTCAGTGAAGTACTTTTGTTTGGTGCTATGTAGCAGCTGTTTGTATAGAGCCAGGCTCGATTTGTATTCTTTTTTTGTCTTCCTCTTTGTATTTCTTCCTCCAGCTTCTTTCCCGGTGTTTACAGATAATTTTTTGGTCCTTAAGCTCTTGTGAATACCAAGGTGCGGAAGGTCGTTGCCTGTGGAGGCGTACCCATTTTTTGGGAGCTAGCTTATTCCCTGCCTCTTCTAGCCACTTCGTGTAGGATTTAGTTGCATGGTCAAGGTCTGTAGGAAGCGGGTTATTATTTGAGGCTAGGAGGTTGTGTAGATCCTCAGCTGCTATACTTTTCCAGGCTCTTGTTTCCAGGTATTTTTCGAGGGTTTTATACCTGAGTGGATAGGCGTGGTAAGCTTAAAGAGTACTGCCGAGTGATCGGACCATGTAAGGGGACGAAGATTAGTGAAAGATAGCTGAGGGTTATTGGAAAAGATCCCATCAAGAGTGTGCCCTGCTTGATGGGTGGGTCCAATTACCAGCTGTTCTAGATTCCCTCCCGTCATTAGGTCTAGAAGATTAGCTGTATCTGGGTCTGAGTCGAATTCCAGAGGGAAATTAAAATCTCCTAAAATTGTATATGAGGTAGTATTTAACCCTATTTCTAATAGGTTACCAGCTTGAGTTATGAAACGTTTTCTCGGGCCTGGGGGTCTATAGATGATTGAGCCTCTAAAGGAGTCATGATGTGTAAGATAGAGACAGAACTCTAGCGCTTCACATTCCTCATTCACTAATGGATTAAAGGATGATGTGATTAAGTTGTGGTGTATGACCGCTAGTCCACCCCCTTTCTTCTGTACTCTGTTAAGCAAGTAGCAGAGATAGTCAGGTGGCGTGGCTTTCACCAGATCTGGACCGGTAGCGTCATCCGTCCAGGTCTCTGTAACAAAAGCAATCATTATCCCCTCGTCCTCCAAGAAGGAGGCACATTCCGTACTATGCTTGACCAGGGACCTCGCATTAACGAGGACACAGTTCCAGGCAGTGTCTAAGGCGATTTTACCTGTCCTTTTCTGTTCCTCCTTTATTGCGGCCACTGGTTGAGACGTTATTTCCGGTAGTTTGGTGTTACAACCAGGACAGGTCTTTAGGATTTGAGTGGGCCTGTATTCTAGATGGAAACTATAGCAGTTCTGGTCTGCCTTGTTGAAGTTCAGAGATTTCAGGTCATTGCTGGAGTAAGAGAGAGTTTTGGTTTTACCTGAAGTAATTCGGGCAGGGGGGCTGGCGCTGAGTGTGGAACGAGCGCGGACGGGCGCAGACGGGCTTGCCTCTGGCGCGCCTTTGGTGCGCCCGCTGCGCACTCCCGCCAGCGTCTGTTTAAGTACCGTCAGGGGCATCAGAAGACTAGCCCGCTGACCGGAATACTCCCAAAATGGCGGCAGTCCCACGCTGTAACTGCGGGGGACTTAGAGCTGTGGACTCTCTAGCTGGTGAGTTCACAGAGTGCAAATGCGCAAGTTTAAAATTACCAAAACCATATTTTAAAAGCAGCAAGTGCAAAGTTTTAAAAAAACAGATAGTGCAATATTCAGAACAAACAACAAAGTTGGTCTCTCCCGGCTGAAGCCTCAGGAGGACTTCACCTGGCGCGCTCGCGCCAGCGTCTGTTTAAGTACCGTCAGGGGCATCAGAAGACTAGCCCGCTGACCCGAATACTCCCAAAATAGCGGCAGTCCTGCGCAGTAACTGCGGGGGACTTAGAGCTGTGGACTCTCTAGCTGGTGAGTTCACAGAGTGCAAATGCGCAAGTTTAAAATTACCAAAACTGTATTTTAAAAGCAGCAAGTGCAAAGTTTAAAAAAAACAGATAGTGCAATATTCAGAACAAACAACAAAGTTGGTCTCTCCCGTCTCAAGCCTCAAGACTCAAGAGGACTTCACCTGTGCAGACAGTTACAGTAAGTTCCACTCGATCCACACCTACATCTCCCACCCTAGTTGTTACCACATCTCAAAAACACAAGAGGAGCACTAGGGGGTAAACAGTCAGGTCGCCCCCCACTCAGTAATTTATAGACACAAAAAGACCCGACTTACTCAGAACAGTTAACTATGTTTTTAAGATCTAAAGGGAGTTTTTAAATACATTAAACTTTCCTCACAGGACAGGCTCACTGCCAATAACCTGTTAGTCCAACTGTTCAATTTTAAAAAAACGTCAATACACCACATTCCGTACAAGTATCAAAAGGAAATTTGAAACCACAAAAGATTTGTGACAAAATTAGTAAAAAGTGTGAGAGAGGTCAGAAAGTACCTCACGGTAGCATCACCCAGGGGGCTGCTGGTTGGTACTCACCAGTTTGCCCACGTTATCATCATCGGTAACTTTTGTGACCATAAAGAAAAAGAGTGTGTGTTCAAATTTCTCGGAGGTGAGAAATCCAAAGAAAGATAATCCGTGAAAACGTGTACAGATGCACTGTGAGTGCTTGTGTCACTCAGTGCCCACTGGTCCCCGTGAAACGAGAAATTCAGTTCTCGAAATTAAAATGGGGTACAACTCACTTGCGAAACATAATTTTATTAGGTGCCATGAGCATCCTCAAATTAAAAGAATGGCGAATGCTTGGCCATTTTTCAGAGACAAAAGGCCAACATGTTTGGGACAGAGCACCAAGCTGAGGCAATCCGCGGTTGCGGTTGATACTGACGACTGCAGTTATCATTGGGATACGCGACCTTTTGGCGCGGCACCCTTATAGAAGTGGTTCGCAGGTGCGAAGAAAGACAGCAACCACTCGGTCTAGTGTGATTTACAAGTGAGGTGAAGACTGGTTTCCCCATCAGCCCTGATGAAGTTGCCGTAAATAGGTTGGCAACGAAACATGTTGGCCTGTATTTCTCATTTCACGGGGACCAGTGGGCACTGAGTGACACAAGCACTCACAGTGCATCTCTACACGTTTTCACTGATTTTCTTTCTTTGGATTTCTCACCTCCGAGAAATTTGAACACACACTCTTTTTCTTTATGGTCACGAAAGTTACCGATGATGATAACGTGGGCAAACTTGTGAGTACCAACCAGCAGCCCCCTGGGTGATGCTACCGTGAGGTACTTTCTGACCTCTCTCACACTTTTTACTAATTTTGTCACAAATCTTTTGTGGTTTCAAATTTCCTTTTGATACTTGTACGGAATGTGGTGTATTGACGTTTTTTTTAAATTGAACAGTTGGACTAACAGGTTATTGGCAGTGAGCCTGTCCTGTGAGGGAAGTTTAATGTCTTTAAAAACTACCTTTATGTCTTAAAAATATTGTTACCACATCTCAGCCTATGGATACCTGCACTTCCTGGGGCAGATTTACAATAAACTAACGACCAAGGTGCAGCAAGTCATTTTGCTGCGCCGTGCTGCGTTAGTTTGGAAAGCACAGCCATGCGACATATTTACAACAATATGTCGCATCTCTGTGCTTCCCCCTGCGCTGGCGCACAAACTGCTGCCATGCGCCGACGCAGGCACCCTTGCACCATGGTGCAAGGATGCCTGCGTCGTGGGGAGATTTTTTTGTTCAGGAAGGGTTCCCTTCCTGCACAAAAACAATCTGAAATGCCGTTTTTCAACTTATATGTGTGCTGTATTAGCACACATAGAAGTTGAAAGACAGCATTCTTTCAGTGATTGTTTATGTGCAGGAAGGGAACCCTTCCTGAACAAAAACAATCATTAGAGGTAATTTCCTCTTTCAATGTGTGCTGCAGAATGCAGCACGCATAGAAACAGGAAACAAAAACGAGGAGAAATGAATACATTTCTCCTCGTTGCGCCTCCCTACGCCTCCCCTGGGGAGGTGTAGCATTCACACGCATTTTCAGATTTACGATTCCTCGTAAATCTGGAAATGTGTCTCGTTCCATGGGTGTTGCGTGGGGACACCCACAGCAACACCCATGGAACGCCCCTTTCACGCAAAGTGCTGCGTGTTAAGGGGCCATATTTACAAGGACAGGAAAAGCCACGCAGGGTGGCTTTTCCTGTCCTTGTAAATATGGGGCAGTGTACTGCGCTGCCAGTGTGTCACAAAAAGTGACGTACTGGCAGCGCAAGGGGCTTGTAAATCTGCCCCTCAGTGTCCAAAGGAACACCACACCAATTTTGTTGACCCCAATCGTGGTTGCTGTTGATCCAATATCACCACCACCTCCAGTTCAACCAGGACCCAGTGGATCAAGTGCACAGGGTAGTGGGGATAGGGGTCATGGGAGGGAATCTGTGGGCCAGCAAAGTGAGGCCACTGGGTTCATTGTCATCCAGGCCACCATTGACCAAGCCTTGTGATTCCTCTATCAATCCCAAGACATGATGGTCCAGGTCCTGACAGAGTTTTAGGAGATGAAGCATTTGCAGAGTGAGCACAATGTTCAGATGGAAAATCTCATGCTGCATGATTGTTTTACCCATAGGTTGCTAGGCTTTTCCAGCAACATCTTCCCCTGTCTGTGGTCTAACAATATCTGGGCCTACTACATCTGCCTCAGCCACAGAAAGGGGGGCCCTGTCACAAGAAGAAACACCTGCACCCACCTCAGTCCCTGCAACTGTGGATCCACCATTCTCCCTCAGGAGGGGACGTTCATCCGGACGAGCAGGAGAGGATGGCAAGACCTCCACCACCACCAGCAAGAGACGCAGAACCTTTTTGATGCCAGTTGTATTTTGTACATTGATTTTCACACAATTTTGGCTCTATAATGATAGTTTCACTCACCATAATTGACTTTTTATGTTTGTTTGCTTTTTTGTATGTTGTATTTTTATTATTTTGTTTTGTTGAATTAAATAAAAAAATTACAAATTCAGACTAGTGTTGTTTTTCTTTTCTCAATTTGTTCAATTATGTTGTTTCATCATTCATTTTAAAAATTTTAAATGAAAAAGATTGTCTATTCATAATAAAATGACATGTAGGTGATGCTTTTCCCATTTTTAAAAAATGACAAAAAACAACAAAAACGACAAATCAAAATGTATGATTTTATTAAGTTGGATCAAAGAACTTGCCACCATGGAAGAATGGGATATAATCAAACAAATTCAGATTAAACTGGCAAACTATTACTGATTTATATCCTAGGGAGAGTGCGAAGACAACAGCCTCAAGTTATGAGACCATTTCCAGATCTTCCCACCATGGAAGAACGGGATATAAACCAAAAATTCAGAATAACATCACTGAAAGTTGGTTGTGACATTCCACCAGATACTGCAACAGTGTATTGTAATGATTCTGTGGCCAAAAAATAGAGTAGTGCCACTCATTTCACTATTGGTGTTATTGCTGTGGGATTCCTATTGTGAGGCAGAAGAACTGGCTCCAGCTTATGACATAAATCAGTAATAGTTTGCCTATTTATTCAGACTTTTTTTGTATATCACGATCTTCCATGGTGGGAAGATCTGGAAATGGTCTCATAACTTGAGGCTATTGTCTTCTCACTCTCCCTAGGTTCAAATATCTGCATTTAAAAGTAAAATAATTGTTATAAATTTTGCAAACATATTTTTAAATAAAACACACATTTCATTTATTTTTCAAAAATATATTTTGTTAATTTATATAATTTTACACAACATTTATTTGTGAATACTTTTTAAAAACGGCATTTTTGACATATCTATTTTTTTTTTTAAACGTCTAAATAATTTTTTATCAAGAATTGCATCAACAGAAGTGTAAACAAAACGGTGCACCTATATCATTTAACCACGGTAGCGCACCACATAATACTTTTTTAGCAAAGCAAATAAATGCCATTAGCATTTTGTATAGGTAAAAAAACTACCCATCATTTTGAGTGGTGGTGATGCACCTAACATTCACAAACACGTCATTTAACAATCTAGAATGGCGGAAGTCTCACCTCGCTGTCAGGACATTTGCAAGTCGGTGGAAGTTGACTGGGTTGTGAGTGTGAAACTCCATAATGGACACAGCCATACGCTAACGTGTGTGAAAGCAACATACAAAAGCCAATGGATGTGTCCATTTCCGTTGACGATCTCACACGTCATGTAGATGTACAAGGCGTAAAAAAAAAGCTCCCTTGCCTCCTAACAGTGCCACCAAGAACACCTCCTCAATCAATCAATCAATCAATCAATCACGGCATTTATAGAGCGCGCTACTCACCCGGGAGGGTCTCAAGGCGCTGGGGGAGGGGGTAAGTTACTGCTCGAACAGCCAGGTCTTGAGCTGCTTCCTGAAGGAGAGATGGTCCTGGGTTCGCCGAAGGTGAGTGGGGAGGGAGTTCCAGGTCTTGGCTGCCAGGTAGGAGAAGGATCTTCCTCCGGCGGTGGTTCTGCGGATGCGTGGTACGGTGGCGAGGGCGTGGCTGGTTGATCGTAGCTGGCATGTGGGCGTGTAGAAGGTCACGCGGTCGTTGAGGTACTTTGGGCCCAGGTCGTGGAGGGCCTTGTGTGCGTGGGTGAGGAGTCTGAACGTGATTCTCTTGCTGACGGGGAGCCAGTGCAGGTCTTTCAGGTGTCCGGTGATGTGGCTGTGTCGGGGGATGTCCAGGATGAGTCGTGCGGAGGCGTTCTGGATGCGCTGGAGTCTTTTTGAAGTTTGGCTGTGGTTCCGGCGTAGAGGGTGTTCCCATAGTCCAGTCGGCTGGTGACGAGTGCCTGGGTGACGGTCTTCCTGGTTTCAGTGGGGATCCATCTGAAGATCTTGCGGAGCATGCGCAGGGTGTTGAAGCATGAAGATGAGACGGCGTTGACTTGTCTGGTCATCGACAGGGAGGAGTCCAGGATGAAGCCCAGGTTGCGTGCGTGGTCCGTTGGCTTGGGCGCGGTGCCCAGGGCCGGGGGCCACCAGGAGTCGTCCCAGGCGGAGGGTGATGAGCCCAGGATGAGGACTTCCGTCTTGTCTGAGTTCAGTTTAAGGCGGCTGTTCCTCATCCAGTCGGCGACGTCTCTCATCCCGTCGTGTAGGTTGGCTCTGGCGGTGGTGGGGTCGTTGGTGAGGGAGAGGATCAGCTGGGTGTCGTCGGCATAGGAGATGATGTTGAGGTTGTGTTGGCGTGCGATGGCTGCGAGGGGGCTCATGTAGACGTTGAAGAGGGTTGGGCTGAGTGAAGATCCTTGTGGAACGCCGCAGATGACTTCGGTGGCTTCGGATCTGAACGGGGGAGGCGGACTCTCTGGGTTCTTCCGGCGAGGAACGAGATGATCCATTCCAGTGCTTTCTCTCGGATTCCGATGTTGCTGAGGCGCTTCACTAGGGTGCGGTGGCAGACGGTGTCGAACGCCGCGGAGAGGTCCAAGAGGATGAGGGCAGCTGTTTCCCCGTTGTCGGTTAGGGTTCTGATGTCGTCGGTGGCTGCGATAAGGGCGGTCTCGGTGCTGTGGTTGGCCCGAAACCCGGACTGCGAGGGGTCGAGGGATCCATTCGTCTCGAGGAAGGCGGCAAGCTGTCTGTTGACGGTCTTCTCGATGACTTTGGCCGGAAACGGAAGGAGCGAGATGGGACGGTAGTTCTTGAGGTCGGTGGGGTCCGCCGTTGGTTTCTTCAGGAGGGCGGTAAGCTCGGCGTGCTTCCAGCTCTCCGGGAAGGTGGCGGTGTGGAAGGAGGAGTTGATGATGTCCCGGAGATGGGGTGCGATGGTGGCGTCGGCTTTGTTGAAGACGTGGTGTGGGCAGGGGTCGGTTGGTGATCCGGAGTGGATGGAGTTCATCGTGCGGGTGGTGTCTTCGGTGCTGATCGGGGTCCAGTTGCAGAGGGTGGTGGTGGCGGGCGTTGGTTCGGCGGTAGGGTGCGTGGTTTGTGCGTCGAAGCTGTTATGTATGTCGGTGATCTTGCGGTGGAAGAACGCGGAGAGTGAGTTGCAGAGGTCTTGCGAGGGGTGATGTCGTTGTTTCCGGCGCTGGGGTTGGAGAACTCTTTGACGATGCTGAAAAGTTCCTTGCTGTCATGGGCGTTGTTGTCCAGTCGTTCTTTGAGTGCCGACTTCTTGGTGGCACGGATCAGCTGGTGGTGTTTGCGGGTGGCGTGCTTGAGGGCGGTCCTGTTGTCTGTGGTCTGGTCGAGTCGCCAGGTTTTCTCGAGAGTGCGGCAGTTCTTCTTGGATTCCTTGAGTTCGTTGGTGAACCAAGGGGTTTTCTTGCTTCCGGGTCTGCTGGGAGGGTTTTTAGTGGTGCGAGGTCGTCGGCGCAGGCGGTCAGCCACTTGGCGAGGTTGCTGGCTGCTTCGTTTGGGTCCGTTGTGTTGGTGGGTGTGTTCTGGCTGAGGGAGGCGGTGAGCTGCTCGGCGGTGATCTTGCTCCAGCTCCGGCGGGGAGCCTGTTGCGGGTGGTGGTGGGTCGCAGTCTTTCTGAAGCTGAAGTGGACGCAGCTGTGGTCGGTCCAGTGGAGTCCGGTGGCGTGGCTGAAGGAGATGTGCTTGCTGGACGAGAAGACGGGGTCAAGCGTGTGGCCGGCGTAGTGGGTGGGCGTGTTCACCAGTTGCTTGAGTCCGAGGTTGGCGAGGTTGTCCAGCAGGGCGGTGGTGTTTCTGTCGTTGTTGTTCTCCAGGTGGAAGTTGAGGTCCCCTAGGAGGATGTAGTCGGCGGAGGGCATGGCGTGCGGGCTGATGAAGTCTGCGATGTCTTCGCTGAATAGTGTGCGTGGTCCCGGGGTCTGTAGATGAGGGTGCCTCGGAGGGTGGTCTTGGGGTCAGTGTGTATCTGGAAGTGTAGGTGTTCGGCGGCGGTGAAGGTCTCGTCGGAGTTAGTCGAGATGCGGATGGTGTTCTTGTGTACGATGGCGATGCCTCCTCCCGTCTGGTTGACGCGGTCCCTCCGGGTGATCTTGTATCCGTCCGGGATGGCTATGGCGATGTCGGGCGCTGAGGAGGCGTTCATCCAGGTTTCGGTGAGGAAGGCGACGTCCGGTGCTGTTGCGTCGAGCAGGTCCCAGAGTTCCACGGCGTGCCTGTGGACGGAGCGGGTGTTCAGCAGGATGCATTTCAGGTGGTTGCTGCTGGTGCTCGACTTGGCGGAGGTGGTGCACGTCCGGGGGCAGGTGAATCGGCAGGTTTGGCAGGTGAAGGGTCCGTGGGTGCGTCTCGGTGAGGCTCGGTAGCAGGCAGGGTTCCGGCCGGCATTGAGTGCGGTGAGTGTGGCGGCGTCGTAGGTCCGTCGAGTGGTGTTGCATCGGTGGGATCCAGGGGTTCTGGCGCTGGGCGCGGTCCAGTCGCGGACGGGCGCAGACGGGCTTGCCTTAGGCGCGCCTTCGGCGCGCCAGCGGCGCGGCCGCGCAGCGGCCGCCCGTTATGGGGGGGTGGGAGGGAGGAGCAGCTGGGAGGCGGGAGGCAGGGGCAGCGAATGGGCAGTCAGGGGGGCGGGGCCGCAGGGGACGCAGCGGCGGGAATGGCGAGAGGCAGCGGGGGCACAGAAAGGAAAATGGGGAGACAAGCAGACAAAATCACGGGCACAACGACAATGGGGCAGCGAGGGGCACAGAAGGAAAAAGGGGAGAAAGGCAGACAAAATCACGGGCACAACGACAATGGGGCAGCGAGGGGCACAGAAGGAAAAAGGGGAGAAAGGCAGACAAAATCACGGGCACAACGACAATGGGGCAGCGAGGGGCACAGAAGGAAAAAGGGGAGAAAGGCAGACAAAATCACGGGCACAACGACAATGGGGCAGCGAGGGGCACAGAAAGGAAAATGGGGAGACAAGCAGACAAAATCACGGGCACAGTGACAATGGGGCAGCGAGGGGCACAGAAGGAAAAAGGGGAGAAAGGCAGACAAAATCACGGGCACAACGACAATGGGGCAGCGAGGGGCACAGAAAGGAAAATGGGGAGACAAGCAGACAAAATCACGGGCACAGCGACAATGGGGCAGCGAGGGGCACAGAAGGAAAAAGGGGAGAAAGGCAGACAAAATCACGGGCACAACGACAATGGGGCAGCGAGGGGCACAGAAGGAAAAAGGGGAGAAAGGCAGACAAAATCACGGGCACAACGACAATGGGGCAGCGAGGGGCACAGAAGGAAAAAGGGGAGAAAGGCAGACAAAATCACGGGCACAACGACAATGGGGCAGCGAGGGGCACAGAAAGGAAAATGGGGAGACAAGCAGACAAAATCACGGGCACAACGACAATGGGGCAGCGAGGGGCACAGAAGGAAAAAGGGGAGAAAGGCAGACAAAATCACGGGCACAACGACAATGGGGCAGCGAGGGGCACAGAAGGAAAAAGGGGAGAAAGGCAGACAAAATCACGGGCACAACGACAATGGGGCAGCGAGGGGCACAGAAGGAAAAAAGGGGAGAAAGGCAGACAAAATCACGTGCGCAACGACAATGGGGCAGCGAGGGGCACAGAAGGAAAAAAGGGGAGAAAGGCAGACAAAATCACGTGCGCAACGACAATGGGGCAGCGAGGGGCACAGAAAGGAAAATGGGGAGACAAGCAGACAAAATCACGGGCACAACGACAATGGGGCAGCGAGGGGCACAGAAGGAAAAAGGGGAGAAAGGCAGACAAAATCACGGGCACAACGACAATGGGGCAGCGAGGGGCACAGAAGGAAAAAGGGGAGAAAGGCAGACAAAATCACGGGCACAACGACAATGGGGCAGCGAGGGGCACAGAAGGAGAAAGGGGAGACAAGCAGACAAAATCACGGGCACAACGACAATGGGGCAGCGAGGGGCACAGAAAGGAAAATGGGGAGACAAGCAGACAAAATCACGGGCACAACGACAATGGGGCAGCGAGGGGCACAGAAAGGAAAATGGGGAGACAAGCAGACAAAATCACGGGCACAACGACAATGGGGCAGCGAGGGGCACAGAAGGAAAAAGGGGAGAAAGGCAGACAAAATCACGGGCACAACGACAATGGGGCAGCGAGGGGCACAGAAGGAAAAAGGGGAGAAAGGCAGACAAAATCACGGGCACAACGACAATGGGGCAGCGAGGGGCACAGAAGGAAAAAGGGGAGAAAGGCAGACAAAATCACGGGCACAACGACAATGGGGCAGCGAGGGGCACAGAAAGGAAAATGGGGAGACAAGCAGACAAAATCACGGGCACAGTGACAATGGGGCAGCGAGGGGCACAGAAGGAAAAAGGGGAGAAAGGCAGACAAAATCACGGGCACAACGACAATGGGGCAGCGAGGGGCACAGAAAGGAAAATGGGGAGACAAGCAGACAAAATCACGGGCACAACGACAATGGGGCAGCGAGGGGCACAGAAAGGAAAATGGGGAGACAAGCAGACAAAATCACGGGCACAACGACAATGGGGCAGCGAGGGGCACAGAAGGAAAAGGGGAGAAAGGCAGACAAAATCACGGGCACAACGACAATGGGGCAGCGAGGGGCACAGAAGGAAAAAGGGGAGAAAGGCAGACAAAATCACGGGCACAACGACAATCGGGCAGCGAGGGGCACAGAAGGAAAAAGGGGAGAAAGGCAGACAAAATCACGGGCACAACGACAATGGGGCAGCGAGGGGCACAGAAAGGAAAATGGGGAGACAAGCAGACAAAATCACGGGCACAGTGACAATGGGGCAGCGAGGGGCACAGAAAGGAAAATGGGGAGACAAGCAGAAAATACGGGCACCGGGGCCACAAGCGGAGGGCGATCTTACCTGCAGAAGCAGCGGGCAGACAACACAGGCGGAGCTGTGTGGTGGGGGAGCGACCTACCTGGCAAGGTCAAGGGTCGCTCGGCAAGGTCAAGGGTCGCCTCCTCAACTTTTGCTGCTGTTTCCTACCTCTGGGAGCCACAATACCAGGCAAAGCAGGAGACAGGGACCCAGATTTCTCACCAGAGGAGCTGGAGATGCTGGCTGATGAGATCCTGTCCCTGTACAGCAAGCTGTATGGCTTACAAGAGGAAGGAACAGGTACATGTTTAAAATGAAAATGGAATTCCGACCAACTTTGTTTTTGTTTAAACACAGGCTAGAATGTCTCTTTTAGTTCATGAGTGAAATGCATTTATTGAAGTGAAGCTTCTGTTTTTTTTTAAATACATAGAAAAGATTTTGGTGTGTGTCTTTAAACACATTTAAATTAGACAACACCACAAGATTTGTATGTGTTGTGTGTTTGACGGCCTTTTTTGGGGGGTATGTATATATATAATATATATTCACTGAGAAAACCACAGGTTTCAGGGACGTTATAGTTAGTTGGACATTTCACTCGTCCAAAGCAGAGAAATTTGGCTGTTATAGTTAGTTGAGCTAACTATAACTCGCGCCCCCGCAATGCACTGCTGATGACGTCACATATTATATCATTCATGACATGGTCAGTGACATCACTGATGACATCACTGATGACATCTCAAATGACATCACTGATGACATCACTGATGACATCATCCAGTGACTGCGTGTTTCTGTAAAGTTTAAATATGTTTTATATATATATATGCCAAGGTGTATTGAAGAATGAGTGGGTGTATAAGTGTCTGAATGGATGATTTAGTAGGTGCGTGAGTGACTGTATAAGTGAGTGATTGAACGTGTCTTACTGAATGCATAGGTTAGTGACTAAACTGTGTGAATGTCTGTATCAGTCTGTCAGTTGGTGTGTAAGCGGCTGCATGGGTTGGTGAGTAGCTACATGAGTGTCTATATGGGTTATTGATTGCTTATCTGAGTATCTGTATGGGTGCCTGAGTGTCTGTGTGGGTGGGTGGGGTGTGTGTGACTCTGTGCATAGATGTGTGAGTGGGTGATTCACTGGGTGTATGGGTTCAAGAGTGCATCTGTGAAGGGCTGTATGGGTGGGTGAGTGTGTGTATGGGTGTGTTGGTGAGTGAATGGATGTCTCAGTGGTACATGTGTGAGTAACTACATATGTGAAAGGCAGTATATGTGAGTGTTGGAGTATACAAATGACTATATGTGAGAGTGAGTGTATGTGAGAGTGGCTGTATGGATGAGTGTGTGCTTGTATCAGTTATTGTATAAAAGAGTAAGTATGTGTTAGTATCTGTATCAATAAGTGAGGTGGTGTGTGTATAACTGTGTACATGAGTAAATGGGAGTGTGAATGATTCTTTGCATGACTGACTAGGTGTGTGAGTAACTCTATGGATGAGCGGCGGTGTGTGAGTGTCTGTATAGGTGTATGAGTGCATATGATAGTGCTGTATTGATGAGTGACTGCATGTATGAGTGACTGTATGGGTGAATGAGTGGATGCGTGTGTAGACCTAGGAATCAGTGAGTGGGTATATAGTTACTGGTATTGGTGTGTCTATGGTTTCGAAAATGGTAGTCTGTATTTTAGAGTGGGTGTATCAAAGGTTATATTAGGGTGTGAGGAGGTGCATCAGATTATCACGTGGATGATGTCATCAGTGATGTCATATGAGATGTCATCAGTGATGTCATCAGTGATGTCACTGACCATGTCATGAATGATGTAATATGTGACGTCATTAGCAGTGCATTGCGGGTGCGCGAGTTATAGTTAGCTCAACTAACTATAACAGCCGAATTTCTTTGGTTTTGTACGAGTGAAATGTCCAACTAACTATAACGTCCCTTAAACCTGTGGTTTTTCAGTGAATTTCTAAGGTTTTTTAAATGCTAATTTCTAACTATGCCTACAGAGGTAGGACATGTGCAGAAAAGAGGAAGAAAGGGGCAGAAAGAAGCAAGAGATATTCAGAAAGAACCAACAGAGGTGCAGAATGAGGCCTTGTTGCAAAGTCATCCTGTGCCCTGGGCACCCCCAACTTTTTGCTGACTGGTACTGGTGGTAACTGACTCTGACTGACCCTGGGCTCTGCATAACCAGGCCCAGAGCCAGTGCTATGCTGAAAGACACTTAGAATACAGTGAAAACACCTACATACACTAGGGTACACTATGGGTTGGGGTACCCCTGTGATTGGCATGACCTCCCCTGTAAGGCCCAAGTACATAATAGGGCAGGGGGATTAAAACTACCTCTAAGTCCCTAGCATATAATAGGGCATGGCAGTTTAGAGGCCAGCAGCCCTTTTCTGCACTTGCATGTGTGCACTGCTGAGCCTTAGGTCAGTTTAAAAGTAGCCCTGTGTGTGCAGAAAGAGGCAAGAGAGGTGCATAAAGAGGCAAGACAGGTGCAGAAAGAGGGAAGAAGGGTGCAGAAAGAGGCAAGAGAGGTGCGGAAAGAAGCAAGAGAGGTGCAAAAAGAAGCAAGAGACGTACAGAAAGAAGCAACAGTGGTGCAGAAAGAGTGAAGAGGGGTGCAGAAAGAGGCAAGAGAAGTGCAGAAAGAAGCAACAGAGGTGCAGAAAGAGGCAAGAGAAGTTCAGAAAGAGGCAGCAGAGGTGCAGAAACAGGCAGAAGAGGTGCAGAAAGAGGGAACAGGGGTGCAAAAAGAGAGAAGAGGGGTGCCGAAAGAGGCAAGAGGGGTGGAGAAAGAAGCAAGAGCAGTGCAGAAAGAGGCAAGAGAGGTGCACAAAGAGGGAAGAAGGGTGCAGAAAGAGGCAAGAGAAGTGCAGAAAGAAGCAACAGAGGTGCAGAAAGAGGCAAGAGTGGTACAGAAAGAGGCAAAAGATGAGCAGAAACAAGCAAAAGAGATGCGGAAAGAGGCTAGAGGGGTGCAGAAAGAGGCAAGAGAGGTGCAGAAAGAGGCAAGAGAGGTGCACAAAGAGGGAAGAAGGGTGCAGAAAGAGGCAAGTGGGGTACAGAAAGAAGCAAGAGAAATGCAGAAAAAAGCAAAAAAGGTGCAGAAAGAGGCAAGAGGGGTGCAGAAAGAGGCAAGAGAGGTGCAGAAAGAGGGAAGAGACGTGCAGGAAAAGGGAAGAAGGGTGCAGAAAGAGGCACGAGAGGTGCAGAAAGAAGAAAGACGTGTAGAAAGAAGCAAGAGAAGTACAGAAAGAAGCAACAGAGGTGCAGAAAAAGGCAAGATGGGTGCAGAAAGAAGCAAGAGAAGTACAGAAGGAAGCAACAGAGGTGCAGAAAGAGGCAAGAAAAGTACAGAAAGAGGCAAGAGAGTTGCAGAAACAGGCAAAAGAGGTGCACAAAGAGGGAACAGGGGTGCACATAGAGGCCAGAGAGGTACAGAAAGAACCAACAGAGATGCAGAAAGAGGCAAGAGGGTGCAGAAATATGCAAGAGAGTAGCGGATAGAAGCAAGAGCAGTGCAGAAAGAACCAACAGAGGTGCAGAAAGAGGCAAGAGGGGTGTAGAAAGAAGCAAGAGAAGTGCAGAAAGAAACACCTGAGGTGCAGAAAGAAGCAAGAGCAGTGCAGAAAGAACCAACAGATGTGCAGAAAGAAGCAAGAGGGGTGCAGAAAGAGGCAAGAGAAGTGCAGAAAGAAGCAAAAAAGGTGCAGAAAGAGGCAAGAGGGGTGCAGAAAGAGGCAAGAGAGGTGCAGAAAGAGGGAAGAGACGTGCAGGAAAAGGCAAGAAGGGTGCAGAAAGAGGCACGAGAGGTGCAGAAAGAAGAAAGACGTGTAGAAAGAAGCAAGAGAAGTACAGAAAGAAGCAACAGAGGTGCAGAAAAAGGCAAGATGGGTGCACATAGAGGCAAGAGAGGTACAGAAAGAACCAACAGAGGTGCAGAAAGAGGCAAGAGGGTGCAGAAATGTGCAAGAGAGCAGCAGATAGAAGCAAGAGCAGTGCAGAAAGAACCAACAGAGGTGCACAAAGAGGCAAGAGGGTGCAGAAAGAGGCAAGAGAAGTGCAGAAAAAAGCAAAAGAGGTGCAGGAAGAGGCAAGAGGGGTGCAGAAAGAGGCAAGAGAGGAGCAGAAAGAGGCAAGTGAGGTGCACACAGAGGCATGAGGGGTGCAGAAATTTGCAAGAGAGGTGCAGAAAGAAGCAAGAGAAGTGCAGAAAGACGCACCAGAGGTGCATAAAGAGGCAAGAGGGGTGCAGAAAGAAGCAAGAGAGGTGCAGAAAGAAGGAACAGAGGTGCAGAAAGAGGCAAGAGTGGTGCAGACAGAGGCAAGAGAGGTGCAGAAAGAGGGAAGAGGGGTGCAGAAAGAGGCAAGAGGGGTGCAGACATTTGCAAGACAGGTGCAGAAAGAGACAAGAGCAGTGCAAAAACAACCAAGAGAGGTGCAGAAAGAGGCAAGAGGGGTGCAGAAAGAGGCAAGAGAAGTGCAGAAAGAAGCAACAGAGGTGCATAAAGAGACAAGAGAACAGTAGAAAGAGGCAAGAGAGTTGCAGAAACAGTCAAGAGATGTGCAGAAAGAGGGAACAGGGGTGCAGAAAGACGCAAGTGAGGTGCAGAAAGAGGCAAGAGAGGTGCCGAAAGAGGCAAGAGAGGTGCAGAAAGAGGCAAGAGAGTTGCAGAAACAGTCAAGAGATGTGCAGAAAGAGGGAACAGGGGTGCAGAAAGAGGCAAGTGAGATGCAGAAAGAGGCAAGAGAGGTGCAGAAAGAGGGAAGACGAGTGCAGAAAGAGACAACAAGGGTGCAGAAAGAAGCAAGACAGGTGCAGAAAGAAGCATGGGAAGTGCAGAATGAAGCAACAGGGGTGCAGAAAGAGGCACAAGAAGTGCAGAAAGAAGCAACAGAGGTGCAGAAGGAGGCAAGAGAGGTGCAGAAAGAGGGAAGAGGGGTGCAGAAAAAGGTAAGAGCGATGCTGAAATTTGGAACAGAGGTGCAGAAAGAAGCAAGAGCAGTGCAGAAAGAACCAACAGAGGTGCAGAAAGAGGCAAGAGGGGTACAGAAAGAGGCAAGTGAAGTGCAGAACGAAGCAAAAGAGGTATAGAAAGAACTAATGGAGGTGCAAAAAGAGGCAAGAAGGGTGCATAAAGGGTTAGGAGAGGTGCACAAAGAGGCAAGAGTGGTACAGAAAGAGGCAGGAGGGGTGCAGAAAGAAGGAAGAGAACTGCAGAAAGAAGCAACAGAGGTGTGCAAGAGGCACGAAGGGTGCAGATAGAGACAAGAGAGGTGCAGAAAGAAGCAACAGAGGTACAGAAAGAGGCAAGAGGGGTGCAGAAAGAAGCAACAGAGGTACAGAAAGAGGCAAGAGAGGTGCAGAAAGAGGGAAGAGGGTTGCAGAAAGAGGCAAGAGGGGTACAGAAAGAAGCAACAGTGGTGCAGAAAGAGTGAAGAGGGGTGCAGAAAGAGGCAAGAGAAGTGCAGAAAGAAGCAACAGAGGTGCAGAAAGAGGCAAGAGAAGTTCAGAAAGAGGCAGCAGAGGTGCAGAAACAGGCAGAAGAGGTGCAGAAAGAGGGAACAGGGGTGCAAAAAGAGAGAAGAGGGGTGCCGAAAGAGGCAAGAGGGGTGGAGAAAGAAGCAAGAGCAGTGCAGAAAGAGGCAAGAGAGGTGCACAAAGAGGGAAGAAGGGTGCAGAAAGAGGCAAGAGAAGTGCAGAAAGAAGCAACAGAGGTGCAGAAAGAGGCAAGAGTGGTACAGAAAGAGGCAAAAGATGAGCAGAAACAAGCAAAAGAGATGCAGAAAGAGGCTAGAGGGGTGCAGAAAGAGGCAAGAGAGGTGCAGAAAGAGGCAAGAGAGGTGCACAAAGAGGGAAGAAGGGTGCAGAAAGAGGCAAGTGGGGTGCAGAAAGAGGCAAGAGAAGTGCAGAAAAAAGCAAAAAAGGTGCAGAAAGAGGCAAGAGGGGTGCAGAAAGAGGCAAGAGAGGTGCAGAAAGAGGGAAGAGACGTGCAGGAAAAGGGAAGAAGGGTGCAGAAAGAGGCACGAGAGGTGCAGAAAGAAGAAAGACGTGTAGAAAGAAGCAAGAGAAGTACAGAAAGAAGCAACAGAGGTGCAGAAAAAGGCAAGATGGGTGCAGAAAGAAGCAAGAGAAGTACAGAAGGAAGCAACAGAGGTGCAGAAAGAGGCAAGAAAAGTACAGAAAGAGGCAAGAGAGTTGCAGAAACAGGCAAAAGAGGTGCACAAAGAGGGAACAGGGGTGCACATAGAGGCCAGAGAGGTACAGAAAGAACCAACAGAGATGCAGAAAGAGGCAAGAGGGTGCAGAAATATGCAAGAGAGTAGCGGATAGAAGCAAGAGCAGTGCAGAAAGAACCAACAGAGGTGCAGAAAGAGGCAAGAGGGGTGTAGAAAGAAGCAAGAGAAGTGCAGAAAGAAACAACTGAGGTGCAGAAAGAAGCAAGAGCAGTGCAGAAAGAACCAACAGAGGTGCAGAAAGAAGCAAGAGGGGTGCAGAAAGAGGCAAGAGAAGTGCAGAAAGAAGCAAAAAAGGTGCAGAAAGAGGCAAGAGGGGTGCAGAAAGAGGCAAGAGAGGTGCAGAAAGAGGGAAGAGACGTGCAGGAAAAGGCAAGAAGGGTGCAGAAAGAGGCACGAGAGGTGCACAAAGAAGAAAGACGTGTAGAAAGAAGCAAGAGAAGTACAGAAAGAAGCAACAGAGGTGCAGAAAAAGGCAAGATGGGTGCACATAGAGGCAAGAGAGGTACAGAAAGAACCAACAGAGGTGCAGAAAGAGGCAAGAGGGTGCAGAAATGTGCAAGAGAGTAGCGGATAGAAGCAAGAGCAGTGCAGAAAGAACCAACAGAGGTGCAGAAAGAGGCAAGAGGGGTGCAGAAAGAGGCAAGAGAAGTGCAGAAAAAAGCAAAAGAGGTGCAGGAAGAGGCAAGAGGGGTGCAGAAAGAGGCAAGAGAGGAGCAGAAAGAGGCAAGTGAGGTGCACACAGAGGCATGAGGGGTGCAGAAATTTGCAAGAGAGGTGCAGAAAGAAGCAATAGAAGTGCAGAAAGACGCACCAGAGGTGCATAAAGAGGCAAGAGGGGTGCAGAAAGAAGCAAGAGAAGTGCATAAAGAAGGAACAGAGGTGCAGAAAGAGGCAAGAGTGGTGCAGACAGAGGCAAGAGAGGTGCAGAAAGAGGGAAGAGGGGTGCAGAAAGAGGCAAGAGGGGTGCAGACATTTGCAAGACAGGTGCAGAAAGAGACAAGAGCAGTGCAAAAACAACCAAGAGAGGTGCAGAAAGAGGCAAGAGGGGTGCAGAAAGAGGCAAGAGAAGTGCAGAAAGAAGCAACAGAGGTGCATAAAGAGACAAGAGAACAGTAGAAAGAGGCAAGAGAGTTGCAGAAACAGTCAAGAGATGTGCAGAAAGAGGGAACAGGGGTGCAGAAAGACGCAAGTGAGGTGCAGAAAGAGGCAAGAGAGGTGCCGAAAGAGGCAAGAGAGGTGCAGAAAGAGGCAAGAGAGTTGCAGAAACAGTCAAGAGATGTGCAGAAAGAGGGAACAGGGGTGCAGAAAGAGGCAAGTGAGATGCAGAAAGAGGCAAGAGAGGTGCAGAAAGAGGGAAGACGAGTGCAGAAAGAGACAACAAGGGTGCAGAAAGAAGCAAGACAGGTGCAGAAAGAAGCATGGAAAGTGCAGAATGAAGCACCAGGGGTGCAGAAAGAGGCACAAGAAGTGCAGAAAGAAGCAACAGAGGTGCAGAAGGAGGCAAGAGAGGTGCAGAAAGAGGGAAGAGGGATGCAGAAAAAGGTAAGAGCGATGCTGAAATTTGGAACAGAGGTGCAGAAAGAAGCAAGAGCAGTGCAGAAAGAACCAACAGAGGTGCAGAAAGAGGCAAGAGGGGTACAGAAAGAGGCAAGTGAAGTGCAGAACGAAGCAAAAGAGGTATAGAAAGAACTAATGGAGGTGCAAAAAGAGGCAAGAGGGGTGCATAAAGGGTTAGGAGAGGTGCACAAAGAGGCAAGAGTGGTACAGAAAGAGGCAGGAGGGGTGCAGAAAGAAGGAAGAGAACTGCAGAAAGAAGCAACAGAGGTGTGCAAGAGGCACGAAGGGTGCAGATAGAGACAAGAGAGGTGCAGAAAGAAGCAACAGAGGTACAGAAAGAGGCAAGAGAGGTGCAGAAAGAGGGAAGAGGGTTGCAGAAAGAGGGAAGAGGGTTGCAGAAAGAGGCAAGAGGGGTGCAGAAAGAAGCAACAGAGGTGCAGAAAGAAGCAAGAGAGGTGCAGAAAGAAGCAACAGAGGTGTAGAAAGAGGCAAGAGGGGTGCAGAAAGAGGCAAGAGAAGTGCAGAAAGAAACAACAGAGGTGCAGAAAGAGGCAAGAGAAGTGTAGAAAGAGGCAAGAGAGGTGCAGAAACAGGCAGGAGAGGTGCAGAAAGAGGGAACAGGGGTGCACATAGAGGCAAGAGGGGTACATGAAGAAGCAAGTGAGGTGCAGAAAGAGATAAGAGAGGTGCAGAAAGAGGCAAGAGAGGTGCAGAAAGTGGAAGAGATGAGCAGAAAGAGGCAAAAGAAGTGCAGAAAAAAAGAAAGTTGCAGAAAGAAGCAACAGAAATGCAGAAAGTGACAAGAGAGGCACAGAAAGAAGCAAGAGTGGTTTGCACACCATTAGTAGCAATTTAACACCCACATTTAGCAATAAGTAACAGGTGACCATTCTAGGTTTGCAAAGGGCCTTCCACCACGCTGTAACACTTGCCGCTGCATTTTTGGTAGCGTTTGAGCAGTTTGAGCTAGAAACAAGGGTTTTTTTGTTCAAATCTGCAGATTATGCAGCAGATGATGGATTATGTGGCAAATGCGGAAAATGTATAATTTTGCGAAAGTCGTTGCAGTCAAACAGTCGCATAATTCCAGTGGCCCTGCTCATACCTCTGACTAGGTCCAGAAGTGCTCCTCGGTGGTTCCTTCTTTTTTTTGTCTCATTGAGTTTATAGTTAAGCTTCTATTGAAACGAGGAAGACTGAACCTGAGGTTACCACTCCACAACACAGACTACCATACCACATAATTACTCTCCATAACAGATAATCCCACTCTACATAATTCTGAAGCACTAAATACACATACTTTCTATCCACATCAAACTCAAAGTCAAAGTCTATCCACATAATTTCACTGCACATCATACCGCATAATTCCACTACACACAACCTACATCCACTCCACTCCAAGAAACATTAGTAAAACACTTCTACATTTACAATGCCAATAGCTCTAACTCTCGCAAATGTGAAATCTATTACATTGCAAATGCTTCTTTAACTAGTAGTCACGTTTGCAGAGAGGTGGAGAAAGGGGGCTGGACCTCCAACCAGCGTTCAGGAATTCCGCTGCGTAGGACTTACAGGAGGTACCAGGAGGGCTTCTTGGCCCCCAAAGTCCCTCAGGAGTAAAGTGGACTTTATCCCCCAACCAGTACTGTGCTAGGAGGCGCGTTTGCAGAGTGGTGGAGAAAGGTGAGTGTGGCCTCCGAAGACCTCTTAGCAATTCCACTGTGTGGGACTTAGTGAAGGTAAAAGGAGAGGTAGTTGGCCCCCAAGGACAACCTTGGGGGCCAACTACCCTTCCTATTACCTCCAGTAAGTTCCACACAGCAGGATTGCTAAGTTCTCATAGCAGGCCACGCCCCCTTTCCCCACCACTCTGCAAACGCGCTCCCTGGCGTGCTCTTGGATGGGGATTAAAGTCCACTTCGCTGCTGGGGATCCTTAGGGGCCAACTAGCCTACCTGATACCTCCAGTATGCCCCAGATAGTGGGATTGCTGACAGGTGGACACAGGCCACGCCACCTTTCTCCACCACTCTGCAAACGCACCTCCTGGCACTCTCTTGGTTGGGGGTGAAGTCCCCTTGCCTCCTGAGGGTCCCTGGGGGCCAACTAGCCTACCAGGTACCTCCAGTAAGCCCCACACAGCTGGATTGCTGAAAGTGGTCTGAGGCCTCACCCCCTTTTTACACCACTCTGCAAATGTGCCTCCTGGCCCACTGCTGCTCAGGGGATAAAGTCCACTTGTGTCCTGAGGTCCTCAGGACACAAGAGGACCTCATCGCCCCACCAGCAGTGCACCAAGAGGTACGTTTGCAGAGTGGTGTAAAAAGGGGCATGGCCTCAGACCACCTCTCAGCAATCCCACTGCATGGGGCTTACTGGAGATACCTGGCGGACTAGTTGGCCCCTAAGGACCCTTAAGGATCTAGAGGACTTAATCCCCGAACCCACAACACGCAAGGAGGCGCATTTGCAGTGTGCTGCAGGGATGAGGCGGTGCCTCCGGTGAGATGCCGTTTTCCCCCCCTTTTTTGGGAGGTTGGAAGGGGGGCTGTGTGGCCCCCCTTTTCTCAATATTTTCTGGGCCCTGGGGACCCCATCCCCCAGGGCCTTCCACTATTCATTAAAAAAAAAAACGGGAAGGGGGCCCCCAAGCATGGCCACATATTTAATTTTTTTTAAATCTTATTTTTAAGGAGGGGGGTTGTGCGGCCACCCTCCTGAGGCCATTATTGGCCCCGGGGATCCCATACCCCGGGGCATTGACTCGTTTTTTTTTTTTATTTCGGGAGGGGGGCCCCCCTTTCCTGGGCCACTTCTGGCCCCAGGGACCCCATCCCCCGGGGCCTGGCCTCAGCGTTGGGGACTGTGGGGGGGGAGCCCCAATGCCCCCACGGTCCCTGCTGGCTACCCGCTTCCTGCAGGAGCCGGCATTGCTTTTGGACAAGGGGAGCTGCTGAAATGCAGCTCCCCTTGTCCAAAAGCAATTCTGCTTTGCTTCTTGGAAGCGAGAGCAGGTTTCCTATTCTCGCTTCCATGAAGCAAAGCAGTGTTTGCTATGGCAGGGCAGGAGCAAACTGCAATGTCCCGGGGGTGGGCACCCTGGGATATTGCTGGAGCCAGCCCTGGGGGGTGGCAGTCCCCAGGGCCATAGAGGTGGTGGTCCCCGGTGGTGGTCCCCAGGACTGGGGGTCCGCAACGGACCCCCATCTGTAATTAAAGTTTGCCCCGGGGAGGTGGTGGTCCCTGGGGCAGTGTGGGGAGGGGCAGGAGCCCCCCACACTTTCTTAAATTTATATTTAAGCCCCAGTGAGGTGGTGGTCCCTGGGGCCTGGGTGGGCCCATGAGGCCCCCCACACATAATTACAGATGCCCTGGGGAGGTGGTGGTCCCCGGGGCAGTGTGGGGAGGGGCCGGAGCCATCCCCACACTTTCTTTATTATTATTTAAGCCCCGGGGACGTGGTGGTCCCCTGGGCTTGGGGGGGCCCATGGGGCCCCCGCACATAATTACAGATGCCCCGGGGAGGTGGCGTCCCCAGGGCAGCATGGGGGGGCAGGAGCCCCCCCACGCTTTTTTTTTAAAAAAGCCCCAGGGAGATGGCGGTGCCCGGGGCTGCAGGGGGACCGCGTGCCCCCACACACATTATGAGGAAAGCCCCTGCGACCGCCACCTCCCACGGGCCCCCACACCATAATTATGAATTGCCCCCGGGACCTGGCCCACCCAAGGACTTAAAACAAATGAGGAGGTCGCGCTTCGTTTTTTTTTTTTTTTTTTCGACCGGATTCGCGCACCCCTTGTGGGTTTCCCTGAGCAGGCCTAGGGTGTCAGGGTGTTTCTACCCTGCTCCCTTTTCTTGTTCTTTAGGCTTTTTTTTACTGTCTTGTGACTCGGTTTTACCGAGTCACAAGATGGCTGCCAACACTTCCTGGTTTGGAGTGTTGGCAGCCAATAACAATGAAGTTCGTGCTAGAGAGGTTTCGTGAACCCTCCTCGGCCCTCAGATATAGATATTTTTATTTTTTGAATTTCTCAGGAACTACTGAACGGATTTACACCATTTAAAAAAAAAAGCACGCTTTCTGAACCAAGACCTACCTTTTTGCAAAATTTTGTGTAATTCCGTTCAGCAGTTCGGGCTGTAGCTTTGTCTAAAGTTCCTATGGAAATTAACATGGGGATAATGCGTTTTGGGACCCCCTTTTTTCTCGGCCCCCCCTTGACGAATCACCCCGAAGCGTTCAAGACAGGAGCTGACCTGAGTGAACCATTAGTTTTTAAACTTTCGCGAAGATTCGTCGAACGGCGCCAAAGATATTGGCAAAAGAAAAAACGATTTTTGAATAGAAACGAGGTCCTATCTATAACTACCTACTGGCGACTGCCAGTATGTAATATATATATATATATATATATATCGATCAACAAACACCACTGCGCTTGAGAGGTCACTCAAAAATGCTCTATTACCATCCGGTTATGTCTGCCTTCTTGCAGCCTGCTCTCCTCGATTCCCACATTACTCCATGCCCGACGCGTTTCAAGGCAACATACGCCTCTTAATCATGGGCTTACAGAGGCAAAAGACGAGCTCACCTGTTTCACCAATCCTTTTATTTCAATTGTGAACCGCCCTCAGTGGGCGTGGCTTTTGCAGTTCTGCCCATAGCATTATGGTTAGTGTAGTCCAACAGGTGAGTTAAAATTATTATTCCTTGAGTAGGTGCCATGCCCCTGTTTATCATTACAGCTTAAATTGTTCTCCTATCGTAGGAAAACGCGTCGGGCATGGAGTAATGTGGGAATCGAGGAGAGCAGGCTGCAAGAAGGCAGACATAACCGGATGGTAATAGAGCATTTTCGAGTGACCTCTCAAGCGCAGTGGTGTTTGTTGATCGATTGGTATGCACGGCGGCCAGGGCCGTGGGAGAGGAGCACCATTCTTAAACTCTAAGAAGGCTGGGGGAGCGATTTTCGCTTTCCGGATCGGCAGGATGTTCTATGCAAATGAAAGCCTGCACTCCGAGTATTCCATCCTACGATAGGAGAACAATTTAAGCTGTAATGATAAACAGGGGCATGGCACCTACTCAAGGAATAATAATTTTAACTCACCTGTTGGACTACACTAACCATAATGCTATGGGCAGAACTGCAAAAGCCACGCCCACTGAGGGCGGTTCACAATTGAAATAAAAAGGATTGGTGAAACAGGTGAGCTCGTCTTTTGCCTCTGTAAGCCCATGATTAAGAGGCGTATGTTGCCTTGAAACGCGTCGGGCATGGAGTAATGTGGGAATCGAGGAGAGCAGGCTGCAAGAAGGCAGACATAACCGGATGGTAATAGAGCATTTTCGAGTGACCTCTCAAGCGCAGTGGTGTTTGTTGATCGATATATATATATATATATATATATATATATATATATATATATATATATATATATATATATATATATATATATATATATATATATATATATATATATATATATATATATATATATTTATATATATTTTTTCAAAACTTTCATGTGAAATTTCCAAAATTAACATTACGTTAATTTATACAAATGAACATATATATATATATATATATATATATTTATATATATATATAATATATATATATATATATATATATATATATATATATATATACATCCAAAGAAACCCTACCAGTATAATCCACAGGAAAAGTAAGCCGGCACACACCGTGTGAGCTTCACAAACAATTTATTAGCCTATTAAATTGTTTGTGACGCTGACACACTGTGTGCTGGCTTTCTATTCCTGTGGATTATACTGGAAGGGTTTCTTTGGATTTACAAGCGGGACTCGCACGCGCAGCACAGCACCAGCCATGTGGATGAGGCCGGCAGTTTTGTGGGGCACACATGAAAGGATATATATACTTATACAACACGGTTCCAAAAGGAAATTGCAGGCACTCACAAGGTCTCAATTCATAAACTTTAATCAGTAGAGCAGACGCATTTCGGCTGATGCCTTCCTCAGTGCTCATACATATGAGAAGCAGCCTCCTGTGACAGTCATTTTAAACATGTACAGTCAGTTGCCACTGAAGGAATTGTGCTGGGCAAGAAACAAGCAAACAACTTCCATTATAGTATAGATACTGATTTCTATTTGCAGCCATATTGCAGGTAATCTTCACATCCAAAACAAAATGTGGTACTTACTTAAATAGAATGTTTTTCCTTCAATTGTACAACAAATCCAAAATCGAGAACCATACAGAAAATATCACAGTACTTGTTATTCCATCTTTGCAATACATTAGTTTGTCCACTTTCATTGTTCGCCCTAAATGAGCTGGCTTTAAATCTTTCTTTTAATATTGGCTCATCCGGAACCACCGCAAGTCGCGTGGAGGCAGATGTAACCTGTCCACAAATGAGTCTAGGATTATTCAAATTTCTGGGTGCAGATATTTAACCAACCCCTACGGGCAGCTATACGCTAATGAAAGGCTGTCTTGCGGCAAAGATAAGAGGTGTATTGACATTGATATTTAAAATGGCGTATGAAGCGGCAGTTTTCAAAGGCATATGTAACTATGTGGAATGCCGAGCCACGGCCACGGTCCTCCCAACCTTCAAAGTGTTTGCGCCGCACCCTGACCCCCCTAATTGCCCGTATACTTGCAGTGGCCTATCCTCAGCTTGATGGGCAGTTGAGAGGAAGTCAGCAGCATGAAGGGGGAAAGTTTTTTTGAGTTGTTCATTTAAAATGACTATTTTTTGTTACAGCAACAAATTGTAGCATCAACATAAAGGTTGACACATGACAAATGCTGAAGAAGAGTTCTTGAAGGTGTAGGTTTTGCACAAGGTGTATCATGATGTGTTTATTATATAAATTTGTGGTAAATGATACCAATATGTTTCTGGTCACTTTCAAAGGACTGTTTTGATCAGACATATGCCTTCCTAAAAAAAATTTCAACACAAGTTTGTTTGATGTTATAAGGGACAGTTGTGCCAAACAGGCCAAAATTTGTACTCGTGTGAGGTGTGATGCTCATTCACAACTGTGAAGGATGTTACATTCCCCCTATTACAAGTGGCATAGAATAAAATGCACTAATGATACAGTGAATGTTACAAACGTCACATTTGTGAGTTTGTTTTTATAAATAAACAATAGTAAACATGTCAGGTGCATGATGTCTTACTCATTCACAAATGTGCATGTATGCCAGCCTGTTTATTAAAAAATGATTTTGATAGGCATAAATGTTTTTTTTAAAACAGACAGGAATATGAACACATTGGTGACAGAGTAACACATACTTAAAAACATTAATTGTATGTCCTTTGTTATGTCCAGGTGATAAATCAATAATGAGCAAAAATAGATTACCTAAAGGGACTTTTGCAGATGGAATGTTCCTTGACATTTATGTTGGAGTATCCCATCTGCAAAACTCAAAATCAGGTACAAAAAATGACTCATTAGGAAATATTTGAAATGCATCAAAGTTAAAAAAATGTATATTGTAAATTGCATTTACATTTTTAATTTTACCAATATATAAGAATCAAAGGGGCATATTCTTAAGGACCTATCGCCGAGTTAGCGGCACTTTATCAGAGCCAAAGTGGCGATAGATTTATCGCACCATTCACAAGCTGGTGCTAACAGCCGATAGCGCCAGTTTTCCTGCGATAGCAGCCGCAAAAAACATCGCCACGGATGACACCGGCAACTAACGCTAATGAGATGCAGAGTAGGCGCTCCTGTGCAAAAAGCCGTGAAAACACCACATTGCAATATTCTCTACGACCAGCCAGATCGGCGATAAGATCCCAAAACAGGCGATAAGGTGCGTTAGCAGCAGGGATTTAACACCTGCTCCTACCTGGTGTTAAGTCGGACGACAACCTGCACGACAAAAGGGAGCCCAGACCAGAGCCACACCTGAAGAACAACAGATGCCATGGAGCTACTGATCATGCAGCTCGGAGCCCCAAGAGGGCCACAACACCCACCGCCACCATACCCAGGCCCGCCACCCCCCCGTACCCCCCCTGCACCCCCCGGACTACCACAGAGGCAGTGCAGACAAAGACAGCGGACCTTCAGAAAACGCACCAGCCTCACAGACTTAACACCAGAGGATGTCATTGCCCACTACAGGCTCAAAAGGACAATCATCCTCCGCATCCTGACCATCATTGCCCACAGGCTGACGGTACCAACACAGCAGACAAACAACATCCCTCCGCAGACAAAGCTGCTGGCTGTGCTGCACCTGTTGGCCTCTGGTACCTTCCAACCAACAACTGCCAGAGTCGGAGGAGTCTCACAGCCAGCCCTATCCAAGTTCCTCACACCTGTCTTGGATGCCATCATCAGCTTGGTACCCCAGCACCTTCACTTCCCACACACTGCGCAGGAACAGCTGGAGAACAAGCAAGGCTTCTACACCATAGCTGGCTTCCCGCATGTGTTGGGGGCAATCGACTGCACACATGTACTCCTCGTGCCCCTGCCGCCACTGCACACAATTACCGCAACAGGAAGCACACGCATTCCATCAATGTGCAGGCAATAGTGGACCACCTGGGACTCTTCACCAATGTCGTCGCCAACTACCCAGGCAGTGTGCATGATTCCTTCATCTTCCGACAGTCCATCATCAACCAGCGCTTTCAGCATGGCACCTATGGGAATGCATTGCTCGTTGGTAAGTACCAAATGAACACACCACACACCTCAACTCCACAGTCATGCAACTCACAACTCTGGGAATGCACACGTTACAAACTCACATACAACATGCCAAACAACATGCCCACCTACCAGACACAACAGCACAACTTACTGTGGTAACCTGGGCTAGCCATGTACACAAGCCATCAACGGCATGGCACCTCAGCCACACAATAGCAGAATGTGGGGAGAGGTGGGAACCAGGCATGTGCGAAGGAGGCAAGTGACCCATGAATGAGAATGTACACAATGCCAAGTGTGGCGTGGATGTGCTGGCCAGACTGCAGTATGCAGACCACAGACATGTCCAAGTCGACATATACTGCTGGTGTTTGGAGTGTAGTGGACAGTGGACGCAACCATGTCACCTCAGGCAGTGGGGAAGATCGCGGAAATGTAACTTGTTACGTCCCCCCCTGTAAGCGTGAGCGGAGTGGGCTGGCCCGGCGTACGCCAGGCCAGCGTAGAGGTGTGAATAAAAAGCCCATTGCTCTGGGCGTGGTTCTCTTCCGGAATGGCCAAATTGTCTGCCAGGGCGGCGCCTCTCAGCCCGCCTCAAGGCCGACGCCGTGAGCGGCGGTGCCTGCGATCCTGTGCGCCTGCTGTACCCCAGGCCGCTGGTCCCCAGACCCTTCTTGACCCCCCCTGCGCAACCAGGCCTCACTGCTCACCTGCCGACACCAGCGTGTGTCAAAGAGGGCCCACCACATGCCGGTGCAAGCTCCAAGCCCGTGGCCCGTGACCTTGGCATCCTCCTCAGACCATCACGGCCTCCGCGACACAGGCCCCCAGCACTCCTTTCTCATTGACGTACTCCACCGCTGCCTCCGGCCTACACTGCGGTCCAGTAGGTCACACATTTGGAACTGAGTCTTGATTTTTCAATGGCCGAGTTCATATCATTGCACGCAAGGAGAGGAGTAAGAGGAAGACGTGGTTCAGTCCGGAGGAAAAAAGGATCATCGTTATGGAGGTGATCGAACACTACCAACAACTGCTCTGGTGCCACTAACTGTGCATCGCAAGCCAACGACACATGGCTGTGGGCCCCAGCTGACCGCTGCCTCCGGCCTACACTGCGGTCCAGTAGGTCACACATTTGGAACTGAGTCTTGATTTCATGATGGCCGAGTTCATATGTTAATGGCAGCATTTATATCACTGTACTCCCTTCGATCTGGTGCCACCAACTCTGTGCATCGCAGGCCAACGACATGTGTCTGTGGGCCCTTGATGACTACTGCCTTCGGCCTACACTGCGGTCAAGTCGGTCACACATTTTGAACTGAGTCTTGCTTTTTTCATGGCAGAGTTCATACCATTGTACAGGCCTCATCGCAGACTGCATCCCCTTTCAGCTCTGGTGCCACTAACTCTGTGCCCCGAAATTCAGGGACACTCTTTGTTTGAACTTTGGTGGCGTCTGAGTCTATGGCCTGGGGGTTGTCTTCATCATCATGTAGCTGATACTGACTTGGTGTTAAAAATGAGTCTGTAGCATTCATCTCCTCCATATTGCCTGTTTATGCTTGGTTCTGCCCTCTGCATCATGCCCTGGAAGAACACCTTCCACTGTCTCCCGAAACACTCAGCGACATTCACCTTGGACATCGATGAGGACCCGCTCAGCTCCCGTGGCCCTACCTCAGTGCACCGCAAGTCACCGTCCCGTGGCGGTGTGCCTGTGCCGGCCGCAGTGCATCCGGGGCCACTAACTCTGTGCAGCTCAAGTCGTGGACCCTTGCTGTTTGAACTTAGAACTACTGTTTGTCTGATCACTGTTGTAGTTGTTGCCAGCACCAACCACTCCCTGAGGGTTGGCTTACACTCACCCCACACCCATCCAGCACAGGCGTCACTGGACATGTGATCCTGGCAATAAAAGGGGCCGGGCGCACGTGCCCGTAGCCAGTTCCACAAACTATCTAAGTGTGTCCGTGTGGTCATTGTGTATGCATGAGGGTCCCAGGCCCTACCACATTACATTGTGCTGTGTACAGCGGACGCAACCATGTCACCTCAGGCAGTGGGGAAGACCTGGGACATGTAGCTGTGTCGTACCCCCCTGTAAGCGTAAGCGGTGTGGGCTGGCGTACGACAGTCCAGTGTAGGGGTGTGGATGATCAGCCTGGGGCTCTGGGCGTTGCTATGTGTTGGCCTTGCCAAGGAAGTAACTAATGCGTGTGTCTCTGTTGTAGTGTCGGCGCCACCCGTCCCGCAATGGACAATGTTGCGATGTAGCATGCCCCCGGAGTGCGGGCTCGGCCGAAGGAATAAATGAAGGAGCGCAAGCCCGCTCGGGGTCCGGTATCATACATGCCAACTGTTGTGTGTGTCGCTATTACCGCAGCATAGGCCACAGGACTACCCTCAACCGCATCGCGAGTTCAGCCAGCCATGAACTCTACATCTGTGTCCGCCCTATCCTTACCGTAGGCCTACACACACGTGGCCGCCCACCGTCAGCACACAACATCACAGTGTCGTTGTCAGGCTTGTGGACATGCACAGAAAGGCATGACAATGGTGTGCCGTAGGAGTGCAAGTGATGCAACCGCGCTGCGCACACTAGTGAATAGGCTCGGGGGGAGGGAGGAGCAGCAGTGAGGCTACGTAATACACATTGATGCCGCTCATTTGCTACAAGCAGTACCTGTCAAACAGGAATCACTAAGTCACACATATCACACACCAATGAACTAGTGAGCCTGCCAACACATCATGCAGAACCAACTTTTGACTCATGTCTCTCTGCACTGTCACAGGTGATCAAGGATATGCACTCTGCCCTTGGATGATGACACCCCTCCGAGCCCCGAACACACAGGCCCAGAGGCAGTACAATGCGGCCCACAAACGCACCAGGGGCATCGTGGAACGCACATTTGGCGTGTTGAAGTCACGTTTCAGGTGCCTGGACATCACAGGTGGAAGGCTCCTGTACAGCCCAGGCATCGTGTGCAAGATGATCGTTGCATGTTGTGTGTTGCACAACATATGTGTATGCACCAATGCCCCATGGCTACAAGTGCCAGATGCACCGGACGATGATGAGGAAGATGAGGCAGGTGGACCACACCCCACTGCAGCAGCAGCAGGAATAGCCCGTAGGAACACCATCATTGACAATTTCTTCACATGAGCACGTCACATTGTCACAGTCCTTAGCAATCATGGGACAGTACAAAATGACCACAGGCACAGCATGTGCAAATAAATTCATTACAACACACATTCCCTGTGTGCATGTTACTCCTCTGTACAAGCATATCACTCTGACAAGTGTAAGTGCAACATGTAGGGCTAACAATCTCATAAATTGGAAATAGATGGTGGGTGTGTCACCTCTGTACAGAGAGACTGTTTAGGGTGTCACGTATTCGAAATGCCATTTCTGTGTGTCAAAGATAGTACGGAATCCCACTCATCAGCGTTTCACATGTGTCCCAAATCATTACATGTAGGCTGTCATTTGTGACCTACAATTGACAACAGGGCTTCTTTTGGGGTCAAATATGTACCACCATGATGCAGGGATGCACCCTGTGACTCAAGTCCCACAACATGAGCTACATGGACGTAAGGGGGAATCACTGCCCCTACATTTGTCCATGCTTTCATACTTGATTAATCATGGACATGACACATCTGTGTGTATTAGAATGTATTATTCACGTTCAGTGGAGTGTTGAAGCTGTCTTAGTACTGGGCCATGCAGACAACACTTTACAATGTTGCCCAGTGGAGGGCCAGCCAGAGTCCTTTAGGGATTGACAAGTTACTCGGAAGAGGAAGAGTCCAGTCCGCAGGCTGATTGCTGTGTAATTGTTGAGCATGCAAAATATGGCAGTCAATGTCGAGGTCCAAGGTTGGTGTCGCAGAGTGTGTCGGGGGACAGTGGAAGGTGTTGTTCCAGGGCATGATGCAGAGGGCAGACCCAAGCAGAAACAAGCCATATGGCGTAGATGAATGCTACTGCTTCCTCCTTACCACTAAGGCAGATTCATCCTCATCTTCGTCCTCTGACGTTTCATGTGCCTCACATGTGGGTGGTGGTGTTTGGTTTGCAGCACTGTGTGACACTGACACATCAGGGGCCGGTGATGTGGATGTAGAAGTAGCAGCAGCATCCATCTGTGCAATGTCTTGTGGCATCACTCCCATGATGAGGATCTGCAGGGCATGGAAGATCCCATCCACAGCTTTCTTGTGTGCAGCCGTGGTAGCCATTCTTTGCGCCTGTATCCACTCCATGTTTTCCATGACCCTCCTCATGTTTCGCAAATCACGGATGACATCGCTGTAGCCACTCTGACTAGACAGTTGTTGTTGTCTCCGAGTCATGACTCCAGCCATGGATTGTTGGAGGGCATGGGGTGGACTGTGGGTGTCCGCTAGGGAGTGTAAGTGGTCCCTGATGGGACTTAGACACCCACGTATGGCATCTAGTTTGGCTGCCATGAGGTCGAACCCCACCCGCACCTGTTCAGCCAGCTCCTTCTGGCAGTCTAACACACGGCGTTGGAACGCCAAGTGTTCTTAGGTGAGGTGCTGGGAGCCAGACGTGGTGGTGGGTGCTTCCTGCTGTGTGGTCTGTGCAGGGGGTGAGATCACCTCGATGGTGTTGGGCTGCCCTCCTACTGGAGGTGGGGTGCGGAGGTTGTCCATGAACCGTTGGAGTTCGTCAAAGTCGATGTCCTGGAGGTCGTCTCCATCATCGCTGATGTGATGTAGGGTCTGCTCTGCAGGAGGTGTTGATTGTCCCTCTGCAATGTAAAGGGGAGATGCAGTTTCATAGTGTGTTCCATGTATGTTGACGCATTGGCGGAGTTTACATACAGACTGCATGACAATGTACATTGTGACTGTTTGTGAGGAGATGCCTATTTGATGTGGGACAGTGGACATTTGTACTACATCACGGATGTGAGGTTGTACTCGTACATTGGCATCTCACAATTTCCTGCTATGCCAAATGGGATTGGCCATTTTGTACACACATGCGGCACCAGTTGTGTCCTGTGTTCTGTTGTGAAAGTGTTGCAGTTTGTATCACATTGTTGTCAATGTTGAGGTGCTCTTATTCTTATGTGTGTGTGCTGCATTGTGGGTGAGTCGCCCCTGCAGCTCTGATTTGGCTGCCCCTTATCCCTTTCAGGCTGGTTGCCTTTGAATTCTGTGCTTCTACAGTGCTGAGATGTTGTGGACTTGGGTAAATTGGGCTCTTGGTCGAGTTGTGACTCTTGGGCATGGTTTGTCCGCAGATGCGTTGTTGACGTCAGGGGTTGTTTGTGCACGTGGATGTGTCAGAGTGTGACCTGCTCCTTTCCGGATGTGGTCCACACTCAGTCACCTCAGTGTCGTGGCGTGCACCATGTCATGATAATTGGACTGCAGCCATGCTACTCGTCATGCAGTGTCACTTGCATTGTCAGTGTGGCTCACGGAACCACAGCTTTGCTGGGTTCAGCACATGTGTATGGGTTTGTTGTGAGATAAGTGATGTGTGGGGAGGGCCCCCTCTGGGCACATTGTCGACGGGGGCCTACTTGCTGTTTCTATGTGTGCTGCAGTATGCCAAGGAGATCAGGGACATGATCCAGAGTCATTGTGGGTGTGCAGTGTGCTCTATTTAATTGTGCATGTGTGCCATTGTGCCCATCTCCCCCTGTCCCCCCAGTCCCTGGTCGGTACTCACCCTGTTGATGTTGTGTCAGGTCATGTTGAGCAGTGTCCGGATCCACTACTCCTGGCACCGTATCCCGACTGATGACTGTGGCCACCATTTTCTCCATGTCATCCAGCTCCTGGTGTGCCGCTGGACCCCCACCTTCAATCTGCGTTGCTGCTTTCATGTTGGCATTGAGTTTCTTCTTGGCTTTGCCCTTCACATCATTCCAGCGCCTCTTGACCTCTTTCATTGTCCTCCTCAACTCTGCAACTGCATTCACAAGGTCCAAGATAGTCTGCCATGTTTGCGTCTTTGTTGCCAATGACACGTTGGAGGTGACGAACAGTTGTTGGTAATGTTCTATCACCTCCGTAACGATGATCCTGTTTTCCTGTGGACTAAACCGCGTCTTCCTCTTCTCCTTGGCCTCCCCCGACCCCAAGGTTCCTTGCTGGTGGTCTGTGGGGCTTGTGGGGTTCGCGTTGTCCTCTGCACTCGGTCCGGGTGCATCCATGGTGCTACGCAGTTTCACTTTTTTTTTTCTGCTTTTATGGTGCATTTTCCCGCATGACGCGTGGGAATTGCAGGCCTGTCGCTGGTTATCGCTGATTTTTGTATCGCGATTTGGGGCATCGCAACTTTTTTCGCGTTCGTGTTTTGCATTTTTTCTGCGTTGCGTTGATTTTAACTCAGTCATTTGGCACGTCATCGTGCGACTATCGCATGGTGCCGCCGGGTTGAGAATACAACGTTAACACAGTGTTATTTTCCCGCGATGGACTGCGATGTGCAAAGTTGCGTTAAGCTAATTTTGCGATAATTATCACACGTTCTTGAGAATATCCCCCTAAGTATTTAAAATGTACTGTAATGTTGTACCAATTTTTGACTAAATCAGAACATTTTGTTAACTTTTTTTCACAAAGGTGAAACAAACTAAAAATAACTTAAGATATTTTTATTTTTTTATAACTGTACCAAAGTTGATTAAAAATGTATCAAGTTCTATATATTTACTTGTGCTGTAGAAGTCATTTGAAACTACCCCCAAAAATGTTGGGAATTTCTTCAACTTGCAAGTAAAACATAGGTTGTGATACATTAATAAGCAGCTTAAGTACTGAATCCATAAAATTATTTTTAACATTTTAAAAATACTTAAGTTACTTGAAGTAAGTTTTACCTGTGTAAAATGCCCAATCAAGAGAAACAGGCTTTCAGTTTATACAAATATTGATACAACATTACTGCAAATATTATCACGCATTGATTCATATTTTTTATTTTTAAAAGTAAAAATAAATCAGCTTTTTTGCCTTGTACCCACAATGTACAAAGGGATTTTTGTTTTATATACATTTTTGTGACATAAGTTCACTATTCAAAACAACAAATCAGAACCATTCAGAGGTGTAAAACAGTCCCTGGAGAGAACAGAAAATGATTAAGAAAAAGTATCAAAAGTAAGATAGAATCAATAATAGTGAATTAAAAAAACTGTGACCAAATGGTTTCTGAAGATGCTCCCTACATGCAGGTGATAAAGATAAAAATGAACCAAAGTTAAAAGCCTTCAAGCAGGTAAAGTTTGACATTTTCGAAAATGTTTTAGAAAAAACCCCATGATCAGTTATATTTACACAGATACCATAAAACTATTGTATATATCTTTACAGCATCTTCAAGAGCAGGCGGTGGAGACATTGGCCAAGAGGGTGGGGAAGCAGCTGGCCACTGTGCTTTGGGTGGTGAAACATCTAACAATGATGTCCCTAGTGGTGGTGGACCCTACCAGAACTGTCCCAACATCATCCTTGTCCACCACCCAGAGATGCATCTCCACCCTCCCTCTTGCTCTCCCCCAGTTGGCCAAGCCTGACCCCCTAAAAGGGCTAGGGTCTCCTTTGCCACAGGCACCTCACCCCTTGCCCCTGTCACACCGGCTGTGCTGAGTGAGGAGGCTATTGACCTGTTACACAGCATCTCTGTAGGCCAAACTATGATAGTGAATGCCATCCACGGCCTTACCTGCCAAATGCAACACATGATTGCATTTCTGGATGCCATTCACAGTTCAATGTTTGGCATGCAGAGATTGCTTGCCAAAAGAGCAGCTTCCTCACTCACCCCAGCCTCCCAAGCAGCCCAACCTTCTGCCCCAACTCAGGCCCCTTTCTCAACCCCAATCCATACTCACTCCCCAATCCCAAGCACACTCACTTCCTTGCAGGCACCCACTCCAAAAGACACAAGCAGCACAAACACACAAAGAAACACACAAACAACATAAACACACTATTGAAACTACACCCAAAGGCACCACAAGCAACAGACCCACAACCACCACAACCACCAGCACACCCACAACCATCTCAACTACCAGCATGCTAACAACCACCACCACACACGCACCACAGCCTCCACCACTCCAACAACCATCATAACCACCACCACACCCACAAGCACCACAACCACCACTGTACCCGCAACAACCACCACAAGCACCTCAACCACACCAACCAACACAGCAACACACTCATCAAAACCAAAACACTCACACAAAAGCACCTCACACACAAAACAACACCAACCAAAAGCAAACTCTCACACTCACCAGTCAAAAACACACACATCCAAACATACACAACAAACATCCGAGCCAGCAACGAAGCCACAGCCTGTTCTAGTGTGGAACCCCTTTGTTCTACTTTTGTCCTTTTATTTGAATAAAACTTTATGAGAGAAGTATCTCATTTATAAATGAAAAAATTTTCATTTTACAAATTTTGTCCTAACATTATTATTTATTTACAATTCATTGATTGTTAAAAATGTTAATGATGAAAATGTGAAATACATATTCATACGATTATGACGAAAATATTAAAGTTCTTTTAAATGTCATATTTGTGCAGTCTAAAATTAATGATTTGGTGCAAGCATTCATCATGATGATGGACACTTACACAAAAAATACAACTTAATTTTTTTTTAACTCTTAATACAGGTGTGTTTATTTTGAAAATGCACTAGACAAGGGGAAATGTTAAATAAATAAATATATAAAATGATTTGAGTTTAGAACCAATATTGATTTTACATTTAGGGGCCCATTACGATGTCGGTCGGACGAGTGTCTGACTGACATCATAGCGGAAAAGGGACTGCCCGCCAAGGAGTCGGCGGTCCTGCTTACATTATTACGATGCTTACACTTTCATGGCGGTTGGAAATGTGGCTTGTGCAGCGGACTGCTGTACAAGCCGCAATAGAAAAAATACACTTTTAAAAAATCCATGGACCGTGTGGCAGGCACCATGCGAGGCCCTCCAAAAGATGAATGGATGTTTGGGGGACACCTGTGGTGACCCCCAGGCCTCAAAGCAGAGGCCGCAGAAGTACGGGGTCCTCCAAAGTCACCTTCTGACAACCCTTCAATGTCGGAAAGGCAGACATGGAAAGGCTGTCGGAAACTCACATCATAATCCTGAGCAGGCACTGCCACCATTTGGGTATTATCTGTCTGACCGATGTCCCGACGGGATCTGCAATCCTGTTGGAGGTGTCGGTCTATCCCCCAGGCTACAGCGGTCTGACCAACTGCATCGTAATGCGTCAGTCAGACCACTGAGTCCGATTGTTGGACAGACCGCCACCGACAACTTGTCGGTGGCAATCCGCCCGAAATTGTAATGCAAAAAGAACAATTGATGGACAGAATGCAGAACAATGTCATACATTCACCCCAGTACAGAGATCTGGACCTAAATCCATCGTTTTTTTGCTCACCATGCCATTCCAGTTTGGACCCAGCCATATGCAAATCAGTCTTGACCCTGCGCCCAATGGGAACAGTCCAGCCCGAACTGCCAGGCCAGGTCCTCCCTGGACTGGAAACAAGCATCCTAGGACCGGTTTCGGGCTTTCAAATTGTAATGGGCCCCTCATTTAAAAAAAAAATGTTTTTTCTTTGTCTAGTGGAATTACTAAATTATTTTTTTATTAAAATTATTCAAATTTTGTGTGATGCATATGTTTATATTTGATAGTTAATGAAAAATAATTAAACACACATATATGAACACATTCCGGATTTTGATTACTGTACATTTTTGTGTAAGTGTCCATTATCATGAAGGCATATTGCACCAAATTTGAAAAAAAAAATTAATACAGGTGTGTTTCTTTATATTTCTTAAACAACAACATTACACACAAATGTTTTACACTTTAGAAAAATATTGCTTGTAAGAGAGATTTAAAAATGGATGAGTCCCGAGCAATTGTATACAGACAGTTCAAAAGGAAACAAGTAATAAGAAGCTTACCTTGGATTCTGGCGATGACGGGGTCAATTTGCTTTCTTGTCAAGTAGCAGCAGCAAAGGAAGGAATTGGATGGCTGGGTTCATGATGGAAACGGAAGTGGAAAAAGAAAAAAAGGTAAGTTTCTACCTTATATCCCTTTGAAAATGGCATCTTAGGTGTGGAGTTTTACCCGCCACATTTATGTCAACGGGAAGGCATATCGTGATTGGCTTGGTGGAAATATTGGCTTAACTCCCTCAGACAGCTGGTTTTACCTATGGCGTCGTTGATGCAGAAGGAAAATTCTGGCAGAGATGGCGGCACTTAGACAATCGTCCATAGACCCCCAGCATCTAAATTGAGCTTGCAGACCGCCTAGTAGGTGGTTGGAGAAACCGACAAAAAGTGAAGGCGGGACCAAATCCGCCAAGATCTAAATCAGGCCCTTAGTCTTTTCAGAAGTCCCAATGCACAAGCATTTGAATCCACCTCTAATGCAAACGAGATTGAGACAGTTTGGAGTTTTTTTTACCTGTAACAAAGCTTGCCACTGCTTATGCCCATCGACAGAATGTAACCTGTTCCATGATGCAATTGAAAAGAAATTCATTGACGAGTTGGAGGATAGAAGAAGGGTGATTGAAGAGTGAAAGGTGATGGGAAGGGATATATGTAAAGATAAGTGGGCAAAAGAAGAAATTAAACACAAGGAGTTGGGAACTCAACCTATGTTAACTTTAGACTGGTGACACAAAGGCAAGTTATGCCCATATAGGGGGTTAAATGCAGCACTTAATAAGTTTATGGGAGAGAGCAAATGTTAACATATCTTTGAGGTAGGTGGAAATACAGAATGAATCATGGGGGAAGGATCCTGTTATTCCTGATGTCTTTTATGTATATAGCTCACAAGCATATTTTGCCTTACCCCAAAATTGGGCTGGTACCTGTTACTTAGCAGTTTTAGTGCTCCTGAAATAGTTGGAGACATTTTTGGCGCTATGATTCCTTCTGTAGAGGTTGTTTTAAATGACCTCGAGATCTGAAAGCTTTCTACCATAGTTGATAGATTAACAACTAAAACTGCTGCATCACTGCTTGTAATTGACACTGAGATGATAGCTGTTAGGGCTATGGTTTTATAAAACCTCCTTGCTAGATATTGTCCTGGCAAAGGAAGACAGAGTCTCTAAGATGTTGAAGGTGCAGCAATGCTGGACCAATATACCTGATAACAATGAGGAAATAAGAGGGTTTGTGAAAAACATCACTGATCTGAAGCAGGTTTTGAGAGAATTAGAGGCTACAGGTGCAGAGGTAGCGATTGTTATGGGATTTGCAGCTATAGGCAATTGGTTTAGTAATATGGGTAGTGAATTTCTAGGTGTTAAATTGATGTCTATTATAGGCATTGCTTACTTTATTTGTTTGCCATGTTCAAAGGGTTCAAGTACATGAGATCAAAGAATGTTGTTGTTGAGGGAAAGAGAGGTAATAGAAAAAGGAGTGCTAAAGAACTTGAGGAGAGTCAGTGCAAGTTTTACGATGAAATGAAGAAGTTGGATAATTCCAGGTGCAAGATGTTGAAGTTAAGAGGGTTTTGAGATGGTCTCAAAAATGATTTGTGATGGCTATACTAGCCATCAGAGGGAGAATTAGAGCAGCATAATTTTAGGTTCCACCTTCTATGTATCATTTCTATGCACTTACATGTGATTCAAATATTCTATATTCAACTCATTGCTTTACGTTTCATTTTAACAAGAATTTTGTTAGGTCACAACCTATTGGTCTATTTAGAAACTAAACTAAGTTGAATGATAATATAATCATGTTTACAGACTGTACTTCCATTTAATAATAATTATTTGATTGCTAAAGATTAATACTATTGTAATGTGCTTGCATTTTGATTTTGAGCTAACTTAGCCTGACGTTGAGGTGTCTTCTGAGTATTCTCACATATTAAAGTTTGCGTGGGTGCTATTTTAATTTCTTCTGCAGGTGTGTAATCAGGTCCCTCGTTAGCTAAAGAAAGGTTTATTGTTATGCATTTGACTTATGTCAGGGCTGGGAGGAAAAAGCTGGCAGCAGACAAGAAGGTGAAAGGAGCCTCCTGTACCCAGCGTGCTAGGAAGATGCAACTCTCATGGACGAGCAGATGTGTATCTAATTGTGTTAGAGTGGGAATTTGGGGAGTTTACTGGTTCACGGCGAATGCTGCCACAGGATTAATTTGGGACTGTTAGAGTGAGATATGGATGTTCTGGGACCTTCAATTGTGCCTTTATTTGGTGTTTCATAGTTAGTTAGAGGCAGACTTTTCCATGACATAGAGGTGAGCAGAACTTTCTGTTGGGTATTTCCCCTGAGTGGAAAGCTAGACAGTTTTTCATTTTCTGTGAACTTCTACTGAGGTTCACAAAATGCTGACACCTTCTTCCCTTCCTCTTTAGAAATCCCGACCTTCTTTATTCTATACTTAGACAGAGTTGGTTTCTTTATGGAGTACATTAGTTGGATATTTTGCATTCTTTACATTGTGTTTGTTACTATCCTGTACTTCATAGTATTTAAATTCAGAATGCTTGGCCACATGAATAATATGGCCCTATTGATATGCTTCCTTAACCTTTTTCAAATTTTTTGATCTACTAATAATCTGAGAAATAAAACTTTGTGGTTAAAATACCATCCTCTCTGCCATCATTGTGAAGTCATTTGGTTTCGCTGTAATTGAAATGCATTTCTAATGTTAGCTCTCTCTCAACGCTTCAAGTCGACAATCAAAGGTCCATACCACCAGTTGGGGACACTGTTTGATGATTTCACCAAGAGACTGAGGTTCAAATATCCCTGCCCCATCATAGGAATGCACATAGAACTGTAGGCAATTGAGCAGGAGTTCTGAAGAGAGGAGCTGTGCTGTTGAGGCCTGAATAGAATATAGACACCATCTATCTTTGAGGAGTGGATCTCTTTATGCAACAATATTGGCCACAAGTCGACTATTAAGGCCCCACGAGTGCGCACATATTGGGCATTAATTTCAATGATGAATGGAGGTGTAGGAACGCTGAGGGGCAGAGAAAAAGGTATGCAAATATAAACTTTGGCTGGAACTTTTCATTAAGTTCATCATACTATGACTTGCTGACCAACAGTCTCAGTGCTTGCTGTCCAACAATCACGAACAGAAAGCTTGCTGTCCAATGGTTAAAAGGTCGCAGTGCAAGGATCAGGCGTGGATCGGGTGCGAACTTACGCTCGAGAGCGTAACGCATGTAATGCCTGTACACGTCATCATCATATGTGACAACGCCAGTTCTCATGAAGAAGCAGTGTGTCCACAGCATGACCTGCATTCCGTAATAGTGAGCACAGCTGCTGCTCCTTTGGAAGTGATCGGGTGTTTACAAATATCAATTCAGAAAAAAATTAAAAGGACAATAGTAAACATTTCTACTAATTAAACGGAGGAGATTTCTTTGGACACGAGGTTGGACTGATTCCAGTGTGGACTCGTGTGTTACTAATTCAGTTTATTGCTGATTTTCATAACATTTTGCGCTGGAACTTGTTTTTCATTGATAACAAAAAATGTATGCCGCAAGTGCACTGATCTTACCGTCACCACCGCCCTTCATGGAAACAGAAGGAGAGCCAACCATGAAGTGGGAAGAGTGGAAACTCTAGTTCAATAATTATTTAGCTACATTCGAAGATGAGGAATTTTCTCCAGAAAGAAAAAATCTAATCTTACTACACTGTTTAGGTACAGGAGAATTGAAGTTGTGGAATTCGATCAAAATAAGGAAACCAGACCGGAGGGTCAAGGAGATGTTTTTGCACATGCTATTGAGGATTTGAATGTTTATTTTTCATGCACAGTATGTGTAGCAATTTCCGTTTTGCAGGAAGCAGCACCGACCAACTACAGTGTAGTTCCACTGCTGGCTGTTATGTATTCATTTAGGGACTACTTGTTTGTATGTGATTACGTGATACAGCCCACCCCAGGCTCGATCCCTGTTCTCTAGCTCCATAGTCGGCAGCGTTATACCTCGAGCCTCCTCCTTGTGTCGATTCTCAGATGCTACCTGTGCCCTGTTTTAAAAAAATTATATATGCTGAACAACTTGTAATTGTTTCCTGCGCCGGGGCTGCTTCACGAACTGGTGGAAGGAGGCTTCGCCCGACGAATATACCCATGCAAACCCCTCCCGTCCTCAAGATCTCTGCCACGGCTTCTCGATGGCGCGGGTTGTGCTTCCTGGGCTGCAGATCTTCACTACCATCTTAGTTGATTGCCACGATCCTGGTCGTCACACACCGCGAAGAGCCCAAATGTCCGCTTCTTTTCCCCCCCCATGCATAACGATTCCCAGTCCCATTTAGGTCTTCACAGTATTAAAGTTTATACACCGGCAGTCATTCTAGTTCGGGGTCTGATACCTGCTTTCCCCGTATTGCTCAAAATATGACGTAAGGAGATTAGGTCTCACGCTCACTAATTTCATATTGAAGAGCACCCAGTTTTGCTTTGCAGCCAATGGGTCCGACAACAGCCCAGAGGTTTGAACGTACCGTCAGTCAGTCATAATACTTTATTTGATTTCATTAAAAAATCATAAAAGGGTATACAAACCACCATAATACATTGTAAATTGAATGTAAGACATTTTTGACAATACTAGAAGTACGTGCATAACGCTATCAGGTGCTTGAGCAGTCGACGAGTGGTAATTTTAAAAATATCAGATTGTGAAATAAAATATTATTTAAAAATTTACAAGCAGTAAAATGCAAGATGGCGGTGCTATTTGAAAATTAAGCGGGCCGTTCAATTCTGGACTACTCCAGTTAGTTCATTTGCTTTTTTTTTGTCCAGTTCCTTTGCCGCTATTAGTCAGAAGGTTATGGCTCTGCAAGATAGTTGAATTGACGAGCCTCCGAGACATTGTATGACTGCCCCTCTACATGTCCTTAATTGTGCCTTCCTCAGTAACTCACAGAGCAATGTTTTTCTGATTTCTAGTAATGAGGGGCAAATACATAGAAGGTGTAGCAATGACTCTTCTCCTTGTCCGCAGAGGCGGCATTCTTTGGTCGGCCAACTACATATCCATTTCGGAGTTAAGTCTTTCGTAGGAAAAGAGCCCAGCCGCAGCAGCGTCAAAAAGTGCTTTTTGTGCTGTGAGAAGTGTTCAGATAGGTACGCTTGGGGCTTCAGCGACTGATATGATTGTATCACGCCCCATGCGTGACTTTTCATGGCGAAGGTAGTTTTGTCCATTAGCAAAGAGACCCGTTTAATTGCGTTATTCGCTGCTGTTTTGAATCCGGAGTATGTGATGATTGTGAGCCATGCTTCCTCGAGTTGAAGGGCCAGGAGGGACTCTTTTAAGATGGAAAAAATTGAATTCTTTAGCCTGGCTTGTTTTTCTATCTCTTCCCAGCAGAAGTGGGCCAGAGTATTATCTTCGGCTTCCCTCATGCGCCAGTAATATTTGGCCATTGCCCCTTGTCTAGCGGGTATCTGGTTTTTGAGTCCGTATTCCAATCGAATTTGAGCCTGAGAGATATATTGGGGAATTGAAAACAGTCTCTTGAAGAGACTGGACTGTGCTAGATTTAGGACAGTGGCATCTTTTGTTTTCACAATTTCTGACCCGTAGGATATGGAGGGAGGAATTTAGCAGCGATTACTTTGAGGAGATGGCCTGTTGAGCAGCCTGTTAGCTTCTTCTGAACAGTTTTAAAGGCGAGGAGGAGTTGTTTCGCTTTTGTTTTGCTTTGTTCCAGTTTGACTTAAAATTGAGATTGTGATCAAGATGAAACCCCAGGTATTTATACGAATCCACCTGGGATATTGGGATCGCATCTAGATTCCAGGTAAATTTACCTTTTTTCCTATTTTTACGGTGTTTTGAAAAGCATAGCACCTTTGTTTTTTGATGATTAATCGAAAGTTGGGCGGAAGTAATATAGGCACCTAATTGAGATATCGATCTCTGTAGGCCTATAGGTGTTTGGGCTAGGAGGACTATGTTGTCTGCGTATTGAAGACTAGGTATCGATGTTTTGCCCAGTTTTGGGGGGTCAGTTTGTGTAAGTAGGAGGTACTTCTCAAGGTCTGCAGTGTAGATGTTAAATAGGCAGGGAGCCAGAACGCACCCTTGTTTTAGTCCATTTGATGTATGAATCTTTTTTGTTAAAGTGCGCCCGTCGCCTATCTTTATTTGGACCCACGTGTGCGAGTACAAGTTGATTATGGCTTCCAGTAGTTTTGTGGGCGCCCTCAACTTTGCATTTTGGCCCATAATTTTGCCCTCGGAACGTTATCAAATGCTGCTTTGAGATCGATGAAGCATGCATACAAGGTGCGGGATTTTGCGTAGGCGTGATTGGATAGGAGGGTTACCGCCGAGATGTTTGTGAGTGTGCCCATTCCTGCCCGAAATCCTGTTTGCGTGTTTGGCATCAAGTTTGTACGATCCACCCAATCCTCTAGATCTAGCAACAAATTCGATGCATATATCTTAGCCTCAACGTCGATTAATGCAATCATTCTATAATTGGAAGGGTCGGAACGAGGGCCTGATTTGTATATGGGATTTATAATGCTTTCTCGCCATGAGTCTGGGATTGAGCCAGTTGCTAGAGCGTGTGTAAAAAGCGGGGTCAGAATACCGCTCCAGAACGATGGGTCCTGCCGAAATAGGGCGTTTGGCAGACCATTTGGTCCCGGGGCTCCCTCTGACCTTAGATTTTTTATGATCTTATGGACCTGGTCTTGCGAGAACTGGTTAACAAATTCCTGTAAGCGTGGCTTAGGTAATTCAGCGACTATTCCTGCTTGGGGGCCCCCATTCTCAGGTTGCATCCCGTGAGTTATTGGAACTGGGGTGGAGGTTGCATTATATGTTTGGTCAATATGGGCTCTCCAAGTGTCCTCCATTATATCCGAGTTGAAGTGTCGGTTCTGGCCATTTGACAGCTGGTTGATTATACCCCAGAAGAGTCTGGAGTCTCCTTTCTTGCTGGCATTGAGGAGTTTCGCCCATGTGAGTTCTCTGTGATCTCGCTTGGCTGCCTTGATGTTCATTTTGAATTCCTTTCTGGTTTTTCCTATTAAGCATAGGGTCTCTTGGGTAGATTCTTGACTGCAGGTTCTTAGACGTCTTAGATATGTATTCAGTTGTTTTTTTTGTTTCCTTAGGCTATTTGTGAACCATGCTGCCCCAGATGAACCTCCTACTTTGCTCGCATTGCCCTGTCTTGGGAGTTCTTTGTCTAGTTTGAGAACAAAGGATTCCCAGGCCTCTATGCGCGACGATTCATTTTCGATGCTCTCCAATTTAATATTTCAACTTTTACAACAGAAAACAGGGTTTTAATGAAAGAAAAAGTGATTGTGTTGTAAAACTTTAAAAAATTGGCATTGACTTGCAGGTTTGGAAGATTGCATGATGAATTTGTTATATAGTAAATCATTATGCACTGTAATGATCCCAATATTAAAGACAGATTATGGGTGAATGGAGAAGCTGAACTTTAGGATGTTATAGGAATTGTTAAGAAGACAGAATTGACAGGGAGATGCACCAAAGTAGTTTTGAACAATAGTATGAGTAAAGATGTGGTGAGCAAAGTAAATGCCAGTATGAATAAACAGGATCTGTCTCTTGAAAGAAAGGAAAGAATGACAAAGGAAAAGAAAAAGAAGAGACGTGGTGATGTTAGGCAGAGAATGGATTATTTGAAAGGAAAGGTTTATAGATGTGGGAACTCTAACTATTTGGCATATGATAAAAAATGCCCTTCAATAAACCAGAGATGTGCGGGGTCTGAGGACATTTCTCTAGAATTTGCCATAACAAAAGGAGCTCTACTGTTAAATGTGTAGTGGAGGATGATTATGATTTTAAGTGTGAGGAGGTGGAAGAGGACAATTTGGTACTTAACATCAAGAAGAGGTTTTACAAGTGGATGGTATAAGAAGGAAAAACCTGTATTTTACTTGGTGGTAGGAGGTGTGGAAGTGAAGTTAGTAGCTGATTCGGGTTCCCCGTATTCAATTGTGAATAAAGAGGTATCGGAAAACTTGTTTGTGACAACAATAGGAATAGATTTGGAACATCTGGATATTAACCTCAGAGATTTACTGGAGAACCTATAGACTTATCAGGTTTCCACACATTGATGTTTGTGTTAAGGGCAGGACAGCAGAATGCAAACTCTACAATGCTCAGAAGGGACCCTCTGTTATTGGATGGTGGGATCAAGGGGAATTGGCAATAATGTTAGACCCAAATAGTTCAGAACATGTCTTATCTGTGAATATCAATGAACACATGGGGAAGACCTTGGTAACCAATCCATCAAGGATTTATAAAGCGCTGCAAATCACCCGTGAGGGTCTCGAGGTGCTGGGGTTGCTCACTGCTTCGTGGCGGTCTGTTCATTCGAACAGCCAAGTCTTGAGTCCTTTCTTGAATTGCTGGAGTGACTAGGCTGTTCTGAGGTAAAAGGGAATCAATCAGGGTTTGTGAAGTGCAGCTACTCAGCCGTGAGGGTCTCAAGGTGCTGTGGGGAGGGTGGCGCAGCGGATCAAACTAACTGCTGAGTTCATCCGAAGAGCCAGGTCTTGATGTCCTTCCTGAATTGCGTCAGCGAGGGTGATTTCCTGAGGTGGATGGGCAGGGTGTTCCATGTCTTGGAGGCAAGGTAGGAGAAACACATTCCTACGGTTCTGGTCTTGCGGATTTGTGGGACAGTAGCCAAGGAAATCTGGGTGGAGTGGAGGCGTCTGTTGAGTATGTGGAATGTGAGGCGTTGATTCAGGTATGCGGGTCCGGCATTGTGAAGGGCCTTGTATGCGTGGGTGAGGAGTTTGAAGGCTATTCTTCTGTCGACTGGGAGCTAGTGGAGGTCGTGGAGGTGTTGAGTGATGTGGCTGCGATTGGGGATGTTGAGTATTAGTCTTGCTGTGGCATTCTGGACATTCTTTAGTCTTCGGAGGAGTTTCTGGATGACTCCGGAATAGAGTGTGTTGGCATAGTGGAGTCTGCTGCTGATGAGGGCATGGGTGACTGTCTTCCTGGATTCGGTGGGGATCCATCTGAAGGTCTTTCGAGGCAGGCGAAGTGTGTTGAAGCAGGCAGAGGAGACGGTGTTTATCTGGCAGTCCATTGTGAGCGAGGAGTCCAGTACGATGCTGAGGTTTTGTGCGTGGTTCGTGGGGGTAGGGGTACTTCCTAGAGCAGAGGGCCGCCAGGAGTCATTCCAAGTGGAAGGGGAGGCTCCCAGGATGAGGACTTCTGTCTTGTCCGAATTGAGCTTCAGGCAGCTGTCCTTCACCCAGGCGGCAACGGCTTCCATTCCTTCGTGTAAGTTGTTCCTGGTGAAAGTAGGTTCTTTCATGAGGGAGAGGATCAGCTGGGTGTTGTGTGCGTAGGGGAAGGTTGTTCCAAGCTTTGGCAACCAGGTGTTAGAAGAAGCGTCTTCTGCTTTTGCCTTGACGGATCCTGGGTGTGTCTGCAAGGAATAGAGAGGAGGATCGTAGGTGTCTGGTCAGTTGGTGGAAGGTCATGCGTTTGTTGATATATGCTGGTCCTTTCTTGAGCAGGGTTTTTTATGCATCTTGAACTGGCATCTCTTCTGGATTAGGAGCCAGTGTAGCTTCCTGAGGTGTGGTGTGATGTGGGCCTGTCTATGGAGGTTGAGGATGAGTCTTGCCACTAAGTTTTGTATTGTCTGTAGTCTCTGCAAGAGGCGTGTGGTGATTCCTACATAGACTGTGTTTCCATAGTCCAGCCTGCTGGTGACGAGGGCCAGCGTGACAATCCTTCTGATGTTGACTAGGAGCCACCTGAAGGTCTTGTGAAACATGCGTAGGGTGTGGAAGCAGGCAGATGAGACTGTGTTTACCTGTTTCTTCATAGATAGCTTGCTGTCTAAGATGATGCCAAGGTTGCGGGCATGGGCTGTTGGAGTGGGGGATGGGCTGAGTTCAGCAGGCCACCTTGTGTCTTTCTATGATGAGGTGTTGTTCCCGCATATGAGGTCCTCCATCTTGTCTGTGTTGGGCTTGAGACAGTTGTCCTTCACCCAGTCGGTGACGCTCATCATACATCTGTGGAAGCTGGCTCTGGTGGTGGAGGGGTCTTTTGATAGTGAAAGGATGGACTGGGTGTTGTCAGAATAGGAGATGATGTTGAGTCCGTGCGATCTGACCGTGTTGGCCAGGGGAGTCATGTACATGTTGAAGAGGGTGGGGCTGAGGGACGATCCTTGGGAGATTATATTCTTGGGTCGTGAGGTGAATGGTGGGAGATGGATTGTCTGGGTTCTTCCAGTGAGGTATGAGGTGATCCATTTGAGGGCGTCTCCCTGGATTCCGGTGTGGTGGAGTCTGTTGATCAAGATGTGATGGGAAATGGTGTTGGAGGCAGCGGCCAGGTCCAATAGGATGAGGTCTGCCCTTTCGCCATGGTCCAGGATGGCCCTGATGTCATTGGTGGCTGTGATCAGCTGCTGTCTCCATGCTGTGGTTGGCTCAAAATCCTGATTGAGAGGGGTCCAGGAGATTGTTGTGTTCCAGGTATTTGATGAGTTTCTGGTTGATTGCCTTCTCAAGAACTTTCGCTGGAAAAGTGAGTAGGGAGATGTGCAGGAAGTTCTTCAGTTCTGCTGGGTCGATGAATGGTTTCTTTAGGAGAGGCCTCACTTCAACGTGTTTCCAGTCCTCAGGGAAGGAGGCTTAGGTGATGAAGGAGATTTTCCTGGCGTATTAACAGGAAGGATTGGAAAACTAGATGGGCTCATTCATAAACATGTTTTAAAAGATGATTTTCGGCCATGTGTACACAAGACGCGGAATGTACCTCTAGCAGTAAAAGATTAAGTAATTGCTGCATCAAGGAAGCTAGAGAGGGATGAGGTCATAGAACAAATGCAATCATCTGAGTGAGTGGCTCCATTGGTGGTGGCACGCAAGGCTAGTAGCTGGGTGAGGCTATGCATGGACGTGAGGGATTTGAATAAGAATATCTTAATAGGCAGATTCACATTACCATGTATTAATGAGCTTTTGTCGCTTACAAAGGGAATGAGGTGGTTTTCCACAATAGACCTTAGGGCAGCCTACCATTATGTTCCTTTGTATCCTGACAGCAAACATGTGTCGAGTCGACGATGCGGCGAGTTCAAGGTAAATGGTTTTATTTATTTTTTTATTTTACTTTCCCTATCCCGTCGTCTGTCCACTTCCCCCTCACCCGCCCCACCGCCCCACCGCTGTTACCTGGGCTGGCTGCACCTGATGCCAACAGACCTGATTGTGGCTGGAGGCTCCCGAATTTTTATGCTAAACATGGCCTTAATTTAGCTGTCTTCCGCCTAAAATTGCCTTTGCATCTATATTAGTCATTGGTAAAAATTCATTGCTCGGTTTTTGTTTCAAAATCTCCCACTTTCCTGGTCTAAAATGTTGACATGTATGCACATGTCAGGCTGATTCCTCTTAATGGCCAAGAGTGCAAGAGCAGTGTCAGTTGCATACCACACATTTTCTTTTGCTAGAAAGAAAGATTATTATGTCTCTTCAATGGCTAATGCATAGTTTTGAAAGGATAACAGCAACACTTTCACCCGCCCTGTGACTGCAACATGCACCTGTGTTCACTACTGAAACTTTCAGTAATGAATGTCACTACAAGGGTGCTCTAAAATACAATGAAGTGGATCCCTTCTCATTTTTGCTAGAGAATGACTCAGGGTCGTGAAAACAACCCAATGCCCTGTTGTATAAATGGAGACCTGTATGTGGAGGCTTTCTCATTGCAACACAGGCAGTAGAAACATTAGCGTGGAGCAGCAAACCTCTGTTCCTTATGTTTCACCCTTGCACATCTATGAATGTCCTAATCACAAAGCCCACAATTTCTCATGTAAGAAACAGTCATTCTTGTTACAATGCCAAAGGGTTTGTCATGAATGCAGTTAAAACATCATTAAAATCAAATCTAAGCAGATGGCTACCAGGAGGTCTTTATCTGAGCTTCTTTCAGAACGCAGGAGTCAGTATATAAGCAGGTGCCAAGTATGCTCACTGGCTCCTTTGTATTTATTATAATGTTCAGTTGTACAGTTGAGCAGTCTCAAAATACACATGTCCCAGTTATGACAACAAGGTCAGAAAATTGAGCAGACTTTGAAGACATCTGCGCAGACTGTGAATTCTGACTAAGGGCCTCATTTGATTTCGGCAGACGGGTTACTCCGTTACAACGGTGACGAATATCGCATCCACCAAAATATAAATCCCCTATTTAGATTTCCGCGGACGGGTTACTCAATCACAACAGTGACGGATATCCCGTCTGCCGAAATATAAATCCCATAGGATATAATGAGATTTATATTTCGGTAGACGGGATATCCGTCACCGTTGTGACGGAGTAACCCGTCTGCCAATATCTAAATCAGGCCCTAAGTTTTCACTTCATACGTCCCTTTCGCACTTACCTCATGTTACCAAAGCCTCACCAGCAGCAAACTTCGATCTACAGTCTCTAGAGAAAATGGAAATTTTCTGATATCTGACCAACTCGAATCTGTATCTCATACATTGATTGTGTCTAGACTAGACTTGGAAAATGCAGGTCCAGCAGGCGTACCACAATTCACACTCAATTCACTTTCCACAGCACCACAAAGCTAGTCTCTCCTTCAAATAAATAAGATAACATACTGCCCTTGACATTAGCTTCCTATTGAGGTAAGTCCCAAGTTCAAACTGGAATGTCTCACAGAGAGAGCTCTACAATTCAGTGCTTCCCAAACTGTTTAGAACAACGACCCAATTTTTAGAATAACAAACTTGTGCGACTCACCTAGCTTTAACGGGCAAAGGCAGAGGGGGTGGGGGTGGGGACGATTTTTTACTGTAATAGTAGACATGCTTTCAAAATGCTATGAATTCTATTCTATTCTTTGGAATTTATATAGCGCTTGGCTATCAATCAATCAATCAATCAATCAATCAATCACGTGTTTGTTAAGCGCTACTACTCACCCGTGAGGGTCTGAAGGCGCTGGGGGAGGGGGGATTCGCAGGTTCCAGTCCATCAAGGAGGGGGTCTGTCGAAGAGCCAGGTTTTGAAGTTTCTTGTGAAAATGGGGAGAGATGTTGTCTGTCTGAGGTGGAGGGGGAGGGCATTCCAGGCTCTGGCCGCGAGGAAGGAGAAGGAGCGGCCACCTGATCTGGTCTTTTTGGTGCGGGGGACCATGGCGTAGGAGAGCTGGGCTGATCGTAGGGTCCTTTGGGGTGCGTGGAATTTGAGTCGGCTGTTCAGGGATGCTGGTCCGGTGTCATGGAGGGCCTTGTGAGCGTGGGTGAGCATCTTGAAGGTGACTCTAGCTTCGATGGTGAGCCAGTGGAGTGTGCGCAGGTGCTGGGAGATGTGGCAGTGTCTTGGCAGGTTGAGGACCAGTCTTGCAGCGGCGTTCTGGATGTTCTGTAGCTTGCGTGTGAGGTTTTTGTTTATTCCGGCGTAGAGTGCATTGCCGTAGTCGAGTCTGCTGGGGACCAGGGCGTGAGTGACGGTCTTTCTGTGTTCAAGGGGGATCCATTTGAAGGTCTTACGTAGGAGGCGGAGGGTGTGGAAGCAGGAGGACGAGACGGCATTGATCTGGCGGTCCATTTTGAGTTTGGAGTCCAGGATGATTCCCAGGTTGCGTGCGTGGTCCGTGGGGGTGGGCGGACTTCCGAGAGCGGGGGGCCACCAGGTGTCGTTCCAGGCATCGGGGTGTGGGCCCATGATGAGTACTTCTGTTTTGTCGGTGTTTAGTTGAAGGCTACCCAATGACCCTCCAAGCCCTGGTAATAAACAAGTGCTATGGTGCTGCATGCCTTACTAGCGATTAGAATAGGTATGCTTTCAACTGTTTTCTGAAGCTGATTTCTGTTCTTTCCAATCTGATGTGTGCGGGGAGAACGTTCCAGAGTTTGGGCACCAAATATGCAAAGGAGCTTCCACCGCATCTTGCTTTCTTGACCCTGAGGACCAATAGTAGGTTAAGACCCTCAGAGTGTAATGTTCTTCTTGGCGTGTAGGGAGTTACCAGGCATTGAATGATCTGAGGACCTTTTTTGTTCACAACGCGATGGACCCAATAGAAAGATTTGAACTGTATTCTCTTCTGAATTGACAGCCAGTGCAGGGCTGCCAATGCAGGAGTTACTGACATACGCATGGGGATTTTGTAGAGAGTACATGCTGCGGTGTTCTGGATTACCTGCAGTTGATTTGTCATATATTTAGGGCTGCCTAGGTAGAGGGAGTGTCCAAAATCCAGACGCAAGTTGATTTGTCCCTGCACTACCACTCTACGGAGTGGACCCGGGAGCCAGCTTAGTCGTTTTCTCAAAGTACGGAGAAGTCCAAAGCAGCCAAGCGGCCAGATTCACGACCTGAACTTCCGTGGATAGCCTGTCGTCTATCCAGAATCCCAGGCTCTTGACTGAAGGGAAGGGTGTTGGAAGTGGACCAAGACAATCAGGCCAATTGAGTTCCAACCAGCGGGAGGGGTTGTTTCCTAGGATTAGGACCTCCGTTTTGTCTCTGTTCTGTTTCAAACAACTGTCAGACATCCAGTTTGTTACTTGTTTGAGGCATGTGTTTAACTGATTCGACGTTTTGTTGGTGTCAGCAGTGAGTGAGATAATGATCTGTGTGTCATCTGCATAGGAGATCAGGAGAATAACCAAAATAACACACACTTTAAAATCTCTTGGCTTCCTCTCAAACAGCAATTGTTTGGGAATGGTACAGTATTGACCACACCCTTTGATATGTCTTTGTCGGACTGTGGCCAAGTTATTCATCTGTTCATAGAAGCAGCAGATGGTGAATTGCACAAGCCTGTGGCATATGTTCACTAAAATCACAAGGTGTCTGAAAAATATTGGGTTTTAATACCAGAGATTTGAGCAAATGTGAAAAACCCCTTCTGCAGCAGAGTATGGGGTAAGGAATCATACCCATTTTTGTGATTTTAGTGAACATATGCCATAGGCCTGGCATATAGAAAAAATGGTTATAAGTGGGAACAGATTGAATTGTGACTATGCTAGTGAAAATAGTAATTAATCGCAAGTACTGTATGTCACTATACAAGACAACATTCCTTTGTTTGACTTCAATCACAAGCAAAGACCATCTCCAAGTACTGGGTGTGTATTTATCATACAAACAAATGGTACATTAACAGCACAACAAAATGTGTTATTTCACACATCCTACAATGACATTGTACAACACATATCAAAGACATATAAATGTACTTAGTCTCTCTTACAAACAATTTGTCAGTATGGCTGCAATACTTAATCGTCAGTAGCAGTCCACACAGAAGGTAGTCCAGTACAGATAGACACAAGAGGGAACAAAGGGCCCTCAAAAACCGGTGGTGTGTATCACAATCTTGAGATAATTAGAAGTTAAGTGGGGCTCCTCCAAATCCAAAAAGTCGACGCACTTTGGCCTATCCATTCAGGCCTCTTCAGGACAACAGAAGAAGAAAAAGAACCTGTGGAACAATACAGTATACATTTAACATCCATGCTGGGTGCCAAAAACAAAGACACTGTACACCCTAGTGTTGTGTTTTCCCTCTGAGTTCAATGGAGGTGACTGTTATACCTAAAACAAAGGAAACACAAACACATAATTAAACCAGATAACCTTTTGACAGAAGGACCAGGTCTCAAGCGCCTATCACTGCACCTGTGGAAGTGGGAAACATTCGAGTCGGTTTGAATCTGAACATGCCTACGTGTTAGTGCTATCATCTATTCAGAGGGACAAATGCAATGTTGAGGCATACTCTAGTGTCTACAAGTCGTGAGCATGCATGGCGGCCACCTGGGATGTCAAAGTTCACCGCTGGCAGTGGTCTCTGACCCTGTCATGAGTCATCTAATATGTGAGGTCATAAACAGTGCAATGCGGGGGCGCGAGTTATAGTAAGTTCAGCTAACTATAACTGCTGAATTTCACTGGTTTTGTACGAGTGAAACTTGAGCCTTTGTTTTTTTCAGTGAATTTTTAAAGTTTTAAAGTTTTTTTAATTATATTTCCTAACTATAATGTCCCTGTAACCTTTGGATTTTTCTGTGAATTTCTAAGGTTTTTTAAATGCTAATTCCTAACTATAATGTCCCTGTAACCTTTGGTTTTTTCCACTGAATTGCGAAGGTATTTTTAATTTTATTTCCTAACTGTAACCTGTAAACTTTGAGAGTGGGTGGGTGAGTGGCTGTATAGGTTGGTGACTGGGAATGTGAGTGGCTGTATGGGTCTGTGAGTGAGTGTGTAATGTCTAGGTAATTATGTGGGTGCATGAGTAGTGCTGGGTGATTGTATGATTGCATAGGTAGTGCCTGTGTGATTCTATGAGTGCAATTGTCATGGACACACTGAGAATACCGGGTGTTTTTGACAAAGTGTAAAACACATATGTTGACATATTTTACATAAAGTTTCAGTGTAGCTTTTTAGTAAGATACTAATTAGCTTTCCTCTTTGTATTCATTTGGCGATATAACTACATCGAAAATGTATTTTCCTTCTTCACAGCAACACCGGAGGTCGCCAGATTTGCGCAATGCACAATATGTGACAAGACACTGTCAAGGGGTACAAATAAAAAATACTCTTATGGGTCTACGTCCATGCTATACCATCTAAAAACATACCATGGCAATTGTCTGAAAGCAGCAAGAAGGCAACGTGAGGCTGAAGGACCCTCAATTCAATAGCAGCTGCAACAACACCGGGGCAGTGAGTCCCTTCAGAGGTCCAATCTCAACTTCAAGATTTGGCTTCAGAGTTTTCCCAGCTAGCATCATACAGCATGGATTGTGGAGTTGTATGGAGTGCTGGAGAGGAGTCCATAACAGCCCTTTGCAATGCTGCAAAGAATCATAAATGTTGATTTTTTTTTTTGGCCCTTCATAGTTTTTCTACATTAGCAGGTATTTTAATATCTTCTAATTTATTGTAAAATTACATGCATATAACTTACTGTATGGACAAGTCAAAGTGTTCCTCTATAAATAAATACGTAGCTAACTTTTGCCAGTTATCATTATTTTCTTTTTCACTTTTTAAATGCAAGTCAATAGTCTGTGTTTGAATCTTATAGTGAGTGCGTCAACAACATATACAAACATACTCTGGTTTTTCAGACCGCACTGTGTTCAATTTTGTAATCTCTTCTTCAAAACTATCAACTGTAATATCTGTGTCCTGTTCTACATCTCCTCCTCTTAACAACTCTTCATTTTCTCTAGAATCCTGCTCAGGATCAAAGAAACGAAACTGCACATCATCACAAACCTTTTTCACTTCTGCCACAATGCCATGAAAATGTGCTCTATTCATTTCTCCTAAAAATAAAACAGGAGTTTTCACATAGTACAGCCTCCTAACTAAAGTTTGAATTGTTAAGTGATGAACAGCTAACATCCTGAAATGATGAAATGTGCTTTGGCACACTTTCATTGATAAACAAGTTAGTGAGTGTCCCTGGAAATTTGTATGCTTTCTAATCTTGCAAGGATCCAATCCTTGTAAAGTACTTACTTTGTGTTCGTAACCTTCTCCTTGGAAAGATACGCAGAAATTTCCTTAATATATCAATGGATTGCTGTTGAATACTACAAACACTACTACAATTCTATTTGTACAAAGGCACCTGACTCCGCCTTCCTTGTACTTCTTCTCCAATAACTTGTTCAATGTTTGTAGGTACCATCACCTCTTTCGCCATAGGAGTGCCATTTTTCATTTCATAAGATACACAATTGATGGACGGAATGCAGAACAAATCAAAACATTCACCCCCAGTCAAGAGATCTGGGTTAAATCCATCATTCTTTTGCTCACCATGCCACCACAGTTTAGACCTGGCCATATGCAAATCAGTCTTGACCCTGTGCCTCATGGGAACAGTCCAGCCCGAACTGCCAAGCCTGGCTGATGAGGGGTAAAACCCCGAAATTGGTCCTAGGATGTTTGTTTCCAGTCCAGGGAGGACCTGGCCTGGCAGTTCGGGCTGGACTGTTCCCATTGGGCGCAGGGTTAAGACTGATTTGCATATGGCTGGGTTCAAACTGGAATGGCATGGGGAGCAAAAAAACGATGGATTTAGGCCCAGATCTCTGTACAGGGGTGAATGTATGACATTGTTCTGCATTTTGTCCATCAATTGTTCTTTTGCATTACAATTTCGGGCGGATTGCCACCGACAAGTTGTCGGTGGCGGTCTGTCCAACAATCGGACTCAGTGGTCTGACCGCCGCATTACGATGCAGTTGGTCAGACCGCTGTGGCCTGGGGGATAGACCGACACCTCCAACAGGATTGCAGATCCCGTCGGGACATCGGTCACACAGATAATACCCAAATGGTGGCAGTGCCTGCTCAGGATTATGATGTGAGTTTCTGACAGCCTTTCCATGTCTGCCTTTCCGACATTGAAAGGTTGTCAGAAGGTGACTTTGGAGGACCCCGTACTTCTGCATTTGTCACCCCGAGTGGGACCGGTATGCCCAAACATGGGTCCCGTGCTCTCCATGCCACTGGAGTCAAGCTATCCTGGCTGATGAGGGGTGAAACCCTGAAACCGGTCCTAGGATGTTTGTTTCCAGTCCAGGGAGGACCTGGCCTGGCAGTTCGGGCTGGACTGTTCCCATTGGGCGCAGGGTCAAGACTGATTTGCATATGGCTGGGTTCAAACTGGAATGGCATGGGGAGCAAAAACGATGGATTTAGGCCCAGATCTCTGTACTGGGGTGAATGTATGACATTGTTCTGCATTCTGTCCATCAATTGTTCTTTTTGCATTTTTCATTTCATAACATCGCCCTCTCTAATCAATAGCATGAACTAATCTATTATCCTGGAGATAGCTTTCTTCATTAAAGAAAGGCTCTGTACTAGAAGTATGAATGTATTCTCCGCTAAAAACTGTACAAAGGTTACTTCTATTCATTAATCGTTTTTCTGGTTTTGTCTCCTCATGCACAGCAGCATTTTATCAAGAGTCTTCACTCTACTTATAATCAAAATGAAAAGCTTCCTCTTCAAAGCAAAGGCCTTGTCAACTACTCTCTCAACTCGTTCTTTCTGCTTCAGTGCCTCTCTCCTTCTGCTATACTTTTTCATAGTTCTCAGTAAATTTATTACTACTCGACTACGAAACATCCTGGCTCTGATTTCCTTAAACTGCTTCTGTCTCCTGGTTAAGGTGTGTCCATCTTTGTTACATTCTTTCCTGTTCTTGTTATATAGATTTTGTCCACTGTTATTCTTTCTCATAGTTTGAATATTAATTTAATTATTTTGTAATCTTTGGAAATGTCCACATGTATTTTGAAGAAATGACTTTGTCCTCTTACCAGTAGCTCTCTTTTCTTTCCCCACTTTTTCTTCATTTTGCCCCTTTTGTGTCTCAGTTCTGCATAGATACTGTAGGTGCTTGTGTTCCTTTTTCCTCTGAGCTTTTGTAGGCATTTTGTCTGAAGTTATGCAGATATTGTTCCGTAAAAAAAAAACGTAAATTTTTATTCTAGCCAAGGTACCAACTACCTTACTACTGGCTTACACATAATACAAACACTGTTTTTATGTTATGTTGCAGTTTTAAATCTATAGCTGAATCTGGCTACATAACTACAAGCACTTACTTCAATGTACCAAATGCAAAGCAAAACACAAAACTTAATTTATTAGTTACATTTTAATATTATAGCACGCTCTCCTACAACACAGCTGCACCATATCTCAGTTCTCACTTATACATGCTAAAAGATCCCGTTATCCCTTTTGTACTAAAGTTTTCAAAAAAACATCAACCAAAGTGCAAAAGGACATACAGTGTCTCAATACTGTAAATCCGAAAACACAACATAAGAGCTATTTCTGTGCCTCTCTACCACTGTGTCATTGGTAGATTTAGTGTTTCAGTACTTTTCTACTTAGATGTGTCAGATTTATATTTTGAGAAACACTGCACAAAAAAAATCTGCACATTAATCTGTATCACAGCATATAGCTTACTAATTCTTCAGAGTGCATGCAAACAGTGTGTGACAGGTTACATATATAATTCACCAGATGGTTCTAATACAGTACATATTCCTCACTAAAACTTGTAAATACGTGTTTCTGTTTGAGTACAACAATACTCCCTGGATGATCGGATGAGTGCATAGATTGTGCCTAGGTAATTCCCTCAGAATATAGGTAGTGTCTGCATGATTCCCTGAGAATGTAGGAACTACATTGGTGGTTCCATATCTGCATAGTTAGTGCCTGTGTATTTTCATGACTATATTGCTACTATCTGGGAGATTGGACGAACGAATGGGTGTTGCCTGCGTAGGTCAATGAGTACATAATTAGTGCCCCAGTGATTGGAAGAGTGTGTGTGTAGTATCAGGGTGATGGAATAAGTGCATACACAGTGCGTGAGTGATTCAATAACTGCCTGAGTAGTGGCTAAGTGATTAGATGAGTGCCTGAGTAATGCTTTGGTGACTGTAAAGTATCTCTATTGCTGTTAGATACACAGCAGTTGTGACTATATCTGTAACTCATTGTCTAACTACTTCTGTCAGTATCAAACTATATGTTTTAGTGTATCTCTCCTTTTTTAATGACCTATGTGTCAGAAAAGTCTAGATGTCACACTTCATATATAATTGGATACATGCCACTCTACAAGCATACATTGCTCTATTACTCAGCATGCACATGCATCAGTGAGTTTCTAAAACTGAAAACAACAAATCTAACTTTTTCAAAGCACAAAAGCTTTTCCTAATGGCATACCTACATCATTTCTCAATTTTGTATTGTGTGTTTAAAGCATATATTCAGCATTTCTCAAAGAAAGGTTACATGCCAAATAAAGGTATCACAAGAACTCTCAACAGACATTCTGCACTATAAACTCTCCTCAATTTTAAACAGAGCATGTTTAAAGAAATACACCACCCTCACTTCATACATGAAATGTTCATTAGCCTTAAAGAACATAGATCACCATGTAAACATACATGTGATTCCATAATAGATATTCACCTTCAAGCCATTTTTCCCAAAATATATATTTTCTCTGTATCTTTAAGTAAACTCAAGAGTCCCACCGTACATATAACTATCTGCAACTACAAAAAACATATCTCACCATCTAAGCATATGCAAACTGGTCCTATAAGTAAAAAATCACATTGACTAACACTTCTTAATACATACATAACAAGCTTTATTACTTTATAATACATATACAGATGCAGAATTCTTTTTAACTTTTATTTGTGACTACACTACTCCTGTTTAATAATGTGACTAAAAGTACGACAACTCCCAGAATGCAAATAACATAGATGTATGTATTCTGGACAGGACGCTTAGAATTTAAAAAAAAATCTTAGCTTTAAATACATTCCTCATTGCAACTTTCAACAATACTATACTGCTATCTTTCTATAAACTACAAAAGGGAATAAAGGGCCACTAATTCATTTTCCTCTTACTTCCCAAAACATTTGGTACTAACATCTTAAACACATATCTTCTGATAGATACAGTTCATATCATATATTTTTTTCATATCACTGTGATACTTTCGTTTTATCAAACTCCCATATACATCTTCATTTCTAATGTAAATGTTTTAAATAATTAAAAAGTTATATACATAGCAGTGAATTGAATTTGTGGATTATATTGTTGTTTTAGCTCTTTCTGGATAGTTTTGACACTGTTACAATTTGTAAAAACTAAGCACAAGAATGGTACACCACTCTCATAGAAAGCAACTATAAAATGACAACCTCTTCAACTTTCCACTCTATGATCATGAGAAAGGCAGCAAATGAAATCATGTTTTTCATTTTAGACTACTGTATCTCCACTTGTGAATGGTTAGGATCTGTTAACCTTTTCTTTGCTTTCAAGACAAGGTTCCTGTGTCCGTGTGTCCATGTGTTCACAATGTTTTCACGATGATCGGGGAGAAATCGCGAAACAAACAGGAGTCCAAGCCTCTTTAGCTACAGTTTTTTTAATTTAGGTACTGCACAACAGTGTATTACATAGTCCTCAATTGGAAATTAAAGTTTATCATTACTTAAATTATGTCATAACTCCTCAACTTTTAAAAAACAATTTCTGTCTCTTTAACACCCTTCCCCCAATACACTCTTAGCTCAGTGTATCTAGCAACCCAGTGGAGCCAGTAGGCCACAAGTTCACAGCACATTCTAAAAGGAACATGCTACTTTCAAATGAGATACAGCAGGTGTGATTTGCTGCACAAATTCAGAAGCATATCCATGTCTGTATTACATTCCTTTTTTTTAAGCAACAGCAAATAATAGGACTTCTTACTAATGCATCCAACGTACTACCTAATTTTATTGACTTACTTACTGAGAGCATCCAATGAAATATATCTTTAAAAAAAAAAAAAAGAAAACACCTCCATTTTAACTGCTTTTCATTTGGAAAACTACCTCATTCACCTCCAACCTTCTCCTGACTGCTATTGCTCCTTCACTTCAAAATGCTTCGAGTGTGGATTGTTGGCAACAGCTATGTCTTTTGGGCTAAAGTGGCTGCAAGAAAGAGGGGTATTGACAGGGACTTGGGTTTGCCAAATGTGCAGATTACTTGGTTTGGCCAGAGAGGGGTAAAGTTTCATCAGTTGCTGGCTTTGGTTAAAACTATTGTGGATTGCCGAGCTCCTCACCTCATGATTGTGCACTGTGGTGGCAATAACCTAGGCACAGTGGTGGCAATGACCTAGGCACATTGACTGGGGTAGGGCTGGAAATCCTAATGAAAGAAACCTTTGCAGAACTGATGTTGCTTTTCTCTCACACTGTCTTGGTGTACTCTAATATATGCCAAAGACAGAAATGGAAGTGGTCAAATCAACTCTGTCCACAGATTGGCAAAGCCAGGAAACATGTTAATAAAACTATTTCTGTATACCTCAGAGACCATCGTATGGGCTGTATCTATAACAACAATCTGCGTTTTGACATGCATGGAATTTATAGAAATGATGGAGTGCACTTTACAGACGAAGGCAACAGGATGTTTCTAAGTAACCTGAAACTCTGCATCTGGTCTTATGTGTAGCTGTCATATACACACAATCAACCCAAAGGCTCTTGTCAGAGCCACCCTAGTACCCGAAATATTGTTAATTTTCTTTATAAAGATCCTCTTTTTTCAGTTTTTGGAAATCTTCGCGACGATGTCGTGATCGTCGCAAATACTTAGCGAAATTGCAAAACCAAACCAGACATTCAACCGCCACCAGCACATCCAAAAATATTAACTAAAGAAATCCATTGTAAACATTGGACTACACATGTTACTATATACATGCTTCCTTAAAAACATGTTTAAACTCATGTTTTTGTACTAAGTTTCTTTCAAATCCATCTTTAAGACCTATTTTCCGTTTTTGCGGTTATTTGGGGAGCCGCGACGACGCAGTTAACCCCGACGATCGCGCCACTTCCATAAAGTGTAAAACACATATATGCACACATATTACAGTATTTTACACACTTAGGGGCTCATTATGATGTTGTGACGTTCGCTACCTCCCAGCCGGCGGTGGCGACCGTCACGACATCGTAACAAGTGAAACCCCCGCCATATTACAATGGCGGGGGGTTTCGCGGCGGACGCAAAGTGCGTCCGCTGCTTTTCCGCCGGTCGGCAATCATTCCGATTGCCAGCCGGGCGGAATTGCCCCATATATGGTGGCGGTGCCTAGCAGGCACCGCCATCCATATTTGGATGGTGTAGTGTGAAGGCCTTTCCATGGCGGCTTCGCTGCCATGGAAAGGCTGGCGGGGATGTTCTTTGGGGGCCCTATGTGGGCCCCCGGGGGTGAGGGGGGTGGGGGGTGCACTTGGGGGGGTACCCATTGTACCCCCCTCCATTTGCATGCATGAGGTGGCAGGCACCGCGCGGTGCCTGCCACGTTGTGCATGCAAATGCACAACATGCCATTTTGGCATTGCGGCGGGTGCTAAACAACCAATTTGAAAGCCTTTTTTCTTTTTCATGGTGAGGCCAGAGATCGCGATGACGTTGGTAATTGCGTTCCCCGTAGATATGGCCCGAAAGCGGAAAGCAAACATAGAAATTCAATAGCCACCACCACATTAAAAAATGATAGCTATATAAATAATTCCAACCATCACACTAGATAAATCACTACTGAAATAACTCTATAAAAACATTTATCAGAATCTCAATATCTCTATGACAATGGATATTAATGATTCACTGATATATTTTTTATATTTCCACCAATATTCGCGGTGTCGCCGTGATGGTCGTGACATCCCCGTGACGGTACATGGGGGCCCCCTGGCAATCGCGTCATCATCACAAATATCGCACGCAATTAAAAAAATCAATTTTGGATACATATCTTGTGTCACTAACACTTACATTTCTGAAACATTTGGTCAGAGTACCTCGGCCCTAACCCCTTATGTTTGTCATGAGTGATGTAATATGTGACGTCATCAGCAGTGCATTGCGGGAACGCGAGTTATAGTTAGTTCAGCTAACTATAACGGCTGAATTTCTCTGGTTTTGTACAAGTGAAATGTCAGCCTAACTATAACGTCCCTGAAACCTGTGGTTTTTTCAGTGAATTTCTAAGGTTTTTTAAATGATAATCCCTAACTATAACATCCCTGAAACCTGTGGTTTTTTCAGTGAATTTCTAAGGTTTTTTAAATGCTAATTTCTAACTATGCCTACATAGGTAGGACATGTACAGAAAGAGGAAGAAAGGTGCAGAAAGAAGCAAGAGAAGTGCAGAAAGAGGCAACAGAAGTCCAGAAAGAGGAAGAAAGGTGGAGAAAGAAGCAAGAGAAGTGCAGAAAGAAGCAACAGAGGTGCAGAAAGAGGCCTACTTTGACTATACCTTTCCACAGACTCATACAAAGTAGCCTAATCACTAATCCTTCTCCCAAGATGTCTTAAAACTCACTTTTCTCTTGAAGGTTTACTATTCATCAACTGCTCAGAATGTTAGGCCTACCAAATGTAAAACAGCAATCCTAACCATATCACTGTTGTAAGTCTCACCAAGTTTGTGAAGGTATGCATGCGTGTGTCTCTGCTTTTACCTAGTGACATGTTACATAAAAATAAACATACAAATACTTGAATACCCGTGTTTTAAATAGCATACTCTGTAAATTTGTGTACAAGAAGGTGTATGTATTTCTTTCTGCTCATAAAATAGGGTACATGGGTATTCAATAGTATATTTGAGGGGCTCTATAACACCTATATACATAAGACATGTCTGCATGTGCAACTGAATGCCAGAGCAGAACTGAGAACATTTAACCACCTATAGGAGAAGCTACCTACTTTTTATGCTACCATCTTCAGATGCATAACACATGTGAGAATACATGTACAAGTAGACATATACCTCAGTCACGTGAGCATGCAGACCTTTAAACTTAACAGCTTGCACTTCCCATTGGAATACAGAAAAAGGCGAGAGAAGTACAGAAAGAAGCAAGAGAAGTGCAGAAAAAACAAGAGAGGTGCAGAAAGTCTGAGAAATGTGCAGAAAGAGGCAAGAGAGGAGCAGAAAGAAGCAAGAGAGGTGCAGAAGGAGGGAACAGGGATACAGAAAGAGGCAAGAAGGGTGCAGAAAGAAGCAAGAGAAGTGCAGAAAGAAGCGAGAGAAGTGCAGAAAGAAGCAGCAGATGTGCAGAAAGATGCAAGAGAACTGCAAACATGCAGCTCCCTTTGCCCAAAAGCAACTCTGCTTCGCTTCATGGAAGCGAGAGCAGTTTTCCTGCTCTCACTCTCGCTTCCATGAAGTAGAAGTTTGCTATGGCAGGGCAGGAGCAGTGCTCCCACCCTGCCATAGCAAACTGCAATGTCCCGGGAGTGGGCCCCCCGGGACATTGCTGGAGCTGGCCCTGGAGGGTGGCGGTCCCCACAGCCATGAAGGGCTCCTGGAGGGGGGCCGCATGGCCCCCCTCCAACATCTTTAAATCCCTGGGGAGGTGGTGGTCCCTGGGGCCAGGGGTCCGCAACGGAATCCCGCATTTTAATTAATGAATGCCCTGGGGAGGTGGTGGTCTCCGGGGCAGTGTGGGGGGCAGGAGCCCCCCCACATGCCATTAAAGAAAGTAAAACCCCAGGGAGGTGGGGCTCCCCGGGGCTTGGGGGGGCCCGTGAGGCCCCCCACCCATAATTAATTAAAGCCCGGGAAGGTGGCGGTCCCCGGAGCAGCATGAGGGGCAGGAGCCCACGATGCTTTCTTTTTAAAATAAAAAGCCCCAGGGAGGTGGCGGTCCCCGGGGCTGCGGGGGGCCGTGTGCTACCTGCATATCATTAAAATTGCCCTGGGAAGGTGGCATTCTGTGGGGCTGCGGAGGCCCCGCTGGGCCCCCGCATCATATTTTGGCATTGCTCCCAGGACCTGGCCCACCCAGGGGCTTAATTAAACAAACTGCGGGATACTGGGACATTGCTGGAGCCGGCCTTGGGGAGGTGGTGTTACCCAGGGCCATGAAGGGCTCCCGGAGGGGGCCGCGTGGCCCCCCTCCATCATCTTCAAAGCCCTCGGGAGATGGTGGTCCCCGGGGCCAGGGGTCTGCAACAGACCCCCGCATTTTAATTAATGAATGCCCCGGGGAGGTGGTGGTCCCCGGGGCAGTGTGGGGGGCAGGAGCCCACCCACACTTCATTAAAGAAATTAAATCCCCGGGGAGGTGGGGTTCCCCAGGGCTTGGGGGGGCCTGCAAGGCCCCCCACCCATAATAAATGAAAGCCGCACAGAGGTGGCGGTCCCCAGGGCAGCGTGGGGGGCAGGACCCCCCGATGCTTTTTTTAAATAAAAATCACTGGGGAGGTGGCGGTCCACGGGGCTGCGGGGGGCCCCACAGGGCCCTGCATCATATTTAGGCATTGCCCCCCAGACCTGGCCCACCCAGGGGTTTAATTAAACGAAGCACGGGAGACTGCGCTTTGTTTTTTCTTTTTTTAGCAGGATTCGCAAACCCTACGTGAATCACCTGCGCTTCGTTTTTTCTTTTTTTCGGCAGGATTCGCGAACCCTACGTGAATCACGCTGAAAATATATTTTTTTTAAATGCTTTTTTTGGCCCTCGGGGTCCCTGTGGGACCCCCTGAGCAGGCCTAGGGGGTCGGGGAGAAAACGCGTTTTGGGACCACCCTTTTTTCTTGGCCCCCGCTTGATGAATGACCCCAAAACTTTCAAGACAGGAGCTGACCGGAGTGCCTCATTAGTTTTGAAAATTTCGCGAATATTCGTCAAACGGTGCCAAAGATATTGGCAAATCAAAAAACGCTTTTCCTATGGAAAAAGAATTGCAACTCGCTAAATAGGAATTGTACTTGGCCCTATTCGTTTTTGCATGCGCAAACGGGTCGCTAACCCGTTTGCGCATGCAATTGAGGGTCGTACATCTGGCCCTAGGTCCTAACTATAACTACCTACTGGCGACTGCCAGTAGGTAATATATATATATATATATTAATTTGAAATAAAATAAAGGGAAGATACTGGAATAACTTATGCTGGTGGTTCTTTGCAGGTGTCCTTTGATGAAGAGCGCATGCTCGAAACGCGTCAGGACTGTTGGACGCAATGGGCACAACTTGACTTCCCCTAATCTTTACTTACCTTGTGGGAGTGCGGCTCAACTTGGGGCAACCTTTTCTTTTCATATTTGCGGCCCGCCTGGTGGCGAGCCGACACCGCCGCTGAGAGGGCGGATCCGTGCTGTGAATCTGTACAGTGCTAAACGGAGCAGAAGGTGATTGTTAGCACTGGGGGCAGTGCTTGTATGTGCACCGGATTGTTTTCGCCACAACTGCAACCTGCCAGCAGCCCACTTGGGTAAATACTTGAATGAACTTCCAGTCCCAAAATGCCTAGCGATATGCTCACCTGAGCGTGCTTGTAATTTGAAATAAAATAAAGGGAAGATACTGGAATAACGTATGCCGGTGGTTCTTTGCAGGTGTCCTTTGATGAAAAGCGCAAGCTCGAAATGCGTCAGGACTGTTGGACGCAATGGGCACAACTTGACTTCCCCTAATCTTTACTTACCTTGTGGGAGTGCGGCTCAACTTGGGGCAACCTTTTCTTTTCATATTTGCGGCCCACCTGGTGGCGAGCTGACACCGCCGCTGAGAGTGCGGATCCGTGCTGTGAATCTGTACAGTGCTAAACGGAGCAGAAGGTGATTGTTAGCACTGGGGGCAGTGCTTATATGTGCACCGGATTGTTTTTGCCACAACTGCAACCTGCCAGCAGCCCACTTGGGTAAATACTTGAATGAACTTCCAGTCCCAAAATGCCTAGCGATATGCTCACCTGAGCGTGCTTGTAATTTGAAATAAAATAAAGGGAAGATACTGGAATAACGTATGCTGGTGGTTCTTTGCAGGTGTCCTTTGATGAAGAGCGCATGCTCGAAACGCGTCAGGACTGTTGGACGCAATGGGCACAACTTGACTTCCCCTAATCTTTACTTACCTTGTGGGAGTGCGTCTCAACTTGGGGCAACCTTTTCTTTTCATATATATATATATATATGCAGTTAGGTAGTTAGGTCCATATCACATATATATATATATAGATACACTCCAGAACAAACTCCAAGCACTCTGGTGGGTTATCTTCAGGTGGTTCTTTTTTCACCATTGGAAATGTGTCAATAGACGCATTTCAGCTCCAAGCCTTGATCACTGTGTTTGTATCATGCACACCTGCCCACTTTTCAAATGTAAACAATTGTGGTATAGAAACAGAGAAAGTTTCAAGAAGTATACAAAATGAATACAAATGTTTCGGTCTTCTTGGCCTGATCAAAGTGCTATGTCCTTCTATTACTGAGTGTCTCACATTGGGGTACATACTAGCAGGGATACATATACTCTTACTCCAAAAAATATATAATTTAAATTTGCTGTTCCCTTTTGATATTTGTCCCAATGGGATTAAATATTGCACAATTACGCCACATTTTGAAGCAAAGACTTGAAAATTCCTCCGTCATCTTGATCGATCAGACAGTACTGAGCGCTCATCCCATTAAATGTATTACATTATTGCAAATCAATAAAGTGCTGGTGCTTGATGAAAAAGTGCAATTTTACGGATATATACATCAATAATTTGTTGTTATATATATATATATATATATATATATATATATATTACCTACTGGCGGTCGCCAGTAGGTAGTTATAGTTAGGATCTAGTTTCCATAGGAAAAGCGTTTTTGTTTTCCTAATAACTTTGGCGTCGTTTGACGAATCTTTGCGAAATTTTCAAAACTAGTGGGGCGCCCTGGTCAGCTCCTGTCTTGAAAGTTTCGGGGTGATTCGTCAAGCAGGGGCCGAGAAAAAAGGGGGGTCCCAAAACGCATTTTCCCCATGTAATTTTCCATTGGAAACTTTAGACAAAGCTACAGCCCGAACTGCTGAACGGAATTACACCAAATTTGGCAAAAAGGTAGGTCTTGGTTCAGAAAGATCCCTTTTGTTAAATGGTGTAAATCCGTTCAGTAGTTCCTGAGAAATTAGAAAAGAATACGTTTCGATATCTATGGCCGCGGTGAATTCGCGAACCCTCCCGAGCACGAGCTGCACTCTGATTGGCTGCCAACACTCCAAACCAGGAAGTGTTGGCAGCCATCTTGTGACTCGGTAGAACCAAGTCACAAGAAAACAGTAAAATAAGGTTAAAAAACAAGAAAAGGGGGCAGGGTAGAAACACCCTGACCCCCTAGGCCTGCTCAGGGGGTCCCACAAGGACCCCCAGGGCCAAAAAAAGCATTTCTTTTTTTATAATTTCGGCAGAATTCGCGTTAGGGTCGCGAATCCCGCCGAAATTATTTTAAAAAATGAAGCGCGGGCTCCCGCGCTTCATTTAAATGAGGCACCCGGGTGGGCCAGGTCCCGGGGGCATTGCCCAAATAATAATAGCGGGGGCCCACGGGGGCCCCGCAGCCCCGGGGACCGCCACCTCCCCGGGGCTTTTGACAAAAAAATGTGTGGGACCCCCCAAGTTAAAACGCGCCATGGGGCGCATTTGCACACTTGTCACATCAGGTCCCACCCCCTCCCTTCACCACTGTGCAAACGGGCTCTCTGGGCCATTGTAAGTTGGGGGATTAACTCCCCTTGAATCCTGAGGGTCCCTGGGGTCCAACTAGCCCACCAGGTACCTCCAGTAAGCGCCACAGAGCTGCGTTGCAGAGAGGTGTAAAAAGGGGCGTGGCCTTGGACCACCTCTCTGCAAAGCAGCTCTGTGGTGCTTATTGGAGGTACCTGGTGGGCTAGTTGGCCCACAGGGACCCTCAGGATTCAAGGGGACTTAATCCCCCAACTTACAACGTGCTAGGGGGCCGTTTCCACAGTGGTGCAGGGAGGGGGCGGGGCCTGATATAAGAAGTTAGCAATCCTGCTGTGTGGGACCTACAGGTGGTAATAAAAGGAGTAGTTGGCCCCCAAGGTTGAAGTTGGGGGCTAACTACTCCTCCTGTTACCTCCAGTAAATCCCACACAATAGGATTGCTAAGAGGTGTTTGAAGGCCACGCTCACCTTTCTCCACCACTCTGCAAACGCGACTGCTATGTTATAGTTAGAAATTAGCATTTAAAAAACCATTGAAATTCACTGAAAAAACCATAGGTTTCAGGCACGTTATAGTTAGAAATTAGCATTTAAAAAACCTTAGAAAATCACTGAAAAAACCATAGGTTTCAGGGACGTTATAGTTAGTTGGACATTTCACTCGTACAAAACCAGAGAAATTCGACCGTTATAGTTAGTAGAGATAACTATAACTCGCGCCCCCACAATGCACTGCTGATGACACCACATATTACATCATTCATGACATGGTCAGTGACATCACTGATGACATCACTGATGACATCTCAAATGACATCACTGATGACATCACTGATGACATCAACCACGTTAAAATCTGATGCACCCCCTCACACTCTAATATAACCTTTGATACACCCACTGTAAAATACAGACTACCATTTTCGAAACCATCGACATACCAATACCAGTTACTACATACGCACTCACTGATTCCTAGGTCTACACACACATCCACTCATTCACCCATACAATCAGTCATACATGCAGTCACTCATCAATACAGCACTATCATAAGCACTCATACACCTATACAGACACTCACACACCACCACTCATCCAGAGTTACTCACACACCTAGTCAGTCATGCAAAGAATCAATCACACTTCTATTTACTGACCTATACAGTTATACACACACCACATCACTTATTCAAACAGAAACAAACGCATACTTACTCTCTTATACAATTACTGATACAAGTACACACTCATCCATACAGCCACTCTCACAATCACTGACTCTAACGTATAGTCATTTATATACTCCAGCTCTCACATACACTGCCTTTTACATATGTAGTTAGTTGGACATGTACCACTGAGACATCCATTCACTCACCAACACAGCCATACACACACTCACCCACCCATACAGCTGTTTCCACATGTACTCTTGAACCCAAACACACAGTGAATCAACCACTCAAACATCTATGCACAGAGTCACACACCTCTCACCCACCCACACACACACTCAGGCACCCATACAAGTACTCAGGCAACCAATCGATAACCCATATAGACACTCATGTAGCTACTGACCAACCCATGCAGCAGCTTACACACCAACAGACAGACTGATAGAGACATTCACACAGTTTAGTCACTAACCCATGCATTCAGTAGGACACATGTAATCACTCACTTAAACAGTCAGTCACGCACCTACTAAATCCTCCATCCAGACACTTATACAACCAATCATTCTTCAAAACACCTTGGTATATATATAATACATATTTAAACTTTAAAGAAAAACACAGTCACTGGATGATGTCATCAGTGATGTCATCAGTGATGTCATTTGAGATGTCACCAGTGATGTCATCAGTGATGTCACTGATCATGTCATGAATGATGTAAAATGTGACGTCATCAGCAGTGCATTGCGGGTGCGCGAGTCATAGTTAGCTGAACTAACTATAACGGGGAATTTCTATGGTTTTGTACGAGAAATGTCCAACTAACTATAACGTCCCTGAAACATATGGTTTTTTCAGTGATTTTCTAAGGTTTTTTAAATGCTAATTTCTAACTATAACGTGCCTGAAACCTATGGTTTTTTCAGTGAATATATATATATGTATCTATTGCAGTTTTATATAGTGCAAGCACTGCCCCCAAGGGCATTGGAGCACGTTTTATATGAGCACAAGATAAACACAAGGTTAGATTCCTTATATTTTAAGCACAGGAGTTTAATTGATTTTGCCGGGGCAAACACCTGGTTTTGAATCTGGTTCTCCAGATCCAAAGAAAGCAGCTCTGGCCATTAGGCCACATCCATATTTCTCAATTTATGTGTGAAGATAAATACACCAATGAGATGATTATGTACGATCTCGTATAGTCTATTGCAATGGCTGTGTGCAGTAATACAACAGCAACAAAAAGTATTGAAAGGTTTACCTGGAGTTTTGCTTGGGAGTACTTGCAAGGGTTTGTTTCTATCATGCTTCAGAATTACAACAAAATGTGCTCCGCTTTTGTTTTCTTAACTGCTGATATATTCTGAAATATGTGCACTGTTCAATTACAGGCATTTAAATTTTGTTGTGTGCGACGAAAAATGACATCCCACAGCCTTTCCTTTTATACGCCCTTTACCCCAGCAAGACTGTCACATAGTTCATTTTAAAAACTCCTCTCACTCTGCAGTCAGAAAAATAAAAATAAACACCAATCTCCATGTTAAAAACAATCAGCAGCAATTTCCCAGAAGACATAGCCTGACATTTGACTTCTGTATTTGAAGCACATGTGACAAGATAAAAACAAAATGTAAAGCCATCCTTATTCATTGCTCTTTCCTGCCCCACCAGAAATTGGCTGGCGATCAATCAGTAGGTTGCAGCCCACAGATTGGGAAACAGTGCTCTACACTGTAACACATTCAACTACCTCCAAAAACTTTCTTAAAATCTGCAGTGGCAAACGCAACCTAACAAACAAAGACTCTCACTAGTAAGAACGAAATTTAGAACATCCTATGATCAGCACCAATCATTTTTAGAGGTTGCCACAACATTATCAAACTTTCTCCAAAAGCAACTGGAACTGAACCCAAAACTGCTGTCTTTCTGTCAAAAGTTAGACTCATTTATTTGGGTTACATCTCCATAATAACTAGACAACCAAATGTTACACCACCTTGTTTGTGTTTATTTATTGTAGAGAAGGTTGATGATTCCTCTAATGTCACTAATGGACCTATTAGAAAACTCGAATAAGTAATAATTAACAAGCATTGGTAATGCATCGGTTTCGCCAATGTAATGAATAAAGAGCTGTTTGCATCAATTATTGTCCGGTAGAAGGAAAGAGCTCCCGGACAAACAACACGGGGATCAAGAGGATTTGGCACAGCGGTCAGAGCTCCTGACTCTAAGAGCTGTGGACTCCAGTTTGAGTCCCGATGGCGCTCCGCACCATCCCGTGATTATATGCAAATTACTTAATCTCTCCTGGTTATAAATTGTTATATAAATATGCTGCAAGAGCAAAAGGAAAAACTTTATGAAAATATAGTTCCACCAAAGCGGATGTTAACAGTATTTTGGCAGCGGGAAACTGATAAGAGAAGCAGAAGAGTAACAAGCATTGGTAAATGCAGGAAAATATGCTACAGCCAATGGAAATGGAGGAAAGGTAAGTGGCACGCACAGGAACCAATGAGAAGCCAGGAAAGAGAGTAGGTTGGATGTAATTCCCTTTTAAGTTTATATTAAAACAATAGATTTCTCAAGCACAGTAGAAGCGCTGTGCAGGCGAAACCTAAAAAGGACAGGGTAAGGTCAAATGATTCACAAGAAATGCAGCATGTGCTAGGCTGGTAATACATTTCAGAATCTGACTGTACACCCTGCAGTTGGGTCATGTATTGTTTCTATTGTCACAAGTGATGCAATTCGTAGCAACTCATTGTAGGTAATCAATGTCATTTTTAAAGAAATTGAGTTTTGTTTTTTCAAATAAGGTAATCATCGACATTAGGAGTCATTTATCCTTTTAATGTAATGAAGTGCAAACTACCGAGGCTGGTAATGAGCGTCTATTAAGAAAGAAGTATTGACAAGTCAAATGTAATGTCTTTTTCTCTATAAACTGTTTGGTAAAGCGCTCCTATGATGAAAACCAATGCATAGCATTACAAGAATGAAAAAGTGTACCCTGACACTGCCTGAAAGCTCTGCTTTACCCGACAAAACACAAATACATAATAAATCCTGTTAATTAGAGGGTTTGTCACATACAACTAGCACTGGAGGGGAAGTAAAATGCACTCCTTCATTGAAAGATTAGGTTGGAAAACAGTCATTCACATTTAAATAAGGAACTTGATCTGAAACTGTGCAGGGAGGACAATGTGCGCCCTCTCTATACATCAATCGTACAAAAGGTAATTGTCGGAATACTTGCAAATAGTCTAACCACAGGCAAAACCAAATAGGACAATTTAGACAAATTTACTTAAATAACAATTGCAATCTGCTTAGCCCTGACCAATTCTCATGCTGTAAGAGAAATCGCTAAAGAAAATGAAATTCCACTTGTACTTATGATTCATTTCTCCTTGTGAATTTAAGCCCCTAATATCACTGCTTTGTCTGAAAGCCCGACTGCGGCGTATGCTGAAGAATTTACGTCTTCCACAGACATCCCGAGCAAAACCATGGAAGCCTCATTTAGGGCTTACATTTTACAGCGACTTCGCACATTGTTATTTTATACTTATTTGCCTTTTATGACGAAATACCTAGCTCAAAACCCAAACTGAGCTGCGTGGTTTGTAAAGCACTCGTTCAGTAGTTACTTGGGCTCTTAGCGCTTTGGGAGCAGAGATTGTTTCTGCGGTATAGGGTTCGTCGATGGGAAATTCCACGGGGGTTGGGTGTATCCTATGGACAAACACTTGCCGAACTGAGTGTAGCTTGGAGGGGTGTCAGGTGGTGGGTTTTAGTTATGGTTTCACGTGACCTGCTGTCCAAACCTGTGTGTGATTGATGTGTGTTTGAGATTTATTTTAGAGTATAACGCTGTAGGGTCGGGTGTTTTACCTTCTGCCTAACCCGAATCATCTGTAGAGGTACGGACCAGTAACACGCATTTTATAAAACTTCCACTTTGCATTTCAGTGTTGTACACTACTCATTTAGCCTGGCTGTTCTAATACATCCTCATTTGAAGTTAGCATAAACATGATGAAACCCCAGATTTAGAGGCATATATTTAAGTGGGGTTGTATCGTGCATGCACTACGCAAAGTGGTGCATGCGTGACACAAGCCCAAAATGTGATTTATGAAGCCACGCATGGCCATCTTGTGTGACCCTGTGTGGCTTCATAAATCTAGAGGAATGCAATGCAACGCAGCGAAGTGCAGCGCAAAGCACTGCGTTGTGTTAATCTGCGTCAGGGAGGCATTTCATGGGTGTTGCGTAGATTTTGACTCATTCCCAGATTTACCAAAAGTGGTAGACCTGGGAATGTGCCAAAATACTACGCCTTCCCAGGTGAGGCAGAACGAAAAGAAATCTATTTCTCCTTGTTACTTCCTCTTCTATGTGTGTTGTATTCTGCAGCACACAGAGAAAGAGGAACATGTCTCTGGGGATAGTTTTTGTGCAGGAAGGTACTCCTTCCTGCACAAAATCAATCCTCCTTACACCGCAGGCACCCTTACACCACGGTGCATTGGCGCTAGGCAACCAATACGGCACCAGTGCAAATGCACTGTATTCTTTTAATTATGGTGCATACACTGGCGTAGCAAGGGGGGGGCGGAGGGGGCGGTACGCCCCGGGCGGCAGGTAAATTTATCGCCAGCACCCCCCCCCTCTCTGCTCTTAGGCGCGCGGCGGCGGCAAAAGGCAGGGACCGCCACGGGCGGCAGAGTGCCTAGCTACGCCACTGGGTGCATACCTGCCCTTTCGCTGCCACGCAGTGCAGGAAGGTGATGCGCTGCTTGACCTTGCCATAAAAACGGCCCTTAGTGAAGTCAGCATTCTACCATACTGCACTGAATCTCCTTCTCAAGGACCTCTAGCAATCTTCCTGCAAGAAACGGTAAACACCTGCTCATTAGTCATGATTAGAAATCTGGGGGCTTCTCCAAGGGTTTGTTTCCTTTCACACTAGAATTTATGTTTTTTCTCTGTGACACAGGACTGGGGTAATTAGGAGGTGACCGGTGTTCTTTACAGTGTGGGTTTAATTGCGTGGGTGCGAAAAAGAAGTGCCATTTAGCACCCAACTCAATGATTTTTATTACATCAACCTGACAAGAAGGAAGGACGTAGTGCCTCCTTTAGAAGAAAATGGTAATGGAAAATCTCTATATTGCTCCAGGAAGTTCCATATTCGTGGATTTTTACATTGGGCTGAAATCATCCTGGAAAATAATTTGTTAGTATATTCCCCACTGGATTTAAGTACTTTCTTCAGAAATTCGAGGATTTTGTATTTCCACTCAACTAAATTATGGCCTAACTCAGTCTGTCAGGATTGACGCTTGTATAATACAGAGCATTGTGCAAGAACTCAACCCACTGAGCTGCTTTACCGAATAATATTATGTATTGCCATTTATAAATTATCAATATTCGAATGTTTCAGGTATAACTTGACTTTCTGAATAATATATCCTGCTATGAGTAAGAACAATACTGAAAGGACTTACCTTCACAAGACTGCCTTATATCCAACACGCTTCCTCCTAATATGTTGTATTATCCATGCACAAAACAAAACACTGATTTGTGACAATCACAAATCTATGATCCTCTGCAGACCCTTCTTCCCTTATTCGATACCCATTCCACATTTCACGTCCTTCTTCAACTCCTACACTGATATATGCCCTCTGGTTTACCTTTCTACATGCATTGTGGGAGTTGTTCTTCTCGACCCATAGCTCATAACATAAGAAGGTAACTTTTTCAGTGGGACTACACTGGTCCCTATATCCATCCCGCGCTCCATCGCGGTCGGCCTGAACTTGTGACTTCTTCGGGACTAGCACGACCAGATGACTGTGAGTGGCCCATTGTTCTTTTAGGTGCTATATCTACCTGAAACTTTGAAATTGCATATCCCTGTTTCTACTGATTGGATATTTGTAATTTTGGTCTCATTTTATTTACTAAAGTTGAGTCTAATTCTATAAATTGGTTTGGGATTTTTCTTGTGTTGTTTTTTAACTTAAATTCTGTTTCTGTGCTGAATAAATACTTTACACATTGCCTCTAAGTTAAGCCTGAATGCTTTTGTGCCAAGCTACCAGAGGGTTAAGCACAGGTTAATTGATTGACTTTTGTGGTTCACCCTGACAAGGATTGTGGTTATTGACCGAGTGGAGCTTCCAACCCCCTCATCCAATAACCCGATTTCTTAAAAGATACTTCTTTGAATACCTATCCAGGCAGCTCCTTAACCAAGAGACACTCAGTGCAGGGAATAGTGTGTGGCCTTAGTGTGTGTGATCCCCAGCAGTACCTCTGACTCCCAACTAGTTTGACAGTTTCAACATGACCTCATGGGTTGGAGGGTAGCTAAGACGCTGTACTGTCTCTCGGAGCTAGGCTTAGCAGGGTAATAATAATTCCCTCCTAGTCACAGCTGCAACACATATCAGAAATGTTTAGAAAGAGAATGAGGTACTTCCTCACAAGCTAGAGACTGAAGAGGTGGACTTCCATGTCCAAATGCAAAGTTTTAGGAAGCAGCAGTTCCCCAAATGGAGCAAGTGCATGCAACTAACGTGACAGAAAAAATGCCATTCAAATATGCATTTATTTTCTAGTCAGCGGGAAGTAGAACTGGTGGGAACCGTACAACCATAGAGAATGGCCCAGACAGGTAAAATATGAAAACAAAACTGGATCCTTTAAGCAGATTAATCAATGAACACTTCAGGTCACTTGGCAAAGTGGTCAATAGAAGCACTATTTACTGAACTGTGCGATGGTAATTCCCCAGTTCTATGATCACATTTATATGTTTTGAACAGGGACATCTTAAGGATTTGGGGGGCCCTGGGCCAGATGTGTTTTGGGGCGCCTGTTTGCAACAGCTTTGGATTTTTGATCGATTTTCAGCTCTGTCATGCCCTCTTTGTCGTGTGTCTTAATATTGTAACACAGCAGCAGCTCACTAATATTTCGAAAAAAATCTCTTTGGCACCCTCCTATTTCTCATACTTGAGGTCCTGTTTTGATCTAAAATAAACTTTTTTATGGATGTTGCATGAAACATAAGCACAACATTTCTCTGAACAATGTCTGTAATAGGCTCTCACACATCACCCACATTAAAAATAAATTAAAGGAAAACAGTAATTAAAACTATGTTTAAGAATTATTCAAGGTCATTAGGGCAAGACTCTCTGCAGAACAGACCTAGCTCTAACAGGGGGCCCCTGAAAGGCTGGGGCCCTGGGCCAGAGCCCACTTTGCCCATGTCGTAAAACCTCTCTGGTTTTGAAACATAATTCCAGGAGGTGTGGGCTAGGGGAACAGGGTTCCAACATTAAGAAAGGGGGGCTAAATTTATTCAGAATGAGGGGCCTGGGCTTGGGTCTGAAGCTTAGTCAGAGTGTTGTGTTGTCCAGGTGCAAGGAAGGAAATGGGTCCCCTGGCTGCTGTTGAATTACAAAATGCAGCAGTAATCAGTGTTCAGTGGGCCCCTCATGTTTCTGGGCCCTGATGCCACTGCATCTACTTCACCAATGGAAGCTACGCCCCTGCCTTGGGTGACGAATATATTTAGACACACTACTGTGGGTGGAATACTGTGGGTACAGTACCCTGCTTTCGGTCCACTGCCATGATCATCTGGGCACACGAACAAACACTACCTTGAAGAGGTTGTTGCAAATGGGATGAATGCCTTTCCATCAGCCTCTTTAAGATCACAATGGGATTCACAGCAAAGATTTCCTCTGTCTCTTACTCCTGCCTCCCTTTCACTTGGAAAGGCTAACTGGTTGAGGGAGCAGTAAGCAAAGGGTAGGATAGGAGCATTTCCAGCAGGGAATTCAATGTATGTGCAATGTTGCTTTCTTGGCATGAATGAGACTGTGGCTTGTTTTTACATGCCCCATGTATAGCACCTCCAAGACATGCATCTTGCTCTTAACAGGTGCAGCATCGGCTGGAGGAGCTGCCTCACGAGTGCTGCCTCTGAGTGTACACACACACACACACGCACACACACACACTCCACCTTCTTCCATAATCAAGTTACACTTGCATCTCCATCATTGTTTCTTCAAGTTTACTCTGTGAGATTACATATGCATACCTGCATGTGCATATAACATAGTATACTCCTTTTCTCTGTATCTATGATGTCTGCATTTCTGTTGGTCTGTGTGCATGACAATTTTAAGAAATTAGGTTTCTATTTGAGGGGGGTGAAACCCTTCTCAAGCAGCAACCACGATTCTTCTCAGGGTGAAGTCACTAGCAAACCCTAAATTAACCTGAGCTCGGGTAGCTTGCCAGAGATCAGTGAGGCTTAACTCAGAGACAATGTGTAAGATATTTGTGCAACACTTCAAACAGTAACACAGTAAAAAAGACATCACAAAAGGAGCCTACACAGGTCGAGAAAAATAGAGCAATGTTTAATAAAGAAAACAAGACCAAAATGACAAAAATCCAATTAGTAGAACCGGAGATATTCAGTTTTAAAGATTTTAGTGAAAATAGCGCCAAAAGGCATAAGGCGTCAACTGGGGATATCTGGTCGCACCAGACCGGGACAGAGTCACAAGTTCAGGCCCAAAGTGCTGGAGCGCAGGCAACTACAGGGACCCAGTAAGGTCAGCAAAACAAAGTACCTTCAATTGTAGTTTGCCGAGCTTTGCTAGGATCCGCGTTAAAGATACGGTGGGCTGCCGAAGCAATGCATCGGTTCTGAGATGCGACGAGGCAGTGGTTTGTGATCCGGTCGCATCGTTGTTGAAGATCCCGTCAATGAGGGCTTGTGATGTGAAGTACAGAATCGGAGATGAGTCATAAAGCGGGAGCTCTGGTGAGGTGGCGGGCTGTGATGCGGGTTTTTGCAGGGTTTCCGATCTACGCAGCAGTGGTGAAGCGCCGGTTCTGCTCGGGGTCGCGCCACACAGCCGAGGGGATGCATTGGTTCCACTGGGTCCATAGAGGCTGACAGAGCACCTTAGGCCCACTTCCAAGGGCCCAGGACTGGGGTGACACCACCTGGCAGGGTAGACTCACAGATGGCAGCATCCAGGTGCAGGTTCAATGTTGTTGGAGCATTCTGTCCCTAAGGCTCAAGTGAGGAGGCCAGCCAACTAGCCCTTGGAGTCACTCTAGGGTTGTGAGTTCAAGAGATGCAGTTCCAATCTTTCTCATCCAGGCAGGAGGGGAGCAGACAGCAGCTCAGCATAGAAAGGCATTAATCCAGCAGCAGGGCAGCAGTCTGGCAACGTGATAGTCCTTCAGCAGCTTAGCAGTCCTTCTTCCTGGCAGAGTATTCACAGGTCCAAAAGTGTACTGAAAAACTGGTGTCTGAAGCCCAGTATTTATACCCAGTTGAAGTGTGGAGAAGCTTCTAGAGGTTTCCCTTTGAAGTCCCCAGGCATTCTGCCTTTCCTTTCATGGCTCCAGACTAACTACAGGGGGTATGCAGTCCTTTGTGTGGAGGCCGGACATAGCCTATTCAGGTATAAGTGGGACTGTGTCCAGCTCCTCCTTCTGCTGCATCCAGTGATGTGACCAAAAACAGGCTACAGGCACTAAATGGCTAAGCCAGGAAAATGCCAACTTTCTAAAAGTACAACACCTAAACTGGGGAATTGGCCCTGAATTAGTCAGTAAGGCAAGGCCACTACAAATACTACCAAAATACCAAAATGCCAATTCTGACTCTGAAACTCCAAACCTCAATTTTTGTTCATGGTCACTTTATTTAATAACAGTGATCCTTTTTAATCTCTTCTTTTTTTCTTTGCAATAATTTAAACACAATAGTCATAAACACAATATACATTGGAATACACAACACATATAATGTAACCATCTTCACATTACCTCACATTGTCACCCTCCCTATACAACAGAAAAGAATTAAAAAGACAAATCATTACAAAACCACATACATTTGGAAATCAAATACAATTTCAAACAATCTAAACAAAGCCCACATTAATTACAAAATCAACAGTTCTGGATTTTATAGCCCAAGAGGAATTTGTTTTTTGTTTTTTAATACTTCTAACTAATCAATTTCTCATAAATGGGAGTACTCAACAACCCAGTGCCAAGCTGATTAGGAACAAGGGAGTGGCCCTGTAGTTCATCAGTGTCGTCCACCGACGTTCCACCACTCACTATGCTCATGCACTTTCGGTTGAGAATGCTTCAACGAGTTTTGAACCAATAACATTTAAAGGTTCTCATCAGGACTCAGAACTGACATGAACTGAAAACAATAATAATACCAACATACATCTCTCAAAATAGGGAGGGTGGGAGGTCAAACAGAGGATTCAGCCAAGCAAATAAGCAACCAGGCCCTCCTGAGCAGAAAAGCCCAAACAGCCCAGCACAAACCTAGGAGCTGAGGAGCAGCCCAAATCAAACCCATCCACTGGAAGTTCGAGCCCTAGAAATTCAGCCACACAGGCTGGAACAAAGTAAAAGAAGGGACCACAAGAAACAAAGAATCAACCAACTAGGCCACTGGCCTATAGAAGGCCACAAGGAAGACAAACACAAGCCAAGACCCTGCTGCCCCCCAATTGAGAGATGCACCAGGTATGCCCTGAGGTCAGAGGAGCACCACAGAAAGGCCTAACAACCAAATAGAAGGCAGGGACGAATACCCCATCACCAGGCAGCAATAAAAGGCCTGTCACAGCAGTTAATACAGCTCAAGGGCCGAGGCAGCGGAATAGCCAATAAGAAAACAGGGAGAATACCAACAAATGAACCAAAGACAGTACCAACCGGAAAGCAGAAACACAGCTGGGAGCACTGCAAAAAGAAATATTCAATTGCAAAGAGGCAGAAGGCTCCAAGAAGCACAGACATACAGCCAGAGGACCCCTTCTTGAATTTACAGACCAAAGTTGGTATGAGAAACGAAGGGCTGACAGAAGCCCAGCAGACAGGAATACTGATCAGGGACCAAAGCCATGCTGGGTCAACACCATGCAGCCCAGCAGTAAACAACCCATAACAAAGAAGCCACCAGCCAAACAAAGAAGTAAGGAACCCACAGGGCAGAAAACATGCACACCCAAAGAAAGAAGCTAGGATGTAAAAGACGAGGAAAGGCCTAACCACATCAACTGCACCAGGACCCAGTAGAAGAGGCAGAGCAGAAAAGCCACCAGGGTGAGAAACGAGGAAAACACACGAGCTTCAGTCCCAACCAAAGGGAAATGAGACATCAGGCCATGTGGAACATGACAGGACACCAAACAAAGAGGAAAAGGCAATCAGAGTATCCATAGAGCTCCAGGACCATTTGATATGCCCCAACAGAAACGAAGGACTGTCACAAACCACACCCCTGTCTCCAGAAACCATATGGGAGATGAAGACACAAAACATTATACCAAGACACAGTCCAGGCACATCCCCCAATCCCCAAGCCCAGCAGACAAACAAAGCTTGACAGTACATCAAGAACCACCACCAGCCAAAACCTACAAACAAAAAGGAAGTGGAAGGCAGAACATATGGCCAAACAGAGCCAGATACAGGGCATAATGCACCCTAAGGCTGGTTAGTAGCAGAAAAAGGGCAAGCACCTCAACAGCTGCGAAATCTGACCGTACCTACCCAGTACACCAGGGGGAAGACAAGCACAGAGATGCTGCCTACGTACTAGCCCACAAACCTATGTCCAGCTGGGAGCTAAGAGAGAAACCCAGGGCCAACAGGCCATACAAGACGGACAAGGGGAGTACAACCAGACAGTACAGGGAGAATGTAAAAATCCCCAGCCAAAAGGCACAACGGCTGCAAGGAGAAGGACACATAGGCAACAGCACAACCTGCAGCATGCCCAAATCTCTAATTTGGGAAGGAAACTGAAGGCAAATGCAACCAAGGTTAGAAAGCAAACCACAGCCCCAAGCCCAGCAGGAAACCATGAAGAGAAGACCCAAAACAAGAACCAGTCCAACACAACCACAATCCGAGCAGTGATGTCGGAGAACCAGGGAGAATGGACACATAGTCCCCAGAAATGGTTAGGATGACATCAAAGACTCCTCCGTCAGACAATACATCCCAATTTTTAGATAAAAAGCTGGCATGTCATGTGTGAACAAGGTAGCAATACAACACTGTGCCAGGGATAAGCATGGTAGTGCAAGAAGCCAGAACTCCAGCCCCCCAAAAGGCCTTGTGGAGGCCGGGCACCGTAAAACCAGACAAGACGGACACAAGACCAGAGGCCCCAAGGACAAGCAGGGGCCAGCGAGGGAAAACAAAGGCAACACCTGAGAAACAAGAAAGTCCTAGTGGTAGCCACTGCAGGAGGCAATGTACCACATTCCGCACAATCTAGTCTGAGTGAAAAATGCCAGGCAAAAAGGCAAGGGAAAAGGTCAAAGTAACAAAAATGGCCATTGCAGCCCTCCCTCTCCTTCACCAGCAAGAAGGGCCAGCCAATGCCCAGGCCCAAATCAAAGAAGGGTGGAGGGGGTGAGGGAAGGGAAATAGGCAGGCTAGGCACACCACAGGAGACACGCAATACCAATTTTTTTTTTTTTTACATTGGCCTGACCCAAAGGAACCACAGAGATGGAAATTTTGCATTCTCAAATTTTAAAGTTTGTGTGTACATTCATTTAAAAAAACTGTGTTAAACACTGCAAATGTAAATTATATGTATATAGAACAATAACAATTATATGTTTAGGCAACATACATAAATATTTTATTACTAATGATCTTTCTATGAAATAAAACACTAAGTTTGGGAGAAGCAAAATCACCAGAACATGGAAGACGCTCTGCATAAAAGAAACCGTGGGCCCAGTGCACATAGAAAACATCAAGGTCCAGCCACAGACATCGGCCACAGTCCCAAAGAGAGAGCGAAAGACCATGAATGGCTGGGGCAGAAAGGCCCTAGGGGACTCAACCCAGCACCTTGCCCATCATTAGTTAAGCATTCCTCACCAACCCCAATCAGTGGTTAATTTGTGTAAAAAAAAAATAATTGTGCCGGATGTGGCGTAATGGCAAGAGCTGCTGACTTCGGAGCTAGGGAACTAGATTTGAGCCTCTGCTAAACACCTAGTGATTCTGGGTAAATCACTTAATCTCCCCATGGCTACCATAAATGAACGAGTCCTTAACTGGTGCTCATGAAATTCGGTGTTGATGATTAAGTGCTGGTGCTGAGCCCAAGTGTAAAACACAGCTCAAAGAAAAATGCAGTACCAGAAGAAAGGGGAAGCCAGTCCCCCTGAAACAGAGGGTACAGAGGCAAACTCGAGGGATGCACACATTGGGGCAGGAGAGACACCTCTACAAGTCCAGGGCCCTTTCAGACACCAATCAAACAGGCGTAGAAGAGACTCACATGCCCCCAAGCCCTCAGGCCCTTAGCTATGCTGTACGGCCAGGGAACGGCACCTTCGAGACCATGCTCAAACAGAGACCGAAGAAGGACCCGCCCTGCCCACTGCCAAGGAAAACAGCAGTGCAGGGCAAAACAACCCAGAAGGGCATTGAGGTGCAGCCCAGCACAGGACACCAATCCCATATGCAGGACTGCAAACAAAAACGAAGTGGGTAGCATGCCCTCCTACCTAATAAACACTACTATTTATTGTTTGACTTATGCTGTACTTGGCAACATAAAAATCATTGAAAACTTTGCAATGGATTATAAGTGATATAAATTCTTACACTTTTCAAATGTTCCCTTTTCTAAAAACATGGCAAACAGTGGTTATTTCCTTGATTTGTTTAAATCATTGCAAAATAATACAAAATGGATTAAGCTTTCGTCAGAACCAAGACACAGACTGCATGTTAAATTAGCTGGTGAGACTTGCCATCCTCCTCTGTACATCCCCCTCTGTACATCATTATAGGCATCAATCCCAGTCTCATCAACAGTCTCCATCCTCTTATTTCCTTTGATTTCAATTTACACCAAATTGGGCTGGAAGCAGATGTTGGTACGCAGATCGTGCTTTTTGTGATTTGGTATAAATTTGTTCACTAGTTTTGGAGATATTAACTGGCAAACAAATTTGTATATCTGGGGACGCGGATTACTCGTGGATTCACTTGTGGGTAATCCATGGATTCATGTGCCATGGCAAACTCCTGATTGGTTAGCCGTACCTTCACAGAAAAGTTGCTGCCGCCATTTTGTTGGTCGGGGAAACAGCCCCTTGGACTGAAAATGTGTTTGGAAATTGAATGAAGGGGTTAGGTGAGAGGTTTCCTGACACCTGGTACATGTTTTAAAAAGAGGGGTGAGCATGTGTCCTGGGGTAAGAAATCTGAAAAAACGCTTTTTTGGGCCACTCGCCAAGTTCAAGGACCCCTCGTAGGGCTCAGCGTGGCCCCCTCATGTAATTCCATGGGGGATCCACGGAGGTAGCACAACTGGAAAAAAATATATACATTTTTACACTCACTCTTACTCTCACACCCATTCAAATACCCATACAGATACTGTCCCATCCAGTTACATACCCATACAGAAACGTTCACACCCACTGTTATACCCATGCAACACTGTCAGAGCCATTCACACAGCTATAGAGAGACTGTCACACCCATTCATATACCCATAGAAACTCTGTGACACCCATTCACAAACCCATACAGTCACAGTCACATCCATTCAGAAATCCATACAGACACTTTCACACCCATTCACATACTCATAGAGACACTGTCACACCCATTCACGTACCTAAATACACCATCACACCTATTCACATACCCATGGACACTCTATCACACCCATTCACAAATCCATACAGGCACTGTCACACATATTTACACTGTCACGCCCATTCACAAACCTATACAGACACTGTCACACCCATTTAGAAAACTATACAGACACTGTCACACCCATTGACATACCCATATACTCTCACACCCATTCACATACTGATAGACACACTGTCACACCCAGCCGCGGTCCGTGCAGGTAACAGGGGTGGGGCTGCGTGTGGGTGGATTTCGAGGGACGATGCCGAGGAAAAATGTATTATTTATTTAATTTTCCCTCAGCAGCGTCTGTCGGAATCCCCCCACCTGGCCCCACCGCCCCACCGCTGTTACCTGCACGGACCGCGGGTGGTCACACTCATTCAGAAACCCATTCAGACACTGTCATATACATTTACAAACCCATATAGACCCTATCACACCTATTTACAAACCAATGCAGACACTGTTACACCCATTCACATACTCAAACAGACACTGTCACACCCAATCACATGCTGATAGAGAAATTGTTACACCCTTTCACAAACCCACACAAACACTGTCTCACCCATTCACAAACCCATATAGGCACTGTCACACCCATTCACGTGCCAAAACAGACATTGTTACACCAATTCACATACCTATAGAGACTCTGTCACACCCATCCAAAACCCCATACAGGCACTGTCACACCCATTCAGATACCCATAAAGACACTGTAACACACATTTACCGACCCATACAGACACTATCACACACATTCACAAAGCCATACTTAAACTGTTACACTCATTCACGTACCTAAACAGTTACTGTCACACCCATTGACAAACCCATACAGACACTGCTACACCCATTCAGAACCCCATACAGACTTTGTCACCCCCATTCACATACTAATAGAGATACTGTCACACCCATTCACATACATATACAGACATTGTTACACTCATTTATATACCATAAAGACAGTTACACCCATTCACAAACCGACTTATGCACCTAAAATGATACCCATTTAGACTCTGCTATACCCACAGTGAGATCCATTTAGAACCCTATAGTAGAAATAGTAAATGTGCTATTTTGCATTGAATGTGTGCTTTTGGTTTGCGGATCCGCGATGGATCCTCGGAGTTGGCAATTTTTTTAAATAAAGGACTTACAGTTCATAATAACAACTATTTGGGACATAGGGTGGCTCTTAGAAGAGCCATTCTGTTAATTGTGAGTATATGATGGCTACATATACGAGAGAATACAGAGTTTTAATTTGTTCAGAAACACTCTGTTTTTTCATCCGTGAAGTGAACACCATCTCTCCTGCATATTCCATGCATGTTGAAGCGCAGGTTATTATTGTAGACAGAGCCCATGTTATGGTCGCTGAGAAATGCAAAACAGTTTATTTAACATGTTTCCTGACTTTCTCTATCTGTGGACAGAATTCAGAAGACCAGTTCCATTTCTGCCTGTGGCATATGTTGGAAAACACTAAGGTAGTGTTAGGGAAAAGTTGAATTAATTGTTCAAAGGTATTCTTCATTAGGATTTCCAGTCCTACCCCAGTCAATGTGTCCAGGTCATTGGCACCACAGTGTACAATAATGAGGCCTGGATGTTGGTTCTCCACAATGCTTTCAACCAATGGAAGAAGTTGGGGCCACTTTAATGCTCTCTGGCCAAACCAATTAATATCCACGTTAGGCAAACCTAGGACTCTGTCAATCCCTCTGGTTCTAGCAAACTCTCTCACCCAGAACAAAAAGCTATGACCCACAATCCACACTCTAACCATTTTGAAGGATGCAGCAGTAGCACTCAGGAGAAGTCTGCAGCTGAATGAGGCAGTTTTGAAAATGAAGTCAGTTAAAAATGACTCTAGCAAGTTTAACACATCACATTTGACTGGATGGTGTAAGTAAGGTAGTGATTAAAAGTAGTTTGTGGAATAAATTTAAAATAAGTAGATGTGTGATCGGTTACATTGTTGGTGACCATGGAAACAAAGCTACAGGAGTATGGGTGGAAGGGAACAAAAAAAGGCTAGAATGTCAATGTGAGGGGACATTGTTCATGACTTGAAATGGGAAACAGAATTTAAAAAAAAACATAGAAATTCACAGAAAAAGCCAAAGGGTGCAGTAAACTATAGTTAGGAAATAGAATTAAAAAAAACCTCAGAAATTCACTGGAAAAAACCAAAGGTTATGAGGACATTTTAGTTAGGCTAACATTTCACTCGTACAAAACCAGAGACATTCAGCAGTTATAGTTAGCTGAGCTAAAGATAACTTACGCCCGCACAATCCACTGCTTATGACCTCACATATTACATCACTCATGACATGGTCAGTGACATCATAGATGACATCTCAAATGACATCACTCATGACATCTCAAATGACTTCACTGATGACATCATCCACAAACCACTCACACACTCACTTACACCTCATATAACATATCATACATGCACACCCACACAATCATTGACATACCCATTCACACACCCATACATACACTCACACACCTACTCACTGATTCAAAGAGCCACTCACACATCAACTCACCCATACAGCCACTAACACAACCACTAACTCACATATAGAACTACTCATGTACCTACTCACTGACCAATACAGCCACTCACACATCCAGTCATACAGACATACATTTACTCCCACTCATACACCCATACAGTCATTCTCTTACTGAGTCAGTCACCCATACAAATGCTCACATACCTACTCACTCACCCACACAGTCACTCACATAACTACTCACTCACCCATATAGTTACTCAGACATCCACTCACTTATTCATAGATAAACTAACACATGTACTCACTCACCTAAACAGTCACAAGCACATACTCTCCCATACAACCTCTTTCACACTCACTTACTCACCCATACAGTCTCTCACACAACCATTCACTCATCATACAGCCACTCACACACCTACTCACTCACCCATAGAGTCACTTAGACACCCATTCATGCACCCATACAAAACACTCAAGTAACCTGTTACTGACTCATATTATGTACCTGATCAGTCACAAATTCAGTCACTCATTGTTAGAATTACACCTGTTTTTTCAGCGGGTTTATCCCCAGACATTTTGCTTTTTGCCTCCTGTTTCTGATCTGTTTTTGTTGGTTTTATGACTCTGGGCACTTTACCACTGCTGATCAGTGCTAAAGTGTATATGCTCCCCCTGCAAATTGTGTTTATGGATTGGCGTTTCCATGATTGGCTTATTTGATTTACTAAGTCCCTAGTACAGTACACTGTGTGTGCCCAGGGCCTGTAAATCAAATGCTGCTAGTGGGCCTGCAGCACTGATTGTGTCACCCACACAAGCAGCCTTTCAAAGGGTTCTCAGATTTGCCAATGCAGTGTCTGCGTGCAGTTTTTACTGCCATGTTGACCTGGTAAGTGCACCCACTTGGCAGGCCCTAACCTTGCCTTTTCTTACATGTAAGACACCCCTCAGGCCCAAGGTACCCCCATGGGCAGGGTGCAGTGTATGTGAAAGGTAGGACATGTACTGGTGTGTGTGGCATGTCCTGGTGGTGAAATACAGAGTATTTCGTTTTTCACTATTGAAAAGCTATTTGTCCCATAGGATAGAATGGCAGTTATTTTGTAACAGCTTACAAGTATTACTTCCCATTGGGACAAGATAGAGAAATGGAGTGTGGGCTCTCTGAACTCTAAATATGGTTTTTAAATTGTGTGTTTGAAAATGCTACTTTTAGAAAGAAGGCATTTTCTTGCTTAACCATCCTGTGTGCTTCTGCTGGGTTGTGGGTTGACTGTCTGGCTTTGGAGTGACAGGGGCTGGGGATGTGCATTCGCTGTAGACAGCCACTGGGGGGGTTGAGGTGTGTCCTGCCTTTCCTGGATGAGTCGGGGCTGGTCTGAATAGACATGGGCTGCATTTAGAGAAGTGGGAGGAGATTTCTTTGCACCTGAATAGTTCCTGTCTGCCTTACACAATGCTGTCTCCACCTCCTGCCAGGAAGCTGGACTAGAGATGACAGAACTGTTTTGGACTGAGCTAAGAGACTCTCTGCCGTAAGAGAAGAAAGGAAAATGTGGTAAAAATATTGGGGCCCAAACCCCAGAAATTTAGATTACTTCTGGACTCAAGAGGAGCCTCTGCCAAGGAGAAAAGCTGGGAAAGCTGAAGGAGAAGTACTGTCCCTGTGCTGTGTGGTGTGTGAGGTTGGCCTGCAGTGGCTGTTTCTGCCAAGGAGAGGGCAAAGACTGAACTGTGCTGTGTATCCTGCTTGAAGAAGATCTCCAAGGGCTTGGTGTAGAGCTTGCCTCCTTTTCTAAAGTCTCAGGGAAACAAAGACTTCATTTCCTCTGTCTTCCTGCACCTGGAACTGCTGCTTCAGCTGCCACAGAGGGAAATAGCAACTGACCTGCAACAAAGCTGTGGACACCACTGGTGAAGTGCATGACGCACTGCCCCGACTTGCACCACAGCCCCGACATCTGCCGACGCCGCACCATACCAACACTGATGCCGACACGGAGGCCGTTGCCTGCACCGGAGCCGAGGGCACCGCTTGTGATGCTCACAATGAATCACCCGACTCGCACCGCTGCCCCAACTTCACCGACGCCGGTGCTTCATCATCGCGGAGCCAATACCTGACGTGGGTGACCTCCCGAATCCATTGACCCTGCATCGTGTAAGGAACCAACACCTCGACGCCACCGCAACGTCACCTCCCTGGCAACAGTAAGGAACCAACACCTCACCTCCCCTTTATCGCACTAAGGAACCAACGCCTCCCCTGCCTGTGGTCGTAAGGAACCGACACCACCCAGCGCCAACGAAGCATCACCTCCCAGAATCCGTGCACCGCCTTTGTTTTCATCGTTTACCAAGGTACTGTTCTTTGGGGCTCGTGTGACTCCGGGCCTGACGCTGCGCACCTCACGGTCGGCGCCGTACTTTGGGATATTCAGCTGTCACAACGTCGTAATAGCCCCAGGTAGAGCTATTTGTTGCTTCAAGCTATATTTTTGTGAATAACCTATTTTTGATGATATCTTGATATATGAATGGTGGAATTTTGTTGTTTTGGTCTTGTCTTGTTTAGATAAAGAGTTACTATTTTTCTAAACTAGTGTGGTGTCCATTTGTAGTGTTTTTAAAGTGTTACTGTATGTGTGCACAAATGCCTTATACTGTGCCTCTGAGATGAGCCTGTCTGCTCGTGCCAAGCTTCTAAGGGGGTGAGCAGGGGTTGTCAAAGGGTGTAACTCACTTACCCTGACTAGAAGAAAGGGTACCTACTTGGACAAAGGTGCAAACCATTGCCAACGAGAGACCCCCCATTTCTAACACTCATTCATCCTCTCATTCACCATTACAGCCACTTACACACTCACTCACTCACACAGATACACACACAGCCACTCACTTACTTATACACCCTCTAACACACCCACTTGCTCACCCACCAAAAACTCACATACCCACTCACTTATGTATACAGTTTCTCACATACCCACTCATTCTTTTATATACCACTTACGCATCCACTCACTCACCCATACAGGCACTCCCACAACCACTTACCCTAGTATATATGTTTAACACTCATTTTTAGAAAACACGCACAATCAGTGCAAGATGTCATCAGTGATGTCATTTGAGAAGTCATCAGTGATGTCATTTGAAATGTCATCAGTGATGTCACTGACCATGTCATGAGTGATACAATATGTGAGTCAATAAGCAGTACATTGCGGGCGTAAGTTATATTTAGCTCAACTAACTATAACTGCTGAATTTCTCTGGTTTTGTACGAGTGAAATGTCAGCCTAACTATAACGTCCCTGTAAATTTTGGCATTTCAGGGAATGCATAAATTATATATATATACATATATAAATATATATATATCCTACTGGAGGCCGCCGGTAGGTAGTTATAGTTAGGACCTAGTTTCCATAGGAAAATCATTTTTAGGTCTCGCCTACGCAGCGCATGCGCTGCATAGGAGAGACCTTTAGAAATCGGCACAGCTTTCCCTGCAAAACGTGCACGCGTTGCATTGCTTCCAATGGCAACGCGTGCACGTCTGGCGATTCACTTGCGGGAGCGAGCAGCTGGCGCCATATGTTAATTATCGCGCCTTGCCGCTCGCTCCCGCAAGGGAATCGCGCTGGCCCCCTCCTTTCGCCCCTCCCTCTGCTGACGCGCGAGGCGCGCGCTTGTTTTTTTTGTTCTGCGCCCACGCTGTCCTGGTGGAGCTTTGAACGGAGTCTGCGCACGCTAAATGTACGATCACACAAGTTATTCTTTTTTATGCAACTTGTAGCATTTATTTCTCTAATATTTTTTCTGATATGCATGTTTAGTTGGTTCCTTTTCGTTTTGCCATCCTATTTTGCAATGTTTGGTTTGCGCATTTTCGAATGGAACTGCAACGTATTTCTTTTATCATAACTCACTCGTTCCTATAGCAGATTTGTAGTTTTGTACTCCGTGTTTTTGTGACGGTTGTTTATTTTCGTTCTGGTATTTGTTTTGGTACCTAGCCGCATAGATATGTCGGGTAAAGATGCCCACGTGCTGGCGTTGTTGGAAGGACTGTGCTCTTTGTTGTTTTGTGCCTAGAGCACTGTGCCTGCTCTTTTGGGACCTTTGAGGATCCAGAAGGGGGTTTCTTTAGGAGCGCATGGTGAGCGTATTAATCTTCAAGAATCCCTTTGCCCCTGCAACTCTTGCCACCTTGACTAAACGCCTGAGTTTGGGGCGGATTCGTTGCTGGCATACCCGGGCTCATAAGCCCCCGCTGGTGACTGCCAACAAGGCACGTAGCCTCCGGAGGAATTCCCTGCTTCGCCCTGCCCCCCAAAGAAGTCACCTGGCTGGTTTCAGATGCCGCAGGCCCTGCTAAGGAAGCCCGCCAACAGCCAGAGAGAGAGTGAGTGAGCCGTGTTCCCTGATGACCCTACGGCGGCTGTGGAGAGTGCAGCGCCGACCAGGGAGGAACCAGTATGGCTGCCTGCAAGACGGTGGAAGGCCCATATCTGGATCTCATTACCTCAAGTGCGGTACCGCCGCTCAGTCGTGTCACTCCGTTCCCTTCAGGCTTAAGGGTGAGGGAACTTCCTGAAGTCCGACCCCATCAGTGGTGCAGGCCCTGAATCGGCCCCATACGATACTGAGGGGTAAGGTTGTAGTCGAATCTCATCCCCACGGCGAGCCTTCCTCCAAAGGGGCCGCGCTGCACGTGTGGGCGGTTGGCTTTGCTCTGCGCGGGTCACAGAGGACCCGTGGTGCACTTTGTCAGCATAGTGTCCGTATCTATACCATTGATTGCCCGCCCCCCTCCTTACTGAGTGGAGTGGGAGGGTGACGACAAAACCACAATTCCCCTGAGGAGTCCAGCAGTTGTTCCTGACTGGCATCATTATTTGGCCTATCGTGAAGCCCCTAATAGCCGTACAAGCACTGTGCCCGCAGTTATTCAAAAGGGGCTTGTAGTTTCCCCAGGGCTCATGAAAGTAACATAAACCCTGTTCTAAGAGTACAGGTGCGCCATGCCCTAGGTCCTCACTGCAAGTTAGATGATATCACTATAACGGTGTATGGAAACATTACAGCTGCTTGCTTTTTAACTTCCAGTCACGATCCTAAAAGCACCTCCAATGTTTTGGGCACTGTGATCACTTTTCTGCATTCCCTGCGATATTTGACAAATAACACCGTGTGGCAAATACATATATATTTGATGTTGTTGTGGGCTTATATTATGTCACAGGTATACATGTATGTTGGACCATAATACCACCTCAGCATCACTCAGCACCACCTCAGCCTGCTCTCGGAATCTGGCATCTGTTGATTCCCCCCTAGCGTCTGGCCGCTGCTAGCGTTATAATACAGGTACTAGTTCCCAACCTTCACCCTCCGATTGTTTATGCCCCCTCAAAAAAAAAGCTTTAACAAACAACCATTGCAATAGGCAGAAACAAGTTGCCAGCATTGCAAGAACAAAAGAAAACTGAGGAAATTTTTTATTGTAAATACTTTTTTAATATGGTCGTTCAGTTTTACATAATGCCTTCTTGGTCATATATAAAGTAACAAAAATGCTTCTGACACTTTTTTATTATAACTTTTCAGCATGCTGCACAGCAGCCACACTTCTCTACAGCACAGCTTGAAGACATTGGCAAAGTCAGTAGCTCTGGCTAAACACTTATAAGGCCCCAAAGGCGAGACCTATTGGCTATGCCAATGCTTGTTTACTTGGCTATAAATTTGGCGTCGTTTGACCAATCTGCATGAAATTTTGCCAAAAAAGTGTCACAGTGGGTACTATTGATTGTTAAAGTTTGGGGATGATCCGTGCAGTGAGGACTGAGAATTTGGGACGCAAAATAAGGTTGCGTTTGTAATATTAATTCACATAGGATCCTTTAGCCATCTCTGCAGCCCGAGCCGCTGAACGGACTTACACCAAATTTGTCAGGGAGGTAGATGTCGGTTCAAGGAAATGCCTTTTGCTTATTTGGTGTAAATCCGTTCAGTAGTTTTTGAGAAATTTAAGCCAGAAAATATAGTGAGATCTCTGGCCGTTGATATTTGGCGGTGGTTTCGCGATGAATCGCGAATGCCCGAGCCAATGGGAATGCTCTGATTGGCTGGTCACAACCTGAATAGAAAGTTGCGGCTGCCATTTTATCTATCCGGAATGGTTCTTGGAGCTAAAAATCAGTGTGAAAGCCCACATAAGTGGTCAGGGCGGAGATAATCTGACCCCATGGTTGAGAAATGGAGGTGTTAGTGACACAAGGAATGTGTCTAAAATCGATCTTTTTTAATCGCGTGCGATATTCGCGATAATGCTGCGACCCCCAGTGTGGCCCTCCATGTACCGTCATGGGGATGTCACAATTACCGATGAAGTCGCGAAGATTGGTGAATCATTAATCTGCATTCTTATAGAGATATTGAGATTCTGATAAATGTTTTTATAGAGTTATTTATATAGTGAGTTATCTACTGTGATGGTTAAAATTAATTATATGGTTATCATTTTTTAATGTGGTGGTGGCTATTGAAATCCTGCTTTTGCTTTCCGCTTTTGCGATGTACCCGCGGGTATCGCGATTACCGATCTCATCGCAATCTCTGGAGTCACCGTAAAACAGAAAATAGGTTTTAGAGATGGTTGTTCTAGAAACACAGTAGAAAAACATGAGTTTGAAGTGTACAGTAATAAACCTCTGGTGTGTACAATACTCTAATGTGTGTGAATTTATGTGTTTTCACTTTATGGAAAAGGCACGATCGTCGCGGTTAACGGCGATGTCATGATGCCCTGAATAACCGCAAAAACGGGAAATAGGTCTGAAAGATGGTTTTTAAAGAAACTTAGTACAAAAATATGAGTTTAAAATAGCTTTTAAAGAAGTATGTATATAGTAATGTGTGTAGGCCAATGTTCAGAATGGATTTTTTTAGATATTATTTTTGGGTGTGTTGGTGGCCATTGAATGTCTGCTTTTGTTTTCCGTTTTTGCGACATGTCCACGGAGATCGCAACATCGTCGCGAAGATCCCCAAAAACTAAAGGAAAAAAAAACCTTTAGAAAAACACTTCACAATATTTCGGGTATAGGGTGGCTCTGGCAAGAGCAGTTGTGTTGGTTGTGTGTATATGGCTGCTACACATAAGACCGGATGCAGAGTTTCAGGTTACTTAGAAACACCCTGTTGCCTTCATCTGTAAAGTGCACTCCATCATTTCTATAAATTCCATGGATGTCAAAACGCAGATTGTTATTATAGATATAGCCCATACGTTGGTCTCTGAGGAATGCAGAGACAGTTTTATTAATATGTTTCCTGGCTTTGTCAATCTGTGGACAGAATTGATTTGACCACTTCCATTTCTGTCTTTTGGATATATTAGAGTACACCAAGACAGTGTAAGGGAAAAGCGACATCAGTTCTGGAAAGGTATCTTTCATTAAGATTTTCAGCCCTATTCCAGTCAATGTGCCTAGGTCGTTGCCACCACAGTGCACAATCATGAGGTGAGGGGTTTGGGAATCCACAATGGATTTAACCAAAGCCAGCAACTGACGAAACTTTAACCCTCTCTGGCCAAACCAAGTAATCTGCACATTTGGCAAACCCAAGTCCCTGTCAATACCTCTTTTTGCAGCCTCTTTAGCCCAATAGATATAGCTGTGACCCACAATCCATACTCTAAGCATTTTGACATGAAGGAGTGTTAGAAATGGGGGTCTCAACTTGGCAGAGGTAGGTACCTTTGTCCAAGAAGGGACCCTTCTTCTTCCTAGTCAGGGTAAGGGGAATACACTTCTAAAATAACCCCTGCTCACCCCCTTGGTAGCTTGGCACAAGCAGACAGGCTTATCTCAGAAGCAGAGTGTAAAGCATTTGTGAACACATACAGTAATACAGCGAAAACACTACGAATGGACACCACACCAGTTTAGAAAAATAAGTAGTCTTTATCTAAACCAAAACAAGACCAAACGACAAAAATCCACAATACAGTAATAAAAGTATGACTTTCAAACAGTAGAAATAGTTCAGTTCAAAGCAAATTGCAGATGCAACACTTTTCTCACAAGGTACCTTGGACACGTTGCGCACACAAACAAAAACGGCCGCAGGGAAGGTGATGCATCGGTTCCTTACACTCAGGGAAGGTGATGAGTCGGTTCTTGGCTCCGGGGGAGGTGATGCGTCAGTTCCTTACTACTGCGCTGGGGAGGTGATGCGTCGGTTCCTTACTGGAGAGGAGATGATGCGTCGGTTTCTTACTGCGTCCCCCAACAATGCAACAGACTTGGGGCCTCGATGTGATGCGACAATCCAGGACGATGCGTGGATTCTTGCAGCCGCACAGCAGGGCTTGCGTCGTAATTGGTGCAGTGATCTCGTACTTCGGGGATCGTTGCACTCGATGCGGCGTGTGGCGATTTCTAAACCGCGGCAGGCGCTGCACAGTTTTTTCGGCCATGCATTGGAAACAGGTATGGATGCGTCACGCTTCTCGGTGTTGCGTTGATTTTCCAGCTCCCAGCGGAAAACAGTCTCTAGAGGTCCAAAACAACAGCAGGCACCTCTTTGCAGGTCAGAACTCCTAGCAAGGAAGTTCAGGGGAGCTGGTGGTGAAGTCTTTGTGTCCCTGAGACTTCAGAACAGGAGGCAAGCTCAGTTTCAAGCCCTTGGAGATCTTCCTCAAGCAGGGGACACAGCAAACAGCAAAGTCCTTTCTCCTTTCCTTGGCAGCAAGTAGCCACTCCAGGCCAACCCCAGACAGCAAACAGCACAGGGGCAGTATTCCTCCTAAGCTTCTCCGGCTCTTCTCCTTGGTAAAGGTTCCTCTTGATTCCCAGAAAAGTTCTGGGGTCTGGGCCCCAATATTTATACTACAAAATCCTTTGTTCTCTGGTGGCAGAGAAGCCCTGTGCTTGGTCAAAACCAGTTCTGTCCTCTCTGGTGCAGCTTCCTGGCAGGAGGTGGAGACAGCATTGTGGAAGGCAGACCTGGCCCATTCAGGTGAAAGGAAATCTCCTCCCCCTACTCTAAATCAGCCCAGGTCTATTCAGCCCAGCCCTGACTCATCAGACTCTCTGGAGCCACTGCACCTCCATAACCCCTGACACTCCAAACCAGGACAGTTAATCCACATCCTAGCAGAGGCACACTGGATGGCTAAGCAAGAAAATACTTACTTTCTAAAAGTGGTATTTTCAAACACAGAATGTAAAAATCCCCCTCACTAAAAGATACATTTTAACATTCTGAGTTCAGGCATACTAAAATTTATTTCCCTACCTTGTTCCCAGGGGTAGTTATGTTTATAAGATGTTATAAGCAAACTTCCCTTTCTATCCTATGGGAACAGGTAGCCTTGCAACAGTGAAAAACGAAATTGTCAGTAATTCACTATCAGGACATGCCACACACATCAGGGCATGTCCTACCTTTTACATACATTGCACCCTGCCCACAGGGGTACCTTGGGCCTACCTTAGGGGTGACTAATATGTAAGAAAAGGGAAGGTTAGGGGCTGGCAAGTGGGTGTACTTGCCAGGTCGACATGGCAGTACCAGACTGCACACAGGCTCTGCAATGGCAGGCCTGAGGTACATTTACAGGCTGCTTATGTGGGTGGCACAATCAGTGCTGCAGCCCACTAGCAGCATTTGATTTACAGGCCCTGGGCACACACAGTGCACTGTACTAGGAACTGACTAGTAAATCAAACATGCCAATCATGGAAACACCAATCCATAACAATAATTTACAAAGGGAGCACTTGCACTTTGGCACTGAACAGCAGTGGCAAAGTGTCCAAAGCATCTAAACCAGCAAAACGGAGTCCAATACACAGCACAAAAATAGGAGGTCAAGGCAAAAAATACAGGGGAAACCCACGCCAATGATGCCAGGTCTAACAAGGAGCAATAGTAGTCAGGAGGAGGCTGGAGTTGAAAGAGGCAGTTTTCCAAAGGAAAAGAAGTTAAAATGGAGGTGTTTAAAATAATAATATATATAAATATATAAATATATATATATATATATATATATATATATATATATATATATATATGTCCATACCAGTTGCTCTGCAACGAGGACGCACTCGAGCAGCACCTTACTTCAAACAAGTATTTATACTCCAGAAAACAGATACATGCATTCTGCTAATTATCATAGTCCGCCTGACGCATTTCGGAATTTACATCCCTTATTCATAGGCGTGGCTCAGATGCTCGCATTGCTACTGGCACAGCTATATATAATTGCTCGCCCTCCAATGGGTTACTCAAATGAGTTATCCCCCGTTGCTTGCTGGGATTTGTAGTGTGTCAATAGCAGAAGTCTTTACCCAAATGGGTGCTGCATTATCTCGAGCCCATAACATTAATTCACAACCCTCCAATGGGCTTCAGAATGCAAATCCGTTGTCAATTTCCAAGGAGTGCTGCTCGACTTTCTGGCATAATTCCAAGCCCCGTGGCCCCTCTTGCAATCACTCGGGTGGTGCAGTCCTCCACGGTCGAGCCACCGTGAATAATGTCCATACCAGTTGCTCTGCAACGAGGACCCACTCGAGCAGCACCTTACTTCAAACAAGTATTTATTCTCCAGAAAACAGATACATGCATTCTGCTAATTATCATAGTCCGCCTGACACGTTTCGGAATTTACATCCCTTATTCATAGGCGTGGCTCAAATGCTCGCATTGCTACTGTCACAGCTATATATAATTGCTCGCCCTCCAATGGACTACTGAAATGAGTTATCCCCCGTTGCTTGTTGGGATTTGTAGTGTGTCAATAGCAGAAGTCTTTACCCAAATGGGAGCTGCATTATCTCGAGCCCATAACATTAATTCACGACCCTCCATTGGGCTTCAGAATGAGAATACGTTGTCAATTTCCAAACAGTGCTGCTCCACTTTCTGGCATCAGCATAATTCCAAGCCCCATGGCCCCTCTTACAATCACTCGGGTGGTGCAGTCCTCCACGGTCGAGCCGCTGTGAATAATGTCCATACCAGTTGCTCTGCAACGAGGACGCACTCGAGCAGCACCTTACTTCAAACAAGTGTTTATTCTCCAGAAAACAGATACATGCATTCTGCTAATTATCATAGTCCACCTGACGCGTTTGGAATTTACATCCCTTATTCATAGGTGTGGCTCAGATGCTCGCATTGCTACTGGCACAGCTATATATAATTGCTCGCCCTCCAATGGGTTACTCAAATGAGTTATCCCCCGTTGCTTGCTGGGATTTGTAGTGTGTCAATAGCAGAAGTATTTACCCAAATGGGCGCTGCATTATCTCGAGCCCATAACATTAATTCACGAACCTCCAATGGGCTTCAGAATGCGAATCCGTTGTCAATTTCCAAGGAGTGCTGCTCCACTTTCTGGCATCTTTCCATGGGAATTTTGGAACAGGCTACAGCCCGAACTGCTGAACGGAATTACACCAAATTTGGCAAAAAGGTAGCTCTTGGTTCAGAAAGCGCCCTTTTTATTAAATGGTGTAAATCCGTTCAGTAGTTGCTGAGAAATTCAAAAAATAAAATTTATATATCTGAGCACCGAGGAGGATTCGTGAACCCTCCCGAGCACGAGCTTCATTCTGATTGGCTGTCAACACTCCAAACCAGGAAGTGTTGGCAGCCATCTTGTGACTCGGTAAAACCGAGTCACAAGAAAACAGTAAAACAAAGATTAAAAACAAGAAAAGGGGGCATGGTAGAAACACCCTGACCCCTTAGGCATGCTCAGGGGGTCCCACAAGGACCCCCAGGGCCAAAAAAAGCATTTAAAAAAAAAACAAATTGGGCAAATTCACGCTGGGTGCGCGAATCTGGCCGAGAAAATTTAAAAAAATGAAGCACGGACTCCCGCGCTTCGTTTTCTATAAGCCCCCGGGTGGGCCAGGTCCCGGGGGCAATGTGCAATAAATTAGGGCAGCCCCGGGGACCGCCACCTCCCCGGGGCTTTATCCATTATGTGCGGGGGGCACGCAGCCCCTCACGCTGCCCCGGGGACCTCCACCTCCCCGGGGCATTCATCATTATGGGCGGGGGGCCTCGTGGACCCCCAAGCCCCGGGGACCGCCACCTCCCAGGGGCTTAAACTAAGATAAAAAATTGTGGGGGGGCTCCACCCCGCCATAGCAAACACCGCTTTGCTTCTTGGAAGTGTGAGCAGGAAACCTGCTCTCGCTTCCAAGAAGCAAAGCAGAATTGCTTTTTGACAAGGGGAGCTGCATGTTAGCACCTCCCCTTGTCAAAAAGCAATGCCGGCTCCCGCAGGAGGCGGGGAGCCGGCAGGGACCGTGGGGGCATTGGGGCTCTCCCCACAAGCCCAATCAAGGAGGCCAGGCCCCAGGGGATGGGGTCCTCGGGGGCCAAAAGTGGCCCAAGGAAGGGGGGGCCACGCGCCCCCCTCCCGAATAAAAAAATTTAAAATTTAAAAAAAAGAAGCAATGCCCCGGGGGATGGGGTCCCCGGGGCAGATAAAGGCCTCAGGAGGGGGGCCCATGTGGCCCCCTCCATTAAAAATTAAAACATATGTATATGTGGCCAAGCCCCAGGGATGGGGTCCCCGGAGCCGAAATTGGCCTCGGGAGGGCCCCCTTCCTGTTTTTTTTTTTTTAAATGTGGAAGGCCCTGGGGGATGGGGTCCCCAGGGCCCAAAAAAGATTTTTTTTTTCAAAGTCGGCATCTCGCCATAGGCCCGGCCCCCTCCCTGCACCACTCTGCAAACGTGCCCCCTGGTGCGTTCTAAGTTGGGGGATTAAGTCCCCTTGAATACTGAGGGTCCCTGGGGGGCCAACTAGTCCACCAGGTACCTCCAGTAAGCGCCACACAGCTGGATTGCAAAGAGGTGGTCCGAGGCCATGCCCCTTTTTACACCACTCTGCAAACGTGCCTCGTGGTGCACTGCTGGTGGGGCGATGAGGTCCTCTTGTATCCTGAGGATCTCAGGACTACAGTGGACTTCATCCCCCAAACAGCAGTGCGCCAGGAGGTGCGTTTGCAGAGTGGTGGAGAAAGGGGGCGTGGACTGTGTTCACCTTTCAGCAATCCCACTATCTGGGACATACTGGAGGTATCAGGTAGGCTAGTTGGCCCCTAAGGACCCCCAGCAGCGAAGGGGACTTTAATCCTCATCCAAGAGCGCACCAGGAAGTGTGTTTCAGAGTGGTGGGGAAAGGGGGCGTGGCCTGCTATGAGAACTTAGCAATCCTGCTGTGTGGGACTTGCTTGAGGTAATAGGAGGGGTAGTTGGCCCCTAAGTTTCATCTTGGGGGCCAACTACCCCTCCTGTTACCTCCAGTAAGTCCTACACAGTGGGATTGCTGAGAGGTCTTCGGAGGCCACGCTCACCTTTCTCCACCACTCTGCAAATGCACCTCCTGGCACAGTACTGGTTGGGGGATGAAGTCCACTTTACTCCTGAGGGACTTTGGCGGCCAAGAAGCCCTCCTGGTACCTCCTGTAAGTCCTATGCAGCGGAATTCCTGAGCTCTGGTTGGAGGCCCAGCCTCCTTTCTCAACCACTCTGCAAACGTGACTACCAGTTAAAGAAGCATTTGTAATGTAATAGGTCTCGCATTTGCAAGAGTTAGAGCTATTGGCGTTATAAATCTAAAAGTTTTTACTAATGTTTTTCGGAGTGGAGTGGATGTACTTTGTGGGTAGTGGAATTATGTGGTATGTTGTGCAGTGAAATTATGTGGATAGAAAGTATGTGATATTTAGTGTATAGGAATTATGTAGAGTGGGATTATGTGTTATGGAGAGTAATTATGTGGTATGGTAGTCTGTGTTGTGGAGTGGTAACCTCAGGTTTAGTCTTCCTCATTTCCATAGAAGCTAAATTATGAACTCAATGAGACAAAAAAAAAAGGAATCACTGAGGAGCACTTCTGGACCTAGTCAGAGGTATGAGCAGGGCCACTCAAATTATGCGACTGTTTGGCTGCACCAACTTTGGCACAATTATGCATTTTCCGCATTAGCCACATAATCCATCATCTGCGGCCTAATCTGCAGATTTGAACAAAAAAAGCCTTGTTTCTAGCTCAAATGGCTCAAATGTTACCAAAAATGCAGCGACAAGTGTTACAGCGTGGTGGAAGGCCCTTTGCAAACCTAGAATGGTCACCTTTCACTTATTGCTAAATGTGGTTGTTAAACTGGTACTAATGGTGTGCAAACCACTCTTGCTTCTTTCTGTGCCTCTCTCGCCACTTTCTGCATTTCTGTTGCTTCTTTCTGCAACTTTCTTTTTTTTCTGCACTTCTTTTGCCTCTTTCTGCTCATCTCTTCCACTTTCTGTACCTCTCTTGCCTCTTTCTACACTTCTCTTGCCTCTTTCTGCACCTCTGTTGTTTCTTTCTGCACTTCTCTTGCCTCTTTCTGCACCCCTCTTGCCTCTTTCTGCACCTCTGTTGCTTCCTTCTGCACTTCTCTTGCTTCTTTCAACACCTCTGTTGCTTCTTTCTGCAACCCTCTTGCTGCAACCCTGTTCCCTCTTTGTGCACCTCTCTTGCCTCAGTCTGCCCACCTGTTCCCTGTTTCTGCACCCCTTTTGCCTGTTTCTGCAACTCTCTTGCCTCTTTCTGCAGTTCTCTTGCCTCGTTCTGCACCTCACTTGCCTCTTTCTGTAACTCTCCTGCCTCTTTCTGCAGTTCTCTTGCCTCTTTCTGCACCACTCTTGCCTCTTTCAACACTTCTGTTGCCTGTTTCTGCACCTCTCTTGCCTCTTTCTGCACCTCTCTTGCCTCTTTCTGCACCTCAATTGCTTCTTTCTGCACCCCTTTTGCCTGTTTCTGCACTCATCTTTCCTCTTTGTGCAACTATTTTGCCTCTTTCTACACCTCTCTTCCCTCTTCTGCACCACTCTTGCCTCTTTCTGTACCTCTGTTGCTTCTTTCTGTACCTCTCTTGTCTCTTTCTACACCCTTCGTACCTCTTTCAGCACCTCTGTTGCTCCTTTCTGCAGTTCTCTCCCTTCTTTCTGCACCCCTCCTACCTCTTTCTGTACCCCTCTTGCCTCTTTGTGCACCTCTCCTAACCCTTTGTGCACCCCTCTTGCCTCTTTTTGCACCTCTGTTGGTTCTTTCTGCACCTTTTTTGCTTCGTTCTGCACTTCACTTGCCTCTTTCTGTACCCCTCTTGCCTCTTTCTGCACCTCTGTTGGTTCTTTCTGCACTGCTCTTGCTTCTTTCTTCACCTCTGTTCCGAATTTCTGCATCCCTCTTGCCTTTTTCTGCACCCCTCTTCTCTCTTTCTGCACCTCTCTTGCCTCAGTCTGCCCTCCTGTTCCCTCTTTCTGTACCCCTTTTGCCTGTTTTGGTAACTCTGTTGCCTCTTTCTGCAGTTCTCTTGCCTCCTTCTGCATCTCACGTGCCTCTTTTTGCACCTCTGTTGGTTCTTTTGCACTGCTCTTGCTTCTTTCTGCACCTCTCTTGCAAATTTCTGCACCCCTCTTGTCTCTTTCTGCACCCCTCTTACCTGTTTCTGCACCTCTCTTGCCTCTGTCTGCACCCCTGTTTCCTCTTTCTGTACCTCTTTTGCCTGTTTCTGCAACTCTCTTGCCTCTTTCTGCAGTTCTCTTGCCTCCTTCTGCACCTCTGTTGCTTCTTTCTGCACTTCTCTTGCCTCTTTCTGCACCACTGTTGCTTCATTCTGCACTTCCCATGCTTCTCTGTGCACCTGTCTTGCTTCTTTCTGCACCCCTATTGTCTCTTTCTGCACTCGCCTTCCCTCTTTCTGTACCTCATTTGCCTCTTTCTGCATCTCACTTGCCTCTTTCTGCACTTCTCTTGCTTTTTTCTACACCTCTGTTGTTTCTTTCAGCAATTCTCTTGCCTCTTTCTGCACTTCTCTTGCCTGTTTCTGCACCTCTCTTGCCACTTTCTGCACCTCTCTTGCCTCTTTCTGCACCTCACTTGCTTCTTGCTGTACCCCTGTTGCCTCTTTCTGCACCCCTCTTCCCTCTTTGTGCAACTCTCTTGCCTCTTTCTACACTTCTCTTGCCTCTTTCTGCACCACTCTTGCCTCTTTCTGTACCTCTGTTGCTTCTTTCTGCACTTCTCTTCCTTCTTTTTGTACCCCTCGTGCCTCTTTCTGCACCCTTCTTCCCTTTTCCTGCACGTCTCTTGGTTCTTTTTGCACTGCTCTTGCCTCTTTCTGCACCCCTCTTGGCTCCTTCTGTATCTTTGTTGTTTCTTACTGCACTGCTCTTGCTTCTTTCTGCACCTCTCTTGCAAATTTCTGCACCCCTCTTGCCTCTTTGGCAGCCCTCTTCTCTCTTTCTGCACCCCTGTTCCCTCTTTCTGCACCTCTTCTGCCTGTTTCTGCATCTCTGTTGCCTCTTTCTGAACTTCTCTTTGCCTCTTTCTGCACCTCTTTTGCTTCTTTCTGCACTTCTCTTGCTTCTTTCTGCATCCCTCTTGCCTCTTTCTGCACCTCTGTTGGTTCTTTCTGCACTGCTCTTGCTTCTTTCTGCACCTCTGTTGTTTCTTTCTGCACTTCTCTTTCTTCTTTCTACACCCCTCTTGCTTCTGTCTGCACCCATTTGCCTCTTTCTGCACCCTTCTTCCCTCTTTCTGCACCTCTCTTTCCTCTTTCTGCATCTCTCTTGCCTCTTTTTGCATCTCTCTAGCCTCTTTCCGCATTTCTTTTGCTTGTTTCTGCTCTTCTTTTGCCTCTTTCTGTACCCCCCTCTTGCCTCCTTCTGCACCTCTGTTGTTTTTTTACTGCACTGCTCTTGCTTCTTTCTGCACCTCTCTTGCAAATTTCTGCACCCCTCTTGCCTCTTTGGCACCCCTCTTCTCTCTTTCTGCACCGCTGTTCCCTCTTTCCGCACCTCTTCTGCCTGTTTCTGCACCTCTGCTGCCTCTTTCTGAACTTCTCTTGTCTCTTTCTGCACCTCTGTTGCTTCTTTCTGCACTTCTCTTGCCTCTTTCTGCAACCCTCTTTCCTCTTGCTGCACCTCTGTTGCTTCTTTCTGTACTTCTCTTGCCTCTTTCTGCACCTCTCTTGCCTCTTTCTGCACACACAGGGCTACTTGACCTCAGGCTCAGCAGTGCACACATGCAAGTGCAGAAAAGGGCTGCTGGCCTCTAAACTGCCATGCCCTATTATATGCGAGGGACTTAGAGGTAGTTTTAATCCCCCTGCCCTATTATGTACTAGGGCCTTACAGGGGAGGTCATGCCAATCACATGGCTACCCCAACCCATAGTATACCCTAGTGTATGTAGGTGTTTTCACTGTATTCTAAGTGTCTTTCAGCATAGCACTGGCTCCGGGCCTGGTTAGGCAGAGCCCAGGGTCAGCCAGAGTCAGTTACCACCAGTACCAGTCAGCAAAAAGTTGGGGGGTGCCCAGGGCACAGGATGACTTTGCAACAAGGCCTCTTTTTGCACCTCTGTTGGTTCTTTCTGCATATCTCTTGCTTCTTTCAGCACCTTTCTTCCTCTTTCTGGACTTCTGTTGCCTCATTCTGCATTTCTCTTGCTTGTTTCTGCGCCTTTCTTCCTCTGTCTGCACATGTCCTACCTCTGTAGGCATAGTTAGAAATTAGCATTTAAAAAACCTTAGAAATTCACTGAAAAAACCACAGGTTTCAGGGACGTTAAAATTAGAAATTTTCATTTAAAAAACCTTAGAAATTCACTGAAAAAACCATAGGTTTCAGGGACGTTATAGTTAGAAATTAGCATTTAAAAAACCTTTGAAATTCACTGAAAAAACCATAGGTTTCAGGGACGTTATAGTTCGGAATTAGCATTTAGAAAACCTTTAAAATTCACTGAAAAAACCAAAGGTTACAGGGACGTTATAGTTAGTTGGACATTTCACACATACAAAACCAGAGAAATTCGTATAGTTAGTTGAGCTAACTATAACTCGCGCCCCCGCAATGCACTGCTGATGACATCACATATTACATCATTCATGACATGGTCAGTGACATCACTGATGACATCACTGATGACATCATCCACATGATAATTAGATGCACCTCCTCACACCCTAATATAATCTTTGATATACCCACTCTAAAATACAGACTACCATTTTCGAAACCATAGACACACCAATACCAGTTACTATATACCCACTCACTGATTCCTAGGTCTACACACACATCCACTCATTCACCCATACAGTCACTCATACATGCAGTCACTCATCAATACAACACTATCATATGTACCCATACACCTATACAGACACTCACACACCGCCACTCATCCAGTTACTCACACACCTAGTCAGTCATGCAAAGAATCAATCACACTCCCATTTACTCACCTATACAGTTATACACACACCACCTCACTTATTCATAAAGATACTAACACATACTTACTCTCTTATACAATCACTCATACAAGCACACACTCATCCATACAGCCACTCTCACACTCACTCTCACATATAGTCATTTATATACTCCAACACTCACATATACTGCCTTTCACATATGTAGTTACTCACACATGTACCACTGAGACATCCATTCACTCACCAACACACCCATACACACACTCACCCACCCATACAGCCCTTCACAGATGCACTCTTGAACTCATACACCCAGTGAATCAACCACTCACTCAACTATGCACAGTGTCACACACCCCCACCCACCCACACAGTCAGTCAGGCACCCACATAGATACTCAGACAAGCAATCAATAACCCATATAGACACTCATGTTGCTACTCACCAACCCATGCAGCCACTTACACACCAGCTGACAGACTGATACAGACATTCACACAGTTTAGTCACTAACCCATGCATTCAGTAAGACACGTTTAATCACTCAATTATACAGTCAGTCACGCACCTACTAAATCATCCATTCAGACACTTATACACCCACTCATTCTTCACTACACCTTGGCATATATATATATATAAACATATTTAAACTTTACAGAAGACACACAGTCACTGGATGATGTCATCAGTGATGTCATCAGTGATGTCACTGACCATTTCATGAATGATGTAATATGTGACGTCATCAGCAGTGCATTGTGGGCGCGAGTTATAGTTATCTCTACTAACTATAACGGTCGAATTTCTCTGGTTTTGTACGAGTGAAATGTCCAACTAACTATAACGTCCCTGTAACCTTTGTTTTTTTCAGTGAATTTCTAAGGTTTTTTAAATGCTAATTTCAAACTATAACACCCTGAAACCTATGGTTTTTTCAGTGAATATATATGTATATATATATATATATATATATATATATATATATTCTGCTCCAAAGGTTGTCCACCAGGTGAGTAGCACTCGATCAGCAGCTTTGTTTATGATAGGCAGGGACGAGGATCCGCTTGTAGAAGCTGCTCCGTAATGGAATTGCCTGACGCGTTTCGAAGCTCCATATGCTTCTCTTCAGAGGCTTGAACGGAGACAGTGTGAGCAAACGCTGAACCCACTTCGCCATTTTCATATTGCACACCCACCAATGGGAGGCTCGAATGAGACTGTGCATTATGGGAAATGTGGTCCGGATAGCACACAAATCTTGTCCTGTATGGACCCTGCAAGTGGACTCGTCCTCAATCCTATTTGCAGCTGCTGGTCCACATAGCCGACATGATAGTTACCGTGTTGGGTGGCCCCCATAACATTATGGGGTGATGCACACTCCGCGGCAGGACGGCCGCGTATTACATTCTGCTCCAAAGGTTGTCCACCAGGTGAGTAGCACTCGATCAGCAGCTTTGTTTATGATAGGCAGGGACGAGGATCCGCTTGTAGAAGCTGCTCCGTAATGGAATTGCCTGACGCGTTTCGAAGCTCCATATGCTTCTCTTCAGAGGCTTGAATGGAGACAGTGTGTGCAAACGCTGAACCCACTTCGCCATTTTCATATTGCACACCCACCAATGGGAGGCTCGAATGAGACTGTGCATTATGGGAAATGTGGTCCGGATAGCACACAAATCTTGTCCTGTATGGACCCTGCAAGTGGACTCGTCCTCAATCCTATTTGCGGCTGCTGGTCCACATAGCCGACATGATAGTTACCATGTCGGGTGGCCCCCATAACATTACGGGGTGGTGCACACTCCGCGGCAGGACGACCGCTGTGTACATTCTGCTCCAAAGGTTGTCCACCAGGTGAGTAGCACTCGATCAGCAGCTTTGTTTATGATAGGCAGGGACGAGGATCTGCTTGTAGAAGCTGCTCCGTAATGGAATTGCCTGACGGCGTTTGAGCTCCATATGCTTCTCTTCAGAGGCTTGAACGGAGACAGTGTGTGCAAACGCTGAACCCACTTCGCCAATTTCATATTGCACACCCACCAATGGGAAGCTCGAATGAGACTGTGCATTGTGGGAAATGTGGTCCGGATAGCACAAAAATCTTGTCCTGTATGGACCCTGCAAGTTACAAGAGATATTTTATAAATGTGTGAGAGATAAAAAACAATAAAAAATGTTCTTAGTAAATTTTCTGTACGATTTTTTCACATTAGTAAACTAACTGTGATTATAAGTGATCAAAATTGTTAGGGTGTGTCTCTGTGCTGAATATACGCAGGACTTTAAGTGGGCTGGGTCTTACCGGTGCTGAACACTGCTACCCCTTTTACACACCCGCATTTTTTTTCATGCCACTTAAAACCCTCAATATACGTATATTAAAGGAACGGTACAATAAAAGTTTAGGGATTACACCTCTGTTTCCTCTCCTCATGTGTCACCCCATTTTGTGCACCAAACAGTAGTGTTTATAAAAATTAAGTAAGAGAGCTTTATCTAGTATGAAAATAGCACTTATACCTTTATTAGCATGTTCATGGGATCTGTAGTGTGAAGAGAAGGTCGTAATCAGTTTCAATGGTACAAAAGTGACGTGACATATGTTTGAAAGATTACATGGTTTTAGGAGTAAGATATAGAGGTAACAAATAAGCAGTATAGTTTGTTATGTTTAAAAGAGTATGTAGTTTTGTAAATCAGATACGGCGTTGATTTGTGCAGCACACACTATACCCACAATGACCCTGGAACATGTCCCTGAATGCCTTGGCACACTGCAGCACACATCCAAACGCAAAGTAGGCCCCCATCCACAATGTGCACAGAGTGCCCCCCTATCACCAATATCACAACCTACCCTTGCACATATGCTGAATCTAGCAAACCAGCAAATCCGTGAGCCACACTGACTATGCAAGTAACACTGCATGTCGGATACCATAGCAGCTGCGCAAAGAAAATGACATGGGCCACGAAGCGACATGCACGGAGCCAGGTGCGGATCACATCCTCAAAGGAGCAGGTCACACTCCGATGTGTCCGCGTGCAACCACAACCCATGCCTTACAATACACGCAGCAGACCAACAATGCACCAGGCCACAAAATCAGTCCGCGAGCACACATCACCCAAGTCAAAAGCAAAACAGGCCCCGAAAAGCACACAATCCAAAGGCACCCCGTCTCAAGGGGAGAAGGCTACACGAAATCAGAGCTGCAGGGGCAATTCCCCACAATGCAGCCCACACACATAGCAATCACAGAACATCAGCAATGAAGGCAATGTGGTACAAAACTCCCTCATACGGGTTCTGTGTCCGGTGTGTGTGGCGGGGTGATGGCTGCATAGCTGTGTGCCCCTGACACATCAGACTGCGTAGGTGATGGGGCTGCATCAGATGTCATCCAGCACCGATGCAAAAACAATGTCTGGCTCACAGAGGCGGAGCTTGCCAAAGGGATACACCCCCGTTGCACATGCGACAGTCAGTTCTTCCCTGTGTTGGGACGAGGCTCATTGTGGCACACGAGTGGACAATCTTTACAACACACCTCACAGTTAGACACCAGTGGAGTGGCATAGCCTTTATTGGCATGTTCATGTCAGTACGGACGAGGCAACGGCCACAACAGGCACGGACATGCTTAAGACACTTACACGCAGCATGGGTACATGTCGAGGGGCAGATGATGTTGGGGCTGAAATGGACAAGATTTATCACATATGGCAACTCTCACAGCCTACCTTGCCTTGCTGGACGAGTCATGTGTTGTTTGGCGTCTGCACAGTGCCCCGTGTGAGGGGGCACGACTCACTGTACGTGGGGTCTGCATGGTGCTCTGCCTCCGGGGTGCGGCAATTGTCTGCTCTGCCGACAGTGATCAGGTGTGAGGGTCTGACAGGTTCACATGTCGTGCTACATTGCCATGTGTGTGCTCTCACCGAGCAGTGTGTCCGAATTGGCAACGTTGCCAAATGTCGCTGTGTTGCTCAGACCATGGACCTGCATCGCCTTGGACAGGTGTGTGTGCACACGCATTATTCCACGCACATGCATCCAGAGCTCGACCGGAGGGAGACGTGTCCTCTGTTTTGGTGGGATATGTGAGCAATCCCCACTGTGCAACAAGTTGTTGGGCCATGTGCTGTGGGTTGCAATAGGATGTGGCTGCAGGTACGTAGTTACTCATCCATGAATGCCCGTGCAGCTTCATGTGCAATGTGTTCCAATAGTACGTTGTTGTCGTGTTCAAGAAAAACCAGGGTGAGCCAATCCACTAGGTGGTCCGGGCAGGTGTGCTCAGCCCACGCCGTCTCACCCGATCCGCAACACAGCCCAATAGGGGAGCGCCTCGATGTGGTCACTGCAGACGAGAAATTGTGCCATCTCCCATGCACAACTACCAATACATACGCAGTATGTCAAGGCATCCCATGCACGGCTGTCTCAGTTACACTCCTGTTCGTGATCCAACAGGGGGCGCAAACACAAGTCATAGTCCAATTCATCAACAGTTGTGTTGGATAGGCAGACATCCATGGGACACTCGAATGCACATGTTCGGCAGTGGAACCAGGGCTGGATGCAGGTGACGTGGGCAATGCGGAAGCTGAGCCTGTAACTGATCCGCAGCACTGCCAGTGGCAGTGCGCCCAGTAAATGCAGCATACGTGCACGGTACTGTTCCACGTGATGGGTGTTGTGCATGTGCCCGGTATGGCCTGCCATTGCGTTGCTGCGTCTCGTGAACAGGCACTCTTCTGGACTGCGGCTGTTGTGTGGAAGATATGCCACAGCTATGAGCAATGATTTGAATGTGTGTGGTACGTTGTGGGACATGGGTTGCTGTTTTCATGGGTGCCAAGGCCATCCCATGCGGGGGTACCACAGGCAGGGGCTTCTATGTGTGGGCTGTGGATAAGTCGGTTGGTTTATTTGCGGAATGCGTGGTGTGGGAGTCGTCCCCATCTGCCATTGTATCTCTATCAGGGTGTTCCAGGCGCGTTCGGGACCAAGGTCAGAGGTGCAGGTGTCCTCCCGGCTTCTGCATTGGGACAATGGTGCTTTCATCCCTGATGTTTGTCTCACTACTACTTTCGTTTTGGGAATGTGATGTGGCTTTGGCGCTGAGATTGGGACACAGCCTTGGGCTCATGGTGTACGGATGGCGATGCACACACACATGTTGGCATGTGGAGCCAGGTGCCCATGCGGCCTTGCGCTGCTTGTGCTATCTTACTCCGTCTCTCTCCCTCGCTCTGTCCCTCTCTTTCCTTTGTTGCACGCATGGCACACCTTCTTCTCTTGGATTTGGTCTACCGGGCTGTGTGCTACGGATTGTCCAGTGGGAGCAGCTAGGACTCATCCTAGGGGTAGTTTCTGCTTTTGTTTGTCTGGGGTTTTGTGTTGGTGGTTGCATTGCTGTATGACTGATTCTCCATTTTCTGGTCACGCATGTATGTTTATTTTGCTGCTGGTGCGACATCAGGCAAGATGTTTGTTTTGGGATTCGTGGTGTTGGTGTGCAATTTCTTAGTCTGGGGTTGGGGGTGGTGCCGGGGGGGGGTTTCCGGGTGTGGGATGGGGTCCTGGGGTGTTGGCGGTGGGTGTTGTGGCCCTGTTGGGTGTCCGGGCCGCATGATGAGTTGCTCCATGGCATCTGTTGCCCTTCGGATGTGGCCCTGGGCTGTGCTCCCTTTTGTGGTGCTGGCTGCCATCCGACTTTACACCAGGTCAGAGCAGGTGTAAATGTCCTGGTGCTAACGCGCCTTATTGCCGGTTTTGTGTTTTTATCGTGGATGTGGCTGGTCGTTGTGAATGTTGAGGTGTGCTGTTGTCTCGGCTTTTGTCACGGGAATGCGTACTCTGCATCTCATTAGCGATATTTGCGAGGGTCCTCTGTGGCGATGTTTTTGAGTCTGCTATCGCGGGTATACTGGTGCTGTGGGCTGTTAACACCGGCTTGTGAATAGGGGGGTAAATTTATCACGAGTTTGGCTGCGATAAAGTGCCGTTAATTCGGCAATGGCTCCTTGTGAATATGTCCCTTAATCTTTCCCCCCTCTCCATCTCCATGTCGGTGGTTTTGTTGCTCTCTAACAGTTGATCTGTACTTGTTTATGTACATCCACAATAAAATGTAAGCCTGTACCATATCTTTGCTAATATGGTGCAGTGTTATGCTTGCTAAGTTGCCGATAGAAGTGTTAAACTAATAAGGGTAATGTTTACATGTGCCATTTAGTTGAGAATATCACTCTAACAATTTTACAAAATAGTATCTACAAAGTTATCTGTAGTGGGTTGCAGAGGAAGTGGTGTGGGACGGTGGGGTGCATGGGACGGGGGGGGGGGGGGTGGGGCGTGGGGAAAAGTAGGAGGTAGTGGAGTCACATATAAAATGGGAAGGTGAATCTAAATAATTCAATAAATACATGCTGTATGTCGGATGACACTACCTGCCACCCTACTGTTCCCTTATTCCGCTCCAGTACCATGCAGCATTTCCTCTGCAAGCCACCACTGGAACTTATATAATTGTATGTGATTATTTTGACATATTGAACAGATATAACAAATAATTGAAACTTTTTTTTCATTCGCAGAAAATTATTTTGTTTGGATTATAAATTGAAAATGCCTAGAAGAACTGAAAAAAAAGGAAAAACAAAAAGGCAATCTACTTAAAGAAAAGTCAAAAATGTGGATTACAAGAAAATGAGAGTACTACAAACAGAGTTTCTTCTGGTAAAAACACTAGACAATTTCTAAAAAAAGTATTACGAACATTTAATGAAAATAACATCACACAAAGGAAAAAGAAAAATTTTCAAGTAAGGAGAAGAAGACTTGGATCTCAAATTGCAAGAAAAAAAACATGATAAGGAAAGAGTATTTGTTACCTGTAGACAAAACAATTTCAAGAAATTCGTCAAAGAGTTTTTAGAAATAGAGTAATTCAGAATTTAATAAAAGGATGCCGCAAATATAAAAAGAAAGTGCTGCAATTGAAACAGAAACAGCGTGTTGAAACAATGAAGGTACTTAGTCAGTCAGGCAGTATTCAGGTACTCATGGAATCACCCAGCCACCACTCAGACAGTCATCAAATCAGTGATTCAGTATCCATGGAGTTCTTCAATTATCCAGAAACTATACATGTACTCTTGCAATTAGGCAGGCAGAAATTATGTAGTCATTGAAGTATGCAGGCACTACATATACATTCATCTAATCATCTAGGTACTATCTATTGAGTTATGCAATTAACAAGGCTGTAACTATGCAATCATTATAACATTTGCACAGAATATATGCAGCCATCTGAACACCCACTTACAACCCATGCAGTCATTGAAATACTGAGGCACACGCGTGCACTGATGAAACACTCAGGCTTTACTCATGCACTCATGTAATTACGTAGAGAGTACCATTGTAGTAAACCTATCACCCATCCAGTAAATATGCAGTCATTTAATTACTGAGCCAATAGTCTTGCACTAATACAATCACCCCGGATGTATACTTGCTTTCATCCAATCTCTCAAGCTTTACCAATGGAATCATGCAGTCACTCAGACACAAGTCATGCACTCATCTAATTAGGTAGGTACTACTGATGCACTTATTCAATTCTCCGGGCACTACCAATGTAGTTATGTAAGCATCCAGGCACTACCTGTTCAGTCAACCAAAAAGACATGGGCAGTATCCAATCGCTGGAACACTATTCATCCACTCATCCAATAGGCTAGGTGCTATGCATGAGCTTAAACAATCATGTATGCACTATCCATGCATTGCATAAATCCCCTATATATTATGTATTTACTCTTGCAATCATCCAGGTACTAGAATTGCACTAATTTAATCATCCTACCAGTATCTATGCATGTATTGAATTATTGAAGCATTAGTCACGCACTTGTCCAATCATTCAGACTCTACTCATGCACTGATCCAAACACCCAGATACAAGTGGTATACTCATGCAAACATGCAGGCAGTAGGTATGCAGATATGGAATGACCCATGGAGTTATGACATAGTCAGGGAATCATCTAGGCACTACCTATATCCTCACGGAATCACCTAGGCACTACCTATGCACTCATTCAATCATCCAGGGAGTATTGATGTATTCAACTACAAACCCATGTATTTACAAGTTTTGCTGAGGAATATGTAGTCTTCAGACAATATGGGTGATAGGTTTACTACAATGGTACTCTCTACGTAATTACAAGAGTGCATGAATAGAGACTTAGGGGCCGATTCCGATCTCGGCCGGTAGGGCACCGAATCGGATTTGGCTGAACCGGATCCGATTCGGAGCCCTTTTTCCCAACCGATTCGTACGTGCGTCCGGCCTAGCGAGTACGATGCGAGCGCGTGTGAATTCGCCGACCGACTCGTTCACGGGTCCCAATTGCTCCGACCGACTCGCACGGATGCGCCTCGCACCGCGCAATGGAGACGTTCCCCGACCGGGCAAGTACGATGCACGCCGCGAGCAGTCCGACCGACTCGCGCCGTGCGGCTTCAAGAAGCAGTCGGAGCCGTACTTTGGGGGTCCGTGTCGGACCCCCCTGTACGCGTAGCCGCGCGAGTCGCACACAGGGGGGACCCATGGGTCCCCCCTACCTGTGCATGTATGCCACGAGTCGCTTCGAGGCATACCCGCTGTAGGGGGCGCCCTTGTATGCCTTGCACCCATTGAGTCAATGCGAGCCCGCGTACGCGTTGTACGACCGGCTCCCGTTGACTTCAATGGGAGTCCGACCGACTCAAGTCCGATAGCATACGTGCGCATCGTACTCGTTTGGTCGGGCTGCTAGGGTCCGATTCGGTCGGAAATCTCTCCGGGTCCGGCTCGGTCGGAGGGATTTCCGGCCCGAATCGGAATCGGCCCCTTAGTGTTTTATTAGTGCATGCGTGTGCCTCAGTATTTCAATGACTGCATGGGTTGTAAGTGGGTGTTTAGATGGCTGTATAGATTCTGCGCAAATGTTATAATGATTGAATAGTTAAAGCCTTGTAAATTTAGTGTTAAATTTCAAAAAGTGTAGAAGAAGGAGAGATGCAGTAAAACAGAAAGAACAAGTTGTGAGAGTAGTTGATCAGCTCTTTGCTTTGAAGAGGAAGCTTTTCATTTTGATTCTAAATAGAATGAAGACTCTTGATAAAATAGTGTTTTGCATGAGGAGACAAAACCAGAAGAAAAGATTAGTGAATAGAAGTAACTGTTGTACAGTTTTAGTGGACAATGGATACATACTTCTTGTACAGAGGGTTTCTTTAAGGAAGAAAGATATATCCAGTAAAACAAATTATTTCATGCTATTGATTAAAGAGGACAATGTTATCAAATGAAGAATGGTAGTCCTATAGCAAAAGAAGTGATGGTACCTAGAAATGTAGAAGAAGTTATTGCAGAAGAGGTACGAGGGAGGCATTGTCAGGGTACTGTATACAAATGGAATTGTAGTAGTGTTTCTAGTATTAAACGGAAATCTATTGATATATTAAGAAAATTCCTACGTATCTTTCCACGGCGAAGTTTGAAACACAAAAAATAAGTTATACCACTCACCAATGTGAACTTTAGGTAGGAGGCTGTATTATGTGAAAACTCCTGCTTTATGTTTAGGAGAAATAAGGAGAGCACTTTTGCATGGTAGTTTGGCAGACATAGAAAAGGTTTGTGGTAATGTGCAATTTTGTTTCTTTGGTCCTGAACAGGGTTCTAGGGAAAATGAAGAGTTATTGAGAGAGAAGTTGCAAAATAAGACACATATATTACAGTTGATAGTTTTAAAAAAGAGATTACAAAATTTAACAGAGTGTTCTGTAAAAAACAGAGTATGTTTATGTTGTTGATGCACTTACCAGAAGATTTAAACACAGACTGTTGACTTATATTTAAAAAGTGAAAAAGAAAATTATGATAACCTGCAAAAGTTACCTGTGTATTTATTTGTAGAGGGATGGTTTGACTTGTCTATACGGCAAGATATACGAAAGTAGTGTTACAATAAATTGGAAAATAATTAAATGAACAACACATAGATATTAGATACCCATTTTGTAAGATAATAAAATGCCTGCTAATGTAGAAAAACTATGAAGGTCAAAAATTTTAAAAAAAAACATTTATTATACTTTCCAGCATTGCGAAGGGCCGTTATGGACTGCTCTCCAGCACTAACTACAGCTCCACAATCCATGCAGCATGACGCCATCGGGGAAAACTGTGGAGGAAAATCTTGAAGTTGAGATTGGACTTTTGAATGGACTCTCCGCTTCGGTTGTGCTGCTATTGAACTTGAGGGTCCTTCAGCTTTGCGTTGCCTTCTTGCTGCTCACTATGAACTCCTCTTATGAAATGTGCAAAAAATATAAAAGGAGGAAAAAAATACCATGTATGATTTTTGGCAGCATTGCGAATAGCTGTAACACGCTGCTCACCAGCTGTTATAACAACACTACAGTCCATGCAATATGTGGCCATTCTTAAAAACTGTAGAGCCATATCTGTTGTAGTGGTCTGTACCTCTAAAGGGACTTTCTGCCTGGGTATTGTTGCTGTTGCTACTGATGTAGATGGTCCTCCAGCTTCCCTCTTGTAGATAGTCAGTTGGTGACATTTTCTATGATAGGTTTTAAGATAATATAAAATGGACGTCCCCCCACATGAATATTTTTTGTTCGTCCCTCTAGAGAGGGTCTTGTAAGACATTGTGCATTGCACTAGTTTTGCAGTTGTTTTTGATTCCCCATAAGTTGGGGTAACAATGGATAGTTTGATGTATGTTTGGAAGTTAAGTTGTGTTCGTGTGTTTAAACGTTGAAAGTTATTTTTTGAAACTGTTGTTTTTTTACAAATATGTTGTTCAAATAAAGTTAAACCAATATGCTACTGAACAGCTACACTCAAATTTTGTGTAAAATATGTCTATTTATCTGTTTTACACTTTTTAATTTGTATTCATGACTACTAATGTCATTGCGACCTCCGGTGTTGCTGTGAAGAAGGAAACTGCATTTTGATGTAGTTATTTTGACAAATGAATACAAAGGGGGAAGTTATATTAGTATCTTACTGATTAGCTACACTGAAACTTTATGTCAAACATGTCTATATATGTGTTTTACACTTTTTCAAAAATACCTGGTATTCACAGTCTGTCCTTGGCAATGCAACTCATAGAATAATACAGGCACTACCTTTCTGGATCACTCTGCAAATGTGCCTCCTGGCATAGTACTAGTTGGGGGATGAAGTCCCCATGGCTATTGAGGGTATTTGGGGGCCAAGTATCCCTCTTGTTACCTCAAGCAAGTTTTACACATTCAGTTTGCTAAGAGGTGTTCTGAGGCCACCCCCCCCTTTTTGCACACATGTCTCCTGGTACACTACTGGTTGGGCAATAAAGTTATCTTGGATGCTAAAGGACCTTGGGGATCAAGAAGCCCTCCTGGTATTTTCTATAAGTTCTACTCAGTGGGATTTCTGAGAGCTGGTCAGAAGCCCCACCCCCTTTCCACACCATTCTGCAAAGACCATTGCTACTTAAAAAAACATGGAAATTCACTGAAAACACCAAAAGTTACAGCAAGTTATAGTTAACAATTAGCATTCAAAAAACCTTAGAAATTCACTGAAAAAACCAAAGGTTACAGGGACGTTATAGTTAGGAAATAGAATTTTAAAAAAAGCCTTAGAAATTCAATGAAAAACACAAAGGTTACAGGGATGCTATAGTTAGGCTGACATTTCACTCATACAAAACCTGAGAAATTCAGCAGTTATAGTTAGCTGAGCTAACTATAACTCACATCCCCACAATGCACTGCTTATGACTTCACATATTACATCACTCATGACATGGTCAGTGACATCACTGATGACATCTCAAATGACTTCACTGCTGACACCACTGATGACATCATCCTCAGAATGTCTGGCGCAACCACCCACACCCCATGTAACCCTTCATACACCCACTCCAACCTTCACACTACCATTCTCAAAACCATTGACGCACCCATACCAGTATTTACATACCCACTCGCTCATTCATAGGTCTACTCACACATCCACTCACTCACCCATACAGTGAACAATACACCCACTCACTCACTAATACAGCCACTGACATATCCACTCATACACCCACACAGCCACTCATATACTGTAAGACACTCATAGAGCTACTCACACACCTACTCACTCACCCATAGAATCAACCACACTGCCACTTGCTTACCTATACAGCTGTATACACACCAACTCACTTATTCATACAGATACTAACACATACTCACTCATCTATACAGTCACTGACACAAGCACACACTCACTGATACAGCCACTCTCACAATCACTCACTCACACATACAGTCACTTATATAATTCAACACCCACCTATACTTCCTTTCACATATGCAGTTGATCACCCATACACCACTGAGACATCCATTCACTCACCGACACAGCCATACGCACACTCGCTCACCCATACAGCCCCTCACAGACGCACTCATGAACCCATACAGCCACTGATTCACCTACTCACTCCTCCATGCAGGGAGTCACACACACCCTCACCCACCCACACAGAAACTCATACACCCATACAGGTACTTAGACAACCAATCAATAACCCATACAGCCACTCATGTACCTATTCACCCACCCATGCAGCCACTTTCACACCAATTGACAGACTGATACAGCCATTCACTCACCCATACATTCACTGAGAGATGTATAATCACTCACATATACAGTCAGTCACGCAACCATTAAATCATCCATACAGTCACTCATACACCCACTGATTCATTAATGCACTTTGGTGTATATATATTTAACATGCATAAACTTTTTAGAAACACTCACAGTCACCGGATGATGTCATCAGTGATGTTATTTGAGATGTCATCAGTGGTTTCATGAGTGATGTCACTGACCATGTCATGAGTGATGTAATATGTGAGGTCAAAAGCAGTGCATTGCGGGGTGCGAGTTATAGTTAGCTCAGCTAACTATAACTGCTGAATCTGGTTTTGTACAAGTGAAACGTCAGCCTAACTATAACATCCCTGTAACCTTTGGTTTTTCAGTGAATTTCTAAGGCTTTTTTTATTCTCTTTCTTGACTGTAGCATCCCTGTAACCTTTGGTTTTTTCAGTGAATATATATATATATATATTCACTGAAACAACCATAGGTTTCAGGCACGTTATAGTTAGAAATTAGCATTTAAAAAACCTTTGAAATTTACTGAAAAAAACCATAGGTTTCAGACACGTTATAGTTAGAAATTAGCATTTAAAAAACCTTTGAAATTCACTGAAAAAACCATAGGTTTCAGGCACGTTATAGTTAGAAATTAGCATTTAAAAACCTTTGAAATTCACTGAAAAAACCATAGGTTTCAGACACGTTATAGTTAGAAATTTGCATTTAAAAAACCTTTGAAATTCACTGAAAAAACCATAGGTTTTAGGGACAGTGATAGTTAGTTGGACATTGCACTCGTACAAAACCCGTGAAATTCCCCCGTTATATTTAGTTCAGCTAACTATAACTCGTGCCCCCGCAATGCACTGCTGATGACGTCACATATTACATCACTCATGACATGGTCAGTGACATCACTGATGACATCACTGATGACATCTCAAATGATGCAGCACTGGGTTCTCTCCTGATAACAGGTGAGTAAATCGGAATTCGTAGTTCGGCTGATTTTAGAGGAATATTATAAAGTTCCAAAACTCCACACTTAGAAGAATTTCCAAGTGAAACCAGTCAATGTTAGCCTATGGAAGGAAATTCAAGTTACTGGTAAGTACGGTTAGAATTACTTTTCAGGGTCAGTGCTGGGCTAAAAGATGCAGCACTGGGTTCTCTCCTGATAACAGGTGAGTAAATCGGAATTCGTAGTTCGGCTGATTTTAGAGGAATATTTGCACAATGGTGAAGGAAGGGGTGGGGCCTGAGGTGACATGTCTGCAAACAGGCCCTGTGGCGCGTTTTAAGTTGGAGAATTAATTCCTCCTCAATCCCGAGGGTCCCTAGAGGCCAACTAGCCCACCAGATACCTCCAGTATGCGCCAGAGAGCTGCGTTGCAGAGAGGTGTTCAGAGGCCATGCCCTTTTGCACCTCTCTGCAACGCAGCTCTGTGGTGCTTTCTGGACGTACCTGGTGGGCTAGTTGTCCCCCAGGGACCCTCCAGGATTGAAGGGGATTTAATTCCCATCTTAAAACACGCCACGGGGCCTGTTTGCACACATGTCATCTCAAGCCCCGCCCCTGCCTTCACCACTGTGCAAACGCGCCCGATGGCGCGTTTTAAGTCGGGGATTAACTCCCCTTCAATCCCGAGGGTCCCTGGGGTGCAACTAGCCCACCAGCTCCCTCCATTATGCGCCACAGAGCTGCGTTGCAGAGAGGTGTAAAGGGAGTGTGGCCTCTGAACACCTCTCTGCAACGCAGCCCCTGGTGCATACTGGAGGTTCCTGGTGGGCTAGTTGGCTCCCAGGGACCCCAATATTCAAGGGGAATTCGTTCCCCATCTGCAAACGCGCCTGGGGAGCGTTTGCAGAGTGGTGAAAGATGGGGCGTGGCCTCCGGCGCAATGCCGGTGTTTTTTGTTTTTTTAAGAAGGGGGCTGTGTGGCCCCCTTCTTTCTAATTTATTGGTCCTGGGGACCCCATCCCCCAGGGCCTGCCCCTATTTATTTAAAAAAAAAAAAAATTGGAAAGGGGCGCGTGGCCCCCTCCCGAGCCTTAATCGGCCCCGGGGACCCCATCCCCCAGGGCATGGCCTTTTTAATTTTTTTTATTGTTTTGGAGGGGGCTGCGTTGCCCCCCTCCTCAGGCCACTTATGGCCCGGGGACCCCATCCCGGGGCCGGCCTTTGGTTTTGGGGTTTTGTTAAATTTTGGGGAAGGGGGCGCGTGGCCCCACTCCCGAGCCACTACTTGCCCCAGGGACCCCATCCCCGGGGCTGGCCCTCTCCGTTGGGGACTGTGGTGGGGTCCCCAATGCCCCCACGGTCCCGCCGGCTCCCCGCGTCCTCGGGAGCCAGACATTGCTTTTCCACATGGGGAGCTGCTAAGATGCAGCTCCCCATGTGGAAAAGCTATTTGCTGGATATTGGAAGCGAGAGCAGGTTTCCCTGCTCTCGCTATATCCAAAGCAGTTTGCTATGACAGGATGGGAGCCGCGAGGCTCCGGTCCTGTCATAGCAAACTACAGTGTAGTTTGGCACCCGGGACACTGCAGGAGCTGGCCCTGGCGGGTGGCGGTCCCCAGGGCCATCAAGGGCTCCAGGAGGGGGGCTGCGCGGCCCCCCTCCATTGAATTGCACAGCCCCGAGGAGGTGGTGGTCCCCGGGGCTCTGGGGGTCCGTAACGGACCCCACATTAAAATATTTAGTGCCCCGGGGAGGTGGTGGTCCCTGGGGCATGTGGGAGGCTCAAGCCCCCACATAGGTAATTTAAAAAAATAAAAAGAAGCCCCAGGAGGTGGCGGTCCCCGGGGCTGCGGGAGGGCCGAGAGCCCTCCCGCATCATTTTTTTTATTAAAGCCCCGGGGGTGGCGGTCCCCGGGGCTTGGGGGGCCTTAGAGGCCCCCCACACATAAAACGTAACCCCCGCATGCCCACCCGGGGGCCAATTACCAAAGAAGCGCGGGAGCCCGCGCTTCGTTTTTTTTTAATTGGCAGGATCCGCGCACCGTAAGCGCATCCTGCCGATTTAAAAAATAAATAAATTTTTGGGCCCTGGGGGTCCTTACTACGACCCCTGAGCAGGCCTAGGGGGTCAGGGTGTTTCTACCCTGCCCCCTTTTGCGTATTGCACACTTTTTTTACTGCTTTCTTGTTCCTCGGTTCTACCGAGAAACAAGATGGCTGCCAACACTTCCTGATTTGGAGTGTTGACAGCCAATTAGCATGCAGCTCGAGGTCAGGAGGGTGCGCGGATCCACCGCGGCCATAAATATCGAAACTTTTATTTTGGATTGTCTCAGCAACTACTGAACGGATTTTCACCATTTTTAAAAAGGGTGCTTTCTTAACCAAGCACTACCTTTTTGCCAAATGTGGTGTAATTCCGTTCAGCAGTTTTGCTGTAGCCTTGCATAAAGTTTCCTATGGGAAATCGATTTTTTCACTCTTATTTTTGAATTTCTCCGCAACTACTGAGCGGATTTACACCATTTAAAAAAGATCGCTTTCTGAACCAAGCGCTACCTTTTTGCAAAATTTGGTGCAATTCCGTTCAGCAGTTCGGGCTGTAGCCGTGGCTAAAATTTCCTATGGGAATTAACATGGAGAAAATGCGTTTTGGGACCCCCCTTTTTTCTCGGCCCCCGCTTGATGAATCACCCCGAATCTTTCAGGATAGGAGCGGACCGGAGCGCCCCACTAGTTTTGAAACGTTCGCGATGATTCGTCAAACGACGCCAAACTTATTGGGAATAGAATGTTGCGGATTTCCTATGGATAAAGGTCCTAACTATAACTATCTACTGGCGACCGCCAGTAGATGATAATATATATATATATATATATATATATATATATTTATATATATATATATATTTATATATATATATATATATATATATATATATCCAACTGCAGCCGCTCCTTCCGGACCGCTGGGACCCATGGAGAGTGGCGCGCACACCGGCGAAGCACACCGGTAGTCCAATTTCCTGCAATAACAAAGTCAGCGCGCTCTCAGTAACACACACGATTCCGTATGGATGCCAAACCACCGTTTAATCCACAACGCGTTTCGGTTCCGTAGAACCTTGATCATACATATATATTCACTGAAAAAACCATAGGTTTCAGGGATGTTATAGTTATAAATTAGCATTTAAAAAACCTTTGATATTCACTGAAAAAACCACAGGTTTCAGGGACGTTATAGTTAGTTGGACATTTCACTCGTACAAAACCAGAGAAATTCGGCCGTTATAGTCAGTTCAGCTAACTATAACTCACGCCCCTGCAATGCACTGCTGATGACGTCACATATTACATCATTCATGACATGGTCAGTGACATCACTGATGACATCACTGATGACATCTCGAATTACATCACTGATGACATCGTCCAGTGACTGAGTGTTTCTGTAAAGTTTAAATATGTTTTATATATATATATATATATAAATGCCAAGGTCTATTGAAGAATGAGTGTGTGTATGAGTGTCTGAATGGATGATTTAGTAGGTGCATGACTGACTGTATAAGTGAGTGATTAAACGTGTCTTACTGAATGCATGGGTTAGTGACTAAACTGTGTAAATGTCGGTATCAATCTGTCAGTTGGTGTGTAAGTGGCTGCATTGGTTGGTGAGTAGCTACATGGGTATGTATATGGGTTATTGATTGGTTATCTGAGTATCTGTATGGGTGCGTGAGTGTCTGTGTGGATGGGTAGAGGTGTGTGACTCTGTGCATAGATATGTGAGTGGTTGATTCACTGGGTGTATGGGTTCAAGAGTGCATGTGGAAACAGCTGTATGGGTGGGTGAGTGTGTGTATGGGTGCGTTGGTGAGTGAATGGATGTCTCAGTTGTACATGTCCAAGTAACTACATATGTAAAAGGCAGTGTATGTGAGAGTTGGAGTATATAAATGACTATACGTGAGAGTCAGTCATTGTGAGAGTGGCTGTATGGATGAGTGTATACTTGTATCAGTGATTGTATAAGAGAGTAAGTATATGTTAGTATCTGTATGAATAAGTGAGGTGGTATGTGTATAACTGTATAGGTGAGTAAATGGAAGTGTGATTGATTCTTTGCATGGCTAACTAGGTGTGTGAGTAACTCTGGATGAGTGGCGGTGTGTGAGTGTCTGTATAGGTGTATGAGTGCATATGATAGTGTTGTATTGATGAGTGACTGCATGTATGAGTGACTGTATGGGTGAATGAGTAGATGTGTGTGTAGACCTAGGAATCAGTGAGTGGGTATGTAGTAACTGGTATTGGTGTGTCTATGGTTTCGAAAATGGTAGTCAGTATTTTAGAATGGGTGTATCAAAGGTTATATTAGGGTGTGAGGAGGTGCATCAGATTTTACGTGGATGATGTCATCAGTGCTGTCATCAGTGATGTCATTTGAGATGTCATCAGTGATGTCATCAGTGATGTCACTGACCATGTCATGAATGATGTAATATGTGACGTCATCAGTAGTGCATTGCGGGGGCGTGAGTTATAGTTAGCTGAACTAACTATAACTGCTGAATTTCTCAGGTTTTGTACGAGTGAAATGTCCAACTAACTATAACGTCCCTGAAACCTGTGGTTTTTTCAGTGAATATCAAAGGTTTTTTAAATGCTAATTTATAACTATAACGTCCCTGAAACCTATGGTTTTTTCAGTGAATTTCAATGTTTTTTTTAATGGTGATCGCGCCGGGGTTGCGACTTAGGTGTATTTTCAAACTTTAAAAAATTACTATTGAAAGTTAGAATATGATATTAGAGTAAACAGTTTTGCTACTATACTTATTAAAATATTATAGAATTTTTTTTATAGTGTATAATCATGTATACAATATTTTACGGGTGCGCGATGGGTGCGTGACGGGTGCGCGCACCCTACGCAACTTCATGTCAGCAGAAAAACAAAGAATCTGATTGGTTTAAATCATTTTCATTCTGGAAGAGGGAGGATCCATCCTTCTGATATTCCCCATACTATTTGACTTTGATAGAGAGAAGACCTGTTTGCTGCTTCTCTTTGCCTTTATACATTTTTTGTGTGTTTCATTATTTTTTTTGAAGAACAATGGCTTCCAGTCTACTTCCCATTGATCCCTTGGCCATTGAAGAGGAAGAAGAAATTGTGGAGCGCAGCAGAAAGAGGAAGGAGAGCATTGTCTGGGCCTTCTTCTCTATTCCGGAGGGCGAGAAGAAGGTTAACGCCCAGAAAGTGACGTGTACCATTTGCCAAAGAATATTGTCTAGAGGGTCGGACAAGAAGTATTCATGCGGTACCAGCAGCATGAAGAAACATCTAGAGACTCTGCACCCAGTTCACCTGGCAAGAGAGGAGAGGAGGAGAGAATTGAATTCTGCTGCAGAACAAGACCCTAATGCTCCTTCCACTTCAACACAGCAACTTCCACCTGCTCCAAGGCCCCACATTGTGCCAGAACTTTTAGACGCTGCAATAAGTTGCAAAAAGTGAGACACCAAACTTTGCATTGGAGAGCAATGTGTGGATGTCATCAATGCTGCTCTAAAAGCACATAAATGCTAATTTTTTTTATAATGTGCTTTTGTTTTTGTTAAAGAGATTGCTTGTTGTTCTTCATTTTTGTCTGTTCTTTTAAAAATCAAAAACACACAAAAAAAGTAAAAAAGGTTTAAAAAAAACAAATTTTATTAAAACATTGTTCCGAAAAAAAAAAATGGTTCTTACGGAACCACATCTACTGGTTAAAAAAAGAAAAATTACCTGAGTGATTGCATGAGAGTATGGACACTGTGTGGGTGATTAGAGAAATGCAAGTCTAGTGCATGGTTATTTTATGAATGTCTGGGTAGTGGCAACGTGATTGAATGAGTTCATGGATAATAGCTGGGTAATTGGAGGAGTGAATGAGTAGTGTCTAGGTGATTAGAGGACTGCATGGGTAGTGTGCAGGTGATTGTAGCAGTGCATGGTTAGTGCCTGGGTCATTGCATGAGTACATGGGTACTGACTGGATGATTAGAGTACTGCAAGGATAGTGCATGATGAATTTATAAGTGCTTGGGTATTGGCGGAGTGATTGGATAAGTACATGGTACTGGCTGGGTGATTGGAGGAGTGCATGGGTAGTGACAGGGTGATTGGAGCAGTGCATGGGTACTACCTGGATAATTGAAGAAGTGAATGAGTAGTGTCTAGGTGATTAGAGGACTGCATGGGTAGTGCACAGGTGATTGTAGCAGTGCATGGTTTGTGCTTCGGTCATTGCATGAGTACATGGGTACTGCCTGGATGATTAGAGTACTGCAAGGATAGTGCATGGTGAATTTATAAGTGCTTGGGTATTGGCGGAGTGATTGGATAAGTACATGGTACTGGCTGGGTGATTGGAGGAGTGCATGGGTAGTGACAGGGTGATTGGAGCAGTGCATGGGTACTACCTGGATAATTGAAGGAGTGAATGAGTAGTGTCTAGGTGATTAGAGGACTGCATGGGTAGTGCACAGGTGATTGTAGCAGTGCATGGTTAGTGCTTGGGTCATTGCATGAGTACATGGGTACCGCCTGGATGATTAGAGTACTGCAAGGATAGTGCATGGTGAATTTATAAGTGCTTGGGTATTGGCAGAGTTATTGGATAAGTACATGGTACTGGCTGGGTGATTGGAGGAGTGCATGGGTAGTGACAGGGTGATTGCTGGAGTGCATGGGTAGTTCCTGGGTAATTGAAGGAGTGAATGAGTAGTGTCTAGGTGATTAGAGTACTGCATGGGTAGTGCACAGGTGATTGTAGCAGTGCATGGTTAGTGCCAGGGTCATTGAATGAGTACATGGGTACTGCCTGGATGATTAGAGTACTGCAAGGATAGTGCATGGTGAATTTATAAGTGCTTGGGTATTGGCGGAGTGATTGGATAAGTACATGGTACTGGCTGGGTGATTGGAGGAGTGCATGGGTAGTGACAGGGTGATTGGAGCAGTGCATGGGTACTACCTGGATAATTGAAGGAGTGAATGAGTAGTGTCTAGGTGATTAGAGGACTGCATGGGTAGTGCACAGGTGATTGTAGCAGTGCATGGTTAGTGCTTGGGTCATTGCATGAGTACATGGGTACCGCCTGGATGATTAGAGTACTGCAAGGATAGTGCATGGTGAATTTATAAGTGCTTGGGTATTGGCAGAGTTATTGGATAAGTACATGGTACTGGCTGGGTGATTGGAGGAGTGCATGGGTAGTGACAGGGTGATTGCTGGAGTGCATGGGTAGTTCCTGGGTAATTGAAGGAGTGAATGAGTAGTGTCTAGGTGATTAGAGTACTGCATGGGTAGTGCACAGGTGATTGTAGCAGTGCATGGTTAGTGCCAGGGTCATTGCATGAGTACATGGGTACTGACTGGATGATTAGAGTACTGCAAGGATAGTGCATGGTGAATTTATAAGTGCTTGGGTATTGACGGAGTTATTGGATAAGTACATGGTACTGGCTGGGTGATTGGATGAGTGCATGGGTAGTGACAGGGTGATTGCTGGAGTGCATGGGTAGTACCTGGGTAACTGAAGGAGTGAATGAGTAGTGTCTAGGTGATTCGAGGGCTGCATGGCTAGTGCACAGGTAATTGTAGCAATGCATGGTTAGTGCCTGGGTCATTGCATGAGTACATGGGTACTGACTGGATGATTAGAGTACTGAAGGATAGTGCATGGTGAATTTATAAGTGCTTGGCTATTGACGGAGTGATTGGATAAGTACATGGTACTGGCTGGGTGATTGGAGGAGTGCATGGGTAGTGAGAGGGTGATTGCTGGAGTGCATGGGTACTACCTGGGTAATTGAAGGAGTGAATGAGTAGTGTCTAGGTGATTAGAGGACTGCATGGGTAGTGCACAGGTGATTGTAGCAGTGCATGGTTTGTGCTTGGGTCATTGCATGAGTACATGGGTACTGCCTGGATGATTAGAGTACTGCAAGGATAGTGCATGGTGAATTTATAAGTGCTTGGGTATTGGCGGAGTGATTGGATCAATCAATCAATCAATCATGTCATTTATAAAGCGCACTACATACCCGCGAGGGTCTCAAGGCGCTGGGGGAAGAGGGGGGTGGTGCTGCTACTGATCGAAGAGCCAGGTCTTGAGGAGTCTTCTGAAGGCCAGTAGGTCTTGGGTCTGTCGGAGGTTGGTGGGGAGGGTGTTCCAGGTCTTGGCGGCGAGGTGGGAGAAGGATCTGCCGCCGGCGGTCGTTTTCCGGATGCGGGGGACTGTGGCGAGGGCGAGGCTGGTCGAGCGGAGCTGGCGGGTGGGGGTGTAGAAGCTGAGGTCTGTTGAGGTAGGCTGGTCCGGAGTTGTGGAGTGCTTTGTGTGCGTGGGTGAGGAGCTTGAAGGTTATCCTCTTGTTGACAGGGAGCCAGTGCAGGTCTCTCAGGTGGGGTGTGATGTGGCTGCGTCAGGGGATGTCGAGGATAAGACGTGCAGAGGCGTTCTGGATGCGTTGCAGCCGTCTCAGGAGCTTAGCCGTTGTTCCTGCGTAGAGGGCATTTCCGTAGTCCAGCCTGCTGGTGACGAGGGCCTGGGTGACTGTTTTTCTTGTTTCGGTGGGGATCCACTTGAAGATCCTGCGGAGCATTCGGAGGATGTTGAAGCAGGATGAGGAAACGGCGTTGACCTGCTTAGTCATGGAGAGGGTGGGGTCGAGGATGACCCCTAGGTTGCGTACGTGGTCGGTGGGTGGCGGGGCTGTTCCCAGTGATGTTGGCCACCAGGAGTCGTCCCAGGCTGAAGGGTTGGAACCAAGGATGAGGACCTCCGTCTTGTCCGAGTTCAGCTTCAGGCGGCTGGTCCTCATCCATTCGGCGGCGGCCTTCATTCCTTCGTGGAGGTGGGCTTTGGCGGTGTGAGGGTCTTTGGTGAGGAGAGGATCAGCTGGGTGTCGTCGGCATAGGAGATGATGTTGAGGTTGTGCTGTCGGGCGACGTGGGCGAGGGTGCCATGTAGATGTTGAACAGCGTTGGGCTGAGGGAGGAGCCTTGGGGTACGCCGCAGATGATCTTGGTGGCCTTGGATCGGAAGGGGCGAGGCGGACGCTTTGTGTTCTGCCGGAAATGAAGGATGTGGTCCAGTCCAGGGCCTTCTCTTGGATCCCGGCGTCGTGAAGGCGTGTTCGTAGTGTGTGGTGGCAGACCGTGTCGAAGGCGGCTGATAGGTCCAGGAGGATGAGGGCTGCTGTTTCTCCGTTGTCTAGCAGGGTCCTGATGTCATCGGTGGCGGCGATGAGGGCGGTTTCGGTGCTGTGGTTGCTGCGGAAGCCGGACTGGGAAGGGTCCAGGATGTTGTTCTCCTCGAGGTAGCGGGTCAGTTGTTTGTTGACGATTTTCTCGGTGACCTTCGCGGGAACGGGAGCAGAGAGATGGGTCGGAAGTTCTTGAGGTCCTTGGGGTCTGCCTTGGGTTTCTTGAGTAAGGCGGTGATCTCGGCGTGCTTCCAGCTTTCCGGGAAGGTTGCTGTCTCGAAGGAGATGTTGATTATTTTCCGGAGATGGGGCGCGATGGCTGTACTGGCTTTGTTGAAGATGTGGTGAGGGCACGGGTCTAGCGGTGAACCGGAGTGGATGGTGTTCATGATCTCGCTGGTGTCCTCGTCGTTGATGTTGGTCCAGGAGAGCAGGCGGTTGATGGTTGTGGGGGCAGTGGTCTCGGTGGTTGCCGGGGCGGTCGTGGTGTTGAAGCTGTCGTGGATGTCGGCGATTTTGCGGTGGAAGAAGGTGGCCAGTGAGTCGCACAGGTCTCGCGACGGCTGGATGTCGTTGGTGTTGGAGCTGGGGTTGGAGAGTTCCTTCACGATGTTGAAGAGCTCTTTGCTGTTGTGTGCGTTGTTGTCTAGGCGGTCTTTGAGTGAGGCCCTTTTGGCGGATCTGATGAGGTGATGGTGACTGCGGGTGGCGCTCTTGTGGGCGGCGTAGCTGTCCGCTGTCCGTTCGTGGAGCCAGATCTTCTCCAGTTTTCGGCATGTTCGTTTGGAGGCCTGGAGGTCTTTGGTGAACCAGGTGGCTTTCTTGCTGGTGTGGCTGTTGGGCGGATTCTTGAGCGGGGCGAGGGCGTTGGCGCAGTCGTCGATCCACTGTCTGAGGTTGCGGGCGGAGGTGTCGGGGTCGGAGGGTTCGGCGGGTGGGCTCAGGGCGAGGGTTGTGGTTAGCTGGTCTTCCGTGACTCTGCTCCAGCAGCAGCGAGGCATTTGTTCGGTGCGGTGGTGCGTGGTGGGCTTCCTGTAGGTGAAGTGGATGCAGTGGTGGTCAGTCCAGTGGGGTTCGGAGGTGTGGTTGAAGGAGACGTGTGGGCTTGCGGAAAAGATGGAGTCGAGCGTGTGGCTGGCGGCGTGGGTGGGTGTAGTCACGAGCTGTCTGAGTCCGAGGGTGGCGAGGTTGTCGATCAGGGTGGTGGAGTTGGTGTCCTTGTTGTTCTCGAGGTGGAAGTTCAGGTCCCCGAGGAGGATGTAGTCCGTGGAGGCGATGGCGTGTGTGCTGACGAAGTCAGCGATGGAATCGCTGAACTGTGGTCGAGGTCCGGGGGTCTGTAGATGAGGGTTCCTCTGAGGGTGGTGTTGGGATCGGTGTGGATCTGGAAGTGCATGTGTTCGGCGGCGCTGAGGGTGTCGTCGGTGTTGGTTGAGACTCTGAGGGTGTTCCTGTGGACGATGGCGATGCCTCCTCCGACTCCGTTGGTGCGGTCCCTGCGGGTGATCTTGTATCCGTCCGGGATGGCAATGGCGATGTCGGGGGCTGAAGCGGGATTCAGCCAGGTCTCCGTCAGGAATGCGACGTCTGGGGAGGTTGAGTCGAGAAGGTCCCAGAGTTCGATGGCGTGTTTGCGGGCGGAGCGGGTGTTGAGGAGGATGCATCTGAGGTAGTTGGGTTCTTTCCTGGGCGGTGGTTTGGCGGGGCGGGTGCTGGCGAAGCTGCAGTTCCGGCAGGTGAAGGGCCCTTGGGTGCGCTTCGGGGTGGCCTGGTAGCAGGCGTGATCTTTTCCGGGGTTGAGTGCATGGAGGGTGCTGGCGTCGTATCGGCGTCTGTTGATGTGGCGGGCGCGGGGATGCCCGGACCAGGGGGTCTGGCGCTGGGCGCGGTCACGGCGCGGACGGGCGCAGAGCGGGCTTGCCTTAGGCGCGCCTCGGCGCGCCAGCAGCGCGCCCGCTGCGCACGTCCGCTGCGCGGCCGCACAGCGGCCGCCATAAATGGGGAGGTGGGAGGGAGGAGCAGGGAATGGGGCAGCGAATGGGCAGTGAGGGGGCGGGGCCGCAGGGGCGCAGCGGCGGGAAACAGGCACAGAAGGGAAAACGAGCACAATCAGGGGCATCAAGGGGGCACAGAAAGGAAAAAAAACGAGCACAATCAGGGGCAGCAAGGGGGCACAGAAAGGAAAAAACGAGCACAATCAGGGGCAGCAAGGGGGCACAGAAAGGAAAAGCGAGCACAATCAGGGGCAGCAAGGGGGGCACAGAAAGGAAAAAACAAGCACAATCAGGGGCAGCAAGGGGGCACAGAAAGGAAAAAACAAGCACAATCAGGGGCAGCAAGGGGGCACAGAAAGGAAAAACGAGCACAATCAGGGGCAGCAAGGGGGCACAGAAAGGAAAAGCGAGGCACAATCAGGGGCAGCAAGGGGGCACAGAAGGAAAAAACGAGCACAATCAGGGGCAGCAAGGGGGCACAGAAAGGAAAAACGAGCACAATCAGGGGCAGCAAGGGGGCACAGAAAGGAAAAGCAGAGCACAATCAGGGGCAGCAAGGGGGCACAGAAAGGAAAAACAGAGCACAATCAGGGGCAGCAAGGGGGCACAGAAAGGAAAAATGAGCACAATCAGGGGCAGCAAGGTGGGCACAGAAAGGAAAAAACGAGCACAATCAGGGGCAGCAAGGGGGACACAGAAAGGAAAAAAAACGAGCACAATCAGGGGCAGCAAGAGGGGCACAGAAAGGAAAAAACGAGCACAATCAGGGGCAGCAAGGGGGCACAGAAAGGAAAAACGAGCAAAATCAGGGGCAGCAGCAGGGCACACAGACGGAGCTGTGTGGTGGGGGAGCGACCTACCAGTCAAGGTCAAGTACATGGTACTGGCTGGGTGATTGGAGGAGTGCATGGGTAGTGACAGGGTGATTGGAGCAGTGCATGGGTACTACCTGGATAATTGAAGGAGTGAATGAGTAGTGTCTAGGTGATTAGAGGACTGCATGGGTAGTGCACAGGTGATTGTAGCAGTGCATGGTTAGTGCTTGGGTCATTGCATGAGTACATGGGTACCGCCTGGATGATTAGAGTACTGCAAGGATAGTGCATGGTGAATTTATAAGTGCTTGGGTATTGGCAGAGTTATTGGATAAGTACATGGTACTGGCTGGGTGATTGGAGGAGTGCATGGGTAGTGACAGGGTGATTGCTGGAGTGCATGGGTAGTTCCTGGGTAATTGAAGGAGTGAATGAGTAGTGTCTAGGTGATTAGAGGACTGCATGGGTAGTGCACAGGTGATTGTGGCAGTGCATGGTTAGTGCCTGGGTCATTGCATGAGTACATGGGTACTGACTGGATGATTAGAGTACTGCAAGGATAGTGCATGGTGAATTTATAAGTGCTTGGGTATTGGCGGAGTGATTGGATAAGTACATGGTACTGGCTGGGTGATTGGAGGAGTGCATGGGTAGTGACAGGGTGATTGCTGAAGTGCATGGGTAGTTCCTGGGTAATTGAAGGAGTGAATGAGTAGTGTCTAGGTGATTAGAGGACTGCATGGGTAGTGCACAGGTGATTGTAGCAGTGCATGGTTAGTGCCAGGGTCATTGCATGAGTACATGTGTACTGACTGGATGATTAGAGTACTGCAAGGATAGTGCATGGTGAATTTATAAGTGCTTGGGTATTGACGGAGTGATTGGATAAGTACATGGTACTGGCTGGGTGATTGGAGGAGTGCATGGGTAGTGACAGGGTGATTGCTGGAGTGCATGGGTAGTACCTGGGTAATTGAAGGAGTGAATGAGTAGTGTCTAGGTGATTAGAGGACTGCAATGGTAGTGCACAGGCAATTGTAGCAGTGCATGGTTTGTGCCTGGGTCATTGCAAGAGTACATGGGTACTGACTAGATGATTAGAGTACTGCAAGGATAGTGCATGGTGAATTTATAAGTGCTTGGGTATTGACGGAGTGATTGGATAAGTACATGGTACTGGCTGGGTGATTGGAGGAGTGCATGGGTAGTGACAGTGTGATTGCTGGAGTGCATGGGTAGTACCTGGGTAATTGAAGGAGTGAATGAGTAGTGTCTAGGTGATTAGAGGACTGCATGGGTAGTGCACAGGTGATTGTAGCAATGCATGGTTAGTGTCTGGGTCCTTGCATGAGTACATGGGTCCTGACTGGATAATTAGAGTACTGCAAGGATAGTGCATGGTGAATTTATAAGTGCTTGGGTATTGACGGAGTTATTGGATAAGTACATGGTACTGGCTGTGTGATTGGAGGAGTGCATGGGTAGTGACAGGGTGATTGCTGGAGTGCATGGGTAGTACCTGGGTAACTGAAGGAGTGAATGAGTAGTGTCTAGGTGATTAGAGGACTGCATGGGTAGTGCACAGGTAATTGTAGCAATGCATGGTTAGTGCCTGGGCCATTGCATGAGTACATGGGTACTGACTGGATGATTAGAGTACTGCAAGGATAGTGCAGGGTGAATTTATAAGTGCTTGGGTATTGGCGGAGTGATTGGATAAGTACATGGTACTGGCTGGGTGACTGGAAGAGTGCATGGGTAGTGACAGGGTGATTGCTGGAGTGCATGGGTAGTACCTGGGTAATTGAAGGAGTGAATGAGTAGTGTCTAGGTGATTAGAGGACTGCATGGGTAGTGCACAGGTGATTGTAGCAGTGCATGGTTTGTGCTTGGGTCATTGCATGAGTACATGGGTACTGCCTGGATGATTAGAGTACTGCAAGGATAGTGCATGGTGAATTTATAAGTGCTTGGGTATTGGCGGAGTGATTGGATAAGTACATGGTACTGGCTGGGTGATTGGAGGAGTGCATGGGTAGTGACAGGGTGATTGGAGCAGTGCATGGGTACTACCTGGATAATTGAAGGAGTGAATGAGTAGTGTCTAGGTGATTAGAGGACTGCATGGGTAGTGCACAGGTGATTGTAGCAGTGCATGGTTAGTGCTTGGGTCATTCCATGAGTACATGGGTACCGCCTGGATGATTAGAGTACTGCAAGGATAGTGCATGGTGAATTTATAAGTGCTTGGGTATTGACGGAGTTATTGGATAAGTACATGGTACTGGCTGGGTGATTGTAGGAGTGCATGGGTAGTGACAGGGTGATTGCTGGAGTGCATGGGTAGTACCTGGGTAACTGAAGGAGTGAATGAGTTATGTCTAGGTGATTAGAGGACTGCATGGGTAGTGCACAGGTAATTGTAGCAATGCATGGTTAGTGCCTGGGTCATTGCATGAGTACATGGGTACTGACTGGATGATTAGAGTACTGAAGGATAGTGCATGGTGAATTTATAAGTGCTTGGCTATTGACGGAGTGATTGGATAAGTACATGGTACTGGCTGGGTGATTGGAGGAGTGCATGGGTAGTGAGAGGGTGATTGGAGCAGTGCATGGGTAGTTCCTGGGTAATTGGAGTGAATGAGTAGTGTCTAGGTGATTAGAGGACTGCATGGGTAGTGCACAGGTGATTGTGGCAGTGCATGGTTAGTGCCTGGGTCATTGCATGCGTACATGGGTACTGACTGGATGATTAGAGTACTGCAAGGATAGTGCATGGTGAATTTATAAGTGCTTGGGTATTGACGGAGTGATTGGATAAGTACATGGTACTGGCTGGGTGATTGGAGGAGTGCATGGGTAGTGACAGTGTGATTGCTGGAGTGCATGGGTAGTACCTGGGTAATTGAAGGAGTGAATGAGTAGTGTCTAGGTGATTAGAGGACTGCATGGGAAGTGCACAGGTGATTGTAGCAATGCATGGTTAGTGCCTGGGTCATTGCATGAGTAAATGGGTCCTGACTGGATAATTAGAGTACTGCAAGGATAGTGCATGGTGAATTTATAAGTGCTTGGGTATTGACGGAGTTATTGGATAAGTACATGGTACTGGCTGGGTGATTGGAGGAGTGCATGGGTAGTGACAGGGTGATTGCTGGAGTGCATGGGTAGTACCTGGGTAACTGAAGGAGTGAATGAGTAGTGTCTAGGTGATTAGAGGACTGCATGGGTAGTGCACAGGTAATTGTAGCAATGCATGGTTAGTGCCTGGGTCATTGCATGAGTACATGGGTACTGACTGGATGATTAGAGTACTGAAGGATAGTGCATGGTGAATTTATAAGTGCTTGGCTATTGACGGAGTGATTGGATAAGTACATGATACTGGCTGGGTGATTGGAGGAGTGCATGGGTAGAGAGAGGGTGATTGGAGCAGTGCATGGGTAGTTCCTGGGTAATTGGAGTGAATGAGTAGTGTCTAGGTGATTAGAGGACTGCATTGGTAGTGCACAGGTGATTGTTGCACTGCATGGTTAGTGCCTGGGTCATTGCATGAGTACATGGGTACTGACTGGATGATTAGAGTACTGCAAGGATAGTGCATGGTGAATTTATAAGTGCTTGGGTATTGGCGGAGTGATTGGATAAGTACATGGTACTGGCTGGGTGACTGGAAGAGTCCATGGGTAGTGACAGGGTGATTGCTGGAGTGCATGGGTAGTACCTGGGTAATTGAAGGAGTGAATGAGTAGTGTCTAGGTGATTAGAGGACTGCATGGGTAGTGCACAGGTGATTGTAGCAGTGCATGGTTTGTGCTTGGGTCATTGCATGAGTACATGGGTACTGCCTGGATGATTAGAGTACTGCAAGGATAGTGCATGGTGAATTTATAAGTGCTTGGGTATTGACGGAGTGATTGGATAAGTACATGGTACTGGCTGGGTGATTGGAGGAGTGCATGGGTAGTGACAGTGTGATTGCTGGAGTGCATGGGTAGTACCTGGGTAATTGAAGGAGTGAATGAGTAGTGTCTAGGTGATTAGAGGACTGCATGGGTAGTGCACAGGTGATTGTAGCAATGCATGGTTAGTGCCTGGGTCATTGCATGAGTACATGGGTCCTGACTGGATAATTAGAGTACTGCAAGGATAGTGCATGGTGAATTTATAAGTGTTTGGGTATTGACGGAGTTATTGGATAAGTACATGGTACTGGCTGGGTGATTGGAGGAGTGCATGGGTAGTGACAGGGTGATTGCTGGAGTGCATGGGTAGTACCTGGGTAACTGAAGGAGTGAATGAGTAGTGTTTAGGTGATTAGAGGACTGCATGGGTAGTGCACAGGTGATTGCAGCAATGCATGGTTAGTGTCTGGGTCATTGCATGAGTACATGGGTACTGACTGGATGATTAGAGTACTGCAAGGATAGTGCATGGTGAATTTATAAGTGCTTGGGTATTGACGGAGTGATTGGATAAGAACATGGTACTGGCTGGGTGATTGGAGGAGTGCATGGGTAGTGACAGTGTGATTGCTGGAGTGCATGGGTAGTACCTGGGTAATTGAAGGAGTGAATGAGTAGTGTCTAGGTGATTAGAGGACTGCATGGGTAGTGCACAGGTGATTGTAGCAATGCATCGTTAGTGTCTGGGTCCTTGCATGAGTACATGGGTCCTGACTGGATAATTAGAGTACTGCAAGGATAGTGCATGGTGAATTTATAAGTGCTTGGGTATTGACGGAGTTATTGGATAAGTACATGGTACTGGCTGGGTGATTGGAGGAGTGCATGGGTAGTGACAGGGTGATTGCTGGAGTGCATGGGTAGTACCTGGGTAACTGAAGGAGTGAATGAGTAGTGTCTAGGTGATTAGAGGACTGCATGGGTAGTGCACAGGTAATTGTAGCAATGCATGGTTAGTGCCTGGGTCATTGCATGAGTACATGGGTACTGACTGGATGATTAGAGTACTGAAGGATAGTGCATGGTGAATTTATAAGTGCTTGGCTATTGACGGAGTGATTGGATAAGTACATGGTACTGGCTGGGTGATTGGAGGAGTGCATGGGTAGTGAGAGGGTGATTGGAGCAGTGCATGGGTAGTTCCTGGGTAATTGGAGTGAATGAGTAGTGTCTAGGTGATTAGAGGACTGCATGGGTAGTGCACAGGTGATTGTGGCAGTGCATGGTTAGTGCCTGGGTCATTGCATGAGTACATGGGTACTGACTGGATGATTAGAGTACTGCAAGGATAGTGCATGGTGAATTTATAAGTGCTTGGGTATTGGCGGAGTGATTGGATAAGTACATGGTACTGGCTGGGTGATTGGAGGAGTGCATGGGTAGTGACAGGGTGATTGCTGAAGTGCATGGGTAGTTCCTGGGTAATTGAAGGAGTGAATGAGTAGTGTCTAGGTGATTAGAGGACTGCATGGGTAGTGCACAGGTGATTGTAGCAGTGCATGGTTAGTGCCAGGGTCATTGCATGAGTACATGGGTACTGACTGGATGATTAGAGTACTGCAAGGATAGTGCATGGTGAATTTATAAGTGCTTGGGTATTGACGGAGTGATTGGATAAGTACATGGTACTGGCTGGGTGATTGGAGGAGTGCATGGGTAGTGACAGGGTGATTGCTGGAGTGCATGGGTAGTACCTGGGTAATTGAAGGAGTGAATGAGTAGTGTCTAGGTGATTAGAGGACTGCAATGGTAGTGCACAGGCAATTGTAGCAGTGCATGGTTTGTGCCTGGGTCACTGCATGAGTACATGGGTACTGACTGGATGATTAGAGTACTGCAAGGATAGTGCATGGTGAATTTATAAGTGCTTGGGTATTGACGGAGTGATTGGATAAGTACATGGTACTTGCTGGGTGATTGGAGGAGTGCATGGGTAGTGACAGTGTGATTGCTGTAGTGCATGGGTAGTACCTGGGTAATTGAAGGAGTGAATGAGTAGTGTCTAGGTGATTAGAGGACTGCATGGGTAGTGCACAGGTGATTGTAGCAATGCATGGTTAGTGTCTGGGTCCTTGCATGAGTACATGGGTCCTGACTGGATAATTAGAGTACTGCAAGGATAGTGCATGGTGAATTTATAAGTGCTTGGGTATTGACGGAGTAATTGGATAAGTACATGGTACTGGCTGGGTGATTGGAGGAGTGCATGGGTAGTGACAGGGTGATTGCTGGAGTGCATGGGTAGTACCTGGGTAACTGAAGGAGTGAATGAGTAGTGTCTAGGTGATTAGAGGACTGCATGGGTAGTGCACAGGTAATTGTAGCAATGCATGGTTAGTGCCTGGGTCATTGCATGAGTACATGGATACTGACTGGATGATTAGAGTACTGAAGGATAGTGCATGGTGAATTTATAAGTGCTTGGCTATTGACGGAGTGATTGGATAAGTACATGGTACTGGCTGGGTGATTGGAGGAGTGCATGGGTAGTGAGAGGGTGATTGGAGCAGTGCATGGGTAGTTCCTGGGTAATTGGAGTGAATGACTAGTGTCTAGGTGATTAGAGGACTGCATGGGTAGTGCACAGGTGATTGTGGCAGTGCATGGTTAGTGCCTGGGTCATTGCATGAGTACATGGGTACTGACGGGATGATTAGAGTACTGCAAGGATAGTGCATGGTGAATTTATAAGTGCTTGGGTATTGACGGAGTGATTGGATAAGTACATGGTACTGGCTGGGTGATTGGAGGAGTGCATGGGTAGTGAGAGGGTGATTGGAGCAGTGCATGGGTAGTTCCTGGGTAATTGGAGTGAATGAGTAGTGTCTAGGTGATTAGAGGACTGCATTGGTAGTGCACAGGTGATTGTAGCAGTGCATGGTTAGTGCCTGGGTCATTGCATGAGTACATGGGTACTGACTGGATGATTAGAGTACTGCAAGGATAGTGCATGGTGAATTTATAAGTGCTTGGGTATTGGCGGAGTGATTGGATAAGTACATGGTACTGGCTGGGTGATTGGAGGAGTGCAATCGGTAGTGACAGGGTGATTGCTGGAGTGCATGGGTACTACCTGGGTAATTGAAGGAGTGAATGAGTAGTGTCTAGGTGATTAGAGGACTGCATGGGTAGTGCACAGGTGATTGTAGCAGTGCATGGTTAGTGCCTGGGTCATTGCATGAGTACATGGGTACTGACTGGATGATTAGAGTACTGCAAGGATAGTGCATGGTGAATTTATAAGTGCTTGGGTATTGGCGGAGTGATTGGATAAGTACATGGTACTGGCTGGGTGATTGGAGGAGTGCAATCGGTAGTGACAGGGTGATTGCTGGAGTGCATGGGTACTACCTGGGTAATTGAAGGAGTGAATGAGTAGTGTCTAGGTGATTAGAGGACTGCATGGGTAGTGCACAGGTGATTGTAGCAGTGCATGGTTAGTGCCTGGGTCATTGCATGAGTACATGGGTACTGACTGGATGATTAGAGTACTGCAAGGATAGTGCATGGTGAATTTATAAGTGCTTGGGTATTGGCGGAGTGATTGGATAAGTACATGGTACTGGCTGGGTGATTGGAGGAGTGCATGGGTAGTGACAGGGTGATTGCTGAGCAGTGCATGGGTACTACCTGGATAATTGAAGGAGTGAATGAGTAGTGTCTAGGTGATTAGAGGACTACATGGGTAGTGCACAGGTGATTGTAGCAGTGCATGGTTAGTGCCTGGGTCATTGCATGAGTACATGGGTACTGACTGGATGATTAGAGTACTGCAAGGATAGTGCATGGTGAATTTATAAGTGCTTGGGTATTGGCAGAGTGATTGGATTAGTACATGGTACTGGCTGGGTGATTGAAGGAGTGCATGGGTTTTGACAGGGTGATTGGAGCAGTGCATGGGTACTACCTGGGTAATTGAAGGAGTGAATGAGTAGTGTCTAGGTGATTAGAGTTTTGCATGGGTAGTGCACAGGTGATTGTAGCAGTGCATTGGTAGTGCTTGGGTTACTTAATCTTACCTTTTTTGAAGTAGATATGGAAACTCATTGAAACAATTTTTTCAGTTGTTTTATTATAATCTACATTTAAAATATTTTTAAACTTTAGAATTAGTTTCTGTAAAAGAGAAGAAAAAATACTGTTATTAAATATAATATTATAGTTTTAAGAACACAACATAATTTTACAATTACATAACATATTCAGTTTGCCTTTTTTGCTGTTTTCAGATTCTATTGAATTTCACCATACGCAGTGATTTCAATGTTGATCATCATGTAACAGCGGGCAAAAAAATACAATCAATAAGATTGTTAAAAAAAAACAAATCTGTGTTCAAAATATTTACAACAAACTCAACTATCTGTTTACATTTTCAAAAATAAACACCCTCAATAACATTGCATATAATACAAAGATCAAATATATGAACTGCTTCTTTCAAAAACAATTTTCTAAATACAATATCAATGAACCGATACGAAAATACAAACAGAAAGTTTTGACATCTTCCCAATAGGCCGAATGATGTTTCTGAAATCATTTGCATTGAAAATATCCAAAATAAACTCGTTAATTGAAGTTTACATCTTCCCAATAGGCCGAATGATGTTTTCAAAACTTTGGCACCAAAAATATCAGATATGAATTCGGTAATTCATTAGGCAACCGACATTTGAATTCCAAATGGGCATCATTACAATGTGTCCATCCTTTATTGCACTTTAAATACACAGAATAGTGTCCAGATGTTGTAGAAGGTCCATCGTGGAAAATAATTGCCGCTGCTTTGAAAGTTCTTCCTGAAATTGACAGTTGACTTGCCACAACATTTTTAATTTTAGTTTCCAATTTTCTCCCATCTGCTCTACAACGTTGTAGCATTAAAATGACATATTGTCCAAATCTTTCTATAAATAATGTTGATAACATTTCAGATTTGCAGTGAGTACATTCCATATTTTGATTAGCTGATTTTACTAATTTGTTAAAAGACACTGTTTTGCAATCTGGTATTGTCAAATATATGAATCGTTCAGTGTCTATTTCAGTGGTAGAAGAAAATGAACAATCTTCACATTTATGATCCCATCTGTAACGAAGTCCAAACAGATTTTCAATTTGTATTCCTTCATCTTCCAATACTGCAAGCATAAACATAAGAAATTCTTGAGCATCTTGCTGTACATTAAGTGTAAATTGTGAAGAACCAGAACATATATCCAGAAGATGCCGAATGCCAGAAGCACTTTGGATTTTAGTTTTATCGGTTGTCAATTTTTCAAAAATATAATGCAACAAAGAACAAAACCTTTTTTCTCGATTCTCCATAATTTGTTGTTGAAGATTTTCTAGAAAAAATATGACGTTCACAACTACATTAGCATAGCAGTTGATACCTGAACTATTTTCTAACTGATATCCTACAATATCATCAACAGTGTCCATTTTCTTTTTGTTTGGAGCCTCAACATTCTCTTGATTTTTTTTCTTATTTCCAACCTCACTACAGAGTTTCTCATATGTTCGTTTTCGACATACTACACGCTTTTCATATACAGGATATTCACCTAAGTTGGGAGCATACAGTCTTCTTAACCGATTATACTCTCTTACACAATTTGCATCTGCACTAATCTTTCTCTCATCAAAATCAATCAAATACAATCCAGATAAAGTTCTGACTCGGGACAATGCAACATATGCCATGCCCTCTTTAAACACTGTACTTCCAATGTTTACCATAGCACTGTCTACACTTAAACCTTGAGATTTATGAATGGTCACCGCATATGCTAAAGAAAGAGGAAACTGTTTTCTACAAACATACAAGTCTTTAACAAGCAAAAAACGAACAGCACAACGTCCAATCTGTTTTACCTCTTCAATCTGATCAAATTTAATCTTCAAAAATTCAATTCCATCTCTATTTGGATAATTAACAAAATCAACAACTTTCCCCATTGCTCCATTTACTAAACCTTTTTCCACATCCAAATTACGCCGTAAAATTACCCGACAGTTTTCACATACATATAAATTCTTTTCTAAACCAGCAGTCTTAGATATAGATTTTTCCAAAGAATCCAATTTTGATTTTAATTTTTCTGACAAAATAATAGTAATTCCTTCGTGTTCTATTTTATCAATGGCTTCCATTTTCATTATTTGTTGTTTTTCCAACTTCAAAAGTTCTTGATTGAATGTAGAACACTCTTGCAGTGTTGGCATTAGGCAAATTATAGATTTCTTTTCTCCAATTTTTTTGTATATTATTTCCGGAGCAACATTTTCATTTGGAAACAAGTTTGTAAGTAGCCGACTTTGCAAAGCTTCTTTACCATGTTCTGTCAATACACCAATTCTTATATCTTGAAGAATGCTTCCATAATCTTCATCACTTGCCTGTCGCATATTCTTAATAAGTTCTTTATATTCAAAATATGACCAAATGTTGACATTTCCAATACTTCCCAAAGATTTCCTGGTGTCTTCATGCACAAGTGTTTTAAAAACTGGTTGCCCTTTTACAGGAGTAAGTTGCAGTAGATCGCCGAAAACAATCACATGTTTTCCTCCAAATAAGACATCATAATCTGTTTTTAAAATTTGCTGCATTCTTAAATGTACAAAGGCAAGCATTAAGTTTGAGACCATGCTCACCTCATCAATTATCAGAAGTTTCATTTTCTTTAGTACTCTTGAAACTTCATAACAAGCTTCTCCAGATAGCTTGTGATATTCCAACTTGTTTTCATGTTCAACAGGTAGCATCAGTAAACGATGTAATGTAATCCCTTTAATGTTGTGTGCTGCTAACCCAGTTGGAGCGGTTACAACACAAGATAAATGTGATTCAGTGGTTTTCTGTAGATAACTGGTCAAAACTTTAATTAAGAAACTTTTTCCTGTACCAGCTTGACCACTGATATACATTTGAATAGGTTTAAATGATGTGCAGTTGCATTCTTTATTTTCATGAAGTAAACCATGGTCTATCTGTTGTGTAACTTGCTGATATATTTCTTTCTGTTCAATATTTAGTTGTTCTTCCAAGTTTCCCAACTCCATAATATCCTGTTGAGCTTGATGCATTGCTGTTTCTACTTCACTCATGGCTATTGCTGCTTCATTTTCAAGAATTGGTTCTCCTAGTGGATCTTGACTCAGTGGAGCAGAACTTTGACTATCTTGAGAACTGTCTCTAGCAATCTCAGCTGCAATAGTAGCTTCTTGTTCAATTTCTTCATTCAACATTTGTAGATAATTTGGAAAAACTGTGCATTGAATGCTATCTTTACATGCATTAAAAGAATCTTCATAGCACTGAAAATCTCCGAGTAATTCCATTTCAGTACGCCAAGGCTTGAATAGTTGCAGAAGTGCTACATAGAAAAATTCCCTTTTATCTGGAGTATCGCAACTGAGTTTCCTGTGATTAATGAGATTTCCTTTAGTATGATTCACCAAACATCCATCAGAACCAATCACTGCATATTTTTCTTCATTTATATTTTCTATAATATTTCTCTTAAAGCTGTAATATTGCAGTACTTCATAGAGACATATGTTTTCAAGATAGGGACTTCTTTTAGGATAGTACTTATCCAACATGTTTGTTTTAACAATATCTGTGCTTTCCGGTTCATTTAATGCTAAATATTCAATTTCTTGTACAGATTTCAATACTCGATTTCGTGTTGCAGCAAGACCTAGACTAACCCAAATGATTCCTCTTGACTTTGAATATAAACTTGCAGAGGTCAACCGATCCGAACATTCGTAGGATCCAATCTCTCGATGGGACAGCATCTTCAAACTAAAGCTGTACAATTTGTTACTAAGAGTCTTCTCTGTGAAATTTCTTCCCACATTTCTTTCAACTCCGTCTTTTCAGATTTTGTTATGTATGACGTAACATAGCGAGCAACAGCAATGGAATTATCTGCAACATACTGGATATCCATATTTGCATTCCACATCGACAAAATCACTGGATTGTAATCATTAATATACTTTGAATGTTCACTTCTTTTTAAATTGTAAGTATTTTTGGGAGATTTTCGAGTTATAGTATGCCTCACTGCTGACATGAAACTGTTGACTCTTCCTTTGGAAATTACTGGACGTGGAAATCCAAAACGACATTTTGTATAAAACTTTTCCTTTGACTTGTATTTCCGTCGACAGTATTTGCCACATCGATGAGTTTGAAACCGTAAAACTTGTTGTCTTAAGGTATTTTCTTCTCCTGTTTTTGGAATACCACATGTAACATAGTCTTCAATGAAAGATAAAACAGTCTCATCAGAATCAGTTCCAAATTTAGGTGCATCCTTGATCCATAAAAGCATATGTATATGAGGAGCACCTCTAGCTTGGTACTCCTTTCTCCAAAAGAAATCAATAACTTCTCCAAGAGGTGGGTTGTTTTTATTGCAGATAAAAGACATCATAGCTTGAAACCTATGATTAAAATATCTGCACACATTTACAGGATCCAAGGAACACAGTTCTCCAGCTGTCTTGAATTGAATGTTTTTAATATTTGAATTTGCTTCTCGAAGAAATTCAAGTAAATCGTCCCATGCGTATTCAGCACAGCTTAGCGTAACAAACCATGTAGGGGTTCCTAAGTTCCTTAACATACATTTAAGTTCTCCATGACGACGATACCAATACTCATTAGTACCACGTTGACACGCCATCAAATTAATCAATTGAGATTCTAAATGATCGTCTCTCTGTTGTACTTTGTCCATGAATTCCTTTGCAGAAACATGTTGAAGATGAACTCCTGTTTTTAATATGTGGCTCACTGCATATGAAAGTCCAGACAAGTCACTTTCAAACAAAAGATGAAATATATATGGAATACATTGTCGAAATCTTGGATCTTCTGAGTACAATCTTGTTGTACGATATTCTGACGCTGGAATCTGCACTGGTCGTTCATCATATCGTCCACCTTTTCCAGTGGGGAAGAGCTGTGGAAAACAACGAGCTTCCAAACTTCTTTCCCAAACACTCATAGGAGTTCCCTTCGCTTTCTTCATTTGGAATAATTCAATAGTATTTCCAATCACTTCCTTTGAATGTAAAGGATGTACACTATAATGTTCATAAATGTCTTCACTTTTGGAGATGTCCACTTTTTCAATTTGGCCACTTGAAATTTCGCTATCATCTCCTAAAACTATTTCTTCTTCTTCCACATACACATTTTTGTAATAAAGATTGTTTTTTATGAGATATAACGTAGCCTTTTGCACTTTGGTGACATCTACTAATTCTTGCCATATTTTCTGACTCTTCGTAGGAACACCATTAACTAGAATAACTACAGGTTCAGTTTCCTCTTTCTCTACACCAATAGTTTCAATATGTTTCTTTAAATCTAAAGGTAAATGCACAACTCTTCCTTTTAATCCTCTTTGTAAATCTGTGGAGGCAACTTACCTGTTTTAGGCTCCATACGAACAATAGCCTGAAACGGGTGCACAGATTGAATCAGAATGGACTCATACATATTTAAATCTACCAGTTCTGGAGGAATATCTACCAACTCTAGGTTATTATGTACAGCTCTAGCTGGCATTTTGTTCTCCTCTAATTTGCTATAACAATATTTACAAATACGTTGATCACTACCCAACTCAAAGCAATCTTCCACCAACAAATAAGCTCCAAATTCCTTCCACTTATCATTGTTTTCTTTTTCACTTTTTAAATACAGATCAACATTCCTAGTTTGATTTCTATAGTGAGTACGTCGACAACAAATACAAACATAGTTTGGTGTTTCACAACAAATTACCTTAAACTTGTAATTTCTTCTACAAACTTCTCAGTACTACTATCTTCCACCTCTTCTTCAACACCTACACTTATCAAACTCTCACTTTCTCTACACTCCTCTTCAGGACAAAAGAAATGAAACTCTATATCATCACAAACTTTTTTTACATCCGATACTGACCCATGCAAAAGAGCAGTGTTTAAGTCACTTAAAATTATTGCAGGACTTTTTACATAGTACAATCTTCTTACTAACTTCCGCATTGCAGAGTGATGTACTGCTAACATTCTCAAATGATGAAAAACACTTTGACACACTTTTCTAGAAAGACAAGCCAGAGAATGACCTTGCAAACCAGTATTTTTTCTCACTTTACAAGGATCTAGTCCTTGCAACATCTTAATCTTTTGTTTAATACTTTTTTACTATACTCTCGTAAGAAATTTTGTAAAATATCAATAGACTCCTGTCATATACTACAAATACTACTACAATCCCAAGTATACACTGGGGCTTTAGAACGTCTCCCTAGAATTTCATCAGCTATTACTTCTTCCACATTTCTAGGAACCATCTTTTCTTTTGCAATTGCACAACCGTTCTTCACTTCATAAGCACGACCACTGGTATCAACTGCGTGAACTAATGTATTGTTTTGAAAATAGCTCTCTTCATTAAAAAAAGGCTCTGAACTTAAAGTGTGCTTCCATTCACCCCAAAACCTTTTACAAAAGTTAGTTCTGTTAATTAGTCTCTTCTTTTTACTTTTGTCCTTCATAGAATGCATTGGTTTATCTAATGTTCGCATTCTGTTTAAAAACTAAAACGAACAATTTTCTTTTTATTTCAAAAGCCTTTTCGACTATAGTTTCAATCAGTTTTTTCTTTTTATAAAATGCAGATCTTCTTTTATATTTCTTGCCATGTTTCAATAAATTTTGTAGTACTCTACTTTTATACATACGTTTCCTTATATCATAAAATTGATTCATCCTTCTTTCAGCATAGATTGTTTTATCAGAACGTGATTTGCCATTAATTTGTCCATTTTTCATTTCATTCTTCTTTGTTCTAGAACTATTCTTTCTATTTTCTACATTGTCAAAACCCTTTCTAGTCCTTGAAAGTCTTTTAATAAATTCCTTTGTTATCTTACCGCAAGACTTTTTCTTTTTTGCCACATGTTGTAGTTCATCTAATTCCTGCTGTTGTCTTTTCTTTAAATAGTATTGTTTCTTTTCTTGTTTTCTGTTTTTTTTGTCATGGTAAGTCTTTCTTAATAATAATGAAGAATATCTGAAAAAAAGAATATTTAAAATGAATTTAATATTATTAAAATAATTATATGGAAATATACTATTCTATTACTAAAGAAACACCTTCTATTTAAAAGCTACAAACAAGTGCATATAGGGTTTTCGGAATATATTCACAATTACACATCAGCTGTAAAATAAGTGAAGAGAGGTGTAGAAAAAGAAATGCAGCAGTAATGTCTGAATGATTACAGTACTAAATATCTAGTGCCTGCATCATTGTAAGACTGCATAACAACTCTTTTGGTGTTTTTATAATTACTAATTGTTTTAGTCTAATCAAAACCTTAAACAAATTCTTTGATTTCATTCCCCTTTCCGCTAGGAAGACGGTCGCAGTGGCACTGATCCTCTCACGCCTAGACTATTGTAATAGTCTTCTGCAGGAGTCAATAAATCCACGCTTAAGAGTCTTCAGATGGTCCAGCATGCAGCAGCCCGCCTAGTTTTGAAACTTCCTCGTAGGTCATCAGCATCGGAGGCGCTACAAACTCTTCATTGGCTGCCTCTACATAAGAGAATTTTATTTAAAATCCTCTTAATCACTTTTAGAGCAGTAGCAAGAATTGGTCCAGTGTATCTTTCAGCTAGATTTTCCCCATACACCACAGCTAGGACCCTCAGATCTTCCTCGGCAAACCTCCTTAAGCCTCCATGCTTTAGATACAAATCCAAGGGAGGGAAATCGGTAGCCTCCCTAGGAACCAAAGCATGGAATCTCATGCCAGCTCAACTGAGGCTCGTGAAAACAGAAACTCAGTTTAGGAAGGCACTGAAGACTTGGATCTATGGAGCCCCGGATGATTTCTGCCGATCGCTCATATAGGGATTTACTACTCTCGGCTTAGTTTGATTCTCACCCGCTTAGCGCCAGGATGCTCCTTCCAGAGTGATAGTTGCGCTTTATAAGTACCCAATTTAAATTCAAATGAGACGGGTGCAGAAATTTCCAATAGAGATGGAGAAATAAGTAACAGTAATGCAAAAGAAGCAACAGAGCTGCAAAAAGAGGCAATTGAGGTACAGAAAAAGGCAAGAGAACTGCAAAAAGAGGCAAGAAAGCTGCAGAAATAGGCAAAAAAGGAACTGAAAGAGGGAACAGATGGGCAGAATGATGCAAGAGAGGTGCAGAAAGAGAGGAGAAGGGTGCAGAAAAAGGGAAGAGGGATGGAGAAATTTAAAACAAAGGTACAGGAAGAACACAAAGCAGTGCAGAAAGAACAAACATAGGTTTACAAAGAGGAAAGATGGCTACATAAAAAGGCAAGTGAAGTGCAGAACGAAGCAAAAGAGGTGCAAAAAGAAGCAACAGAACTGTAAAAAGAGACATCAAGAGTGCATAAAGAGGTAGGAGATGTGCAGAATGAGGCAAGAGGGTTACACAATGAGGCAGATGGGGTGCAGAAACAGGAACAGAACTGCAGAAAGAAACAACAGAGGTTGTGAAAGACGCACAAAGGGTGCACAAACAGACAAAGCAACAGTTGTGCCTGGGTGATTATGTAACACCTCGGCAATTGCATAACTGCAGGGATAATGTCTGGGGATTTACATGACTACATAGCAAGTGACTGGGTGATTTTGTAAGTGCATGGGTACTTCTTGGATAATTGCAGGACTACTGAGGTAGAGCCTGAGTAACTAAAAGACTCCAAAAGTAGTGACTGGATGATTTCATAACAGCATAACTACTGGCTGAGTGATTACAAGAGTAGAAAGATAGTGCCTCCGTTATTGAAGGAGTGCAACAGTAGTGCCTGGGTGATTATATAACTGCATGCATTATACCTTAGTGATTGCATAAGTGCATAGATAGTACCTAAATCATTGCATCTGTGCAACAGCAATGGCTGAGTGATTAGAGCACTGCATATGTTGTTCCTGCATCATTGTAAGACTGCATGGCGAGTACTTGGGTGTTTTTATAAGTGCATGACAGTTGGGCCTAGCCAAATATAAAGCCGCACACTATTACCTGACTCAACTATGTGTCCCCATATTGTTAAAAGCACACATACATATCTGTCTACCTTCCCAAATCATCATGATATCTAAAAGAAATATATATTCAATATTTCGGAAATATAGGAAAATCTAGAAACTGAGACATGTACTACATCTGCATGAGTGATTCCAAAACTCCGTAGGTAGTGCTTGGGTGATTGAGAGCAAGGGTAGTCACTGGAGTTTTGCAGGAGAAGATAGATAGTGGCTAGCTAATTGCCTGAGTGCATACATACACATTGACTGCATGGTTAAGTATATAAATAGCACCTGAAGGGATCGATGAGTCATTGAGTACTGCTTAGGTAAATAGACGAATGCAAGAGAAGGGCATGGGTGATTCTACGACTGCAAGGGTAGTGTATAGGTTATTACATGACTGCATAGGTACAACCTGCATGATTGCATGACTGTAGGGAAAGTACATAACTAGACCCTGGATAATGACATGCTTGCAAGGCTAATTTCTGGAGGATTACTGAAGTACATAGCAAGTGAGTGGATGATTTTATAAGTTCATGAGTACTGCCTGGATGCTTAGTGAACTATTAAGATAGTGCCTGACCGATTACAGGAGTGCAAAGGTAGTGACTGGTTGATTTTAAAACTACATGAGTAATGATTGAGTGATTCCACAAGTACAAGAAAAGTGCATATGTGATTGAAAGAGAAGAAAGGCATTAAAGGAGTACATGGGTAACACCTCGGCGATGCCTAGCTGCAGGGAAAATGTCTGGGGATTTACATGACTACATAGCAAGTGACTGGGTGATTTTGTAAGTGCATGGGTACTTCTTGGATAATTGCAGGACTACTGAGGTAGAGCCTGAGTAAATAAAAGACTCCAAAAGTAGTGACTGGATGATTTCATAGCAGCATAACTACTGGCTGAGTCATTACAAGAGTAGAAAGATAGTGCCTCTGTGATTGAAGGAGTGCAACAGTAGTGCATGGGTGATTATATAACTGCATGAGTTATACCTTAGTGATTGCATAAGTGCATAGATAGTGCCTAAATGATTGCATCTGTGCAACAGTAATGGCTGAGTGATTAGAGCACTGCATATGTTGTGCCTGCATCATTGTAAGAGTGCATGGCGAGTACTTGGGTGTTTTTAAAAGTGCATGACAGTTGGGCCTAGCCAAATATAAAGCTGCACACTATTACATGACTCAACTATAAGTGTCCCCATATTGTTAAAAGCACACATACATATCTGTCTACCTTCCCAAATCATCTTGATATCTAAAAGAAATATATATTCAATATTTCTGAAATATAGGAAAAGTTAGAAACTGAGACATGTACTACATCTGCCTGAGTGATTCCAAAACTCCGTAGGTAGTGCTTGGGTGATTGAGAGCAAGGGTAGTCACTGGATTTTTGCAGGAGAAGATAGATAGTGGCTGACTAATTGCCTGAGTGCATACATACACATTGACTGCATAGTTAAGTGTATAAATAGCACCTGAAGGGATCAATGAGTCATTGAGCACTGCCTAGGTAAATAGACGAATGCTAGAGAAGGGCATGGGTGATTCTACGACTGCAAGGGTAGTGTCTAGGTTATTAGATGACTGCATAGGTACAGCCTGCATGATTGCATGACTGTAGGGAAAGTACATTACTAGACCCTAGATAATGACATGCTTGCAAGGCTAATTTTTGGAAGATTACTGTAGTACATAGCAAGTGAGTGGATGATTTTATAAGTTCATGAGTACCGCCTGGATGCTTAGTGAACTATTAAGATGGTGCCTGACCGATTACAGGAATGCAAAGGTAGTGACTGGGTGATTTTAAAACTACATGAGTAATAATTGGCTGATTCCATAAGTACAAGAAAATGCATATGTGATTGAAAGAGAAGAAAGGGATTAAAGGAGTACATGGGTAACACCTCGGCGATTGCATAACTGCAGGGATAATGTCTGAGGATTTACATGACTACATGGCAAGTGACTGTGTGATTTTGTAAGTGCATGGGTACTTCTTGGATAATTGCAGGACTACTGAGGTAGAGCCTGAGTAACTAAAAGACTCCAAAAGTAGTGACTGGATGATTTCATAACAGCATAACTACTGGCTGAGTGATTACAAGAGTAGAAAGATAGTGCCTCCGTGATTGAAGGAGTGTAACAGTAGTGCATGGGTGATTATATAACTGCATGAGTTATACCTTAGTGATTGCATAAGTGCACAGATAGTGCCTAAATGATTGCATCTGTGCAAGAGCAATGGCTGAGTGATTAGAGCACTGCATATGTTGTTCATGCATCATTGTAAGACTGCATGGCGAGTACTTGGGGTTTTTATAAGTGCATGACAGTTGGGCCTAGCCACATATAAAGCCGCACACTATTATATGACTCAACTATAAGTGTCCCATATTGTTAAAAGCACACATACATATGTGTCTACCTTCCCAAACCATCATGATATCTAAAAGAAATATATATTCAATATTTCTGAAATATAGGAAAACCTAGAAACTGAGACATGTACTACATCTGCCTAAGTGATTCCAAAACTCAGTAGGTAGTGCTTGGGTGATTGAGAGCAAGGGTAGTCACTGGATTTTTGCAAGAGAAGATGGATAGTGGCTAGCTAATTGCCTGAGTGCATACATACACATTGACTGCAAGGATAAGTGTATAAATAGCACCTGAAGGGATCGATGAGTCATTGAGTACTGCCTAGGTGAATAGACGAATGCAAGAGAAGTGCATGGGTGATTCTACGACTGCAAGGGTAGTGTATAGGTTATTACATGACTGCATAGGTACAGCCTGCATGATTGCATGATGGTAGGGAAAGTACATTACTAGACCCTGGATAATGACATGCTTGCAAGGCTAATTTCTGGAGGATTACTGAAGTACATAGCAAGTGAGTGGATGATTTTATAAGTTCATGAGTACCGCCTGGATGCTTAGTGAACTATTAAGATGGTGCCTGACCGATTACAGGAGTGCAAAGGTAGTGACTGGGTGATTTTAAAACTACATGAGTAATGATTGACTGATTCCATAAGTACAAGAAAAGTGTATATGTGATTGAAAGAGAAGAAAGGGATTTAAAGAGAACATGGGTAACACCTCGGCGATTGCATAACTGCAGGGATAATGTCTGGGGATTTACATGACTACATAGCAAGTGACTGTGTGATTTTGTAAGTGCATGGGTACTTCTTGGATAATTGAAGGACTACTGAGGTAGAGCCTGAGTAAATAAAAGACTCCAAAAGTAGTGACTGGATGATTTCATAACAGCATAACTACTGGCTGAGTGATTACAAGAGTAGAAAGATAGTGCCTCCGTGATTGAAGGAGTGTAACAGTAGTGCATAGGTGATTATATAACTGCATGAGTTATACCTTAGTGATTGCTTAAGTGCACAGATAGTACCTAAATGATTGCATCTGTACAACAGCAATGGCTAAGTGATTAGAGCACTGCATATGTTGTGCCTGCATCATTGTAAGACTGCATGGCGAGTACTTGGGTGTTTTTATAAGTGCATAACAGTTGGGCCTAGCCAAATATAAAGCAGCACACTATTACATGACTCAACTATAAGTGTCCCCATATTGTTAAAAGCACACATTACAAGGATCTAGTCCTTGCAACATCTTAATCTTTTGTTTAATACTTTTTTTACTATACTCTCGTAAGAAATTTTGTAAAATATCAATAGACTCCTGTCATATACTACAAATACTACTACAATCCCAAGTATACACTGGGGCTTTAGAACGTCTCCCTAGAATTTCATCAGCTATTACTTCTTCCACATTTCTAGGAACCATCTTTTCTTTTGCAATTGCACAACCGTTCTTCACTTCATAAGCACGACCACTGGTATCAACTGCGTGAACTAATGTATTGTTTTGAAAATAGCTCTCTTCATTAAAAAAAGGCTCTGAACTTAAAGTGTGCTTCCATTCACCCCAAAACCTTTTACAAAAGTTAGTTCTGTTAATTAGTCTCTTCTTTTTACTTTTGTCCTTCATAGAATGCATTGGTTTATCTAATGTTCGCATTCTGTTTAAAAACTAAAACGAACAATTTTCTTTTTATTTCAAAAGCCTTTTCGACTATAGTTTCAATCAGTTTTTTCTTTTTATAAAATGCAGATCTTCTTTTATATTTCTTGCCATGTTTCAATAAATTTTGTAGTACTCTACTTTTATACATACGTTTCCTTATATCATAAAATTGATTCATCCTTCTTTCAGCATAGATTGTTTTATCAGAACGTGATTTGCCATTAATTTGTCCATTTTTCATTTCATTCTTCTTTGTTCTAGAACTATTCTTTCTATTTTCTACATTGTCAAAACCCTTTCTAGTCCTTGAAAGTCTTTTAATAAATTCCTTTGTTATCTTACCGCAAGACTTTTTCTTTTTTGCCACATGTTGTAGTTCATCTAATTCCTGCTGTTGTCTTTTCTTTAAATAGTATTGTTTCTTTTCTTGTTTTCTGTTTTTTTTGTCATGGTAAGTCTTTCTTAATAATAATGAAGAATATCTGAAAAAAAGAATATTTAAAATGAATTTAATATTATTAAAATAATTATATGGAAATATACTATTCTATTACTAAAGAAACACCTTCTATTTAAAAGCTACAAACAAGTGCATATAGGGTTTTCGGAATATATTCACAATTACACATCAGCTGTAAAATAAGTGAAGAGAGGTGTAGAAAAAGAAATGCAGCAGTAATGTCTGAATGATTACAGTACTAAATATCTAGTGCCTGCATCATTGTAAGACTGCATAACAACTCTTTTGGTGTTTTTATAATTACTAATTGTTTTAGTCTAATCAAAACCTTAAACAAATTCTTTGATTTCATTCCCCTTTCCGCTAGGAAGACGGTCGCAGTGGCACTGATCCTCTCACGCCTAGACTATTGTAATAGTCTTCTGCAGGGGTCAATAAATCCACGCTTAAGAGTCTTCAGATGGTCCAGCATGCAGCAGCCCGCCTAGTTTTGAAACTTCCTCGTAGGTCATCAGCATCGGAGGCGCTACAAACTCTTCATTGGCTGCCTCTACATAAGAGAATTTTATTTAAAATCCTCTTAATCACTTTTAGAGCAGTAGCAAGAATTGGTCCAGTGTATCTTTCAGCTAGATTTTCCCCATACACCACAGCTAGGACCCTCAGATCTTCCTCGGCAAACCTCCTTAAGCCTCCATGCTTTAGATACAAATCCAAGGGAGGGAAATCGGTAGCCTCCCTAGGAACCAAAGCATGGAATCTCATGCCAGCTCAACTGAGGCTCGTGAAAACAGAAACTCAGTTTAGGAAGGCACTGAAGACTTGGATCTATGGAGCCCCGGATGATTTCTGCCGATCGCTCATATAGGGATTTACTACTCTCGGCTTAGTTTGATTCTCACCCGCTTAGCGCCAGGATGCTCCTTCCAGAGTGATAGTTGCGCTTTATAAGTACCCAATTTAAATTCAAATGAGACGGGTGCAGAAATTTCCAATAGAGATGGAGAAATAAGTAACAGTAATGCAAAAGAAGCAACAGAGCTGCAAAAAGAGGCAATTGAGGTACAGAAAAAGGCAAGAGAACTGCAAAAAGAGGCAAGAAAGCTGCAGAAATAGGCAAAAAGGAACTGAAAGAGGGAACAGATGGGCAGAATGATGCAAGAGAGGTGCAGAAAGAGAGGAGAAGGGTGCAGAAAAAGGGAAGAGGGATGGAGAAATTTAAAACAAAGGTACAGGAAGAACACAAAGCAGTGCAGAAAGAACAAACATAGGTTTACAAAGAGGAAAGATGGCTACATAAAAAGGCAAGTGAAGTGCAGAACGAAGCAAAAGAGGTGCAAAAAGAAGCAACAGAACTGTAAAAAGAGACATCAAGAGTGCATAAAGAGGTAGGAGATGTGCAGAATGAGGCAAGAGGGTTACACAATGAGGCAGATGGGGTGCAGAAACAGGAACAGAACTGCAGAAAGAAACAACAGAGGTTGTGAAAGACGCACAAAGGGTGCACAAACAGACAAAGCAACAGTTGTGCCTGGGTGATTATGTAACACCTCGGCAATTGCATAACTGCAGGGATAATGTCTGGGGATTTACATGACTACATAGCAAGTGACTGGGTGATTTTGTAAGTGCATGGGTACTTCTTGGATAATTGCAGGACTACTGAGGTAGAGCCTGAGTAACTAAAAGACTCCAAAAGTAGTGACTGGATGATTTCATAACAGCATAACTACTGGCTGAGTGATTACAAGAGTAGAAAGATAGTGCCTCCGTTATTGAAGGAGTGCAACAGTAGTGCCTGGGTGATTATATAACTGCATGCATTATACCTTAGTGATTGCATAAGTGCATAGATAGTACCTAAATCATTGCATCTGTGCAACAGCAATGGCTGAGTGATTAGAGCACTGCATATGTTGTTCCTGCATCATTGTAAGACTGCATGGCGAGTACTTGGGTGTTTTTATAAGTGCATGACAGTTGGGCCTAGCCAAATATAAAGCCGCACACTATTACCTGACTCAACTATGTGTCCCCATATTGTTAAAAGCACACATACATATCTGTCTACCTTCCCAAATCATCATGATATCTAAAAGAAATATATATTCAATATTTCGGAAATATAGGAAAATCTAGAAACTGAGACATGTACTACATCTGCATGAGTGATTCCAAAACTCCGTAGGTAGTGCTTGGGTGATTGAGAGCAAGGGTAGTCACTGGAGTTTTGCAGGAGAAGATAGATAGTGGCTAGCTAATTGCCTGAGTGCATACATACACATTGACTGCATGGTTAAGTATATAAATAGCACCTGAAGGGATCGATGAGTCATTGAGTACTGCTTAGGTAAATAGACGAATGCAAGAGAAGGGCATGGGTGATTCTACGACTGCAAGGGTAGTGTATAGGTTATTACATGACTGCATAGGTACAACCTGCATGATTGCATGACTGTAGGGAAAGTACATAACTAGACCCTGGATAATGACATGCTTGCAAGGCTAATTTCTGGAGGATTACTGAAGTACATAGCAAGTGAGTGGATGATTTTATAAGTTCATGAGTACTGCCTGGATGCTTAGTGAACTATTAAGATAGTGCCTGACCGATTACAGGAGTGCAAAGGTAGTGACTGGTTGATTTTAAAACTACATGAGTAATGATTGAGTGATTCCACAAGTACAAGAAAAGTGCATATGTGATTGAAAGAGAAGAAAGGCATTAAAGGAGTACATGGGTAACACCTCGGCGATGCCTAACTGCAGGGAAAATGTCTGGGGATTTACATGACTACATAGCAAGTGACTGGGTGATTTTGTAAGTGCATGGGTACTTCTTGGATAATTGCAGGACTACTGAGGTAGAGCCTGAGTAAATAAAAGACTCCAAAAGTAGTGACTGGATGATTTCATAGCAGCATAACTACTGGCTGAGTCATTACAAGAGTAGAAAGATAGTGCCTCTGTGATTGAAGGAGTGCAACAGTAGTGCATGGGTGATTATATAACTGCATGAGTTATACCTTAGTGATTGCATAAGTGCATAGATAGTGCCTAAATGATTGCATCTGTGCAACAGTAATGGCTGAGTGATTAGAGCACTGCATATGTTGTGCCTGCATCATTGTAAGAGTGCATGGCGAGTACTTGGGTGTTTTTAAAAGTGCATGACAGTTGGGCCTAGCCAAATATAAAGCTGCACACTATTACATGACTCAACTATAAGTGTCCCCATATTGTTAAAAGCACACATACATATCTGTCTACCTTCCCAAATCATCTTGATATCTAAAAGAAATATATATTCAATATTTCTGAAATATAGGAAAAGTTAGAAACTGAGACATGTACTACATCTGCCTGAGTGATTCCAAAACTCCGTAGGTAGTGCTTGGGTGATTGAGAGCAAGGGTAGTCACTGGATTTTTGCAGGAGAAGATAGATAGTGGCTGACTAATTGCCTGAGTGCATACATACACATTGACTGCATAGTTAAGTGTATAAATAGCACCTGAAGGGATCAATGAGTCATTGAGCACTGCCTAGGTAAATAGACGAATGCTAGAGAAGGGCATGGGTGATTCTACGACTGCAAGGGTAGTGTCTAGGTTATTAGATGACTGCATAGGTACAGCCTGCATGATTGCATGACTGTAGGGAAAGTACATTACTAGACCCTAGATAATGACATGCTTGCAAGGCTAATTTTTGGAAGATTACTGTAGTACATAGCAAGTGAGTGGATGATTTTATAAGTTCATGAGTACCGCCTGGATGCTTAGTGAACTATTAAGATGGTGCCTGACCGATTACAGGAATGCAAAGGTAGTGACTGGGTGATTTTAAAACTACATGAGTAATAATTGGCTGATTCCATAAGTACAAGAAAATGCATATGTGATTGAAAGAGAAGAAAGGGATTAAAGGAGTACATGGGTAACACCTCGGCGATTGCATAACTGCAGGGATAATGTCTGAGGATTTACATGACTACATAGCAAGTGACTGTGTGATTTTGTAAGTGCATGGGTACTTCTTGGATAATTGCAGGACTACTGAGGTAGAGCCTGAGTAACTAAAAGACTCCAAAAGTAGTGACTGGATGATTTCATAACAGCATAACTACTGGCTGAGTGATTACAAGAGTAGAAAGATAGTGCCTCCGTGATTGAAGGAGTGTAACAGTAGTGCATGGGTGATTATATAACTGCATGAGTTATACCTTAGTGATTGCATAAGTGCACAGATAGTGCCTAAATGATTGCATCTGTGCAAGAGCAATGGCTGAGTGATTAGAGCACTGCATATGTTGTTCATGCATCATTGTAAGACTGCATGGCGAGTACTTGGGGTTTTTATAAGTGCATGACAGTTGGGCCTAGCCACATATAAAGCCGCACACTATTATATGACTCAACTATAAGTGTCCCATATTGTTAAAAGCACACATACATATGTGTCTACCTTCCCAAACCATCATGATATCTAAAAGAAATATATATTCAATATTTCTGAAATATAGGAAAACCTAGAAACTGAGACATGTACTACATCTGCCTAAGTGATTCCAAAACTCAGTAGGTAGTGCTTGGGTGATTGAGAGCAAGGGTAGTCACTGGATTTTTGCAAGAGAAGATGGATAGTGGCTAGCTAATTGCCTGAGTGCATACATACACATTGACTGCAAGGATAAGTGTATAAATAGCACCTGAAGGGATCGATGAGTCATTGAGTACTGCCTAGGTGAATAGACGAATGCAAGAGAAGTGCATGGGTGATTCTACGACTGCAAGGGTAGTGTATAGGTTATTACATGACTGCATAGGTACAGCCTGCATGATTGCATGATGGTAGGGAAAGTACATTACTAGACCCTGGATAATGACATGCTTGCAAGGCTAATTTCTGGAGGATTACTGAAGTACATAGCAAGTGAGTGGATGATTTTATAAGTTCATGAGTACCGCCTGGATGCTTAGTGAACTATTAAGATGGTGCCTGACCGATTACAGGAGTGCAAAGGTAGTGACTGGGTGATTTTAAAACTACATGAGTAATGATTGACTGATTCCATAAGTACAAGAAAAGTGTATATGTGATTGAAAGAGAAGAAAGGGATTTAAAGAGAACATGGGTAACACCTCGGCGATTGCATAACTGCAGGGATAATGTCTGGGGATTTACATGACTACATAGCAAGTGACTGTGTGATTTTGTAAGTGCATGGGTACTTCTTGGATAATTGAAGGACTACTGAGGTAGAGCCTGAGTAAATAAAAGACTCCAAAAGTAGTGACTGGATGATTTCATAACAGCATAACTACTGGCTGAGTGATTACAAGAGTAGAAAGATAGTGCCTCCGTGATTGAAGGAGTGTAACAGTAGTGCATAGGTGATTATATAACTGCATGAGTTATACCTTAGTGATTGCTTAAGTGCACAGATAGTACCTAAATGATTGCATCTGTACAACAGCAATGGCTAAGTGATTAGAGCACTGCATATGTTGTGCCTGCATCATTGTAAGACTGCATGGCGAGTACTTGGGTGTTTTTATAAGTGCATAACAGTTGGGCCTAGCCAAATATAAAGCAGCACACTATTACATGACTCAACTATAAGTGTCCCCATATTGTTAAAAGCACACATACATATGGGTCTACCTTTTCAAATCATCATGATATCTAAAAGAAATAAATATACAATATTTCTGAAATATAGGAAAACCTAGAAACTGAGACATGTACTACATCTGCCTGAGTGATTCCAAAACTCCGTAGGTAGTGCTTGGGTGATTGTATGAGAGCAAGGGTAGTCACTGGATTTTTGTAGGAGAAGATAGATAGTGGCTAGCTAATTGCCTGAGTGCATACATACACATTGACTGCATGGTTAAGTGTATAAATAGCACCTGAAGGGATCGATGAGTCATTGAGTACTGCCTAGGTAAATATACGAATGCAAGAGAAGGGCATGGGTGATTGTACGACTGCAAAGGTAGTGCTTGGGTGATTGGCAGAGTGCATGGGTAGTGCCTGGGTGATTTCATAAGTGCTTGTGTAGTAGCGGAGTGATTTCATGAGTGCTTGGATATTAACTGGGTGATTGGAGAAATGCATGGGTACTGCATGTGTGATTGCATCAGTGCATGGGTAATGCTTGGGTTATTGCATGAGTAGATGGGTACTGCTTGGGTGATTGGGAGAGTGCATGGGTAGTGCCTGGGTGATTTCATAAGTGCTTGGGTAGTGGCGGAGTGATTTCATGAGTGCTTGGATACTAACTGGGTGATTGCAGAATTGCATGGGTACTGAATGTGTGATTGCATAAGTGCATGGGTAATGCTTGGGTTATTGCATGAGTCCATGGGTAGTGTTTGTGTGATTGGGAGAGTGCATGAGTAGTGCCTGGGTGATTTTATAAGTGCTTGGGTAGTGGCGGAGTGATTTCATGAGTGCTTGGTTACTAACTGGGTGATTGGAGAATATGGAATCAGTCAATCATTACTCATGTAGTTTTAAAATCACCCAGTCACTACCTTTGCACTCCTGTAATCGGTCAGGCAGCCTCTTAATAGTTCACTAAGCATACAGATAACTGTATAAATACAATCTGAAGACGTAGATGAGTCATTACGTATTACCTAGTTGAGTAGATAAGTGCAACATGCCTGCAAGGGTAATATGTGGTGGTTTACTTTTGAACTACATCTTCACCATTCTATCTAAAAATATGCGACATCATTAAACTATACCTTTCAACAGACTTAAAAAAGAAGGCTAATTAACAACACATTTTATGAGCATTTTTAAAACCACACTTTTATTCTGCATCTTCACCTTTATATCTAAAATTATGCGGCATCATTCAACTATACCTTTGTTCAGACTAGAAAAAAGAAGCCTAATTAACAACACCTTATATCTGCATTGTTTAAACCACTGTTTTGTGCTGCATCTTCATCTTTTTCTCTAAAATTATGTGGCATCATTTAACTATACCTTATTCCAGACTAGAAAAAAGAAACCTAATTAATAATACCTTATATGACCACCCTAGAAAGCACACTTTTGTGATGCATCTTCACCATTCTATCTAAAAATATGTGGCATCATTTAACTTTACCTTTGTACAAACTAGAAAAAAGAAACGTAATTAATAACACCTTATATGAACATCTTTCAAACTACACAGTTGTCCTGTATCTTTACCAAACTATCTAAAATTATGCGGCATCATTCAACTATACTGTGATGCATCTTCACCATTCCATCTAAAAATATGTGTCATCATTTAACTTTACCTTTGTACAAACTAGAAAAAGAACCATAATTAATAACACCTTATATGAACATCTTTCAAACTGCACAGTTGTGCTGCATCTTTACCAAACTATCTAAAATTATGCGGCATCATTCAACTATACCTTTGTAGAGACAACAAAAAAGAAGCCTAATTAATTACACCTTATATGAACATCTTTCAAACTACACATTTGTGCTGCGTCTTCAACAAACTATCTAAAATTATGCGGCATCATTCAACTATACCTTTGTACAGACTAAAAAAAGAAGCCTAATTAATAACATCTTATATGAACATCAGTAATCCATCTTAAAAATACACATATTACTCTACAGACTCTTTTTTAAACAACATTTAAGTACAATAAAACAAACTACAATATACATCTCTACATTTAATAATATATTTCAAATAACACACTTTTTGAATAATGTTAAAAGTTTAAAAATAAACCTCACAAATTTATAACTCACCTTGCAAATAAATGTGTTGAATTTAAAATCTCACAAACTTACAGGATTTTCTTTTACGCACAATCAATTTAATGCACCAGACTCAGCAAGGTAAAACCAGTAATGGCAAAGTTTCCCTCTCTTTCTCCACACAAATACACATAACTAACAAATCACATTGCTTCCTAGATTTTTTCAAATTGTAAAACACATTTCTATTGGTTACACATAATAACCCTTAGCAACTGACTTCTAAAGGTGCCTAAACTGTTTCTACATTTTTTGGAAGTCGCGACCCCATCGTGCACCACCGCGATGGAGTTGCGAATTCATACGGGAGTTCAAAAAGATATAACAAATAAATTCAACACTATTTTTTAATTGAAAAACACTTCTAAAGATAGTACTGTCTTGGGAAATATCACTGTAAAAACATATTACTTATATATAAATTACAATTTCACATTTTAAAACCACAGTTAAATTTCAAGCCTTCCCCATTCTGCTTCATGCCAGTTTCCATAGTAACAGTTCATGGAACATTCAACTGAACTCACAGGTCACAAGTTCACCATATTTTCAAGTTCACCACACAATGTTGCAAATGCAAACAGCAGGTGTGGTTGACTTGGCAAAATATGATCTTATCCTTTCTTTTGTACCTTTCTAACATTTTTTACTAACCAATAAGAAATATGCTTTTAAAAAAAAGTAAAATGCACCCTATTTTTGAATGTAGAATGTTCTTAAATAGCCAATCAATTCTCTAATTTTTTTAAATTGCATCTTGTCCACCATTTTACATACCTCTCATTCTACCAACTGACTACCTCAGCTACAGACATTTTTTCATTACTTCCAGACATCCCTTCAAGATGCTTACAGTGTGGATTGTTGGGCACAGCTATGTTTTCTGGTGCAAAAGGTATGCTAAACGAAGAGGTATTGACAAAGACCTAGCTTTGCAAAATGTGGACATTAAATGGATTGGACAGAGAGGATTAAAGTGGCACCAATTGATGCCTTTGGTTAAAATCTTTTTGCATCTCCATCCCCTGACCTCATGATTGTGCACTGTGGTGGCAATGACCTAGGCACATTGACTGGAGTAGGTCTGGAAATGCTAATGAAGGACACCTTTGCACAATTGATGTTGCTTTTACCTCAAACTGTCTTTGTATACTCTAACATATGCCAAAGACAAAAATGGAAGTGGTCAAATCAATTTTGTCCACAGATTGAGAAAGCTAGAAAAATGTCAATAAAGCTGTTTCTGCTTACCTCAGAGACCATAGCATGGGCTCAATATATAACAACAATCTACGTTTTGATATGGATGACATCTACAGGAGTGATGGAGTACATTTCACAGATCAGGGAAACAGAGTCTTTCTCAACAACCTAAAGCTCTGCATCGGCACTTACATGTAGCTACAACAAAGTCACAATGAAAACAAGGGCTCTTTTTAGAGCCACCCTATAGCATAATACAGAATTTATATTTTTTGTTAAACATCTTTTTTTTAAAAATTGGGATTCGCGCACCCAGCGCGAAGTCACAAAACAAAAGCACAAACTCAATGTACTACAACACAACACACTTTTCAACTTTAAATATTACATTTTTTATATATATTTTTAATAAATCTATCAATTGTAATCTTGTCATTAACTTCAAGCACAAAAACTCTTTAAAACAACTTCACACACACAACACTACCTTCTATATTATATACTACTTAATTATATATTTAAGGTGAATTCGCGACGCCATCGCGATTACACGGGGGGCCGCGCTGAGCGCCGTGCTGGAGTCGAAAAAAAATCGATCCATTTCCATTATTTCGTATTTGCCCCGGGGACCCCATCCCCCGGGGCATGACCACACTTCTTTTTTTATTATATATTTTTGGAGGGGGGCCGCATGGCCCCCCTCCAAAAGGCCAATTATGGCCCCGGGGACCCCATCCCCCGGGCCTGGCCAGACTTCTTTTTCTGTTTAAATAATTTTGGAGGGGGGCCGCGTGGCCCCCCTCCTTAGGCCAATTATGGCCCCGGGGACCCCATCCCCCGGGGCCTGGCCTCTCCGTTGGGGACCGTGGGGGGAGCCCCAATACCCCCACGGTCCCAGCCGGCTCCACGCCTCCTGCAGGAGCCGGCATTGCTTTTGCACTAGGGGAGCTGCTAACATGCAGCTCCTCTTGTGCAAAAGCAATTCTGCTTCGGTTTTTGGAAGCAAGAGCTCCCGCCCTGCCATAGCAAACAGCAATGTCCCGGGGGTGGGCACCACAGGACATTGCAGGAGCTGGCCCTGGGGGGTGGCGGTCTCCAGGGCCATCAACGGCTCTAGGAGGGGGGCCCCCCTCCCATCGTTCCACATAGCCCCGGGGAGGTGGTGGTCCCCGGGGCTGCGGGGGACTGCGTGCCCCCCGCAAATTAACATTGAAGCCCTGGGGAGGTGGCGGTCCCCAGGGCTGCGGGGTCCCCCGTGGGCCCCCACTATATAAATTGGGATTGCCCCCGGGACCTGGCCCACCCAGGGGCTTAACAATAACGAAGCGCAGGAGCCCGCGCTTCGTTTTTTTAAAATTTTCTCTGCGGTATTCGCGCACCCTGCGCGACTTCATCCATTTTTTTTTTTTTAATGCTTTTTTTGGCCCCCCTCAGCAGGCTTAGGGGGTTTGGGTGTTTCTACCCTGCCCCCTTTTCTCGTTTTTTAATGTTTTTTTTCACTATTTTCTTGTGACTCGGTTACCGAGTCACAAGATGGCTGCCAACACTTCCTGGTTTGGAGTGTTGGCAGCCAATCAGAAGTCAGCTCGTGCCCGGGAGGGTTCGCGAACCCTCCTCGGTGCTCAGATATCGAAACTTTTCTTTTTCTAATTTCTCTGAAACTACTGAACGGATTTACACCATTTAACAAAAAGGGCTCTTTTTGAACTAAGACCTACCTTTTTGCCAAATTTGGTGTAATTCCGTTCAGCAGTTCGGGCTGTAGCTTTGTCTAAAGTTCCTATGGAAATTAACATGGGGAAAACGCGTTTTGGGACCCCCCTTTTTTCTCGGCCCCCGCTTGACAAATCACCCCGAAACTTTCAAAACAGGAGCTGACCGGAGCGCCCCACTGGTTTTGAAAATTTTGCGAAGATTCATCAAACGGCGCCAAAGATATTGGCAAAAGAAAAAACGCTATTTGAATAGAAACGAGGTCCTAACTATAACTACCTACTGGCGACCGCCAGTAGGTAATATACATATATATATATATATGCATATATATATACATATGTATATATATATATATATATATATATATATGTATATATATATATATATATATAAACACAAACTCCGTATTCCTTCCAGAAACCGGACGCCAACACAGGGACTCGTGCTCGATTTTAAAAGCTTTCAAAACCTTTATTCGCTCGTTGACGCGTTTCGCCAGGCTTGTTCACACAAACTTATACTTGGAACCCGCTGAGTGCTCCGCTTTGGTGAATAATTTAAATACGCGTTGCCACACGCGCTACGGAGGCACCCATTCACAAAGAGTTCGACAGCAGTCAGTGGCAATTTGGTGAATCTAATTTTTGCAGTCTGTCAGAACCGCCGCAACCCCAATAGTGAGCCACCCCCGCCACCTGGATTGGGACATTACAAAATGGACAAGCGCTTGAATCACGATGATAAGCGTCTGCGGGTAGGTGGTAAAGGAAGGGGAACACGCGGCCGAATGAGGGTCACTGAGTGATGTTACTTATGCAGCAACTAACTGTCATCATAATTTTCAATGTTTGCCCAAAACCATTGTGGAGAAACACCTACCAAAGGCAATAGAATATCAGGGGCAACAAAACGCATTGTTTTCAACTACATGCAAAGATGGCAGAGACTAATATAGACTATTTATTGTGAACTAATGGTCCTTCTTCTATGATTTCACCCAATAGGAGAGAGGCAAGCTGCTTTTGAACCAAAATGTGACATCAGCAAGCCATACAAACATTGATAAAGGCAAGGATGCCGAAACGCGTCTGTTTGGGCTAATAAATCTATACTTGGAACCCGCTGAGTGCTCCGCCTTTGGTGAATAATTTAAATACGCGTTGCCACACGCGCTACGGAGGCACCCATTCACAAAGAGTTCAACAGCAGTCAGTGGCAATTTGGTGAATCATATATATATATACATATATATATTTATGTATTTACCTTTGTACCCCAAGCACAGTCAAGCAGCCAGTCTGGTCCCAGGAAGGCAAGCCCGGCTCTCAGCCTACCACTGTAGGAGCAAACAAAAAAGAAAGCTAGAAGAATGTTCACATCCAAGGAGGCACCCACAAAGGTTTCATCGACTGATGCATACAACAGAAAATGGAAATTATGTAGTTACATATCCCTTTTATGGACCCGTGTGTTTGAGATGTGCATGAAGTGGAGGAAGGAGAAGGAGGAGGTTGGGGAAGATGTTTGTTTTTAGCTAGACCACTTGGCCACTGAGGAGGGGGAGCTGGACCCCTTATTTAGTAAACAATGGGATGATGAAATAGGTACTTAATGAGAAGAGTGAGGTATTTTGTTCTCTCAGGTGTTGGCAGTTGATGACTGAGCTCTGAGTTGTGGTACATGAAAAACATTCATATGCCTTGGAGAATATTTAGAATATATCCTTTATTTACATGCTACCTACAAATAAGAGAGTAACATACTATATTTTCTACAAGATATTATTTAGAGCCTGACAAGAATGCTCTCAGTAGCTTGCCTTAATCAATATATATATTGGAGTTTTATGTGTTGTACTGGACAGATCAGCGTCTGTCTCTGCTGGTCTTCGGAAACTCCCATGAAAGCCAGTTGCTAGTGCCAGTTATACTGCGTAAAAAACAATCAAATGAATAAATCAGGAGAACTGGGAATGGGAGCTCTATATCATAATCCCCATGACCATTCAATTTCAGTTTGGCTGTGGGAGAAATGTTGTTTACAGTCATCGAGTCTACCCCGCTCTCTAGTGTCAATGTCCTCCCAGGGCTCTTATTGGGTAATTGTTAGTCTGTCCTCGCTTTCTTCTCCTCTCGTACACAGGCAGGGCTTGTTCCGCAGATGAGCCATGCAGTGCTTCTCTTGACTGGATCCTGAAACTCTATTAAGACTGTTTAAAATGTATTCATGTACCTCGTAGCTGACTATGGCAGCCCCGTCAGAGATAACGTATACAATTCTCTCAACCTTGTTGGCTCCTCGCTATCTTTCTGTCTGCGTAATCCTTCGAGACCAAGCCATGATGCTTAGAGTATAAATGTTTTAGGTTCAGGGAAGCGAACACCTCACAGTTTCCCCTCATTAGCCCTTCGCTGTGCTCATCGGTGGTTTGCATAAACACACTCTCATAGGAATAATTATAAGCAGAAATGTCATCGCCGATCAGGGCGGCAAAATCTGACGCTCACGGTGCATTCTTTCTGCGTCTGCTCCTTGTTGCGAAAGCCGAAAGAGGAAATCTGAAATAATTGTTTGTTTAAAGAAATAATAGGCCTCATGCATAACAATCTACAGAGGTTGGGAAACTGCGCAAAAACACATTGGCAATCAAATCCTGCAAGTGAAATGAAACCGGGCGTTATTTTTTCAGTAAAAAGAGTAAGCAGTACCACACCCGCTCACCAGGACAGACATACAGACAGTCCATCTCCGAGGCATTTTCATGGAAGAGATTCTCCCGCATCCTAGATTAAGTAACCACCAGGAGGTCCGCTCTAGGGCTCCCTGTTATCTTGCAGATAAATTGGGGTTTCTGCAGTAGGAGCTGTTGTTTAGCGGTAACTACATTTCGCTTAAATCACTATTTCTCTGACAACATTGCTGGGCTACACTATAAAACGAGGTCTCTGTTTCCCTGAAAATGCTTCAGTTTGCTCTTACTTCAGGATCAGATTTTAATTGTATTTGTTCAGGACCTTGTTGTCTGTTTTAATATGCCAATTGATTTGGTGGAGTTTGTATTTGTATAAATACCTAGTTCATGCTGAAAAAATAATTAATGAATAAACACAGCACACACTAATTCAGGCAATGATTTAGTTTATTTCGCAGAGCTTTGGACAGCAGCAGCGAAATTAATTTTAATACAGCATGAATGCCCCGGTGGAAGATCACTGTGAGACCAGGATGCACTGCACCCCATTCTGCTTATAGCATCTGCTTATCAGTGTCTGATAATGAAAGGGATTCTTCTTATAACAAAACTCCACACATGAAAACTTTAAAAACTCCCTCAAAACTGAAAAGAATTGGAAGTAAACAAACACATTCTAATTCAGGGGTGTTACATAAAATGTCGGAGTGTGGAGACATTCATTTCAATTACCCGGATAAATTCACAACAGAAAGTACTTCAGCTATTTGTGTAAAAGTACATCAGATATGACGCCGGATTCCACTGTACAACTTACTAGGAACCCTCGGCCGACTGAACCTTCATTACCTGCTGAGAAGTGTAAAGGGGAGAAACAATACATTCGTTCCAATACTGTCATGAAACAATTTAATTCTCGGAAATGATCACTGACTCCGAATTCCAAGTTTTAGAGGTTTATTACAAAACCAAAAATAACTGAACATACAGACACCTCAGAACGAGGTTGCAGAAATACAAAGGCACTAATACAAAGTCCATCCTACGCACCAATCTAATTCGATATAGCATAAAGAAAATGAGCAACTCCAAAAATACTAAACAAGCAATAACTGCACCAACGTCTATACTAGTCTTCATTGAAATCTGTAAAGGAAATCTGTTAGTCTATCCCTACACTATTCTAAAGGGGCATCCCTACTTAACTTTGCCCAAGCAAGATCATGAAAAGGTGTCAGCTTGTGATGACTTCCTCAGAAGTGCACTCACGTTGTAAAAGACTGTCTAAGTCTCCATCCTAAGAATCGATCCCTTCCTTTTACCCTCTTTGCTCTTACTACCTCTCCTCAATCGGCTCCTGCTCAATCTGCCCTCTCTGCTGACTGCCCTCTCCACTGACTGCTGCCTCCACCCTCGGGGCCCTGTCCCTAATACAAAATGGACATTCGATAGGCCCGCCCAGGTAACACCTCTCCTGGCCAGGCACCTCTCCTAGGTAACTTTCCACTAAAAGTTGAACTCGGTCCAACGACGGTTGAAGTGTCCTTGGGTCTCAGGCTTCTTCAGCGCAACTCCTAATTATCAGCATTCCTGGAGACTTTGTAGCGGATCTCCTCCATACCTAACTCCTAAAACAAAAGCATTATTCTAACTAACGAAGACGATGTCCTTGCACCTGCAACGAATGCATGAGAACGAAACAACCTTGCACGCAGATGAATTTCGCTGACTGTCTCTAAATGAGAGCCTCACGAGGGGAAAATACATTTCGGGCCTACATAAACCAGCTAACATAAGGAAACGAATAGGCCTTTCTTAACGCGAAGGAGCAGGTACTCCATCAAGGCCTTTAACATCACTTAAACACATTTGAATGTTACATCTGTAAGCACTACATTTCATCAAATTTAAACACAATTAGTCACCTATGCATGTGCAACTTCAACATGATGCACATTTAAATCTACTGCATTACATTACACATATAGCTACCTCATTATGCATTTGCAATGAACATCGAAAGTTACATAGTTTCTTCTAAATGCCACTTTACGTTTCTTAAGTGGCTTAGCATTTCAATTACCACTGATTATTACAACACAAATTCTAACTAATGGTAACACCCATAAAAATATATACGGGTACGGACTATCTACGAATATAATGTACCCCTACAATTTTCAGAATATCTTTGCGCTCTATCATCAGTGTGCAGCATGTAAACATTCAAAAAGCAACTGAGGCTTGTAAAGACCAACAGTGCACAGTGTCTTTGCAATATGTGCACACATTGCACAAGTGTAATATGCATGTAATAGATCATACTGTATGTGCATGTAATGCAATGCATATTTGCACAGGTTGCCCATAATAACGCCCAGTCGCGTGCACTAAAAGTTTAAAGTATTAACTTAAAATGCAACTTGTCTGCCATTCACCATTCAAAACCCAGATATGCAGCGTAAAAGCTACTTCACACAATATTTGAAGGGAGATCAGATTGCACGTCCAAAGTGTACTTCGTTCAAGCGATAAGAAACACACAAATATGAAAAATGTCACAAATCCTGGAGGTGTCGTGGTAGACGTCATAATGTAGAAAGACACTGAGTTCAACCTGCTTTAAATGAGAATAACTTGAAATGTTTACAGTCATTTTGCTCAACCTATGATGCTAGTGCATCGCAGGCCTCGCCCCCCCATACCCACCCCGTCCACCCCCTCAGGCTACCTAATCTGCGTGGCCGATCCGGCGGTGCACCAAAGGCAAGCCGCCTGCGTCCCTTCGCATCTCAACCGTGCCCAGCACCAGAACCACTGGCCCACCAACTGTCCACCGCTACTCCAGCTCCCCATCCGAGGAATGGACGCAGGACGCAGCAGCACCCTCTGCTGCACCTGCTCACTGAAAGACACCGAAGGAGCTTTTGACTGCCTCCACTGCCACTTCACCTGCGACTTCACGGAACCACGGACCCCTGCAAAGGCCACTGATCTGGAGGAGGAATTGCCATCATCCACAAGGACTCCGTCAGGCTCACTACTTCCGACAACCCGCCCTCACTCGACATGGAACACCTCAACTTCCAAATCCAAGCCAGTGCCACGACAACCGTCATAGGTACCCTCGCCTACGGACCACCAGGACCCCAACCTCCTTTCTGCAACACCGTTTCTAAAATCATCACCCCCCTTGCCTTGGGATCCAGGCACTACTCTACCTCGGCGACCTCAATTTCCACAATGAAGACGCCTCAGACACCAACTCGGCCACCCTGCTAGACTCCATGGACAACCTGGGCCTCAAACAGATGGTCACCAACCCCAAGCACATCCCCAGACACACCCTCAACCCAATCTTCACATCCAGCAACAAGATTAGTTTCAGCCACACAACCGAGCTCACCTTGACGGACCACTGCATCTCCATTTCACCATCACCGTCACTCCACAAACCACCGTCTCCCCACCGCCCACCGCAGCTGGAACACCATCACCGAATCCCAATGGACAACCACCCTCAACACCACCACCCTCCACAATCCAATGACATCAATCAAGCAGCCGCCCACCTATCTGAATGGATCAACACTAGCACCGACTCCATCGCACCAATGAAAACTCCCAGCAAAAGAAGAACCAACAAGCACACCAACTGGTTCACCCCCGAACTCAAAGCTGAAAAACGCAAATGCAAACCTCTGGAGAGACTTTGGCACACCAGCAGAGACCCAGTTGACCACATAGCCTTGAAAACGGCCTTCAAATCCCACCACCACACCATCAGAGAAGCTAAGAAAGCAGCACTCACCACCCGCTTCCAGACCACCAACCCCACCAAGGAACTATTCAATATCCTCAGAGAATTCTCCTCTCCAGATGCTGTCAAAAACACCATCCGGACCTCCCAGTCCCTCTGCAACTCCCTTGCCGACTTCTTCCACTCCAAGATTGCCAACATCTACAAAAGCTTCAAAACCCAACCGCCTAAGCCAGACCTCCCTGCCCCTCCAACCAACCTCCTGCCCTACTTCCTGACTGACTGGACACCTCTCTGCACCAAAACCACAACTTCCATCATGTCCTCCATCCACTTCGGAGCTCCCACCGACTCCTGCCCCAACAGCGCCTTCAACCTCGGACACAAAGAAATGATAGCCCTGCTCACCAGCATCATCAATGCAGCATTCAGCTCCGCCACCTTCCCGGAAACCTGGAAGCATGCAGAAGTCAGACCCCTTCTGAGGAAGTCCCCAGCAGACCCATCCGACCTCAAGAACTACCGCCCCATCTCGCTCCTCCTCTTCCTGGCCAAGGTACTGGAGAAAGCCATCAACCTCCAACTCACAGTCTACCTGGAATCCAACCACCTGCTTGCCCCCTCCCAATCCGTCTTCCGCCCAAACCATAGCATAAAAACAGCCCTTATAGCCGCCACGGATGACATAAAAACCATCCTTGTTTGCTGCGAGTCAGCAGCCCTGATCTTCCCCGACACCATCTCCCACCACCTCCTCATCCAAAAGCGTTATCACATCGGCATCTACGTCAATGCGATCAAGGTGCTATCCTCTTTTCTCAACAGACACACTCAGAGAATCCACCTCCCACCATACACCTCCGACCCAAAGAGCATCATCTGCGGACTACCCCAGGGCTCCTCACTCAGCCCAACATTGTTCAACGTCTAAATAACTCTGCTGGCACCCATCACTCACAGACACGGTCTCAACATCATCTCCTACGCCGACGACACCCAGCTCATACTCTTCCTACCGAAGATACAGACACCATCAGAGCGAACTTCCAGAATGCCATGACCGACGTCTCCGACTGGATGAGAGCTTGAGAGCCAACTGCCTCAAACTCAACACGGAGAAAACCGAAGTTCTCCCCTTCGGAAGACCCCCCTCATCTTGGACCACTCATGGTGGCCTTCCACCCTCAGACCAGCTCCCACCCCCACCAGCCACGCCCACAACCTCTGAATAATCCTTAACAGCGAACTCTCCATGAGACGTCAGAACAACTTGGTTGCCTCCACCTGCTTCAACATCCTTAGACTGGTCTGGAAAGTCTTCAGATGGATCCCAACTGACACCAAAAGAACCGTCACTCAATCCCTCATCACCAGTCAGCTTGACTATGGAAACGCCATTTATTCCGGAACCACCACGTTCCGCCTCAAGTGCCTCAAAACAATCTAGAAAGCAGCAGCAAGTTTCTTCTTGGACTTGCCCATACGAGCCCACATCACTCCCCAACTCCATAGCCTGCACTGGGTCCCCGTCAAGAAGAGATGCCACTTCAAGCTGCTCATGCATGCCTACAAAGCCCTCCACAACCCGGGACCAGAATACCTGAACAACCGCCTGACCTTCTACCAGCCCAACAGACACCTGCGGTCTGCCTCCCTGGCCCTCGCCACCGTCCCCCGCAGCCTTCGTTCCCAAAACAGAGGACGCTCCTTCTCCCACCTCGCAGCCAAAGCCAGGAACGACCTCCCCATCCACCTCCGAACGTCTACCTTCCTCGCCGATTTCAGGAATAGACTCAAGACCTTGGAGAGAGGATGTAGCCTTACGGCTAGAGCGGTCGACCTCGAAGTTGGGGAACTGGGTTCGAGTCTCGGCAACGACGCTTAACATCCTGTTATTCTGGGCAAATCACTTAATCGCCCCGTGCCTAACAAAAATGAATGTGTCCATCTGTAACGAAACTGGTGCTCATTGAAAAGCACTCTGATACCCGATGTCTCGGGTCTAGTGCGCGCTATATAAAACTCAAAAAAAAAAAAAAAAGACCTGGCTGTTCCAGTAGCTCCACTTCACGCAAGCGCCTGGATACTCTCTGGGTGATTAGTAGCGCGCTCTACAAATCTCTGATTGATTGAGGTATTAACATATTAGATGAGGTTTTAGATTAATTGTATGAGATGTATAATGAAATACGATTCCAACATGTCTCACGTTCACTCTAATATTTGTTTTGCTTACCAGTTGTTGATAATTATTGTGGTAATTCTTACTCACATGATTAGAAGAATAATAGTATGCAATAAATAATAAGTGGATTGTTAAATACTTTTACATGTCAATGTATAACAGTGTTCAGGTTTGAGCGGGGCTCGAGAAAGTCATCTGTAAATGACATATCTCCTACAGCTCTGTCTGACTCCTAACATTCAGATCTAAATGATCATCACTCATTGGGAGGAGTCTGAAAAGGTCACAGCTTTCTTTTGGAAGCTTAGGAAATTTACCAGGTCTGATCCCAATACTTTTGGGGAACACAGCACCGTTTTAGACCCCGTGCACCTTTAACCATTAGTGTGCCAGCAGACCCTATGTACTAAATTCACAATGCTTCTTGAGATGCCTAAAGCACACTATACACATATGCTAACTTTTTTTAAATGTATTTCTAAAGAATTAGGCCCATTGCCTTTGGCAATGGCGTTCACATTAACATCAGCATTACAGAATTCACCAGTGCATATAGAATGGCTTTATTGCATTTCAAATCATTGGCATCACTAAAAAAGTCATAACTATTGTCTTTGACATAGGTATAACCATTATAAACAAAAAGAACATTTCACCAGTTAAAAAGTTCAACATATTTCTTTTTCCGACCTCAATCCCTGGCAACCTCTCAGGACTCCAGGCAGAAAGGATTTAACAACACTCGGAGTGTGACACAAAAGCTCGGCTGTGGAAGCTTGTGAACATAAATCTTAATTTCTGCTACATTTGCTAAACACATGTTCTAATGCAACCCCAGTTGTTTATAGGGCAAGTATATTGCCTATTATTGCTGCTATTGGTCTATAACCTTTCACTTTTTTCTAGGTGGTAACGTTATATTTTTTGACATGCAGGATTCTCAGGCAGGATTCTAAGAGGATGCCCCTTCTCTCCTGGGTTCCTGTCACTTTCCTTTCTTGACCATCCAGCATCCTGAGGGCCGTGTAGTAATCTGGATCTTCTCCGCCTATCAACACTTGCAGTAAAGAAGTTAGGCAAGGATGTCTACTTTGTCTGGCTCTCCCATGCAGCCACTGCACAGAGCGGAGCTTGGGAGCAAGAGTGCAGTCAGTTCTCCTGGCATCTGGGGGGCCTCCCTCTTCACAGAGACTCTCAACATGAGTTGGGGACGCCCCAGGAAGAAGGGCTGTGATACTGCTCTCACTAAACGCCAGTTACGGGGCAAATTTTGGAAAATGCGCTGTTGCTTTCCATATCCTTTGGAGCACCCAAGGGCACACCGGCTCCCCCCATGACGTTCACCGATCCCATTTGTCAAGTATTATCGAGGCTTACTCAAGATGCCCTGTACTAGGACACAGTTATATTTTAGTTTTAGTCCATAGACCTTAAGGTCACTCAGATAACATTCCTGTTGCATTAGTGCTTTTATTTTTCGAACCCAAGGTGATTTCGGTCGATCTCATCTCAGGCATTTCTTGATGTGGGGGGTGCCCCCGATCCTCAGAGGATCCTCTGCAGTGCAGGAAATGCTACACACAACTGATGCATATTTTTGTGATTATCTTGGGCTTCATTGAACTAAACTGGGTGTGGTTTTCTGCACACGCCAGCCACCAGAAATTATTTTAGTGGGTCTCATGAGTCCCAGGGACGGCTCCTTCACTAGGGCAGAGGAGCGTCACCCCACTGCTTTCTCCAGTGTGAGAAGCAGAAACATAAAATGGTAATAACTTTCCGTTATTACCATTTTATGTTTGGTTGTGGGTGGGCAGGGCTGCTCTGCAAGCAGCCAAGGCAGGGGAGGGGTGGTTTGCCCACTCCTGAGGGCGCAATGACTGTTTGGTCGGCCCTCTGGGGCCGCCCAAATCAGTCATGCGCACTCTGCCCTTTCTCCATGCAGTCTGAACATGGCATCGCCGTAAGCCCCTGGCTGGGCGGCGTCCCCACCAATCACAACGCTGCCATTGCAACGTTTTGATTGGCTATGGGGAGGGAGCCTGGCTGCCTGCTTCCTGTTCCAGGAGAGCAGGAGCAGGAGCCGAGAAGACGCGGGACTCAGCCGGCGAAAGGTAAGTTTGATTTCCTTTTTTAAATTATTAAACGCAACCATCCCCCTCCCTGCATGACCCCCCACCCCCCGCAAGCCATGCTGGACGCGACTGCTCATGACTCTCAAAATATAAATGTATTTTGCCTGTGCCTTTTTACAGCGTCTTGCGTTCTTGATTCCACCTCCTTCCCAGCAGTTTAGCTGAGCCGGATTGTCAGTGTGAGAGAAGAAGCACCTACAAGTCTGGGTCGGATTGCGTTTTTTGATATCCTTTGCAATGTAGGAGTAAGAGTTGCAGACTATGGAGACATGGGCACTAGAGGATAGGAAAGAAAGTTTAGTGGCCATATGTACAGTGAAGTGGCGGAGAGAGGCGTTAGTCTTCCTGGCTTAACGCCTCTCTCCGCCACTTCTGAAACGCAAGGCTGCACCATATTTACAAGAATGTGGTGCAGCCTTGCGTTTCCCCCTGCGATGGCGCTAAGTTTAGCCAACGCAGGCACCCTTGCACCATAGTGCAAGGGTGTCTGCGTGCAGGGGAGGATTGTTTATGTGTAGGAAGATGTCCCTTCCTGCACATAAACAATCCTAAAATGCCATTCTGTCACTTTCATGTGTGCTGCTTCATGAAAGTGACAAAATGGCATTTTTTTAAAGTTTGTTTATGTACAGGAAGGGACACCTTCCTGTACATAAACAAACAATGGTATTTTGCTTTTTCCATGTGTGCTGCACAAGGCAGCACACATGGAAAAGCAAAAACGAGGAGAAACAATGCATTTCTCCTCGTTTTGCAATCTTAAGACCAGTTTTTACCTGGTCTTAATTTTGGCGCTGCCTCCTATGTACGCCACCCTTGTACATAGGGGGCAGCGTCAAAATGAATGGGTGTTGTGGTGGAACGCCCACCGCAACACCCACTGCCCATCCCTTTCACGCTAACCATAGCGTGAAACGGGGCCTTATGTACAAGGCAGCGTTAAGCCATGTTAAGAGGCTTAACGCTGCCTTGTACATAAGGCGCAGCCCCTATCGCCACCACAACGTCACTATAGGTGATGTTGTGGTGGTGATAGGGGCTTGTACATATGCCCCTAGTGTCGTGTAGTTCCTATATAACCTATACAGGATCTGCACGTTTGGATAACATAAACTGTGGGATTGGTGGCAGACTGATTCCGTGCACCCCCACCGGATACGTTATCCTATCTGTATTAGCTAGCAAACAGTGCCACTATAATCTCCTCTTACGAAGGAGAGAATAGATTCTGGCAACCTCAGAACATGACAACCCTGATCCCTCAGAATCATGGAAACAATATACTACCTTTCGCTCAGTCACTCGTGCTCACTTAGTTTGTCTCAGAGAGATACACAGAATAAACAGTCTGGGCTTTTTGAATAAGTATTTATTGAACAGTTGTTATTCTAGTGTAGAATAGATGAGCTGCAACTACCATTAGACAGTAGCAGAGATATATGATTAGCAGTACTACGAAAGTAAAGGGATGGTAGAGTTCTACCATCTTGCAGAAATCATGAATATATACAAGTACATAAAACACATGATAAAAAGTGCGTACTCCTACGATGCCTCCCTAACTAGATGTACCTAAATGTACCTAGCATCTGTGTAGGTGTTATGCCAAGAATCCCTCTAAGATCTAGTCAACCCCATTACCTGAGAATGAGAGAATCTGGGACCCCGTCCTGGTCTCGAGTTGGACACCCCACGAGGGATGTTAGACCACTGCGAGCTGAAGTGTCTGCATGCAGGAACCTCAATGTCTCTGGTCAGTGTGTCAGCCAGGAAGTCTCGGTCTCCTCTCCCCTTCTAAGCAAGATGTGATGTATATATACCCATAGGTCTCCCCAGGGGTCCTACCTCTATGTGTTACTGTGTTGGCCTAAAGGATGACGTCAGGCCTGAACTTTATACAGAGATATTATGCAGGAGATGTTCGTCCTGCTGTGCTTCCAAGAAGCCTCATGCATAATGTATGAGATTCGAACTAGGGGGAAACCCGTGTTCTGAATGCAGTGTCGTATCTTGGTAAAAGGTCAGTCCCTAAGAACCGTTATGTATGTAATGTAGGGAAGAATATAGGTGAAAGGTTGCAATGTTACCTGCGCCTATATAGGGTACATATATGGAATATAACACTAGATGTCAACTAATGGGAATCCACTCACTTCCAGGTTGAGCCTTCACTTCTGAGTTGACCATGGCGCTGCAATTATACAAATCATTTGGTACTTAAGGTAAAGTGCTTGGCAATACATTATGTAGTTGTATTGCTTATCTGCTTGCTGATTAGTTTGTTGCCTGGCTTTCCTTTCCTTTCAATCAATCAATCAAGACCACTGACCTGGTCAGTGTGACTGCTCTCCCCTGCCAGGCTCCACCAGTAAGTGCTGCCCTTTGGGCCCCCTGAGCTCTCTGTCTGCTCGGTGTTCGAGTCCCTCCTCCACCCGCAGGCTCCTGCCTGCACCTCATTCCTGGTTGTCCAGTGGGAGAGCACTCTGCTCGTCTGCTGTTCCGCCTCTCTTGGCTCTTTTCTGTGCCCTCTTTCCTCTTTTTGTGCTTCTCTGCTCTCTTTTCCCTTTTTTTTGCTCTTTTCTTGTCTCCCTCGAGCTCCCCACCGCTGCTGCCCCCGTGGCCCCTCCCCTCCAGTGTGTCTTTTCCTGCTCCCACCTCCCAGATGACTGCCCTCCCCCTGGCCCCTACTGAATGGCAGCCGCTGCGTGGCTGCACCGCGGGCGCACTGAAGGTGCGCAATAGGCAAGCCCGTCTGCAGACCGCGACCAGCGCCAGGGACCCTGGTCCTCCGACCCACCTCCGCTAGGACTCCAGCACCCTCCACGCTCTCAACACCGAACGCAGCAACAACTGCCAGCTCTCGACGCCACGCAACACCCAAGGCCCGATCTCCTGTCAACACTGCCACTGCACCTTCACCCACCTCCGGACCCCATCAGCAGCCCCCAGCCTACCGGACATCACCACTCATAAACCACTGAACTGCATCCTCCTCAACGTGCGCTCCATACACAGGCATGCCATAGAAATCTGGGACCTCCTCAACATCCACGGGCCCTACGACGCCTTCCTCCCTGAAACCTGGACCAACGCCAACTCTGCCCGACATCGCCACCGCCATTCCTGACGGATACAAGATCCTGCGAAAAGACTGTCCCACCCGCCCAGGAGGAGGCATCGCCATCGTCCACAAAAGCTCCCTCCGCATGACAACCACCGGCACGAACGACACTACGATCCTCATGGAGCTTCTCCACTTTCAGATCCAGATCAACCCTAAAACGATTCTCGTCAGAACCCTCATCTACAGGCTGCCCGTCCACTGCACCCGTTTCACCGACACCATCGCTGATCTCATCGCACCCTAGGCCCTTGCCTCCACATACTACATCCTACTCGGAGACCTAATCTTCCACCTGGACAACCACGACGACCCCAACACCACCGCCCTCCTAGAGAACCTCACCAACATAGGACTGAAGCAACTTGTCACTGCCCCCACGCACACAGTAGGACACACACTCAACCCCGTCTTCGCTGAAGGAAACAGCGTCTCCTACAGCCACACCACGGAACTCCTCTGGACAGACCACCACTGCATCCACTTCTCCTACAGAAAACCCACCGTATATAAGCATGCCCACCGCCGCCCTTGTAGAAGCTGGAACAAAGTCACTGAATACCAGCTCACCTCTGCCCTCACCAGCACCCCACCACCGGCGACGCAAACACTGCGGCACACAACCTTCACCGCTGGATTACGAACTGCGCAACGCACTCGTCCCCCTCAAGAAAGCCACATGGCGACACACCAAGAAAGCAAGCTGGTTCACCCCTGCACTCCAAGAATCCAAGCGCTCCTGCCGATGACTCGAAAAGAAATGGAGGAACAACAAATTCCCAGAAACACGCCCCGCCTAGAGCAGCCACCACAGCACATTACCATCTCATCAAATCCACAAAAAAGAACTTCCTCCAAGACAGAATCCTCACCAATGCCCACAAATCCAAGGAACTCTTCTCCATCATCAAGGAATTTGCCAACCCCGGCAGCAAAACAACAGACATCCCACCATCCCAAGACCTCTGCAACTGACTCAGCACCTTTTTTCACATCAAGATTTAGACGATCTATGACAAATTAGACAACCAAGACCTCTGCACCACTCCAGCTCCCACCCCCAGCAACGCCACCCAACAGACCCTGCTCACCTGGACCCAGCTCACGACAGAAGACACCTTCAAGACCATGAAGAGCATCCACTCTAGGGGAACCTCAGACTCCTGCCCACCCCACATCTTCCACACTGCCGCCACGGACATCGCATCTGAACTATGCCGGACGATCAACTGCTCCCTCGAAACCGCCACATTCCCCAACAACTGGAAACACGCCAAAGTCAACCCCCTCCTGAGGAATCCCTCTGCAGACCCGATGGATCTCAAGAACTTCAGGCCCATCTCCCGGCTTCCATTCACAGCCAAAATCATCGAAAAGGCCGTCAACACCCAGCTAGCAAACTTAATCGAAGCCAACAATGTCCTGGACATCTCCCAACCGGATTCCGCAGCAACCACAGCACCGAGACTGCCCTACTCGCCGCCACCAATGACATCTGCTCCGTCCTCGACCAGGTCCAAACAGCAGCCTTCAACCTCCTGGACATGTCAGCAGCCTTCAACGCACACTAGCCGCCAGACTACACAACGCCTGCATCGGCGGAAAGGCCCTTGACTGGATATGCTCATTTCTCACAGGCAGAACTCAGCTAGTCAGACTCCCGCCCTTCCTCTCGGAACCAACAGAGACCATATGTGGAGTGCCCCAGGGATCCTCCCTCAGCCCCACCCTCTTCAACATCTACATGGCCCCCCTCGTAACCATCATCAGAAACCACGGGGTCAACATCATCTCCTATGCCGACGACACCCAGCTCATCCTCTCCCTCACCAAAGAACCCAATATCACCAGGCACAATTTCCAAGAAGCAATGAAAGCCGTCACCACCTGGATGTAGAAGAGCTGCCTGAAACTCAACTCCTAGAAAACAGAAGTCCTCATCATTGGCTCCACCCCATCCACCTGGGACGACACCTGGTGGCTTCCTGCCCTTGGAAACTCCCCCACCCTGACGGACCATGCATGAAACCTCAGCATCAAACTAGACTCATCGCTCACGATGAACCGCCAGATCAACGCCGTATCCTCGGCGTGCTTCAACACCCTCTGCATACTCCAAAAAACATTCAGATGGATCCCACCCGAATCCAGAAAAACAGTCATGCATGCCCTCATCAGCAGCAGACTGGACTACGGCAACGCTCTCTACGCCGGAATCAACAAGAAACTACTTCGCAAGCTCCAGACTGTCCAGAATGCTGCAGCCAGACTGATCCTGAACATCCCCGCCACCACCACATCACTCAACACCTCCGCGATATCCACTGGCTCCCCACCAAAAGAAGAATAACCTTCAAGCTCCTCCCTCACACCTACAAGGCCCTCCACAACATCAGACCAGCATACCTAAACTAACGCCTCTCCTTCCACGCACCCAAGAGACTCCCAAGAGACACCTCTGATCAGCTGACCTCTCTCTGGCCACCATCCCGCGTATCTACAAGACCAGAATGGGAGGAAAGTCCTTCTCCTACCTCGCAGCTAAGGGCTGGAACGACCTCCCTCTCCACCTCTGACAAACCCCCACACTGCCTCAGTTCAGGAAGGACCTCAAGACCTGGCTCTTCGGATGATCCCAGCACTCAACAAAATTGCGCCCCCCCAGCGCCCTGAGAACTTCGCGTGTGAGTAGCTGCGCTTTACAAACCCTGCTGGAGTAAATAGCTACACCATCGAGGTGTTCTGTTTATTGTAACAGCCAGGTCTTGAGTCCATTTCTGAATTCCTGGAGCCATGAGGTGGTCCTGAGGTGCAGGGGGAGGTCATTCCAGGCTTTGGCCACCAGGTGTGAGAAGGAGCGTCCTCTGCTGTTGCCTCTGCGGATCTGGGGGGTGTTGGCAAGGAAGAGGGAGGCAGATCGTAGGTGTTTGGTCGGTTGGTGAAAGGTCATGTTTCTGTTGATGTATGCTGGTCCTTCGTTATGTAGGGTTTTCTAAGCGTGGGTCAGCATCTTGAACTGGCATTGCTCCACTTTATTATTTTGTCTTGCTTCAGTTAGCTTGGATTTCCATGCTAGATATTCAGAACCTACCTCTATGTTTATGTATTTGGCTGTGATGGCTTCTGTACCATAAACTCTGTTTTGCCACTTCTTTGCCAACTGGGGTTCTCTGCCAGGACCCAGTTGTATGAGGGCTCATCAAAGGAACATTTGCCTTGTAGGTAAATTGCTCAGATTTCCATTCCACTGTTGACCAGTCCACGCTATTCCATGTCTCCCACACTTTGTGCTTCTTTTCCCTTTCCTGAGCTACATCTGATTCAGAATATCCTGTACCAGAAGGCCTTGTGACCTAAGTGGATCATGCTGACAAGTAACTTCTAAGTTTCTCTCCCGCCCCTCTTTTCCTCTAGCTTCATTATAGGTCATTTATTTTTATTTCATTTTTGGAGTTGTATATAGAGCTAGCCAGACCCGAAGGTATCGGAGCGCTTTACAACGTTTGTCGAATAACAGTTGAGTAAACAAAGAGTGGAACAGTAAACACAGTGTTCAAAGATGGGTCATTGATCGTTATAAGTCACGTAGTATTCGAATGCAGAGTAGTAGTGGAGGTGGGAATAGTCAGGGAGAGTAATGTGCAGGGCAAGAGTATGATGCTGTAAGGAGTTGTTCTTATCGTAGTAACTGGATCCTCAGTTGATGGCGGATCAGTAATTGTAGGACCTTTGTCATTTCGTGAGAGCTCGATTGAGGAAGAGCACTTTGAGCTGGCTTTTGAATTCTTTGAAGGAAGGGTTAGTCCTGATATGTATAGGGATGGCATTCCATATTCTGGATGCATTTCCAGAGAAAGACCGAGATAAGGTCTTTTGTTTGCGGGTTTTCGGGGGGATGAGTAGCATAGTGTTGGTGCTCCTGAGATTTCTTGTCTGTCCCGCTTTGTTGAGATTGGTGGCTAGATAGGTGGGCTTGCCAGTGTGCAGAGCTTTGTGGGTGAGTCAGGCAGTTCTGAAGTTAGCACGCAGTTCTATTGGGAGCCAGTTGAGCTCTTTGAGAGCGGGGGAGATGTGTTCGTATTTCTTCACTCCCGTCACCATTCTGGCTGCTGCATTTAGGGTAGATCTAAGAGGAGCAAGGTGTAGCTTAGCCGTGCCTGTGAGGGTGGTGTTCCCGTAGTCTAATCTGGATAGCACGAGGGATTGCGTGACTTGCTTAAGGTCTTTTGGAGGGATGAAGGGTTTGATTTTGTTTAGTAGTTTTAAGTTGAAGAAGGCACATATTGCGGTGTTCTTGATGTGTTTGACCATGTCAAGGTTGGGGTCTAAAGTTATTCCCAGCGACTTCACGGAGTCTGCCGGGATGAGAGTGCAGTTGAGAGCATCAATAGACTTTAGCCATTCCGTGATTCGGGGGGTCTGCTCTTTGTTGGCTATGAGGAGGATTTCCGTTTTGTCTTGGTTGAGTTTCAGATGGTTTTGGGACAGCCATTTTTGGACTTCTATTAGGGTGTCATTGAGTCTTTGCATGTCTGCTATGGTGGAGGTTTCGAGGTAGATCTGCGTGTCATCAGCGTAGAGGTGGAAGGGTATGTTGGCTTTTTTGAGGATGCTGGTGAGTGGCTCCATGTATATGTTGAACAGTGCGGGTGAGAGAACTGAACCTTGGGGAACGCCTCTGGTTATAGGGTGTAGGTCGGACGTGAAGTTTCTGATTTTTATTCTTTGAGAGCGGTTTTGCAGGAAGGAGGTGAAGCATTGTAAGACCACCCCTTCTGCTCCTACCCTTTCTCGGAGTACGTTGATGAGTAGTTTGTGGTCAACCGTGTCAAAGGCCGCCGAAAGGTCCAGGAGTATGAGTAGACAGCAGCGGTCCATGTCCAGTGATTTGTGTATGTCATCAATGACATTCAAGATGGCAGTCTCTGTGCTGCATCCTTTTCTGAAGCCCGATTGGTGGGGGTCGAGGAGATCGTTGATGTCCATGTGATGGGTGAGTTGACGGAGAACACATTTTTCTAGTAGTTTTGCTAGGAATGGGAGATTGGAGACAGGCCTGTAGTTGTTGAGATCACTTGGGTCAGCGCCTGCTTTCTTCAGTAAAGGTGTTACCTGGCCGATTTTCAGGCAGTCAGGCATGATTCCTGTTTTCAGGGAGCTATTTATAATCTCCGACCAGCGTGGGGCTAGAGAGAGTTTGAGATTTTTAGCCAGTTGAGCGGGGGGAGGGTCCTCAATGTGTGATGAAGGCTTGGATCCGGAAGTCAGTTCAATGATATCAGTTTCAGTGACGGGTTCGAATGTTATCCAGTTGTTTGTGGAATGTCTGAGTGGGTTCATGTCTTCTTTATATAGTAGCGGGCCTTCATTGGGAGGACGGAGGTGATCCTTAAGTGAGAGCTCAATCTTTGAGATTTTTTCATTGAAGAAATTGGCAAATTTGTTACATAGGTCTTTGGAGGCCGGAATTGCAGAAGGTGATGGTTTGGATGTTTGTTGTCTGATTATATTGAAGAGTTCTTTGGGGCGATTTTTAGCATTATTGAGTGCACCGCAGAAGAAGGTGGATTTTTCATTTATGATGTGCTTTTTATAGTTCCTACGTTCCTTTTGAGTTGCTCAAGGTGGGTTGTCGAAGGGTTGTTGCGCCAAAGTCTTTCTGCAGCTCTTAGTTGTCTTCTTTCCAGGTTTAGGTCAGTGTTGAACCACGATCTCGATGGAAGGGTCTTGGTTTTTTTCCGTTTCAGGGGGGCTATTTGGTCCAGCATGGCGGTCAGAGCCGCATTGTACTGTGAGGTAAGTTCTGTTGTGGACCTGTCGCCTGCGGTGGAGGAGGGGAGTGTACTTAGCCTTTCTTCTAGTTCTTCGAGGGGGATCTGTCTCAGGTTTCTCATCCAGTGAAAGTGATCATTTGTGCTAGGCGGTCGATGTGTCTTTTGATTGATGTGAAAAAGAATGAGATGGTGGTCTGACCAGTCAACAGGGAGGGTACAGTCTATGGTGATTGCATCTTCGTGAGCTATGATGGCAACCAGGATTGAGCCTTTGCTGTGTGTTTGTTCGGTGCAGTGTTGGGTCAAATTGTTATTGTGAAGGAGCTCATTTAGAGTTTGTATCAGAGGGTTGTTTGCCTTGTTCCAGTGAAGATTTAGGTCTCCTAGAATTATGTAATTCGCGTCTGATAGTGAGAAGTGAGTGATCAGGTCTGCCAGGTGTTCTCCAAATGTGGGAGTGTTGCCTGGTGGATGGTAGAGGAGGTGACAGTGAAGCATTTTGTTGTCTGACGTCTTAATGGTGGCGGTTAGGTATTCCAATGTATTGTATGTGAAGGAGTCCGTTTCTGTTATAGAGATGTTCCTTTTATGTATGATTGCGGTCCCCCCAACTCGCTGGTTTTTTCTGTCCTTGATGATGATTGAGAACCCCCGCGGTACTAGCATATCGAAGATGGGGGCTGAGGATTCGTTCAACCAGGTTTCTGTGATGAACGTGATGTCTATGTCGTGTGTTAGTATGGTTTCTGCCAGTTCGGTTGCGTGTTTGTTCGCAGATCTGCAGTTTATGAGCATGCAGTTAGTCGTCCTCTTGTTGTTGAGCTTCTTATTTGGGGGAGCCATAGGAATATTGGTGAAGTGAGCTGGAGGTCTCATTGTTCTCGGTGCGGTATGTTCTCTACCAAATCCAGTGATTACTTGGATCACAGCCATAGGAATATTGGTGAGGTGAGCTGGAGGTCTCCCTGTTCTCGGTGCGGTATGTTCTCTACCAAATCCAGTGATTACTTGTATCGCAGAGCTGGGGACGACAGTTGGAGCTGCTTTATAGGATTCAGCGAGATTCCTTGCCTCTTGCATGGACATTGCAGCGCTAGTCCTTTTGGGTCTATGTGGTTGGATTCTAAGGGGTGTTGCCTCCCATCTGAGTCGTTGCGCCTTGTGGTGGAATGTGTGTTTGTTGGGAGTGTCTACATGTGTGAGGGGTGGGCGTTGGGTGGTGGAAGTGGTGTGGGTAGATAAGATTTTATTGATACCCTATATAACTATTTCTAGCTGGTATTCCAGTCGTGCCAATCTTTGGTCTCGGTGTGTCCAGAGTCTGGCCTTCTATGGATGGGGGGTACTTGGTTGTGTTCGGGGCTGGGGAGAGCTTATCTGTGTGGGTGAGGCTCCCTGAGCTTCTAGTATCTGTGTGGTTTTTGGGGAAAATCGTAGGGGTGGGTGGTGAAAGGTTTTTTCGGGAATTGCGTGGCGATTTCACTGGTTTTAGTGCAGGAAGGGAGTTCGGGGCTGTTGTCTGCGGGCCGGTTTCCTTGGTTGCTAGTTGGGGGTACAGGGAGAGGGGGCGACTGGAGAAGGGCTGTAATGTATCATCTTGAATGAGTCTTGTGTTTGGCGTGTCTAATAAGGATGAGTTGTGTGAATTGGGGGGGAGATGGAGGGGATGGTGAGGCTGGGGGGAGATAGGCTGGAGTGTTGGGTTTGAATCGAGGGATTGTTTTGATAGTTTTCCAGGGATGGTTGGCTCGAGGATAGGGTTACTTTCGAGTGAGAGTGGGATAGGTGAGTGAAGGCGATGCGTAGCGTGGGGAAGAGTGAGTCGAATGCGTCCAGGTTGTCATTGTTGGCTTGGATCAGGACTGTTCCATTGCTGTAAATGGTCGCAAAGGTGTTGCTGTTGCGTGTGTGGAGGTTAGGTATTAGGAACGTTAGTTTGCAGCTGAGAGGGGTGCTAATAGTTTTAGAGATGTGGAGGTGGGATCTAAGAATGGAGTTCCATCCCGCCGGATTCTGGGTGTGGAAAATAAGGTCCATTTTCTGCATGCCTTTTGAGGAGCAGTGGTATATGTCTGCAATTAGTGTTTCTTGGTGCTGTCTTATCAGCCTGTGTTTAAAATTTCTTTTCGCTTTAGGTGAGAGGTTGGGGGGTAGATGACGGAAAATGAGTTCCGGCCATGGGGTTTTAAGCCATGTGCTGAGTTGGTTCGAAGGGGGGTTAGACTGTCCTGCGATCTATTTGTTCTGTTATGTGGGTGCATTGTTGTTCTATTGAGGGCTAGGAGTCAGGGGATGGAAGGTGCGATCTGAAATGGAGGTTAATTTTTGGGAGGTATTAGTGGACGCCTGCCTTGAGTTCTTCCAGCTGGGTTAGACTAAAAAGTGTGCTGTATTAGGTGACAGACTCCTTCTAGACAGCGTTCTGACCGTACCTGGTTGTTACTTGTGTTCGATTCATCAGGGTTGTCATGAGGTTAGTTGAGCCGCTCCATTTGTAACCTTGTTGGTCGCCAGCTTAGTGTAAGGTACTGAGAATTTACCTGCTTGCAGGCCCGCAATGCTATAATTTGCTTAGGAACTATGCTATATTGGTTGTTTTTATAGAATTTAGGTCATGGTTTTTTCTATTTGCGTCACAGTGACCCGGCCTGAGGTGGCCGATGGCTGTGTTAGGTTGATTGGCTGGGCTGCCCCTCTCAGGAGAAAAGGAATTTTGTCATTGGTGTGCCTGGACTCGGGGAGCCGCCATTTTGTAGGCAGGCATCCGGGATGATTGTGTTGGAGCTAGAGGCAATAGTTATTTTGAGTGACTCACTTCCTATTGGAGTATGCTGGGGCATGCTATTAATTGGATAGATGCTTGTCAGAAAAGGGGTGGGAGGATTGGAACTCTCCGCGGATTCATCTCTACAGTCCAGCTTTTTAAACCCTGAACTTGCCTTCTTGTATAGCCTATATGGTCTCCTGACATGGGGTCTTCATGGCAGCAGCACCCCAAAGACATCAATGTCAGATCATTTTTCCTGTATGTATTTCACAGGCAACCTGACCATTAGCCACTTATAGGGTGCCTTTATCCAGCAGGAACAGGAAACCGTAGTTCCCACAGCTGGGTTACCCACAAACAAGACCAGTCTACAGAAATTGAAAGGGTACCTTTACCTTCATGCCCTCAACAAGTCCATTCTCTACTGCTCCTCAGGAGGGGGTGTCAGTGAGCTAATGCCACCAATACCTGAGGAAAAGTTTACAAATGTCCAGGAGCACAGAGCCCTGTGCCCAACTCCCTGCTGCTGGCCAACCCTCCCGCTGTGCACATCCTTAGGCCATGCACAGTGTGGAGTTGACTGCAGGGTCTGGCCTGCCCCAAGAGATACCTGCCCCATTTATATATTTTTTTAAAGTTTTTCTTTCCCTTGGGACTATCATGGGAGTAAGGAGGTTATGCTGGCTGACGCGAGAATCCCACAGGATTGGGGAAAACCCAATTTTTTTTTAATTTGGCCCCAGGGGAGGTTTAAATTTGGCACCAGAGGAGGTCCCCCATGGATCCCAACCATCTAGATATCTGCACATTTTAAACCTTAAATTCTCAAAAAACCACTGAACCAATTTGTACCAAATCACAAAAAGCACACTTTCTGGGTAAAGATCTAGCATTCTGCTAAATTTGGTATATTTTCGTTCAGCTATTTTAGCTGTAGTGGTGTCTAAAATTCCCTCTGGAAATTGCATGAGGAAATTGCGTTTTAGCATCTCCCCTTTTCTCAGTCTCCGCTTGACGGATCACCCCAAAACTTTTCAAAAGGGGTTGAGTTATTTTTCAGGAAGTTTTGTGAAGATTCGTCAATTGCCACCAAAGTTATTACCAAACCCAAAATTCCATTTCCTATAGGTCCTAACTATAACTTCACAGTGGTGAACACCACTGTGTTTCATATACATATATATATTACCTACTGGCGGTCGCCAGTAGGTAGTTATAGTTAGAACCTAGTTTCCATAGGAAAAGCGTTTTTTGTTTTGCGAATAACTTTGGCGCTGTTTGATGAATCTTTGCGAAAGTTTCAAAAAAGATGGCCCGCTCCGGTCAGCTCCTGTCTTGAAAGTTTCGGGGTGATTCGTCAAGCGGGGGCCGAGAAAAAAGGGGTGTCCCAAAACGCGTTTTGCCCACGTTAATTTCCATAGAAACTTTAGACAAAGCTACAGCCCGAACTGCTGAATGGAAATACACCAAATTTGGCAAAAAGGTAGGTCTTGGTTCAGAAAGAGCCCCTTTTTTTAAATGGTGTAAATCCGTTCAGTAGTTGCTGAGCAATTTAGAAAAGAAAACTTTAGATATCTGAGCACCGAGGAGGCGTCGCGACTCCTCCCAGGCACAAGCTTCACTCTGATTGGCTGCCAACACTCTAAACCAGAATGTGTTGGCAGCCATCTTTTGACTCGGTAACCGAGTCACAAGAAAAGAGTAAAAAAAAAGGTGCAAAACAAGAAAAGGGGGCAGGGTAGAAACACCCTGACCCCCTAGGCCTGCTCAGAGGGTCCCACAAGGACCCCAGGGCCAAAAAAAGCATTTTTTTTAAAACAAAATCGTCAAAATGCGCGCTGGGTGCGCGAATCCTGCCGAAAATAAAAACAAATTGAAGCGCGGGTTCCCGCGCTTCATTTTAATGAGGCCCCCGGGTGGGCCAGGTCCCGGGGGCAATGCCAAAATGAAACAGCGGGGGCCCGCGGGGGCCCTGCAGCCCCGGGGACCACTACCTCCCCGGGGCTATGCTAATTATGTGCGGAGGCATGCGGCCCCCCCCACAGCCCCGGGGAGGTGCTTCTTTCAAAATGAATCGGTGGGGGGTCCCAACACCCCCACGCTGCCCCAAGGACTGCCACCTCCCCAGGGCTTTTTTAATTGTTTGCGGGGGGCCCGTGGCCCCCCTGCAGCCCCGGGGATCGCCACCTCCCCGGGGCTCTGTTTTTTTTTTTAAAAAGAAGAAGTGTGGGGGGCAAGAGCCCCCCCACACCCCGGGGATCATCACCTCCCTGGGGCACTCTTTATTCAAATTCGGGGGTCCGTTATGGACCCCCAGCCCCGGGGACCACCACCTCCCCGGGGCTTTGAAAATGAAGGTAGGGGGGCCATGCGGCCCCCCTCCAGGAGCCCTTGATGGCCCTGGGGACTGCCACCCCCAGGGCCGGCTCCTGAAATGTCCCGGGGTGCCCACCCCAGGGACATTGCTGTTTGCTATGACAGGGCGGGAGCACGGCTCCGGCCCTGTCATAGCAAACTCTGCTTTGGTTTTTGGAAGCGAGAGCAGGAAACCTGCTCTCGCTTCCAAAACCAAAGCAGGATTGCTTAGGCAAGGGGAGCTGCATGTTAGCAGCTCCCTTGCTCAAAAGTAATGCCGGCTCCCGCAGGAGGTGAGGAGCTGGCTGGGACCGTGGGGGCATTGGGACTCCCCCCACGTTCCCCAACGATGAGGGCCGGCCCCGGGGGATGGGGTCCCCGGGGCCAGAAGTGGCCCGGGAGGGGGGCCACGCAGCCCCCCTCCCCTGTAATAATTTTTTTTTAAACCGGAAAGGCCGTCCCCGGGGGATGGGGTCCCCGGGGCCCCCTTCCCCCAAAAAATGTAATAAAAGAAAGCTGGCCAGGCCCCGGGGGATGGGGTCCCCGGACCCATAATTGGCCTCTGGAGGGGGCCATGCAGCCCCCCTCTCCAAAATTTAAATTAAAAAAAAGAAGGCTGCCAGGCCCGGGGGAATGGGGTCCCTGGGGCCAAAAGTGGCCCAGGGAAGGGGGGCCACGCAGCCCCCTCCCATAGAATAAGAAATAATTTTTTTTTTTAAGAAAGCCGGCATCTCGCCGAGGCCCCACCCCCTCCCTGCCCCACTGTGCAAATGCACCCCCTGGCATGTTGTAAATTGGGGGATTAAGTCTCGTTCAATCCTGAGGGTCCCTGGGGGCCAACTAGCCCACCAAGTACCTCCAGTAAGCGCCACAGAGCTGCGTTGCAGAGAGTAGGTCCAAAGCCATGCCCCTTTTTACACCTCTCTGCAACGCAGCTCTGTGGCGCTTACTGGAGGTACCTGGTGGGCTAGTTGGCCCCCAAGGACCCTCAGGATTCAAGGGGACTTAATCCCCCAACTTACAACGCACCAGGGGGCGTGTTTGCACAGTGGTGCAGGGAGGGGGCGGGGCCTGATATAACAAGTGTGCAAACACGCCCCCTGGCGCGTTGTAAATTGGGGGATTAAGTCCCCTTCAATCCTGAGGGTCCCTGGGGGCCAACTAGCCCACCAGGTACCTCCAGTAAGCACCACAGAGCTGTGTTGCAGAGAGGTGTTCTGAGGCCACGCCCCTTTTTACACCACGCTGCAAACGCGGCTCCTGGCGCACTGCTGCTCAGAGGATGAAGTCCACTTGTGTCCTGAGGTCCTCAGGACACAAGAGGACCTCATCGCCCCACCAGCAGTGCACCAAGAGGCGCATTTGCAGAGTGGTGTAAAAAGGGGCGTGGCCTCAGACCACGTCTCTGCAATCCAGCTCTGTGGCGCTTACTGGAGGTACCTGGTGGGCAAGTTAGCCCCCAGGGACCCTCAGTATTCAAGGGGAATTAATTACCCAACTTACAATGCGCCACGGGGCGCGTTTGCAGAGTGGTGGAAAAGGAGGCGTGGCCTAGTATGAGAAGTTAGCAATCCTGCTGTGTGGGACTTACTGGAGGAAATAGGAGGGGTAGTTGGCCCCCAAGGTTGACGTTGGGGGCTAACTACCCCTCCTGTTACATCCAGTGGGATTGCTAAGAGGTGTTCGGAGGCCACGCTCACCTTTCTCCACCACTCTGCAAACGCGACTGCTATGTTACAGTTAGAAATTAGCATTTATAAAACCTTTGAAATTCACTGAAAAACCATAGGTTTCAGACACGTTATAGTTAGAAATTAGCATTTAAAAAACCTTTGAAATTCACTGAAAAAAACCATAGGTTTCAGGGATGTTATAGTTAGAAATTAGCATTTAAAAAAACCATAGAAATTCACTGGAAAAAAACGTAGGTTTTAGGGACGTTATAGTTAGTTGGACATTTCACTCGTACAAAACCAGAGAAATTCGGCCGTTATAGTTAGTTGAGCTAACTATAACTCACGCCCCCGCAATTCACTGCTGATGACGTCACATATTACATCATTCATGACATGGTCAGTGACATCACTGATGACATCTCAAATGACATCCGTGCTCCTGTTCCTGTGAGTTTGGGGGAAGGTTGGAGTTTCAAGGATATATATATATATATATATATATATATATATAAAACCAGAGTTATCCTCAATAAGAACGCCACACACAGAGGGTTTCCGCACATCACCTCGCAAGCGGCAGCATGGTGGCAGGCTACTTGTCTTCCTTGTGGCCATACGCGTTTCGAGCTCCCATGAGCTCTTGATCACTGGCGGCGTGAAGCAGGACACAGGCAGTGTAAGAACAGCTGAATTTTATTAAATACGAAGTCCTGCCCCTGTGGGCGCAATGGCATGCTGGTAAAAGTAGTTCCATGTACTGCCAAACAGACTCCAATGTTCTTTAACCAAGTGGATGCTGTTCCCACTTCACATAAAAATATAATCCCTGTAGGGTAGGAAAGCAACGCCAGCACTGCCTTCCAGCTGTCAAGTTTCCAAGCGGATGAGGCTCCCTCTGCCCAACGCGCACTCGTGGTTACGAGCACACAGGAACGGCTGTTCGTAGTCAGGGCATTCTTGCGGCTGGACCAACCGCATAAACACAAAACCAGAGTTATCCTCAATAAGAACGCCACACACAGATTGTTACCGCACATACCTCGCAAGCGGCAGCATGGTGGCAGGCTACTTGTCTTCCTTGTGGCCATATGCGTTTCGAGCTCCCATGAGCTCTTGATCACTGGCGGCGTGAAGCAGGACACAGGCAGTGTAAGAACAGCTGAATTTTATTAAATACGAAGTCCCGCCCCTGTGGGCGCAATGGCATGCTGGTAAAAGTAGTTCCATATACTGCCAAACAGACTCCAATGTTCTTTAACCAAGTGGATGCTGTTCCCACTTCACATAAAAATATAATCCCTGTAGGGTAGGAAAGCAACGCCAGCACTGCCTTCCAGCTGTCAAGCTTCCAAGCGGATGAGGCTCCCTCTGCCCAACGCGCACTCGTGGTTACGAGCACACAGGAACGGCTGTTCGTAGTCAGGGCATTCTTGCAGCTGGACCAACCGCATAAACACAAAACCAGAGTTATCCTCAATAAGAACACCACACACAGAGGGTTTCCGCACATCACCTCGCAAGCGGCAGCATGGTGGCAGGCTACTTGTCTTCCTTGTGGCCATACGCGTTTCGAGCTCCCATGAGCTCTTGATCACTGGCGGCGTGAAGCAGGACATAGGCAGTGTAAGAACAGCTGAATTTTATTAAATACGAAGTCCCGCCCCTTTGGGCGCAATGGCATGCTGGTAAAAGTAGTTCCATATACTGCCAAACAGACTCCAATGTTCTTTAACCAAGTGGATGCTGTTCCCACTTCACATAAAAATATAATCCCTGTAGGGTAGGAAAGCAACGCCAGCACTGCCTTCCAGCTGTCAAGCTTCCAAGCGGATGAGGCTCCCTCTGCCCAACGCGCACTCGTGGTTACGAGCACACAGGAACCGCTGTTCGTAGTCAGGGCATTCTTGCAGCTGGACCAACCGCATAAACACAAAACCAGAGTTATCCTCAATAAGAACGCCACACACAGAGGGTTTCCGCACATCACCTCGCAAGCGGCAGCATGGTGGCAGGCTACTTGTCTTCCTTGTGGCCATACGCGTTTCGAGCTCCCATGAGCTCTTGATCACTGGCGGCGTGAAGCAGGACACAGGCAGTGTAAGAACAGCTGAATTTTATTAAATACGAAGTCCCGCCCCTGTGGGCACAATTGCATGCTGGTAAAAGTAGTTCCATATACTGCCAAACAGACTCCAATGTTCTTTAACCAAGTGGATGCTGTTCCCACTTCAAATAAAAATATAATCCCTGTAGGGTAGGAAAGCAACGCCAGCACTGCCTTCCAGCTGTCAAGTTTCCAAGCGGATGAGGCTCCCTCTGCCCAACGCGCACTCGTGGTTACGAGCACACAGGAACCGCTGTTCGTAGTCAGGGCATTCTTGTGGCTGGACCAACCGCATAAACACAAAACCAGAGTTATCCTCAATAAGAACGCCACACACAGAGGGTTTCCGCACATCACCTCGCAAGCGGCAGCATGGTGGCAGGCTACTTGTCTTCCTTGTGGCCATACGCGTTTCGAGCTCCCATGAGCTCTTGATCACTGGCGGCGTGAAGCAGGACACAGGCAGTGTAAGAACAGCTGAATTTTATTAAATACGAAGTCCCGCCCCTGTGGGCACAATGGCATGCTGGTAAAAGTAGTTCCATATACTGCCAAACAGACTCCAATGTTCTTTAACCAAGTGGATGCTGTTCCCACTTCACATAAAAATATAATCCCTGTAGGGTAGGAAAGCAACGCCAGCACTGCCTTTCAGCTGTCAAGTTTCCAAGCGGATGAGGCTCCCTCTGCCCAACGCGCACTCGTGGTTACGAGCACACAGGAACGGCTGTTCGTAGTCAGGGCATTCTTGCGGCTGGACCAACCGCATAAACACAAAACCAGAGTTATCCTCAATAAGAACGCCACACACAGAGGGTTTCCGCACAACACCTCGCAAGCGGCAGCATGGTGGCAGGCTACTTGTCTTCCATGTGGCCATACGCGTTTCGAGCTCCCATGAGCTCTTGATCACTGGCGGCGTGAAGCAGGACACAGGCAGTGTAAGAACAGCTGAATTTTATTAAATACGAAGTCCCGCCCCTGTGGGCACAATGGCATGCTGGTAAAAGTAGTTCCATATACTGCAAAACAGACTCCAATGTTCTTTAACCAAGTGGATGCTCTTCCCACTTCACATAAATATATAATCCCTGTAGGGTAGGAAAGCAACGCCAGCACTGCCTTCCAGCTGTCAAGTTTCCAAGCGGATGAGGCTCACTCTGCCCAACACGCACTCGTGGTTACGCGCACACAGGAACCGCTGTTCATAGTCAGGGCATTCTAGCGGCTGGACCAACCGCATAAACACAAAACCAGAGTTATCCTCAATAAGAACGCCACACACAGAGGGTTTCCGCACATCACCTCGCAAGCGGCAGCATGGTGGCAGGCTACTTGTCTTCCTTGTGGCCATACGCGTTTCAAGCTCCCATGAGCTCTTGATCACTGGCGGCGTGAAGCAGGACACAGGCAGTGTAAGAACAGCTGAATTTTATTAAATACGAAGTCCCGCCCCTGTGGGCGCAATGGCATGCTGGTAAACGTAGTTCCATATACCGCCAAATAGACTCCAATGTTCTTTAACCAAGTGGATGCTGTTCCCACTTCACATAAAAATATAATCCCTGTAGGGTAGGAAAGCAACGCAAGCACTGCCTTCCAGCTGTCAAGTTTCCAAGCGGATGAGGCTCCCTCTGCCCAACGCGCACTCGTGGTTACGAGCACACAGGAACCGCTGTTCATAGTCAGGGCATTCTAGCGGCTGGACCAACCGCATAAACACAAAACCAGAGTTATCCTCAATAAGAACGCCACACACAGAGGGTTTCCGCACATCACCTCGCAAGCGGCAGCATGGTGGCAGGCTACTTGTCTTCCTTGTGGCCATACGCGTTTCAAGCTCCCATGAGCTCTTGATCACTGGCGGCGTGAAGCAGGACACAGGCAGTGTAAGAACAGCTGAATTTTATTAAATACGAAGTCCCGCCCCTGTGGGCGCAATGGCATGCTGGTAAAAGTAGTTCCATATACTGCCAAATAGACTCCAATGTTCTTTAACCAAGTGGATGCTGTTCCCACTTCACATAAAAATATAATCCCTGTAGGGTAGGAAAGCAACGCAAGCACTGCCTTCCAGCTGTCAAGTTTCCAAGCGGATGAGGCTCCCTCTGCCCAACGCGCACTCGTGGTTACGAGCACACAGGAACCGCTGCTCGTAGTCAGGGCATTCTTGCTGCTGGACCAACCGCATAAACACAAAACCAGAGTTATCCTCAATAAGAACGCCACACACAGAGGGTTTCCGCACATCACCTCGCAAGCGGCAGCATGGTGGCAGGCTACTTGTCTTCCTTGTGGCCATACGCGTTTCGAGCTCCCATGAGCTCTTGATCACTGGCGGCGTGAAGCAGAACACAGGCAGTGTAAGAACAGCTGAATTTTATTAAATACGAAGTCCCGCCCCTGTGGGCACAATGGCATGCTGGTAAAAGTAGTTCCATATACTGCCAAACAGACTCCAATGTTCTTTAACCAAGTGGATGCTGTTCCCACTTCACATAAAAATATAATCCCTGTAGGGTAGGAAAGCAACGTCAGCACTGCCTTTCAGCTGTCAAGTTTCCAAGCGGATGAGGCTCCCTCTGCCCAACGCGCACTCGTGGTTACGAGCACACAGGAACGGCTGTTCGTAGTCAGGGCATTCTTGCGGCTGGACCAACCGCATAAACACAAAACCAGAGTTATCCTCAATAAGAACGCCACACACAGAGGGTTTCCGCACAACACCTCGCAAGCGGCAGCATGGTGGCAGGCTACTTGTCTTCCTTGTGGCCATACGCGTTTCGAGCTCCCATGAGCTCTTGATCACTGGCGGCGTGAAGCAGGACACAGGCAGTGTAAGAACAGCTGAATTTTATTAAATACGAAGTCCCGCCCCTGTGGGCACAATGGCATGCTGGTAAAAGTAGTTCCATATACTGCAAAACAGACTCCAATGTTCTTTAACCAAGTGGATGCTCTTCCCACTTCACATAAATATATAATCCCTGTAGGGTAGGAAAGCAACGCCAGCACTGCCTTCCAGCTGTCAAGTTTCCAAGCGGATGAGGCTCACTCTGCCCAACACGCACTCGTGGTTACGAGCACACAGGAACCGCTGTTCATAGTCAGGGCATTCTAGCGGCTGGACCAACCGCATAAACACAAAACCAGAGTTATCCTCAATAAGAACGCCACACACAGAGGGTTTCCGCACATCACCTCGCAAGCGGCAGCATGGTGGCAGGCTACTTGTCTTCCTTGTGGCCATACGCGTTTCAAGCTCCCATGAGCTCTTGATCACTGGCGGCGTGAAGCAGGACACAGGCAGTGTAAGAACAGCTGAATTTTATTAAATACGAAGTCCCGCCCCTGTGGGCGCAATGGCATGCTGGTAAAAGTAGTTCCATATACTGCCAAATAGACTCCAATGTTCTTTAACCAAGTGGATGCTGTTCCCACTTCACATAAAAATATAATCCCTGTAGGGTAGGAAAGCAACGCAAGCACTGCCTTCCAGCTGTCAAGTTTCCAAGCGGATGAGGCTCCCTCTGCCCAACGCGCACTCGTGGTTACGAGCACACAGGAACCGCTGTTCATAGTCAGGGCATTCTAGCGGCTGGACCAACCGCATAAACACAAAACCAGAGTTATCCTCAATAAGAACGCCACACACAGAGGGTTTCCGCACATCACCTCGCAAGCGGCAGCATGGTGGCAGGCTACTTGTCTTCCTTGTGGCCATACGCGTTTCAAGCTCCCATGAGCTCTTGATCACTGGCGGCGTGAAGCAGGACACAGGCAGTGTAAGAACAGCTGAATTTTATTAAATACGAAGTCCCGCCCCTGTGGGCGCAATGGCATGCTGGTAAAAGTAGTTCCATATACTGCCAAATAGACTCCAATGTTCTTTAACCAAGTGGATGCTGTTCCCACTTCACATAAAAATATAATCCCTGTAGGGTAGGAAAGCAACGCAAGCACTGCCTTCCATCTGTCAAGTTTCCAAGCGGATGAGGCTCCCTCTGCCCAACGCGCACTCGTGGTTACGAGCACACAGGAACCGCTGTTCGTAGTCAGGGCATTCTTGCTGCTGGACCAACCGCATAAACACAAAACCAGAGTTATCCTCAATAAGAACGCCACACACAGAGGGTTTCCGCACATCACCTCGCAAGCGGCAGCATGGTGGCAGGCTACTTGTCTTCCTTGTGGCCATACGCGTTTCGAACTCCCATGAGCTCTTGATCACTGGCGGCGTGAAGCAGGACACAGGCAGTGTAAGAACAGCTGAATTTTATTAAATACGAAGTCCCGCCCCTGTGGGCGCAATGGCATGCTGGTAAAAGTAGTTCCATATACTGCCAAACAGACTCCAATGTTCTTTAACCAAGTGGATGCTCTTCCCACTTCACATAAATATATAATCCCTGTAGGGTAGGAAAGCAACGCCAGCACTGCCTTCCAGCTGTCAAGTTTCCAAGCGGATGAGGCTCCCTCTGCCCAACACGCACTCGTGGTTACGAGCACACAGGAACCGCTGTTCATAGTCAGGGCATTCTAGCGGCTGGACCAACCGCATAAACACAAAACCAGAGTTATCCTCAATAAGAACACCACACACAGAGGGTTTCCGCACATCACCTCGCAAGCGGCAGCATGGTGGCAGGCTACTTGTCTTCCTTGTGGCCATACGCATTTCAAGCTCCCATGAGCTCTTGATCACTGGCGGCGTGAAGCAGGACACAGGCAGTGTAAGAACAGCTGAATTTTATTAAATACGAAGTCCCGCCCCTGTGGGCGCAATGGCATGCTGGTAAAAGTAGTTCCATATACTGCCAAACAGACTCCAATGTTCTTTAACCAAGTGGATGCTGTTCCCACTTCACATAAAAATATAATCCCTGTAGGGTAGGAAAGCAACGCAAGCACTGCCTTCCAGCTGTCAAGTTTCCAAGCGGATGAGGCTCCCTCTGCCCAACGCGCACTCGTGGTTACGAGCACACAGGAACCGCTGTTCATAGTCAGGGCATTCTAGCGGCTGGACCAACCGCATAAACACAAAACCAGAGTTATCCTCAATAAGAACGCCACACACAGAGGGTTTCCGCACATCACCTCGCAAGCGGCAGCATGGTGGCAGGCTACTTGTCTTCCTTGTGGCCATACGCGTTTCAAGCTCCCATGAGCTCTTGATCACTGGCGGCGTGAAGCAGGACACAGGCAGTGTAAGAACAGCTGAATTTTATTAAATACGAAGTCCCGCCCCTGTGGGCGCAATGGCATGCTGGTAAAAGTAGTTCCATATACTGCCAAATAGACTCCAATGTTCTTTAACCAAGTGGATGCTGTTCCCACTTCACATAAAAATATAATCCCTGTAGGGTAGGAAAGCAACGCAAGCACTGCCTTCCAGCTGTCAAGTTTCCAAGCGGATGAGGCTCCCTCTGCCCAACGCGCACTCGTGGTTACGAGCACACAGGAACCTCTGTTCGTAGTCAGGGCATTCTTGCGGCTGGACCAACCGCATAAACACAAAACCAGAGTTATCCTCAATAAGAACGCCACACACAGAGGGTTTCCGCACATCACCTCGCAAGCGGCAGCATGGTGGCAGGCTACTTGTCTTCCTTGTGGCCATACGCGTTTCGAACTCCCATGAGCTCTTGATCACTGGCGGCGTGAAGCAGGACACAGGCAGTGTAAGAACAGCTGAATTTTATTAAATACGAAGTCCCGCCCCTGTGGGCGCAATGGCATGCTGGTAAAAGTAGTTCCATATACTGCCAAACAGACTCCAATGTTCTTTAACCAAGTGGATGCTCTTCCCACTTCACATAAATATATAATCCCTGTAGGGTAGGAAAGCAACGCCAGCACTGCCTTCCAGCTGTCAAGTTTCCAAGCGGATGAGGCTCCCTCTGCCCAACACGCACTCGTGGTTACGAGCACACAGGAACCGCTGTTCATAGTCAGGGCATTCTAGCGGCTGGACCAACCGCATAAACACAAAACCAGAGATATCCTCAATAAGAACACCACACACAGAGGGTTTCCGCACATCACCTCGCAAGCGGCAGCATGGTGGCAGGCTACTTGTCTTCCTTGTGGCCATACGCATTACAAGCTCCCATGAGCTCTTGATCACTGGCGGCGTGAAGCAGGACACAGGCAGTGTAAGAACAGCTGAATTTTATTAAATACGAAGTCCCGCCCCTGTGGGCGCAATGGCATGCTGGTAAAAGTAGTTCCATATACTGCCAAACAGACTCCAATGTTCTTTAACCAAGTGGATGCTGTTCCCACTTCACATAAAAATATAATCACTGTAGGGTAGGAAAGCAACGCAAGCACTGCCTTCCAGCTGTCAAGTTTCCAAGCGGATGAGGCTCCCTCTGCCCAACGTGCACTCGTGGTTACGAGCACACAGGAACCGCTGTTCGTAGTCAGGGCATTCTTGCGGCTGGACCAACCGCATAAACACAAAACCAGAGTTATCCTCAATAAGAATGCCACACACAGAGGGTTTCCGCACATCACCAGCTGTTCTTACACTGCCTGTGTCCTGCTTCACGCCGCCAGTGATCAAGAGCTCATGGGAGCTCAAAACGCGTATGGCCACAAGGAAGACAAGTAGCCTGCCACCATGCTGCCGCTTGCGAGGTGATGTGCGGAAACCCTCTGTGTGTGGCGTTCTTATTGAGGATAACTCTGGTTTTGTGTTTATGCGGTTGGTCCAGCCGCAAGAATGCCCTGACTACGAACAGCGGTTCCTGTGTGCTCGTAACCACGAGTGCGCGTTGGGCAGAGGGAGCCTCATCCGCTTGGAAACTTGACAGCTGGCAGGCAGTGCTGGCGTTGCTTTCCTACCCTACAGGGATTATATTTTTATGTGAAGTGGGAAGAGCATCCACTTGGTTAAAGAACATTGGAGTCTGTTTGGCAGTATATGGAACTTCTTTTACCAGCATGCCATTGCGCCCACAGGGGCTTGACTTCGTATTTAATAAAATTCAGCTGTTCTTACACTGCCTGTGTCCTGCTTCACGCCGCCAGTGATCAAGAGCTCATGGGAGCTCGAAACGCGTATGGCCACAAGGAAGACAAGTAGCCTGCCACCATGCTGCCGCTTGCGAGGTGATGTGTGGAAACCCTCTGTGTGTGGCGTTCTTATTGAGGATAACTCTGGTTTTATATATATATATATATATATATATATACATATATATATATATATATATATATGTATATATATATATATATATATATTCCACACTCCGTTGTCTCCTTTGTAATCTCCTCCAAAACCACGGACACGGACCACAGAGTGAGTGATGGATCTTTTGCTTTATTTCGATGTCACCATTACGCGTTATATATATCTATATATATATTACCGACTGGCGGTCGCCAGTAGGTAGTTATAGGACCTAGTTTAAGTAGGAAAAGCGTTTTTTGATTTGCCAATATCTTTGGCGCCGTTTGACGAATCTTCGCAAAATTTTCAAAACTAGTGGGGCCCTCCGGTCAGCTCCTGTCTTTAAAGTTTCAGGGTGATTCGTCAAGCGGGGGCCGAGAAAAAAAGGGGGGTCCCAAAACACATTTTCTCCATGTTAATTTCCATAGGAACTTTTGTCGCGGCTACAGCCCGAACTGCTGAACAAAATTACACCAAATTTGGCATAGATGTAGCTCTTGGTCCAGAGTGCAATGTTTGCTTTAAATGGTGTAAATCCATTCAGTAGTTCCTGAGAAATTTTAAAATAAAAAATATTGATATCTGGTGACCGAGGAGGATTCGCGAATCCTTTCGATCACGAGCTTCATTGTGATTGGCTGTCAACACTCCAAACCAAGAAGTGTTCGCAGCCATCTTGTGACTTGGTAAGACCAAGTCACAAGAAAAAATGTGAAGAAAATGATAAAAAAAGAAAAGGGGGCAGGGTAGAAACACCCTGACCCCCTAGGCCTGGCCAGTGCCAAAAAAAGCATTTTAAAAAATATTTTTGTCCGGATGCGCGAATCCGGCCGAAAACATATAAAAAAATGAAGCGCGGGCTCCTGCGCTTCATTTTAATAAGCCCCCGGGTGGGCCAGGTCTTGGGGGCAATGTTGATAATGTTGATAAACGGGCTCTAAGCGTCTACAGGACAAAGCAAATCTAGTCTGAGCTATCGGAGAGGCAATGCAGCCGTCTCTGCTTGCAGCACGGAGCCGCTCAGTGTGAGAACTTGAGACAAAGCCATCCTTCCAGATATGAGAGAGGCCAGGGCACCCTGTGCGGAGCCTGGAAGGACACCAAGAGCGCTGGGGAGCGAGAGCAGCGTGTCTGCGAGGGGCACAGGCAGGAGTGAGTCGAGGCACGGCCAGAAGGGGCCGTGAGTTAACCGTGATGCAGTATTAGGAAGCACCGCGAGGGGAGTTACGGGCAGGGGCTCAATCACAAATAGTGCCCCAGGGAAGATACGCCTGCCAGCAGTACCTGAAGTGCCACACGTGTCTGTTTACTGTAAAATATCGGAACTATTTCCAAAATGCTGCACCGTTAAAGTGGGCACAGACTGCTGCAGTTGGTGTCTGTCTGGATCCAGCTGTCTGACCAGCAATGATTTCGAAGCTCGTAGCTGACAGCGTGCCCTCCAGCGCCTGCCCTCCTGCGGCTCCCGCTCCGAGCTCCGCCCCATGGCCCCTCACTTTGGCTGCTAGGGTAGTGTGGGCCCCCCTTTCCGCCCGGACACCTCGCTGACACTGCAGGTGGCCAATGGGATTCCACCTGTCTCCTTTTGACCCCATACCTTGGCATGCTTCTGCAGTACTACCCCACATGTACCCTCTGTGCCCTCTCACCCCTCCATTACCTTGGAAGGCTCCCCACGAGGGTCGCTCCAGGTGGTCGTCCGGTTATTGTGATCCACGAAGAATGGCCATCCAGTGTAAGGGTCCAGCTTGATCTCCCAGCCCAAGGGCAGGGGCTCGCCCCCAGGGACTTGCAGTGGGCTCCACATCCTCCTTGGTTGAGGCTGATCCATGGGCCGCCGCGCTCCCTAAATATCACCCAGGGCCCGGCTAGAAGGCTCTGGAAGAGCCAGGAGGAGAAGGGGGAGCTTCCGAGCGAGGTAGGAAAGATAGGGAGGGCAGGAGAGGAGGAAAAGGGAGGAGGGAAGAGACATATAGGGAGAGAGGACTGATAGGAGGGGAATAGCGGAGCCAAAGGGAGATGGGAGGAGAAACAGGGCGGTGCGCCAGGCAACAGGAGCGAGGAAGGAAAGAAAGACGGAGAACAGGGGAGGGGAAAAGAGGGAGAGGAGGAGGAGCACTGGAGCTTGAAACGAGGATAGGGGAGAAGCAAGCGGTTGGGAGGAGATTAGGGGAAGGAAAGAGAGGAGCGAGAAAAGGCATATATGATATGGGCCAAGAAGAGGCAGAAGAATTGGAAGAAAGAGATACGGAATGAAGGACAAGCAAAAACGGGAGGAGCAGGTTAGAGGATGGAGAGGGAGGAACAAAGACGAGGAGAAGAATGGGGAAAGGGAGGAGGGTTGGTGGGCTGGAGAAAAGGGATCGGGGAGGAGATTGCCAGGCATCTTTATTTTAATTTGTGCCTTTGTTTAGCCTCTGAACGCAGTGCCAGAAAGGAGCACTGGGAATACAGACTCCTCTCTATTTGGACAGAAGCCACCGACTGCAGACTTCCTGCAGAACCTGAGGAATACTCAAAACAGACAGAACAAGACCAGCGCGCACATGTGGCGAGGGAAGCAGACTAAAGGCGCCCCCACGAAGTGGTGTCAAGGTACAAGAACACGTCAGGAAAACTTCCTTTGTTACTGGATAGGGCGCGCTCCAGCAGCAAACTTACATTTTGCCTAAAGCGTTGACAATCCCTACTCCGTCTTTTAAAGATGAGGGACATCATCTTATAGAGGAATGTCAATGCCTGCCCTGAACCCCACTCTTACTAGTAGGCAGACAAACATTCCGAGGACATGCAGCCTTTCAGGCACCCCACTGTCACACAGCAGTAAATGCGATACTAACAGCATATCAGATGAAAAAAAAACCTAAGGCTGCATAAAGATGATACCATTTGACACTACATTCTATGCAACTCAGGGCAGCAGCATGGCTGACCAGACCGCTATTACTGAAGCAATCTCAGAGAGAAGTGGTTTAATTGTCAAAGAGTAGTCACCACTTTCATTCTACTGCCTGACAATTAAGCCCATTTAACGGCACAAAACCATCTAAAATAAACATCCCCTGCAAACAATATTTACAGGTTTCCCCTTCCTTTGGCAGCACAGTGAGCAGTCCAGGTCAATAAACTTAGCAGCATCACCAGGGCCAGAGTGGGGCCCGGCAGGACCAGAGAGTGGCCCGGCAGGGCCGGAGAGTGGCCCACCCTGCCCAATCTCCTGCCTACGTCCTGAGCTAGGAAACAGGGCTGCTAACTATTGCCCTCCCCTCTGTGCCTCAGGAGTCAGGCCTGTCGTCCAACGAACTGATCATAACAGCGCAATTTCGTTCCGTTTATTTATTACTATTTATTTTTATTTTGCCGCTAACAAAGCAGCAAGCGAAAGGTGTCAGATCGCATCACAGCTATTTAATACAATCAATAAAAAATATATATATATTAGGGAAAAAGGGGGAAGAGAATTGGCCCTGCACTATTTAGTACGGTATAATAAGCCAGACTGTTAGCCCCAAAGAAAAAAATCAATAAGTTGAGGAGGCATCAGGTTGATTATTAAAATAATTTTGAGGGTTATCGCATGACTGTTCTTCATTCAATTCTCTCATTCAGCACTGTTTTACGATTGAATGATAACATATTGACTGTAATCCAATCAAAATAATCAAAACAGAACAGTTCCTTCGATGACATTTACTTTGCCAGAGTAACCCAAATACAATTTTATCCAAAATTGGACAGTGCTTCCAATGCAGTTTTTTCACCCAACATGTTTAGCGACAGACTCACATACCCAGGGCTCATTCATGAATACATAACTGCTTCTTTTGTGTCTTTTTTTAAATTATAAACTACACAGAGGTCGAGCAAATCATACTGGCTCGAACAGCTAAAATTATCAGCCTTGCAATATAAAAGATGAAACTCTTAACAATGAGCCATGTTCCACATTTAGGATACAGTGTCTCATTCTGCATCACACCAAGCTCATGACATAGCCCTTACTAATACATTATTTAGGAATATGCTTTTTTAATTAGATGTAATGAAGTGATCAAGATCCTAACCCATTGAAAACACTGCTTTTTCCGGTCAGAGAGAAGGGCAATTGAGTGGAGGTCTGAAGCCTGCCAGAGGTATTCAGTGGTCTTTCAGTCTGGCGACAAGGCCCTAGAATGGGATGAAGACGTTTTATTTGGTTTAGGTTTCTCAGAATGGGTTAATCTAGGCTAAGTCTGAAGTGTGATCGAGATTTGGTTTCCCTCATATGGTATTATGGTGGTTGGAACTTGAGGTATTAAATATGGTAAGTGGGGGTTTAAACCCAGAATGAATTCTTCCTAGGAAATGGATTCTGAAGTAGCGAGATGATCTGGATTAAACATTTTGCATGGTTTGGATTATTGCCTTGGTGTTACTGTACAGATATATATATATATATATTCACTGAAAAAACCATAGGTTTCAGGGACGTTAAAGTTAGAAATTAATATTTAAAAAACCTTAGAAATTCACTGAAAAAAACATGGGTTTCAGGGATGATATAGTTAAAAATTAGCATTTAAAAAACCTTGGAAATTCACAGAAAAAACTATAGGTTTCAGTGACGTTATAGTTAGTTGGTCATTTCACTCGTACAAAACCAGAGAAATTTGGCCGTATTAATTAGTTGAGCTAACTATAACTCGCGCCCCCGCAATGCACTGCTGATGACGTCACATATTACATCACTCATGACATGGTCAGTGATATCACTGATGACATCACTGATGACATCTCAAATGACATCACTTATGACATCACTGATGACATCATCCAGTGACTGTGAGTGTTTCTAAAAAGTTTAAGAACGTTATATATATACGCCAAGGTGTATTAGAAGAATGAGTGGGTGTATGAGTGTCTGTATAGATGATTTGTTGGGCGCGTGACTGACTGCATGAGTGAGTGAATAAACGTGTCTTAGTGAATGTATGGGTGAGTGACTAGTCTGTGTAAATGTGTGTATCAGTCTGTCAGTTGGTGTGTAAGTGGCTGCATGGGTTGATGAGTAGGTACATGAGTATGTATATGGGTTTTTGATTAGTTGTCTGAGTACCTGTATGGGTGCCTGAGTGTTTGTGTGGGTAGGTGAGGGGCTGTGTGACTCCCTGCATGGATGTATGAGTGGGCGAATCCCTGGGTGTGTGGGTTCAAGAGTACGTCTGTGAGGGACTGTATGGGTGGGTGAGTGTGTGTATGGCTGTGTTGGTGAGTGAATGAATGTCTCAATGGTGCATGTATGAGTAACTACATATGTGAAAGGCAGTATATGTGTGTGTTGGAGTATATAAGTGACTATATGTGAGAGTGAGTGATTGTGAGAGTGGCTGTATGGATGAGTGTGTGCTTGTGTCAGTGACTGTATAAAAGAGTAAGTATGTGTTAGTATCTGTATGAATAAATGAGATGGTGTGTGTATAACTGTATAATGAGTAAATGGCAGTGTGATTGATTCTTTGGGTGACTGACTAGGTGTGTGAGTGACTCTATGGGTGAGTGGCAGTGTGTGAGTATCTGTATAGGTGTATGAGTACATATATCAGTGGCTGTATTGATCAGTGACTGCGTGTATGAGTGACTGTATAAGTGATTGGATGTGTATGTAGACCTATGAATCAGTGAGTGGGTCTGTACTAACTGGTACTGGTGTGTCTATAGTTTCAAGATTGTTAGTCTGTATTTTTGAGTAGGTGTATGAAAGGTTATATTAGGGTGTGAGGAGGTGCATCATATATTAAGTGGATGATGTCATCAGTGATGTCATTTGAGATGTCATCAGTGATGTCATCTCCCCAGGGAACTTCCTATTATGTATGCGGTCGGGTCCACCGAGCCGTCATGCAGCCACAGGGCCCGCCACCCCCCGGGGTGTGTGCAAAATAAAACGGGGGCCAGTGAGCCCCCACCACAGTCCCGGGGACCGCCACCTCCCTGGGGCTCTCATTAAATTGTATGGGGGACGCGCAGCCCCCGTGTCCCGGGGATTACCACCACCTACCTGGGGCTATAATGAAATAATGCAGGGGGTCCATCACAAACCACCAGCCCTGGGGACCACCACCTCCCCGGGGCTAAAACAGATGCTGCAGGGGGGCTGCACGGCCCACCTGGAGGAGCCATACATGGCCCCGGGGACCGCCACCCCCCAGGGCCTGCTCCTGCTAGCTCCCGAGGTGCTCACCCTTGGCAGGTAGCTGTTTGATGGCAGCTTCCCACTCCCGCAAAGCCATAGCAAACTCTGCTCCACTTCGTACAAGCGAGAGCAGAAAAATGCTCTTGCTTGCACAAAGCAGAGCAGAATTGCTTTTGGACAGAGGGAGCTTCATGTTCAGCTGCTCCCTCTGTCCAGAACAGAAGCAATGCCGGCACCCGCTGGACACAGGGAGCAAACAAGGACTGCGGGGGCCTTCAGGCTCCCCCCCGGTCCCCAACGTGAATAACAGGGTACCCTGGGTGGGACCAGGGCATCCAGTATTGTGGCCAGGGCCCAGGGGATGGGGTTCCCGTGGCCAAAATCAGCCCGGAAGGGTGGCTGCGCTGCCTCCCTCCCTTGTTTGATAAAACACTTTTTTTAATAATAAAGGCAGGCCCCGGGCAGTGGGGTCCCCGGGGCTGAAATCGGCCTAGGGAATGGGGTCCACACAGCCCCCCTTCCTTAAATTAAAGAAACATTTAAAAAAAAAAAGGAATAGCTGGGCCCTGGGGGATGGGGTCCCCAGGGTCGTAATTGGCCCAGGGAGGGGGACAGTGCGTCCCTCCTGCCCATTTTAAAAATGCCTGGTCCCGGCTCAGGGGGTCCCCGGGCCAAATACAGCTACTGCCACGACACTGGAGGCCCCTTCCCCTTTCTGCAGCATTCTGCAATGGTGCCTCCTGGCACGCTGCTGGTTGAGGAATGAAGTTCCCTTGGCTGTTGAAGGTCCTTGGAGGCCAACAAGACCTCCTGTTACCTCCAGTAAGTCCCACACAACAGGATTGCTGAGAAGTCTTTGGAGGCCACGCCCCCTTTCTCCACCACTCTGCAAACGCGCCTCCTGGTGCGCTGCCGGTTGGGGGATGGGTATTACAGAAGGGGCCGCAGATCCATCTGCGGCCCTTTCTCTAATACCAAAGTGCCCCAGGGGCGCGCAAAGCGTGCACAAACTCCTGTAGCTCCCCTGGGGCACATTATGTAATACGGCCCCGGCATATAAACTGCATGCAGATGAAAACTGCGTTCATTGCAAAACAATATGCATAATATCTTTACAATATAAACAGAGTCCTTTGGACATATTTACTTTGAAATGATGGATATTAACTGAATATGTTTGTACCCCTGATCCATCATATCATGCAGTGTAAACAAAGTACATAGATTGAGACGCTAGTACATAATCACTCCGAACTGCAGGAAGAACCATTTTCAAAGACCATGCAGAGATCATCCGAGATAATAGAGAGATATTGCCATATGAGAGAAAAGACATCAAAGTCAATGATGTTAGTACATAATCAACCATAACTTCTATAGTACCATGGACCACCAGTGGCCAGAAGTGTCGTCATCAGGAACGGTAAATACAATAGCACATCTGAGTAACACAAACTGAACTTAATACGCTTTCCAGTGCAAGTAGCGCTTATTTTTATCCAGTTGCTTGTTATCCTTGTTTAGAACCCACATTTGGCACCTATTGTGAATAGTTTGATTGGCAATTTTGCAGAAAGAAGACTCCTTTTATATTATTTTAAATAATTCTGATTTTGTAATTACAGGTTTGAACTCCTTCAGATTTGCAATTTGCATGTACTATTTTATCCTGCCTTGAAAATATTTAATTCTTTCATCCTGACCAGAGATTGGCCTTTCTTAATTGAAAAATAATCTATTTTTTCAACTAGGAGTTTCTGCAACTATCAGGAAAAATATGTTGTTTGCCAGGAAAATACATTAAAAATCCCAACAGTAAGCCAACAGGGTTGAGAGTTTTGTGATAAAAGAAAGAACAAATTTCAGAATATCAATCATACACCTTTCATCTAAACTGTGGTAGGGTATCCTTTGTTTTGATAGGAAATGCATTGTACGTTTCCATTAGAGATGATGCCATGATTACCAAAGTAAAGGTAGAACAAAATGGATAAATATTTTATCAGCCGAGTTGAATAAGAGACGAGGAAGGTAGGAAAAATGTTAATTATTGTTGTATGTCCCCTTACAGAACATCAATTATTCGAAGTAACTAATGGACTTTGCCATAGGTCAGATGCCCATTAGTGAAAAATATCACCCCTGTGATCATGAATTCACATCATGGCGAGGTTGTCTCAGGTTTTCATCCTTGAGGACCATTACATTGAGTAATAGTACCTGTTTACAGCAGTTAGACATGACAGAAGTGCTGTAATAAACACAATATACATTGTGCCTCATATTCATAAGGGGCTGATTGGAGCGCAGTGTTTTCCATTGTGCTTTGAACAGTCTCCCCCTTTTGCAGTGGGAGGAATGCTGAAAGTCCGTGCAGTGCAAAGGGACTGTTCGCAAGAATCATAAACCACCCACCTATTAATATGTGCAAGTGATGTCCTGTCTGGGCCCACTTTGGTTCTCTCTTAGTTTTGCGTATTAGATGCTTTAGGTTGTTTCTGCTTGCACAGCCACACATAATGCACTTGTTTTCGTGACATTATTTTAGAAATATGCAGTACATGTTGTTTTTTATTCAGTGACTCTTCTTGTGATTCAGTCTGCACATTTCGAACAAAGTGGTTTAGAATACATCAAATAAACTGAGGGTTCCCCAAAAGCAAAAAAGATGTTGAAGTGGGACAGGTAAAACAAATGAATAAAGTACAAAAAATCCACCTCCAAGTCAAAGCCCTAAATATAGAGTCAAGCAAAACACGTTACTTTAGACTGGAATGAATCAACAATTTGTCTTTATTTTATCTTATTACTACAGCCATATGAAAAACAGTACTTAGTTCATAAATGGAAAATGCAAGCGAACCGTCTCACCCTCATCCACTAAAACCCGTAAAACACACAGATTTTAAGAATACCATACATCCAATACATACCATCCACAATTAAAACACATGCTGTACAATGCCTCATCAGCATGGACTCATCCGGTGGCTGGGCAGGTATGTTTCGATGTTGAGGGGCACCTAGGCACAGTCGGTCGGGCTCCACAAGGCTGGGGAGCTGCGAGTGCAGGGGTGTCTTTTGAGGTCAGAAGATCCTTATAGGAGCCGGCCGTGGTTGGGGGGTCCTTCGTGTTGAGGCTGCAGGCTTCGTTGTGGAGTCCAGGAGTGGTCAGCCCACGGTGGACTCGGGCTCTGGATGACTGAGGAACCTCGCTGGGACTGGTGAGCTATTTGGACTTGGGCCAGAAGCATTGGTAACAGAGGGGAATCCGGAAGTGGGGTTTTGCGGTTCCGCTGGTCACAGAGGCCTTTCTTGGAGTTTCTTGGTGAACAGGGCTGCTATTCTCTGACGTTCTGGTCTTTGTTGAAGGCAGCAGTCATTCTAAAGGCTTTTGGAGGCTGCTGAGCTGTGGGACGAGTCATCGGTCTTCGCAGTATCGGCAAGGCTGCAGACAGGCCGGTAGGGCTGGGGCCCAGTCAGTGGGTGTCTTCAGTCTGCCTCAGTTGCATGGCTCTTTTTGTCCTCTTCCTTCATAGGTCATCAGGCACTAAGGGTTAAGTTTCAGGGGTGTCCCTAAATATTTAACTTGTGGCCTTACAGGGGCTGGAAGGTAGTAGCCAATGGGCTACTTACCTTGAGGGTGACTACACCCTTTGTATGTCCACTCCCTTTGGGGAGAGGGCATACACTTAATCCTATCGGCTGAAATCCTCCAAAGCAATATGGAGGATTTTCAAAGGATGAGGTCACTTCAGCTCAGGGCACCTTAGGGGTTGCCCTGGCTGAGAGGGGACACACCTCTCCTGCTTACTAACTTTCCCGCTGACCTTGCAGCCAAAAGTAAGGCTTGGTCGGGGGGGGGGCATCTGCACTAGCTGGAGAGGCCCTGGCTAGCATAACAAAGGGCAGGAAGCCTTTGAGGCTCACCGCTCTTCAATGCTGTTCCTGCTTGGGGGTAGGTGTGAAGCACGTTCACGCAGAACAGGCTTTGTTTCTGACCCACAAGAGCACAAGGCTCCCACCTCAGGGGGTCAGAAACCTGTCTAGAAGTGGCAGACCTGTGCAGACCAGTCAGGCACACACTAGTGGTTTGGTAGGCTTTCAGGGGGCACCTCTGAGGCACCCTCTAAGTGAATTTATTAATGAATCCAACACTGGCATCAGTGTTTGCTCATTAATCTGAGATATTTGGTATCAAACATCTTGGGATTCGGTGAAGCCATGATGGAGCTGTGGAACTCGTATTAACAAGCTCCCAGTCCATGTACTCAGTATGGCTTCACTATGCACTTATAATGTCTAAGGGGCCGATTCACAGAACTAATCTGAGATAAAATCCTAAACTTACTACTTTTGGTATTCACAGAAGGTATTTAATAGTAGTAAAGTTAGGACTCCTAACTTTACTACTACTAAACTGAGATAAAATCCTAAACTTACTACTTTTGGTATTCACAGAAGGCATTTAGTAGTAGTAAAGTTAGGACTCCTAACTTTACTACTACTAAATGCCTTCTGAGAATACCAAAAGTAGTAAGTTTAGGATTTTATCTCAGATTAGTTTGTGAATCGGCCCCTCAGAAAGAACTTAGCCACTATAGGGGCATATCTGCTCATGCAGTTATGCCCCCACAATAAGTATAGTGCACCCTGCCTTAGGGCTGTACAACTATAGGTTGACTTACCTGTGCCTCTTGTAGTGCTGGCAGGCCTGGCACACAGGGATGTGTGCCAGATTGACTCTTCACTTTTAGCTGCACCAAAACATGCAGGCTGCAGTGGCAGTGTGCATTTGTTTGGTGAGGAGTCTCTTAGGGTGCCATAATACATGCTACAGCCCTTAGAGACTCTCTCTGGTCACACTGCCCTTGGTACCATGGGTACCTTTTACAAGGGACTTATATGTGGGCCAGAAGTGTGCCAATTGTGGAAACAAAGGTACAGTTTTGGGAAAGACCACAGGCACTGGGAACCTGGTCAGCAGAGATCCAGTGCAGATTCAGTCAAAGTGCATCAGAATCAGGCAAAATGTGGGGGTAACCATGCAAAAAGGGGCGCTTTCCTACACAAACCGCCCAAACGAAAGAGGATGAGACTAATCTTCCCAAGAGAGTCTTCATTGTCTAAGTGGAAGAACCTGGAAAGTTCATCTGCATTGGCATGGGAAGTCCCAGGTCTATGTTCCACTGTAAAGTCCATTCCCCGTAGGAAGATGGACCACCTCAAAAGCTTTGGGTTCTCACTCTTCATCTGCATAAGCCATCTGAGAGGTCTGTGGTCGTTTGAACAAGGAAGTGAGTACCAAACAGATATGGTCTCAACTTCTTCAGGGATCAGACCCCAGCAAAGGCCTCCCTCTCTATGGCACTCCAACGCTGTTCCCTGGGAATTAACCTCCCGCTAATAAAAGCAACAGGCTGGTCCTGGCCATTATCGTTGGTTTGGGATAGGACTGCTCCTATCCCTATCTCAGATGCATCAGTCTACACAATGAACTGCTTAGAGTAGTCTAGAGCTTTGAGAATTGGTGCTGAGCACATTGCCTCTTTCAGGGTATCAAAAGCCTTTTGACAAATAACTGTCCAGTTTATCTTCTTGGGCATCTTCTTGGAGGTGAGTTCTGTGAGGGGTATTACAATGGAACTATACCCCTTCACAAACCTCCTGTAATACCCAGTCAACCCAAGGAATGCCTTGCCTGGGGTCTGGGTTGTTGGAGCTTTGCAGTACAGAATTGTCTGAATCTTGGGTTGTATGGGTTGCACTTGGCCTCCACCTACAAGGTGGTCCAAGTATACAACAGTTCCTTGCCCTATCTGGCATTTAGATGCCTTGATCGCTATGCATGCAGATTGCAAGGCCTGCAAAACCTTCCCCAGGTGGACCAGGTGATCCTGCCAGGAGGAGCTGAAGACATTAATATCATCTAGATATGCTGCACTAAAGGTCTCCAGCCCAGAAAGGACTTGATTCCCCATTGTTTGGAAGGTGGCTGGTTCTTTAAGCCAAAGGGTATAAGAGTGAACTGATAATGCCCATCTGGTGTGGGGAATGATGTCTTTTCTTTTGCTCCTGGGGCCATGTCAATCTGCCAGTATCCTGCAGTTAGGTCAAAAGTACAGAGAAATTTGGCTGCATCCAATATGTCTATCAGCTCATCAGCCCTGGGGAGAGGGTGAACATCTGTCTTGGTGACAGTATTGAGACCTCTGTAGTCCACACAAAACCTCAATTCTCTCTTTCTACCCTGTGGGTGAGGCTTGGTGACTAGACCGCTGGGCTGGCCCAGGGACTCTCAGAGGGTTCAATAACCCCTAACTCCAGCATCTTGCTTACTTCAGCTTTGATGCTCTCCTTAACTTAGTCAGACTGCTGATAGATCTTTGTTTTGACAGGCAAGCTGTCTCCAGTGTCCACACCATGGGCACACCAGTATGTCTGTCCAGGGGTTAAGGAGAAGAGCCTAGCATACTGTTGCAGAGCCTGCTATTAGGCAGAGAGGGTGTCTGAGTAGACAATTCTATCAACTGACCCATCTTTTGGACTGTCAGAGAGGAGGTCAGGGAGAGGTTCACTCTCTGCTTCCTGATCCTCCTCATTAACCATTAGCATGGTTACATCAACCTTGTCACAGAAAAGTTTAAGGTGGTTCACATGGATCACCCTCTTGGGCGTCCTGCTAGTGCCCAGGTCTACCAAGTAGGTGACTTTTCTTCTCATACCTTTTTAGATGACCAGGCAGAGGTGAAGGTTGAAATTACCCCCCATAAAATAATCATTTCTCTTGAGTCATTATTATATTATGACTCAAGGTCAATGTCAAGTTGTTGTAGGCAGATGTTATTTCCATGATACATGCATTATTGTAAAAATGTATTATCACCAACACAATTGACAAAGAAATTCTAATAGTGATGATTTGGTAATATACTTTGGTTCCCCCAGGGAATTGTGGGCGTTGTAGTGCCCCAGCGGCTGCACCTCACGGCGGCTCATCCCCTGCAGTGCCCAGAACTCCCGTACTGGAGAGACACACATGTGGCAGGCGTCCAGTGTTTTTTTCCTGCTGCACTCTCCCCTCAGGACACCGCACTTTACAGCAAGTGGCTCCCGATGTCAAGAAACAAGGCCCTCCATGCTCATTCGGCATGTGCTTCAAGTAACTAGACATGGCGTTTGCATCTTTGTCTGAAACCACCTCCTTAGGAAACCCTACCCTGGTAAAGATATCAGTGAGGGATATAGCTACTGCAGCTTATCTCCAATACACATCTGGGCTGGGTGACAGCTACATTTTGTGCATTTGTCTAGACAGAAACACAGAAATGTGAGTCTCATCTGCATTCTGAGCACTCATCTGCATTCATCTACATTCTGATGTGTCTTCCTGGGTGGGAAAGAATGGAAGGGTCTGTCACCCTGACATCAAAGGCACTTTTGGGTATAAGTCCTGGGTCACTGGCCCCCTAAAATCAGACACTTCTCGATCTTGAACTGAACCTCTAGATTGCATTTCTGGAAGGACTGCTTTTCTGCTTGTTGCCATGCTGTCTGCTGCTCCTTCACTCTGCTGGAAGAACTCTGCCTTCCCTCCAAGTGACCTCAAATGGCTTGCTGGCTTGCCTTCTATTTTCTGAAGTCTCAGGGGCACAAAAGACTTCCTGCAATTCTGCTGGTGCTGCTTCTGTGAGTCCTACCCTTGCCTGAGGTGCCCCATCCAAGTTTGGGCCTCAGAAGTGGGTTTTGCAGCTGATTTCTGCAAAAACCGACGCATTGCATCGACTTAGCTGGAAATTCCACTTCATTGCTCTTCGAAGCGACTGCAGAGGCTGCCTGACGAAGGCGAATCCACAGCCTGTGTGGCTCGACTACAACGCTCAGTGCTGCTCAATGACGATGCATTGCATTCACTTCAACGGAGCTCGACAACAACACAGGACCCCCTTTTGCACGGCTCTACGACAACGAAGTAGGTTCTCGAAGTCGACAAAAGCTCCGTCAAAGGTATTTCTTCAGCAGGACCTGTCTGGGTCCTGTAGCAGGCCTGCCGTCAATCCCGGTCAGCCTGAATTTTGGATTTGCACTGGTCTCTTGCAACCACAAGTAACCTTTTGACCGCTAGTGACTTCTAAGCACTTTTTTTGCAATTAATCTTAAAAATTCCTATCTCGAATTCTACTGATTGGATTTTAGTAATTGTGGTCTTATTGTGCTCAGATAAATATTCTCTATTTTTCTAAACCTGTGTGGCGTCTTTTTGTGGTGTATTCATTGTGTTACTATGTGTGTGTTGCACAAATACTTTACACTTTGCCTTTGTAGATAAGCCTGACTGCTATGTGCTAAGCTACCAGAGGGTGAGCACAGGTTATCTTTTAGTGTGTATCTAGCTTATCCTGACTAGAGAGGTGGTTCCTGCCTGGCCTCGGTGCATACCTCAGCCAACCAGGAATCCCATTTCTTACAGTCATTTACTGCCTTTGCATGATCTTCTTCATTATGTTTTATGGATTATGCATGTTCTGCTCACATTTGCACATATTTCACAAATGCAGTTTGCAGATTTTTCACCTTACTGAATCATGTGAGTATTTGCCCATGCCCATGCATACATGCACAATCCCAAGCCATATTTACCCTATTTGTGTCCTTGGTAATTTAGGTCTACTATGAGTATATTAGGAACTTTGAAGACGTTTTTCAATTTTTTATATGTTCCAGTCAGTAAAGGTGACATTGTTTCTGTGACCAAGTGAAGGTAGGAAGAGACAGATGAGCTAAACTTCTGTATTCAAGCAGGGCCAGCCTTGCTGAGGGGCAAGCTGGGTAGCCGCTCAGGGCGCCAAGCACAGTGCTTTCATTCTCACCAATTTATAATAATAGACAATATTGTTATCTTTAAAATGACACCAAAACAAAAAAAATCCAATGTAGGGAACCAGAGATATAATTTTTTAAAGATTTAGCACTATATAGCACATAGAAACGTATAGCGCCTATTGGGCATCTGGTTGCGCTAGACCGGGAAAAAGTCAACGTTTCTGGTTCCCTACATTGGATTTGTTTTTGTTTTGGTGTCATCTTTTTTTTTTTTTTATTCTTTATTGACATTATCACAGCTATAACCAAATCAGACTAAACAAAAATAGATTACAAATTTTATCCAAAGCCCCCCCCACCTCCCCCTGAAGCCCCCCCCCACCCATGGCTGACCAGTGGTTAATAGGTTCAATTTCATTGTCAGATATTTACAGAAAAAAAAGAATTGCATTAAATGGAAATACAGAGCAAGATATTTAAAGTTCGTTATTCACAGTTCAGATAGGAGCAGTTCGTTAGAGGAGCCCAGATAGCCAGGCCTTTAGCTTTCGATTTGCGGCCTTTTCTAGAGTAAACGGCTTTTTCGAATCTGTATACTGAAAGAAATCTTTCAAGCCACTGTTGACCTGTTGGAGGAATAGGATCGAGCCAGTGAGTGGCTAAACATAACCTAAAAACTGTAGAAGCAATAAATAAAAAGGATTGGTTTTGACTCGAGGAAAGAGAACCTCCTACCCCTAATACAATCAATTGAGGAGTCAGATCAATTTCCCTGCCCAGCATAGTTGTTAAAATGCTACCAACCCTTAATTTCAAAGTATCTAAAGCAGGACATGTGGCGAACATATGAACACTGTCTGCTGCTGGAAACTGGCACCGAGGGCAGATGGAGCCTGCTCCTCTACCCCATTTGGCAATCTTAGCAGGCGTAATATACAGGTTAAACCACGTTTTAAAACATTGTAATTGTAAATTAGTCGCCATAAGTGACGTCTGGGCCAGATATAATGAATCTTCGGTTTCTCCAGGTTCGCTCCCTAGCAAATTTTGCCAGCGATCTATATGTTTGGTTAGGTCATCAGGTAATAAGTCAATTAGCATTTTATACAATCCCCCTAAGGTGCTTGAGCCTTTAAGTACTTCATCCATCAACTTCACCCGGGAGAAGCCAGAGGCTCCCCCCAACTTTTTACTTATAAAGTCCCTTATTTGGAGGTATTTAAAAAACTGTTGATTATCTAGCCCAAACTTATCCCTTATGACATCAAACAATAATAGGTCAGACTCGTTTGTAAGATCACCAATTATTCGTACTCCTTTGTCATACCAATGCTTCATATGACCATCATTAAAGATATGTGGAAAGCTGTTATTCCTATATATTGGGGTATAGGCATTAAAACGTCAGAGCCCGAGTTTTTTTGGACCGAAGTCCAAACCTTAAAAGCACAGATTAGAGTTTTGAATTTGACCCGTTTAAAATAATTAAAGTTGATATGCCGTAGAAGGCACCCTTTAGCCTCAGTTCCCAAAATCAACTCATAAACAGAAACAGAGGAGCCCACCCTCATTAAATCCTCTTTCTCATTAAGCAATATCCCCATTTTCTGTATCATCGCCGCCAATGATAAAATTGAAGATTAGGTACTGCCCACCCCCCTCTGTCTCTAGGCAGAGTTAGTAATTTAAGTGCTCTTCGGGGGCGACAGTTAGCCCAAATAAATTTTGAAAAAAGTTGGTTCATTGAAACAAACCAGTCGTTACAAATGGACAAGGGAATAGCCCTTAAAAAGTATAAAATCTTTGGCAAAAAGATCATTTTGATGACATTGCATCTCCCTACCATCGTAAGCTTAAGATTTTCAAGGCGGCCAAACTCAGTTTTATATTTAAAAGTTAGGGGATTTAAATTATTTTCAGTGATTTTGGAGACATCTGCTAAAGTTTCTACGCCCAAATAAACTGCTTTCTGGACCACTCGTGCGTCATTTATCTGAAGACCATTACCGGTCAGAATCTGGGTTTTGTTTTGATTTAAACGATAGCCCGATAATTTCCCAAAGATATCCGCTTCTTTCTCAATCTTGACTAAAGCGTTCACGGGATTTGAAGTAATTATGGCGAGATCATCGGCATACACCAATATTTTTGTACTACCCCCAATGTTCCGCACTCCAACAATCAAATCGTTAGCTTCAATCCTTCTAACAAGTGGATCTATATAAAGTGCAAACAGTAGGGGTGAACAAGGGCACCCCTGCCGGGTCCCTCTACTGATAAATATAGGCTCCGTCATCTCCCCCATGATTGAAATTCGTGCAGTCGGATTTCTATACATTGATTTGATAGCCGTGATAAATTTTTCTCCTAGCCCTTTATCTTTTAAGGCTGCCCATTAAAAAGACCAGGAGACCCTATCAAAGGCTTTCTCTGCATCGAGCAGGATAAGCCCGATAGGGTCCCTGGTAATACCTGCCGCATCAAAAAGCGTAATAACCCTCTGGATGTGGTCTATTGTACTATGTCCAGGTACAAACCTGTGTTGGGTTGGGGAAACTAATCCCTTAATATAGGCCGCAAGGCGAGCAGCGAGTATCTTAGCGTATATTTTAATGTCGCTATTTATTAAAGTAATAGGGCGGTATGACCCCATTTCGTTAGCTGGCTTTCCTTTTTTAGGAAAGACAACTATATTAGCTGCTTCCCAAGACTTCAGAACCCCGCAACCGTTCTGGGCGTTTAAGAAGACATGCTTCATTATTTCCTGTAGGGAAGAAGCGAAGATTTTATAAAACTCGCCAGGTATAGCATCTGGTCCTGCTGCCTTGCCATTTACCAATGAGCAGATAGCACCGTGGATCTCCTCTGTTGTTATTGGAGATTCTAAGGCTTCTCGCTCTTCTGGAGTTAGTTTCTCCGCTGGAACTCCAGCCAGAAAATGTTGCATTATTTCCTCATCATTGCTGGTATCCTCGCAATAGAGTTTCTGTTAATACCGGTGAAAGGCAGCTCGAATCTCGCTAGGTTCCGTGACCGACCCTGTCCCCGGTTCTTCTATTAATGAAATACCTCCTTGGGTTGTACGTTGTCTCGCCCGCATCGCCAGCACGTGGCCCACCCTTTCCCCACATTCGTATAGTCTAGATCTCCAAGCAGAATATTTCCCTGCTGCTTTACTTGATGACACTTCTATAATGGAAGATTTAGCAGCAGCAACCTTGGTTTGCGCCTGTTCTACTTCTCGATTGTTGGAGATAGCCTGTATCAATTGAGTTTCGGCTACACTCAGCTTCTGATATTGTTCCCGGAGAAAATTTTTCTCCTTTGCCTGTGCAGCCCAGCCATATCCAGTTGTTTCCCCTCTAATCCCGGCTTTGAGTGTATCCCAGATTGTCTCAACCTGCGCACTTTCCCTATTTTCTTCTAAAAATCTAGGAATCCACTCCCTCATATGCTGCACATACTCATCCTCATATAACACTGCTCTATTAAAAGTCCAGTGGTGATAAAGGGGTTTTCTTGTCTGTAATGGGATCTCCAACACTAAAGGGTTATGATCAGACATCACCCGAGGGTATTTCTGTATGTTAGCTTTTGTTAAGATCTCTTGAGATACAAAAAAATAATCCAGCCTAGCATGGGTCTGGTGAGGGGCAGAAAAAAAGGTATATCCTGCATCCTGGGATTTTAGTATAGCCCATGCATCAGAAAGACCGTGGTTTTTGCATAAATTAGAAAGTGCTTTAAAAACTTTGGGCTTTTGTCCAACGTATGAACTTCCACCTATTTTTCCAATTCGGCCATATAGATTTATGTTAGCATCCCCACAAATGTTTAGGGGTAGGGGCCAGCCCACCAACTCAACATTCAACCACTCAAATAAGATTGAATCGTCAAGTATTGAGCCATAAAGAGAGCACAAAGTAAAAGAGTAACCCTCTGTGTGACATTGGGTAATAACCCATCTACCGTTTTGATCGGATTTGGAACGTCCGAACCTTAGACCTGTGCCCTTCTTTGCCATAACAGCAACCCCTCTTGTGCGGGTCCCCTGCGTAGTAGCAGAAACTAAGTGGTATCCTTCTAATTCATTAACCCTGAGTCTGCTAGCCTCAATGTGGGTCTCTTGGAGACAAATTATGTCTGCCTTCAAATATTGCACATCCACATTGATCCTTCATTTTTTCAAGGGATTATTCAGGCCACATATATTAATTGAGGCTATCCTTAACTTATTTAACACCATTTTTTAATATACAACATGTCCAATCTGCTCTCCTTCCAATTTACCACTACTTCTAACATTAAAGCTACCATATCTGACATATCTAATACAACAAACTGGGTCAGCGCTCCCACCCCCGTATCTCCCCCCTACCCTCTATCCCTAGGCAAGAAAGGTCCGAGGACCCTCGTGATGCCTCCTGCATGCAACTGCTCTCCCTGCCACCAGTCCAGCTCTATCCACCAGAAAACCAAACTGAAAATACCCCTAAAAAAAAACCCTCAAAAAGGAATAGAAGCAATTGAGCAACTTAGATAGTTAAGCTATTTAAGCTAACTAGGCCCATCAACTTCCCAACAGAGAGAAGAAAAAAGGAGGGGGAAAAAAAGGAGAAGTAGGCTCTATGCAATCACATAGCTCAGAGTTATCCCTCAGGCCCCTTAGAGATCTTAGTCTCCGAGATGTCATGGAGGTAGTCTTGAGCTTGTATTTCTGATGTGAATACTCTAGTGGTACCCTTATAAATAATTTTAAGTCTCGCTGGACTAAGTAAGAAGGCCTCTGCTCCTATCTTTTGGAAAGGTGATATTAGTTGACGGAGCCTCCACCTTCTCTCCACCGTAATGTGGCAGAAGTCAGGTCTCACAAAGAAGGAGAGACCCTCCGCCGACCGTCGTGCCTCAGGTCTAGCTTTATCAAACACTGCCTGACGCAGGAGAAAATTACCAAAAAAGATTAGTATGGCTCTTGGTTTGTCATTAGAGTTGTTAGGGTCGTGTTTCTTTTTAAGCATGAGAGGGAAACGATGCACCCGCTGGACTTCTTTTTCCCAATCCCACTGTCCAAGCTCAGGGAAGCCCCCTTTCAGCAGGCGCAACACAAAACCTCTGATGTCGCCCCACTCCACATTTTCTGGAATACCAAGAAGTCTTAAATTGTTGCGTCGCTGGCGATTTTCAAAATCTTCAAGTTTCCACATAATGTCCATCATACGGGACTCGTTTGTGGAGGCTTGTTGGGCTGAGCTCTCTGCAACAGTCTCAAGTGCTACTACTCGTTCCTCCAGGGCGGCCGTTCTCTCCGTAATCTCAGCACAGGATTTGTTTACTTTCCGTATTGCTCCTTGAAGCTTCGTTGTCGCAAGATGGGCACGTTTATGCTCTTGTCTTGCCTCACCTTGCATCTGTTTAAGGGTTGCGTATATCAGAGTCATTGAGGGGGGGGGACTCAGCTGTATTTTCGAGCTTATTGGTCGGTTTTATAGATCTGCTGCCAGCGTCTCGATTACCATGCCCGCCATCCTCACTCAGAAGCTGAGTGGTTGAATAGTCCCATTTGAGCTGGCTATGATCAGAACCGGATTGCCCAGACTCTTGTAATATACCCCCATTTTTTATTCTTTTCCTGCGTTTAGTCAAAGAAGGGAGTCGCTTTTGTGTACTGGGGTTAGAAACAGGGCTATCGGAATCCGTCCCTGAGTTATCAAAATCAGTAAGATCACTGGTGTTGGACAGTTCTGAATCTTCATTCAAAGAAAATAATTTTTCTCCTTATTCCGGTGTTCGAGGACACCCCCCCAGTGTATCAATCGACTTACAGTTATTAACCGGTTTCCCATTTATATGTGCATTTTCCCCTGCGTTTTCACCATCTGCTATATTGCTAACCAGGGCTTCATGCCTCTCCACATCTCCCCGTGCTAAGCCAGAGTCCCCTACCTCCACCACACTGACAACGCCTTTATTAGTATTTCTGTTGGTACTCACAGTGTCCTCCATTGGCTCCTGGGTCTTCTGGGTCATAGTGTCCCCTAGTAACCCTTTGGGCAGTAGTGGGGGTAGCTCCTTCTCAGTGCTCTTCGGCTTCGCTGCAGGTTTGCTCAGTCCAGAAAACATCCCGGGTATCACCCGCTGTTTTGCAGAGCCGGGGCCAGTTACTTCAGCCAGACGCTGCTCACGTGCCTTAGGCTTCACTACTTCCCCCTCGTCAGTTCCCGCAACGGGAGTAGCGTCCCCGGTTTTTCGCCCGCTCAGCGCCTTCCGTGGAGCCAGCGGACCTCCGCGTCCCCCTGCCGCCTCTGCCGCACCACCAGCCGCAGCGCCCTTCTCCCCGCGATCCCGCGGGGGCTTTAGTTGTTTTGGCGGCATATCACGTCCAGAGAACCTGAATCGACATCTTCTACTCCCGTACTTCTCGAGCGCCACACACTCTGCGAACGCCTTCAGGACCGCCCTCAGAGGTACACAAACAAGCGGCCAAATAAGTCGTATATCAATTTCCCCTGTCGTACGACGTTTGTTAACAGTTGTAATCAGCTTCAGCTTCATTTATCCGAATCAGTTTGTCTATCTAGAATGGGGGTTTTAGACCATTGTGGAGCGTTGGACGGGCGGCTTCAGCAGTGATCACATAGCCGCCATCTTGCCTGGTCCTCCATGGTGGTGTCATTTTAAAGATAAAAATATTGCCTATTTTTATAAATTGGTTGGATTTTTATTGTGTGTTGTGTCGTAATTATTTACTGAATTGGTTATTTTAAATGCTTTACATTCCTGTCTCAGAAGTTAAGCCTTACTGCTCGCAGCCAAGCTAACAAAGGTTAAGTATGGGAATAATTTTCTAGGACCTATTCTGAGCCCTAGATTGTGGTTGAGGCCTTATTGCCAGTGGTAGACATATATTTACCACTACTAATAATCCACTTTCCAACATTTGGTGGCAGCGGTGGGATACTTGGTGGTGATGGTCCAGGTGAGCTCTGTTAACCTCTAGCTTGCAGGGGGTCTACTCTTTATTGCTCTTGAAGCAAGTTAGGTCCACAGGGTTGTAGTTACAGATTGTGCAGCAGGAGCAGTCAGTCAGAGGGTAGGGCCTAGTTGGTGCAAATCACCCTTCCAGCATGGGCCCTTTTTCTTCTCTTAGTTTCAAGCAGCAGCAGATCTGAGAGGCTCTGCCCCTCTCAGATACCTATTCAGTGTTCTCTGGGGTCAAGCATGAGGGTGCTCCTGTCCAATGAGGTGCAGGGCAACACCCCAGAGCATGACCACTTCCTCCAAAGTGTGGCACAATGGGCTCCCAGAAATAAATATTCCTCCAAAATTCAAATATGGCTGAAGTCTCAGCAGAGGAGCAAGAACTAGTTAAACCAACCTCCAGTATGGCTCATTTACAAAGCTCTCCTCCCCCTGACAATCTGCAATTTCCTTCCTTAAGGCTGCCATCTGGCTGGGTTCAGATGGGATGGGGGTAGAGGGACATGGCCTTCTCTGCCTGTCCCATTCTTCCTTTGAAACCTATGCTTTACGTCCTTCCCCCATGCTCTGCATTCCTGTGTGGCAGGGCCCTCTCCTACCAGATAGCCTCTCTCCCTGGGTGCCACTTATCACTTCATCAAATCAGCCTGGCTAATCCTGATAACTCTGACCAATCGGGGAACAGGGGCAGGAAGGCTGAATTCTTTTTAATTGCACCAGCTGCTGCTAGCTGTTACCAACAGCATGTACTATGGTCAAAAGTCAGAGTACAAGATGTTTGTTCATTCATAAGGGAGAAATGATATGAATCATGCCGGTATATTTGTGATAGTCAAGAGAGGTGAGCTGTGGCAGGAATCATGACAGACAACTGGCCGCTCAGGAAGCATTCAAGTTCCCACAATGAACAAACCATTTATTGTAGATACAGCATTTTAAACAAAATTGAGAGGGAGTTAAAAAAAACTTGAGATATTTTTCAAGTAACTTTCCACCTGCAACATGCAGATGAGTCACCTTCAAGGCAGCAGTGAAAGGATACAACTCATTCAGTCAGAGGTCTGTGAGCCAAAGTTGCTCTAGGGTGGGACAAACACAAGGCAAGAAAGGAAAGATATCAAATCAAGGGAAGACGAGAGATAGTCATCAAATCCATCCAATCATGAGCAATGGACTGGCCAAGCCCCTCTCGTAGTATATAATTTGTATTGGAATCAATCAGTCTGCCGACAGTCAGCTATTGTTGTCTGCAGCCGAGATCTAAACAGTACCAGTACAGCCCAATTAACATTACAATTACATTCCTCAGAGGTGCTAGTAATGACCTTCCAAAGGTATGGCAGTCCTGCTGAGAGTGCTCGGAACAGCTGGAATTGTCCCATTAAAGGTATAACAGTGGGGGAGTGAAGAGCAGGTTCTTCCCCATAAATTTAAATATTTCCTTTATTTATAAGTCTCAAATTGATACCCAAAGGTTGCTGTAACTATGGAACTAAAATAAGGAGGTGTAAGAGACTCCACATGAGGTTAGTAGAAACAGGGTCGGTTTCTCCATTAGGGCTCTGGTGCTGCGCCCCCCTGAAATTCCTACACATTCCTGTACAAATATGAAATAGATTTATTTATTTAGAGATACGATCGTATCTCTAAACAATTCAATGTATTTAAGTCTGGTCTGTCTGTCTCAGGCAGCCTGCCCAGCCTCGCTCTGAAGCAGGAGACAGAAGCCATGCTGTTAATCAACTTTCTGAACTGTGACGCACGACGCAGGGCTTACTGTTTTAAGCCAGGCAGTTAATCAACTTTCTGAACTGTGACGCATGACGCAGGGCTTACTGTTTTAAAGCCCTGCCTTGCCATTGTAGTCTATGGCAGTATCCATTATCGGCCAGTGATGCTTTTAGCATCATGGTTTTGGGCATTGAAGTCTCCGTCCCTGCATGAGAGCAGTCATCCGCCATTCACAGGCATAGATCCCACCCTTTCCTATTTGTCACACATAGGAGTGGATGCAAACACATGTGTTTTGGTGTCTTGTTCTGCGTAATGGTAAGTGTTAGAATGCTAATCTTCTGTTATGTATATTTTGCAGAGACCCCTTATCACGCTAACCTCCCCCACTGTGACACCCCAGGCCCTGGCTGCATGTCGCTGGCCCCGTTAGAAATAGAGCTGCTGTATTTGTTCCCCTGTGAACTTGATCCAAAAGACGAGCAGGCCTGGGTTCTTGTTTCCTTGTGAAGCTGATCCAAATATCCACAGCAAGTGCAAAGTGAGCGATAGGTGCCTAAAGTAGACAGTTATCTGCTGTATGACATTCAAACTGGCCCTATTTTCATTCCCTTAACAACATTAATGGCAAAAAAATGGATTGATTTAATTTATGAACAATGAGTTAAAAACATTAAGGTAATGCATGTCAGTGATGTAGTTCCTCTGTTATTTCACTTTTTACTTAATCTTGCCTTCCTGAAGAGGTAGCTATTTAATCATGTTGTGTTTCTGTATTTTTTGCTGAGCGTAATTTGTGCCATGTCAGGTGTTTATGAGGGACTTTAATTGAGAGCTGTGACGCTGAAGCCAAAGGAAAGTGCCTGTCAGTGGGTTCGCCTCTCTGCAGAGCACACAGAACAATGGTCATGTATTCCAGTTCCAAATGCAATTCTGTGGGAATGTGTGTTAAGGGGTGCACAGATGGCAAAATATTTACAGGACAAAAGCAAAAGGAAATACATTGCTTAAATGTGAGTGGGTGCAGTGTATGTTTGGAAGTGGTAAAGTGAGGGAGATGCGAGGAAGTGCATTTGGGGAAGAGTGAAAAGAGGGTGCTGAAGAGGAAAGAGAAGTAGTTGAAGATGTGCAGATGAACGAGATTTGCAGAGAAAAAGGGCATACACATCTAACATAAAGCGCACATAACTGAAGCCTAAAAATACTTCCACAGGCCTCATAGTATTGAAATTTAAGAATTTAAACATTTTTAAGGTTAATTATTTATAAGAAATCCTTGTTATTACTCATTTATCTTAAACAGCTAACAACCATTGACAAAGCCAATTGTACCGACAGGTTTTAGGTATAAGTCAGTTGTTGTGTTATATATCTAGATGCAATTACATTTCAGAGAGTACCCAAAATACCAGTTGGGAAGCACACTATGGGAATCACAGAAATTTATTTTACATGTTCTCTTTTAGAGAGCCCCCACATTTTTCAACCTACTTAAAGACCTGTCTTCACATATTTCTATATGACTGATTGCAGTCAGCAGCTGTGGTTCCTTCCTAATGCCTGGTTTGAGCACTTACTTCCAAAGTTGATGCCGCATGCAGTGCAAGACACTGGGAAAGAACGCGCTTTAAAAGGCTGAAGTTGTCGCATTGTACAATTTCCACATTACAGTAACTGTTGAACATATTGATGCAGCAGAATATAGGACAGTTTCTAATGTGTTTAATATTTCAAGACTATACATTCTCACTGCTTTATAAGCTGTGCATTATCACTAAATTAATTTGCTTCAAAATGCACCATTTGCCAATCTTTTTTCAATTTTTTTTTCTGGAGGAGGACCCAGCCTGGACCCGACAGTTTGCCTATTAAGCTTGCTCGCAGTGCTCACTACATAAAAGTCATACCAAACTTTTACGATACACCACTTTCAAATAATACCAGCCACCACTGGTAGAATAGGTGGATTTTCAGTGCACATCTAAAAGCAAAATGGGTCTTCATTACTCTATTATTCAATTTTAGTAAGTACCAAAGCTTGTGGTACAAAGAGTATCAGGGGCTGAGCAGAGCAAACTGAAGAAGATGGTTTGGGGGAAGGGGGTAGTCAGCATGTTTTTTAAATCAGAATTTTCAAGGCGATAGGAAATCTATTGGACGATACAGAGTGTCTTAAACTATGTTCCTTGTTCAACTGGGAGCCATTGCAGAGAGCGTCACGCATCATAACGTGATCACTTTTTCAGAGCATACACATCACATGACTGAGTACATTTTTGATGAGCTGAAGTGTAACTAGAAAGTATCCTAGGAGGCCTAAGAACAGACCACTACAATAGCCTAAATGGGATATTATTGAGGCAGAAATTACTTTTGAGTGTTTGCTAACAGGTATGAAGTGAAGATTTTTTTGAGTGTTCACAATATAGAGAATCAAAAAGAAATGACTGGATTAATAAGTGTATCGAAGGATGAGTCAAAATTGATTGTGAATAATAGGCTTTGACTTTCTTCTAAGTAGTGGATGGAGGACTCCTTAACTCAGGGGGGCAAATGAAGCAATCCCAGCATGAGGGGTTGTTTCCTAAAAATCTAAGGTTCTGTTTTCTTTGCATTATATTTTAGGAAATTGGTGTTCATCCACTTCTGGATTGCAAGCAATGTATTCCACAGTTGTAAAGCATATATGGGGGCTAGCCAATCGAGTCTGATGATCGATGGAGTAGCTACAGCATATGATAATGCCTTCAACCTGAAGGATCTATTAGCTGCAATAGGGGACATAAATAGGTGTTAAAAAAGCAGTGGTGACAATGACGATCCCTGAGGAACTCCGCAATTGATAGGTGCCTTATCTTAAAAGAAGATGGCCATTAATAACATATGTGAGGGACAGGATCAGAGTGAATTAAACCATGCAAGTAGTGCCATGTATACTTATTTTGGCTTGTTGTATGATTAGTATGGTGTGGTCGACTATAGCAAATGTGGCAGACACATCCTCTTCATCCTGAATCAATTGTATTTCTTCCCTGGATGGAATTACTTTCAAGCCCAAGTCCATATATCACTACTGATGATACAACAGCCTGGCTATGGTGTGCTCATACAGTCGGGATTGAAATATAGTAACCCTGCTACGAAATGTGAGAAGTGCCCTAATAATATTCTAGAACCTCTGTTGAGTAGTTCAAGTTCTGTCAGATCCCGAAAATGGAAGCATTACTGGGCAATGTCCATAATGTTTCATTACAGTACAGCTGCTCTGCTAATGTTATCCTGAAGCTGAAACCTGATGTAGAGTCTTTGGCTGTGGCTCTGTCCAGTGGCCCAGGTTTTCACCATCTTATTCTGCTAGAAGTAGGGGCAACCCTTCCAGTAGCCACGTTGCTGCTGAAACTAGGTAGCACCTAAGCAGAAGGTGCCTCACAGAAAAAGCCCTGAATTGAGAAAAAAGCCCAAAGACAAAAAATCTCAGAGAAAACATAGAAGTCCTGGACTGGAACACTCTCTAATGCTGACCAGGACTTGAGGCTGGAGACACCGCTGGAGCAGAAGAGATCCTTCTGGAAGAATTCCGAGGAGGAACCAGGAAAGGACTGGAGGAGCAGATTAACCAAGAAGGAAGATAGATATTATGAGGTATGGCAAAACCCCATCAAATAACTGCTATTCAATCAGAAGTGCTGGAACATGACAACCGGTCTACATGAAACATTGCGATGCACAGAATGAACCAATTTCCCTCCTTATATAGGCCAATGGAATCGTAACTACCCAGCAGTCCATATTAGTTTTGAAAAATTTTATAGATTTCAATATTGTCATGGTCATCTTAAATTGTATAAAATATATTACTCTGAAAACCTCACAAGGGATTTTTGGGAGAAAAAGAGTGGGAAGTATGGAGTCATTGATGGCGTATCCTGATAGAGACAGCCAGGGAGAGGAAAAGTAGCATAAGAAACAACATCGCCGGGCTGGCCACCTGAGGGTAAGCTTAAATTGAGAATGAGGCGGCCAACTGGAACTCTCACCGACCTCCCAGCTCTGCAGGAGCAGTGCGGACAACCCACCCGCCCAAGATAGCTTCGGATGCTGACATCGGGCAGGATGCTGGCCCCTCTTTGATTCTCCGGGTTCGTCTGGAAATTGACTGAAAAAAAGTGGAACCAGAACTGGGGCGTGAACTCAGAAAGCCTTTTTACATGACCTTTCACTAGGGAGATATCCCTTTCAGTGAATTATGAACTGTAAAAGAAACTTGAATCACAATTTTTTGAACTGCAAACTCTGGTATGTTGTTCGCGAAAATAGGGGAAGGAATAGAAAAAATGGTGTTGAAAGGAATCCATAGGATTTCAATTTGGTAGAATGAAACACTGGATGAATCTTCCTACTCAATGGCAATTGAACTTTAAGGGCAACTGGATTCACTATTTGGATGATCTTAAATTACCCATAAAACTGAGATTATAATTAGTTGAAGGCAAAAGCTTAGAGGATAATTAAATGTTATCCTCAATTTTATAATCAAGAGACCGTTTACAATGACCATTAGTGTATAACTTCATAGTGTAGAACTTTATTTTCTTTTTAGACTCCTGAAAATTGAACACAATCTTATGGCGAACGATTTGCAACTGTTGAACAAAAGTGGCAGTTGCAGAAACTATATCTGAAGATGAAGACCAAAAAAAGAAAATATTGTGAAGACTAAGTGGCACTATGAATGAAACCCACCCAGAGCTAAAAAAGAAGACCAGTCACTTTGAGTGGAATTGCAAAAGCAACAAAGATATTGTTTAGCCCCTGATTAAGTCGTTCAGTTTTACCATTAGTCTGAGGATGAAATCTGGAAGACGAGGCCATATCATTATAGAGCGATTTTCAAAAGACTTCCAAAAACAGGAGACATATTGAGGTCCCCGATCTGAAATATTAACTTGAGGTATCTCATGTAAATGAAACATTTCTCGTAAAAAAATGTGTCCTAAAGTTTTAGCAGAAGGTAATTTTTTGAGTTCTGTGAAATAAGCCATCTTTGAAAAGAAATCAATGGTGACCATGATAACCTGTTTACCTTCTGATGGAGGCAGGGTACATTGAAGTCAGTGGAAATAGTATGCCACGGCTCTGGAGGTACTGCTAAGGACTACAGAAGTCCAGAAGGTCTAGAGTGAGAAACCTTCCCTGGGGCACAGAAGGGCATGATTTAACAGAAAGCTCAGTGTCACTTTGAACAGAGGGGCACCCAAAAGAATGGAGTGTGAGCTCCAGAGTAGATTTAATTACTCTATGGCCAGTAATTGGAGAATCATGGTACATCTTGAAGGCATCCAACCTTAATTCCTTGGAGGAAATGAATAAGGTCTATCCTTTGAATACAAGATCCCCTTCCTTGTTAGTTTGCCCTTGTAAAGTTTCTCACTCTTTACCAGTGACTTTAGAAGAACTGAATTGGACTCCTTCAGGACAAGATTGTGTCATTCCAATGATAATATGTGCAGAAAGAATGTTTTGACATAAGGTAGGAGAACATTCGGGATATTGTGAGAGGGCATCAGTGAAGGTATTCTTAGAACCAGGAATTTGAGTAATAAACAAGTCATCCTGATTGACAAAATAGGCCCAACGGGCTTGAGGAACATTCCTGCACTGCATATTCTGAGGCACTGTAAGTTGCTATGATTAGTACAAATTTTGAAAGGTTCACAGTATCCTGTCAAAAAATGCCTCGATTCCAAGCAAGACTTTTTCATTGCTAGATCTTCTGTCTCAATGATAGAGTCATTTCTTTCAGGGTCAGACAAAATATGAGAGTGGTAAAAAATTGGCTGTTGTAGTCCGCCATCTTCTTGAAGATGTAAGAGTACAGCACCAATCACTCAGTGATGCCAGTGACAACAATAAGTTTCTTAGATGGATCTGGATGGCGTAAGACTGGGGCTTGAGTAAAGGCTTGTTTCAGCTCTCTGAAAGGTTTCTCGCCATCTCGGCTACGGAATCCCACTGGAAACCGTGGCCATGCATATCCTTCTTAAGTAAGCAGGTGATGTTACTAGTTAATTCAGCAAACCTACCCACAAGCTGGTGATTGGAATTGGCAAACCCAAGAAAACAGTGTGCTTCCTTAATACCAGAATGGGCTGGCCAATCCAGAATGGCAGATACTTTGCTTTGGTCCATTGATATTCCAGTGTTATTTGATCTAAAATCCAGATATTCAACTTCAGATTGGTCAAACTCACACTTTTCAGGTTTGCAAAAAAGTTGATTCTGGCAGAGTCTAATTAACACTTGATGGATTCGCTGGTGGTGTCACTGGAATAGATTAAGATATCATTGAAATATATTTTTGTTTTTATTTTAAAGGTATTTGAGAACTTTGCATGAGTACCAGTTACATTACACAAGGTAAAATTCATGGGGCGTGGCTAAGAGGGCCATGATGGTGGATGCATCTCTCTGAGGCTCCGCGCGTCGGCCCGAGCATTAGCATCTATAGGCACCGGTGGAGCCCCTAAAACTACGGGGACAAAGCGCTAACCGGCGACAGTCATGTCCGGTAACCGAAAATAGCAGCGACGGACAGAAAACAACAAAGCCAAGCGAGTGAAAGCGGCGAAGAAGACGGGGATCGGCCTCAAAATGGCCACGCCCGGGGTATGAACGCTGGCCTAGCGGAGACACAGCACCGCAACACAGAAGGAGCCCTGCAAAGGCACACTGCCAAATAATTTGAAGGGAGCCAGGAATCCGAAGCAGACCCTCCCGCGCAGATAATTGTAAAGAGCATGGGTGGGACAGAGACGGAGTGAAAAATGGCCGCGCCCAGGGAGTGAACGGTGATCCCGACTGGTCGCGAGCCGAAGAAGTGAACGCGGCACCAACAGGGCACCCGCGACAGCACCGGAGACAACAGAGAGTCCCCCCCGGCTGGCCCCAAGCACAACTGGAGGAGGCACAAGGTGAGTGCCCAATCGGAGCCAGCAACGGGGGGGGATACTATAACGCGAAGGGTAGTTCAGTGACAGAAATCGGACCGCATAGAGGGAAACGGTATCGGCGGGAGCCCGCAGCAGCAAGGGGATAGAGAGACCCCCCTTCAAAAAAAGAGAGGAGTGATGGCAAAAATATAATAAAAGGGAGACACCCCTCCCCCCTCAACAGCAAACAAGCAGACAGCAATAGACCGGAGAAAGACAACCAAGAAACCCAATACATCCCCACCCCCTCCATCCCTCATAGTGCTCGAGCGCTGAAAAGCTCTGCGCTGGGCCACGGGACACGAGAGCCAAGAGACCGGCAAAAGCAAGAGGAAGTCGCCAATAGGGGGACCATAACCGAGAGGGGAGGAGAAGAAAGAACTAACAACTGACTGCAAAAGGAGTAGCAAGCAGTAAACTAGGAATACACGCCTAAGCCAAACAACAATAGAAGCCCACAGGCAGCAAGGAGATTGAGGTTGATAGCCAGGGCACATTGGGAAACTCGGCGCACCCCTTGCCTCGTCTTACCTCCCCGCAGCCATTAAACACTGGAAGACTCGGCGCCAGGCCTCGAAGCGCGGAGGATAAGGGAACATCAACTAAAATAGAGAACACCACGGCGGAGGGTCAGTGGAGAGAAGGGAGTGGAGAAGGCACCAACATCCAGCCGTGGGAAGGGCAGGAAACGGCAAACTAGCACTACAAGCCCCAGGAGCCACAGAAAACAGGGCTGGCGGACAATAAAACAAAATAAGGAAACAGGGGGGGATAAAAGTAGAAGCAACTAAGGAGACCTGTGATCCTCAGATCAGGAGCAAAGAAACCAAACAACAGAGCACAAGCCACCCCTCCACTAACCAGCCCAAACATGGGGCGCCAGTGGAATATCGGGGCTTCGCAGACACCAGCCTACACGAGACAGTCCTCCCCAGAAGAAAAAAATGCCCAGATGAAGGGGGAACCCTCAAACACAGCAACAATGTCGGAAAAAATAGACAAAGTACTAGCGGCTATAGAACATTCCAGAGTCACCATAGAAGACAGATTTGGGGCACTGGCTACTGACCTCAATCTACTCAGAGATGATCACCGCAAGTTAGCCGACTAAGTCAAGCAAGGAGAGAAAACTATACAAACAATAGAACCCCAGATTAAATCACAACAGGAAACTCTGAGAGACCTTCAAACGAGAGTTAAGACGCTGGAGGAAACAACAGACGACCAAGAAGGGCGCTCAAGGAGAAGTAACATCAGAGTACTGAACTTACACGAGGTAGTAGAAGGACTGGACCCCATAGGGTACGTAGAGACCTGGTTAAAATCATTTATACAGGAATCGTAACTAACTCCTTACTTCTCAGTGGAACGAGCGCATCGGGTTCCGGCGTGCAAACCGCCCCCGGGGTCCCCGCCTAGGCCGTTGTTTCTAAAACTTTTACATTACCGTGATAGGGACACAGTGTTACGGGCAGCCAGGCAACAGGGACCGATCTGAGTGGAAGATAAACAAGTAATGCTGTTCCCTGACTATTCCAAGGCGGTACAAAGACAACAAGCGTCATTCCTAGAGATCAAGCGCATGCTACGACAAAGGGATATCCAATATGCCCTCCTGTTCCCAGCTCGCTTAAAAATCATGCATGAAGGTCGCACACATTTCTTCACTGACCCAAAAGAAGTGTATGAATGGGCAGAACAGCAGCTGCAAGGCAAGGGGCCTCGAGAAATCGGACTGAGAAACCGTGAAGGCAGAGTAAAACGGCGACAACAGAAGAAAACAACCCCAAAGCAGCCAGGAGCGAGATCAGGGACAACATCAAGGAACCTCCCGAACTTAGAACAAATCATAGCAGAGCATAGAAAAGCCCTGCAGGCGGCGGTGGAACTGGGCCCGACGGCAGGAAGCTTGGACGGAGAGAGGGGTCCCCATATCTTCACATCCCAAGAGGACATAAGTGATACCAACACCTCCCGAGATGGCTCAATAACCCCACCAGTGGTAACTCCGCAGATGGCGGACACATTTATTTGACTCTTGACAGCAACTGTATGACTGTATTTAACATAATTGTCACGTCCCCCTAGGCCTCGCAGAGAAATAATGACAGGATAATGGATATGGATATAAATAAACGCGCTGCGTAAGGCGAACACACAACAATCTAGCAGACACAATAGGAGAACACATGAAAGCTCCACCGGCGCCACATCCACACATATAAGATATAATGGGCCACACAGGCCATACACAACAAAGAAAGGTAGCCACGACCTCCCTCCAATAATGCACTAGAGTAGAAACAAAATGTTTAGTTTGGACGTATTGCCTCGAGTGATAGGTCCGTTTAGTTAGGATCGTCTTCCCGTGCAAAGTTTCACCCCTTCACCCAACCGAACCCCCGGTTCACTATCAAACACACCCTACAGGCGGGGAACACCATCACAAAACAACAAACGACCCAAAAATGGGGAGGACCCAGGCAATGAGACACGCCAGGGTGGTAGCACATTACTACCAAAAGTCAGTACAACATGACCAATAAGACTGCAAACACAGACCTCAGTCTCATTACAATAAATGTCAGGGGCATGCATACAGCGAACAAAAAGTATGCAGTATACTCATACATCAAGAGACAAAGAGCGCAGATAGCCCTGCTTTAAGAAACGCATTTAACAGCAAAAGAGCTGGAACATCTGCGTAGGAAATGGCGAGGGACTCTGTGCGCCACGACATATTCAGCCTTTGCGAGAGGGACGCTAATCTGGCTCAGACCGGGCACTGCCTTTCAGGAAATCAAGAGAACAGTAGATAAAGAGGGTAGATACACACTCCTGGAGGGTCTCCTAGAAGGACAACCAATACTGATAGGCAGTATCTATGCCCCCAATACAGGCAAGACAAATTCTGGGATCACCTTACAGGAGTCCTAGCCCAATACACGTCCATCCCATGGCTGCTGGGGGGTGACTACAATTGCGTATTAGATCTACTACTTGACAGGTCACATCCCCCGCCAATGCACTCTCCCATTCACAAACAGACAGAACGCTACAGAGCATGGGTTACGCATTGGGCACTTACGGATGCGTGGCGGGCCCGACATCCAAACACCAAATTATATTCATTTCACTCCATCCCTCACAACTTACGAGTAAGATTAGACAGATTCCTCTGTTCTACCACAATAGTCCCCAAAGTCCAACACTCAGACTACCTGGGTAGGGTACTTTCGGACCACGACGCACATATCCTCACACTCAGATGGAGGCCCCCTCATCCTCCGGTACCTACCTGGAAACTGCCACGTGAATGCTTGACTGACCAAGTGTTCCGACACAAACAAGGGAATAGTATACAAAAATACTTCACAACCAACGCGGGTACAACAGCGTCTAGACTAACAGAATGGGATGCATTTAAGGTGGTTGCTAGAGGAGAGTGCATACAACAAATAGTGGGAGTCAGGAAAACATTAGAACAAGCGCTAATAAGGACAGAAACCACATTAGCAACCGCAACTAAAGAGGCGGACGCGAACAGGCCAGATCCGACTCAGGTGGCGGCAGCCAAAACGGCATATGCAGCGACATTGCTGGATTTACGCAGATATAATTTTAAAGCGCACGCGACAAGGGCACATAGAGAGGGCAACAGAGTTCGGACCTTGCTAGCCTGGTTGACCAGGCAAGACACAGAAATTAAGCCGATTACAGAACTAATAGACCTGACTGGAAACTTAATCCATGCACAGGCAGAAATAATGCAATCGTTCCACAATTACTACTCGGGGATATACAAAAATACGGCACAGAATAATCAGAGGGCAATAGAGTACTTCCTAGACCCCCTAGTCATACCAACTATTTCGGCAGCAGACAGGGAATCCCTGGACGCAAAGATTGTGTCTACAGATGTAACCCATGCAATACAGGAATTGGCACGTAACAAGGCCCCAGGAATGGACAGCTTTCCACTTGAGTATTATGGTACCTTCTCAACCCTACTGGTGCCCCGCCTGGTGGAAATGTATGATGATGCATTAGAACGAGGTGAACTCCCGGGATCATTGAGAGAATCCATCCTGGTGACATTCCCGAAATCGAATCAGGACCCAAAACTAATGGCCTCATACAGACCCATTACCCTACTGACAGAGGACTGTAAAATCCTAGGGAAGATACTAGCAGACCGATGTACTCAAATACTCCCACAATTGAGCCACCCAGATCAATGTGGATTCGTTCCAAGACGAAACACATCACAGAACATACGTAGGCTGTTCCATGTCCAGGACGGAGCGGGCACCAAATATCCAAGGGCCGCGCGCCTGATACTGAACCTGGAGAAGGCCTTTGATACCCTCACATGGCCGTATATGTTCGCAACTCTTCACAAAACAGGTCTGGGCCCCACTCTATTAGCGTACACGCGACTATTATATACACACCTCACCCCAAGAGTACGATTAGGGCGATACATCTCAGCTACATTTCGAGTGGAGAGGGGCACACGACAAGGGTGTCCCCTATCCCCAATACTATTCGCTCTTGCAGTGGAGCCCCTAGTGATCAGTCTACGTCAGGAAGGGGAAAACTGGGATATCCCAATGGCGGGCACAGTCCACAGCGTTTCATTATACGCGGACGATCTTTTACTATACGTCCGCGACATCACCGCAGATCTGACCCCAATCTGGTTAACACTAACGGAGTTTGCAGAAGCGTTGGGGCTCAAAGTATACTGGGATAAATCCACGATTTATCCATTGAGCCCGGGCCTAGCCCCGCAGACCATTACAATAGGGAACCAGAGCATTGCCTGGAGTGAGAATGGCCCCCGATACCTGGGAATCAGACTATATCACTCCCGTAGTGATATATATGAGGGAAACCACCGTAAGACGCTGGCAGGACTAAGAGCAGTGGTGAGTTTTTGGAAAAAATCCCCCCTTGGCCCTTATCTTTTACTATACGTCCGCGACATCACCGCAGATCTGACCCCAATCTGGTTAACACTAACAGAGTTTGCAGAAGTGTCGGGGCTCAGAGTATACTGGGATAAATCCACGATTTATCCATTGAGCCCGGGACTAGCCCCTCAGACCATTACAATAGGGAACCAGAGCATTGCCTGGAGTGAGAATGGCCCCCGATACCTGGGAATCTGACTATATCACTCCCCTAGTGATATATACGAGGGAAACCAGCGTAAGACGCTGCAGGACTAAGAGCGGCGGTGAGTTTTTGGAAAACGCTCCCCTTGGCTCCTATCGGACGAGTGGCCCTGGATAAAATGATTATGGTACCCAGATTACTATATCATTTCGTAAACCTCCCGGTCATTCCCCCTCACATATTCTTTCGGGAATTAGACTCATTACTTACCTCTTTGATCTGGGGCACGGGCCGTCGCAGGGTGGCATTATCTAAATTACAACTACCCACCGATCGCGGAGGATTAGGGGCTCTCCATCCTTCGAGGCATATTTCTTAGCGGCACAGCTGCAGTGGCTTTCACACTGGACGGCAGAGCACTACCTAGGAGAAACTACGTCAGAGACAGGGCAAATACCGCTACCAGAAATCCGCCGCCTCCTGTTGCCTGGCACTAAACCCACACGAACTTACCCACTACAGGTAACAATAGCCCGAACATGTATGCAGAGGATACATCATATGTCCGTAGGGAAACCCCTCTACTCTCCACTACTCCCGTTGATAGGACTACCTAGGAACGAGAAATACTATACAGCCGGGACCCTACAGGTATGGACAGATCATGCGTTAACTGAGATGGAATCCTTATTCCAGGACGGACAATTACGTACATACAACCAACTAATGGAAGATTATGACCTCCCCCCAGATCAATTCCTACTACATAGACAAATAATTGCTAGCTATCGTCCTTTTTGGAATTTGACTGAAGGTGAACCCGAGACACATCCAGTAATACACACTATTTTGCATATGGGGGCGGGCAGACATTTAGTCACCTGGCTCTACAAAGCCGTCCATGAACTTATGGTTAAACCACTGGACCCATTGAGACATACATGGGAAGAGGAGATAGGTCGGCCACTACACGATAAAGAATGGGAACAAGTATTAGAATACCCCAAAAAGGTATCTAGAAATGCCCGTTTCAAAAACATACAGGTTCTACATCCTTCATAGAGCATATCTAACACCAAAACGTCTCCAACGATATTACCCATACACACAATTTTTGTGTCCCCGCTGTCATGCTCCCGAGGCAAATTTCCAACGTATGTTTTGGAGTTCCCCCACATTGCAATCATACTAGAACTCTGTGCATGAAACATTACGGGAAGTCATAGGCCTACCAGATATGGACACGTGGGAGGCTTGCGCATTAGGAGTTTTCCGACGGCGGAAGACACACAAGGTACAAACACGCTTCATATCTCTATCATTACTGCTGGCAAAAAGAGGAATAGCCATGCACTGGAGGGCCCCGGCGGGACCCCCAGTAGCAGCTTGGGTGGGGGATGTGAAGAAATGGGGCGCTGCGGAGGAGTAAGCGATTAGAAGTGAGGAAGTGAGAGGGACGCGTAAACATCCTATATCTATGGAATGGACTCAACTCCTACACCAGTTTAAACACCAGACAACACATGACGAAACACCTACAACATCCCAGACCCAGGTAGTCCAAACAACCCAGAATACATCCGAAGGCGCACACAGAGATACCAGTCTGCCCCAAATAAGGAACAACACAGTATGACTTGCACAGACACCAAGTATATAGGAAAAACCAGCAGAAGCTACTACAACCTCCCCAGAAACCAAGAAATATATAAACTAACATTATAATAACCAACGAGTCAAATAACCCCGCCTGAGCATTACCCATAACCCCCTACAGTTAATCCAAGTTGAAAGTACAGTTAACAGCTATGTAAATATTTTGGTAGTTCTTAGACCGATCCATACAGGAATGATAAGCGCCGTAAGTCACAACAAAACAAAACATGCGACAACAAGAACAGGAGCGCATGTAGACAAGATCCTTGTATTAGGCACAAGATGCTCTAAACGAACTATTGCATACATAAAGAGCTGATGCAGACATGTATATTATGTATGTAACAAATGAGATGCAAAAATATGAGCAGAATAAATGTATAAAAAGTACAAAAATGTTAATAAAAACATGTTAAAAAAAAACCACAAGGTCAGATTCATTTTTAAGGCATGGAGAGATTAAGTGATTTGCCCAGAATCAAAGGAATCAAAGGATGTTGAGCCAGCACTCAGACTCAAACCTAGTTCCCCAGTTTCAAAGTCAGCAGCTCTGGCTGTAATGCCACAACAAACTGATTAAGCATGTCAGCAAAAATGTGGTCCATAAAATGCTGTAAATGGCTGGAGCATTTCTCAGACTGAAATGCATAACTTATTATTTAAAGTTAACTTGCAGTATTTCAAAGGCTGTCCTCCATTTGTCATCTTCCTTTATTCGAGAAGGTGATATGCTCTATGAAGATTTAACTTGATAAACATCTTAGGGCCTCTAATGGACTCTAGCATACCTTTAGTCAAAGGAAGAGGATATCTGTCTTTTATTGTAACCTTGTTTAGCCCTATAACATCTATGGAGGTTCTCAAATAATTACATTTCTTCAGAGCAAAGAACATGGAAGCAATAGCTGAAGAGGTAGATCAGGTTATTAGGCCATTCTGTAAATTATCTTGCAAGTATTGTTTTAAAACTTCTTTTTCAGACTCCGAAAGTGAATAAACTCTTCCAAAGTGAATAGTTGCCTCAGGTTTGTTAGCTATGGCACAGCCAAACACCCGATAGGGAGGCAGTGTCAATTCTTCTTTGGGTTTTTCAAAAAGATGTGCATACTCTTGGAACTGAGCTGGTATCCCTTGAAGTAGGTTTGTAAGTAAGTAAGTAAGTAAAATAAGTTTATAAAGCGCTAGATTGCCGCGGCGTCTTGGCGCTAAGGAGGTGTGACGGGAGCTGCTCATTTCGGACATGAACTTAGTTGTGAGGAAACAGCCAGGTTTTAAGCATTTTCCTAAAAAGCTGCCTATTAGGCTGTAGCCTCATAGCGGCCGGCATCTTGTTCCACAATTTAGCTGCAGAATGGGATAGACTCCTGCCTCCCCATCTTGCTCTGTGGATTTTAGGAATTTGTACCAAACCCGCGTTGGTAGATCTAAGGTTTCTCGTGGGTGGATACCAGAGAAACAGTTTCTGCATATCCAGGGCACCTCCTCCGTATAATGTCTTATGTACCAGACAGAGGGCCTTGAATTCCACTCGTTGTTGGGTTGGTAGCTAGTGTAGTCAGTGTTGTCCTATTGAAATTTCAAGTTGGCTTAAAGCTACTTTCTTGGCAGTCCAATACTCTGCCAAAAAGTAACAATGCTTGTGGTAGAACAGAGAGGATAGGGAAATCGCTCTAGTCTTCCAGTTGATAAAAGGATTATGTTGAGCCAACCAAGGAATCCCTAAAATAGTAGTGTGATTAGGAGAAGCAATGATATCAAATGATACACTCTCTTGGTGCTTGCAAAGGTCATAATTAAAGGCACTGTCATCTTAACTGGACCAGAGGTCAAGGGAGTGCAATACACTGTCTGGACGTCCTCTGGAGATTCCTTGGGTCTTCTTTAAATATTTTTCCCTTTTGTGCAGTTCTCTTCTAAGTACAAGTAACTGACTCTACAACTAGGCCTGGGCGGTGAACTTCGCTCCGTTCGCGGAGTTTGCGGAGTTTTCTGCACTCCACACTCCGCGGAGCTCGCGGAGTGCAGAAAACTCTGCTTCGCGATGTGCAGCAGAGTTTTTTCCCCGCTCGCGATTACGAACGGTAAGTTCGCGATCGCAAATGGTAAGTTTGCGAGTGCGAGCTGCCGCTCGGGTAGAATTTCTACCCGAGCGGCAGGAATACCAGCAAAAACTGCAGTTCGCACTGCACTCCGCCACTCGCGGAACTTCACGGAGTTTTGTTGTAACTTCGCGGAGTTCCGCGTAGCAAAACTCCACTAACTACGCCCAGGCCTGTCTACAAACAAGTGCCAAGATTCTCTTTAATTTCATCTGGAAAAAACACTAAAACAAAAGAGTGGAATGCTAAAATCTTTGGACACTCCAATTAAAGGGGTGTTAGACCTGTCATCATTAGAGTGGTCTTTCCCAGACTTTTTGCCTTTTACCTCCTGTTTTGCTGATTCTTTTTGCTGGCCTTAAGACTCTGCGTACTTTACCACTGCAAACCAGTGCTACAGTGTATGTGTTTCTCCCCTATTTGATTTACTTGTAAGTTCCTTGTAAAGTGGTATAACATACACCCTGGGCCTGTAAGTCAAATACTACTAGTGGGCCTGCAGCACTGAATGTGCTACCCACATAAGTAGCCTTTCAAACCTGTCTTAGGCCTGCTACTGCAGGGCCTGTGTGTGCAGTTTACTGCCACTTCGACTTGGCAATTATAGCTACTTGCCAAGCCTGAAACCCCCCTTTTATTACATATAAGTCAACCCTAAGGGAAACCCTAAGCAACCCTAAGGGCACGGTGCCATGTAAGTAAAAGGTAGGACATTTGTGTTTAATCTTTACATGTCCTGGTAGTGAAAACACTCAAATTAGTTTTTCACTACTGTGAGGCCTACCCCACTCATAGGCTAGCATCGGGAATTCCTTACTACACTTTTAAACTGTAATTCCTGATCAGAGAGGAGTCGCTTTTTCATGTTTCATATCTTTGGAATGGTAATGATAAATCCTCCTCACCGATGAAGCTGGATTTAAAATTACTGTTTTAGAAATTACCCTTTTAGAAATTGGACATTTCTCTGCACTTACTTCTCTGTGTGCCTGATAGCCTGTCTCCAACACACGTCTGAGGTGGGTGACAGCTACACTTTGTGCATTCCCTCTGGACAGCCACAACCCAGAAAAGGATTTGGTGTGTCTGAGTACCAATCTACATACATCTGCATTCTTATGGCCTTGTCTGGGCAGGATGGAAGGGAGGAGCTAACACTTCACTTGAATAGGCAGCGTCCTGTCCCCACAAAAAGGACTGATTATTCCCCACAGATAGCCTGGCAGACAGGTGTGGGTTAAAAGGGATATGTGTTCACTTCAGAGAGTTGCTTTGAAGTTGCCCCCAAATCCAAGGCACTTTTGGGTAAAAGTACTGGGTCTCTGACCCCCTAAAATCAGACACTATTTTACTTGTAACTGAAGCTCTGCCAGTAGAACTGCTGTGCTGCTTTTAGGACTCAGTTGGATTGCTGATCTGAAAGGACTGCTTTTCTGTTTGTTGCCTTCCTGTCTGCTGCTCTTTGACTCTGCTGGAGGAGAGCTGGACTATGCCTTCACTCCAAGTAATCTCTAAGAGCTTCTTGGCTTGCCTCCTGTTGCTTGAGACTCATGGATATCAAAGTCTCTATCCCTGCTCCTGTGCCGGGCTAATTGGAAGTGGCCCAGATACTTGCAACATGTATTTCGACGCATCTCCTGTCTGTGTGTAGCAGAACCGGCGCATCAACCCAGTTGCAGGTCACCTTGGAACCACTGCTTTGCCTCCAGAGATCAACGCATCGGACAGCGTACCGCCGCAGCTTGGTGAGATCGACGCAACCCCTCGACTGTGTGGCAGAATCCAGTGCATTGCTCAATGCCTCTCGTCTCTGGCACCCATCTTTGGAACTGACGCATCGTTTTCACTGCATGGAGAAGATGGACGCCTCCTGGGCCTGCGAGACTCAATAACGACACATCTCAGTGTTTGTGACCAGGAAATGGGACTTTGTTCACTGGGGCCTGCGTGGGTCCTGTAGCAGGCTGGACCTCCATCGCGGTCGGCCCGAACTTTAACTTTGCCCCGGTCTACCACGACCTAAAGTAACCATTTTAGAGCTACTTGCTTCTAAGCGCTTTATTGCATTTACTCCTTTAAAATTAAATATCTCAACTTCTATACATTGGATTTTTATTGTTTTGGTCTTGTTTTGTTCAGAACTTAATAGTATATTTTTCTAAACCTCAGTAGAATCTTTTTGTGGTGTATTCATTGTAATACTGTATGAGTGTGTTGTACAAATACTTTACACATTGCATTTTTCAATAAGCCTGACTGCTCTGTGTAAAGCTACTGGAGGGTGAGCACAGGCTATCTTTTAGTGTTTATCTAGCTTACCCTGACAAGAGTGGTGGTTCCTTCCTGGCCTGGGTGCACACCTCAGCCAACCAGTAATCTCATTGCTAACAAGGGGTTTGAAGTGTTCCTGTCTCTTTCACTTTCATAAAAGATGCGATGTTGCATTTCCCAAAGGCTTCTGAGGGCAGCCTGGGCAAGAATTGATCAACTGTACAGGAGATACACAGTACATGCATAAGCCATTTGTCCTGATGATGTTCTATCTCAAAGTCGGATAGGGTGCCACGAGCCAAACCTAAATGCATTGGTTCCTCACTAACAGTGGATTGGTCATCGGGAGATGCTAAAGTTTTCTCAGCCAGAAATCAGAGTCCTCCAGCTGCAGGAGAAAGCCGGACTCTTCATCTTTCTGACATACGTTCCCACAAGCGATACTTGGTCTGCAAGGCTTGATCCATAAGTATTGAAAAAGATCCAGGCCAGACCAAGTAACCAACTCCTTTTTAATGTCGTCCCTGAGGCCTCTGAGAAAAAGAGTCATCAGAGTTTTCTCTACCTAGGTGGTCTTGGCTGCCAGCTGATGAAATCTAGTAATATAAGTCAAAACATCTTGTCCACCTTGCCTCCACAGCTAAGAATTCCAGATCTGGTCTTTTGAACATCCATTTGAAAGTGGTCAGAAAAGTCAGATAGTTAGACAAACTGAAACCTGCTGCTGCTACTATATGTGTCACCCAAGCTAGAGCTGGGGTGCTGCAATGCACTAATTTAATATCTCATCTTGGCTCGATCTTGTGAAAACAGGTGCATTAGTCACCCCTATTTTAGAGATTTTCTGTGAAAAGAAATTACTCTGATAGTACCTTGCAGCTGCTCCCTTTTGCAAAGCAAAGAAGACAGTTATTCGTGCAATTTACTTGTGGCCCCGGAGAAAAGAAGATTAGATGAAGAAACTGGGATTGTCAGAGGCTTTTGAAGTGAGGGCATAACTTAAGGCAAGATTTTCATCTTCCAGTTGCTATAGCCCCTGTGTCTGCTGCTGGACTGTCTGAACAAAGGCTTGAGCCTGATACACTGAGACTCCATGGGCTATGGCTTGGGCTTGATCCATCTGTACTACCTGAAGTGGATCCATGTCTTTGGTGCTAGGACTGTTTTTTGGACATTGCAAACTGTTATGAAGCTTACTCCTGATGAAGAGTCTTTGGCTGCGGCTCGGTACAGTTGCCAAAGTTTCAACTGTCTTAGTCTTCTAGAGGTATGGGTGACCCTTCCAGTCGCCACTTTGCTGCAAACACTAGGTAGCACCTAAGCAGAAGGCACGTCCCAGAAAAGAAAATGGAGTAAAAAGCCCAAAGGCAAAATAACTCTGAGAGGACACAGAAGTCTTGGACTGGAACGCTGATGATGCTGACCAAGACTCAAGCCAGAGACATTGCTGGAGAACATGAGATCCTTCCAGAAGAATTCCAAGGAGGAACAAGGTGAGGACTGGAGGAGCAGGAAAACCCAGAAGGAAGATGGATAGTATGAGATATGGCTAAACCCCAGGAGAAAACTGCCATTTAATCAGGAGCACTGGAACAAGATAGCGGGTTTGCACAAAGCACTGCGATGAAAATTTCCCTCCTTACATAGGCCATGGAGACTTGGTATCCATGGAAACACATAATCACGTCTAGATGAAACACAAATACATATATACAAATTACCACATACCTTCCCCCTTTAATAAAGCAACCCTACACAAATTACTTGTTTTTCACTACCACCATGCGATAAAAATTCTGGATGCGACCATCGTCCGATTTGGCCGCCCCACTGAAGACATTCATCACACAGTACATTCTGCTAAATTGTGATGATCCTTGGATTCTCTCAGGCAACTTTACTTTTGCTACATGGCCCACTTTTATGAGCAAGGGCATTTCTTAAGCAAAACAAAGGGGCTCAACCCCGTGATTGAATGTGGAGTGTATCTATACTCCTCATCTTGCCTCTTAACAGCCTGAACCCAATTCTTTCCATTAGCAATTCAAATGGCTTTCTTCAATGTTCTATTGAACCTTTCCACCATTCTATTCGTTTCTGAATAAAATAGGGCACACTTTTTATGAGATATTCCCCAACCACCCAGAAATAACTCCATTTCCCTTGAGGTCAGTAGCAACCCATTATCATAAGAATAGTTCTAGGATTGCCTTCTCTTGCAAATGGCTCAGTTAAAAATCTGATGACTGAAGTAGTGTTGATCTCATTGGTCACCCACACCTGTGGCCACCTGGAATGCATGCCCATGACCATAAACAAATATTTGAAGGTGCTTCCCACATTGATGAGCCTACCAATGTCCAACCCAATCTCCTCCCAAGCTTCGGTCGGAATGTCCCTACAAACCATGGGAGATTTCCTCCCCTTCATGTTTTTGTCACTGATCCTGCACTCGCTTCAGTCTCTCACGATTCTCTCAACTACAATGTCTCTCCCAGGCCATCAATACATGCACCTGGGCCTCTCTTTTGTCTTACTGAGGCCCTGATGGCCCTTGTGAGCAACTGTATCAAACGTTCCCTGGCACCCTGGGCTGGAACCAATTTGCTCCCTCTCATCAGTATACCAGCACTCACTGACAACTTGGCAAAAATCTTCACAAAACCAGCAAACTGTCAAATTTTTCTCCAACTCTGGTCCCCAGACAAAACAAAGTGACATGATTTTCACAATCTCATCTTGAACTATCACCTGCCCCCATTCACTCTCCGTTACACACCCCATCGTCACATTGCACATCTTAACATCATCTTCCTTCCACCAATTTTCTTCATCATCTCTGGACCCAGAATCCACAGCTAACCTCGACAAGCAATCCACAATCTTGTTGTCAATACCGGGCAAATAAGAGACACTAAATTGAAAATCCTGGAGTGCTACAAGCCACTTACAAATTCTAGATGAAATGCAGTCCAGACTCTTATTCTCAAAGCACTCCTTTAATGGCTTGTGGTTGTCCGCACTTGAAATCTAACTCCCCAAAGAAATCGCCGAAATTTCCTTATTGCCCAGTACACTGCAAAGTTTCTCTCGCTATGGTCGAGTACCTCACCTCTGCTCCCTTTAACAATCTAGATGCAAAGGCTATGGTGACCTCCTCATCTTCCTGCCTCTGCTTCAAAACAGCTCCAAGCCCCTTTTCACTTGCATCAGTAAGAACTAAGCATGGCATCCCTGGGACAAAGCTCTTTAAAAATTGAGCAGACATCATTGCAGCCTTTAAATATTTAAATTCCTTGTGGCACTCTTCTGTCGGAACAAATTGAACACCTTTCTTGAGAAGACTCGGTATCGCTACTGTGCGACTTGCAAAGTTGGGATCAAATCTGGCATAGAATTCTACCATTCTCAGAAATGTTTGGATCTTTTTCTTTTTGGATGACTGTGGCAGCTGTGATATGGCAGTGATAACCTCAGCCTTGGGTTTGATACCCTCACTAGAGATGACATGTCCCAAATATGTAATTTACGATTGACCAACTTTACACTTCCCTCCTCGTCCCAGTGTGAAATTTAGAAAGTCTTGAACACTCCAAGAAATGCCCCATGCAGAATGAATGAAAATAACTCCAGTTTTATTCCATAGAAGAAACTCCAGCCACAACCTCCATCAGTTCTCCCAGATAACTGACCTTCACAGTTTCAAATTCAACAATCAACATTATAATCAGAACCCACCCCAAAGGGGAAGAGTTCGTCATGGAGACTGGGTATCCATGGATACACATAAACGAGTCTAAGTAAAACAAAATACATGTATACACATTACCGCATAAAGCAACCGGAATTACCCAAGAGTCCATATTGGCTTGGGAAAAAGGTTATAGATTTCAATACTGTGACGGTCATATTGAATTGGGAAAAATATTAGTCCTTGGAAATCCTCACAAAGTTTTCTGGGAGAAACGACTGGACGTATTGAGGCACTGATGGCATCTCCTTATAGAGACCCAGCAGGGAGAGGGGAGAGGAAAAGTAGCATAGGGAGCAACATCGGTGGGATGGCTTCCTGATGGTAAGTTTAAATTGAGAAACTGACGGCCGGCAGAACTCTCACAGACCTCCCAGCTTTGCGGGAACTGTGTATCCCCCCGCCCAAGATAGCCCTGGATGCTGGCATTGGACGGAACACTGGCTGCAGTGCAAAAAAATTCTGATTTAAGGGATAGCAGTAATGCTAAGAGTATGTTGGCTTTGCTAAGTAATATTGTACAGGTGATAATTGAAAGTATAGCAGAGCTCCTGCTCAAGGAAAAAGACCTCCTGGGAGAAGGAAGAAGACCGCCAGGACCTCTTGGGAGAATGAAAAATGTTCTCAAAAAGCTTCCTACCTTTGTGCATTGCACCTATTCCATAAAACTGAGTTCAGTTCCCACTAATTAAACTACTGACAAGTTAAAATACATAGATAAAACTTCCTTACAAAACTTTACACAACATACTTCACTCGAGCCCTGCCAAAGCTTTTCATTGTAAAAAAACAAGACTGCTTCATCAATGCATGTAATGGTAAGTCCCTGCACATTCAAAGAGTGCAATCCATGTATTAAAACCAAGGCAGACAATAGGAAGAAGTGACCAATAGATAGGTCATGATGACCACAGGTTTGTTGATTTGTTGAGCTTATAACCGTCAGTGGAATCTTCAGCTGCCTTTGAGTGGCATTAAGAGATATTTGCAAGTAGGGGGGCGTGGCTAGCCAGCCAACATGGAGGACGTGAAACCTTAGAGCTCGCGCTACTATCCCCCACAGATCCGCCACATTTATCCTGTAAGTGCGCCATCCACGCTCCGTGGCAGTAAAACCGGGAAGCTGCATCCGATGAGCCCGGAGTTGAGTCCTTTTGACCGCCGAGACTGCGGCGACGGTGGCGAGGAGTGACGGTAGCGGGTCTGCCGTGAGGCTGAGCACAGGCATTTTATGTTGTAAAATGGCCGCCCGCGTTCAGGCGACGGCCCCGGAGGCAGAGAAATAGCCTCTGGAGCGCATCCAGAGCCAAACAGCAGACACATCGGCGCCGACCGGGGACTCGGAGGTGTACCACTGGGGGCCCCCCCCCCGCTGCCTGGGACTACGATTGCCGTGGGGAGAACATCGGAGGCCCACTGACCCCGAAGCCGACGGCGAGTGGAGGTGAGAGACGTCCCTTCACGCTGTCACTACAGGAGACCACCACTGATATCGCCCGGGGGCGGCAACTGTGAGGGACGGGGACATGGGAGTACCGGGCTGCGCAGGCCTTTGAGGCCACCCAACCGGTGACGCAGAACGACCGGGGTGAGGTGCGGAGAACGTACTGGCCAGGCCCTGGATAGGCGCAGACTGGTTAGGCCGAAACCTACGCAGACGGGAGAGACCAGCGTCGATAACCGGCCCGGTGACCCACATCCTGGTGAGTTAAAGCCCCAGCTGCGACGCGGAGGCCGTGGTGCCGGGGTGTCGGTGGCTTGGGGCACCAAGTCCCTGCAAGCCGGGCTGCTGCGACACGGACCCGAAAGATCACCATATGTTGAGGAGACCCATCGACCACAGCCCGGTAGTAGACAATAAAAGGGGAGATCAGAGCGCGCACTTGAGAGGTTCTGCCTGCCGAGAAAATACTGGCCGATATGCAGCCTCAGAGGTGAGAGACCTGGGGGGTGCTGCACCGGTGCCGGTGTGGGTCGAAGGAAGCAGAGACCGCTCTCTGGATCCTGGGTCTGGTGTTGTCGGTGGTGGCTGACTCAGTGGGCTGCAGAGAGTGGCGGGGGTGACGCAGTCTGGGGATGGCGGCTACAGATCCGGCGCCCTGACGCGAGTGGTCCTGTGAAGAGGCAGGGCTGGCACGGATGACAGCCCCTGGAGGCATTAATACCAGCTGTTCCACCTCATGACCGGGCGACTCTGCGAGCCTGCATCACACTACCTTTACGCCGTCGCGGCCCGACACCCAACCATAACCAGAGGCCCGGACGATCTACCCCACTGGCAAGCTACCAAGACAGAGGTAACAACTGACCCACACGGACCGGTGCGTCCAGCCTGGTCCACGGACGACGTCGTCTGGGGAGACGGCTGCGGGTTTCCTGAGTGGCCCACGTGGGTACGAGACTCCCCTTAGGTGGCATCATTACCAGGGCGTGGCTCTTTCGCGGACGAGCCCCGTATGCCCACGGCACAGCAACTCGTGATGGGCCGGATGCGAGCTAAACTACAACAGGGACCCCTCCGCGCGGGAGGCCTGGATCCCATAGGCGTGGGTACTAGTGCAGAAATGGAGCCGACGACCGCGGCCCTGGCGGCCAAGATGGACTCAGTACTTGCAGCGGTAGAGAGAATTGGCGCTGCGCTGGAACACACCAGGACCTCCCTGGAAGCCCGGATAGATGGCGTTACCTCGGACTTCACGCTCCTACATGCGGACCATCGCAAGTTGGCCGACAAAGTGAATGCACAAGGCCAAACACTGAAGGACCTACAACCTGTCACGCAAAGTCACACAGCTGCGCTCCAGGACCTGATCGACCGCGTTCACGTTCTCGAAGACAGAGCGGAGGATGCGGAAGGGCGCTCTCGCCGCAATAATATACGCGTGGTGGGATTGCAAGAGGGCGAGGAAGGAAGGAACCCGGAACAATACGTGGAACACTGGCTGCGTGATCTTCTGCCCCAGGGAACACTGTCCCCACAATTTGTAATAGAAAGAGCCCACCGCGTGCCGACCCAGAGACCCCAGCCAGGAGCCAGGCCACGCCCGCTTATCTTCAAGGTTCTCAACTACAGGGACAGAGACGCGGTGCTCCGTGAAACACGAAAAATGGAGAGTCTCGCAGTAAATGGAGGCCCAGTCATGCTCTTCCCGGATTACACCGCCCTTGTGCAACGTCGCAGGAGTAACTATGTAGCAGTGAAACGCCAGCTCAGAATACTCGAACTGCCCTACTCGTTGCTGTTCCCGGCCAGATTACGAGTGGTCACGAAGGAAGGAACCCGCTTCTTTGATTCTCCTACGGAGGCATGGGACTGGCTGGAAGAGTCAGGACTGTGGACGGGTGTGAGGCCTTCGAATCCGGATGGAAACAACCTAACAGGTCGGAGGACAAGGCGGCGCAGACGACGAGGGACAGAGAGAGGCGCGACAGGGGGAACTGCAGTCCCGAATCCGGAGAACATGCGCCGGGAGAGACAGAGCGCCCTGGAGGCGGTCATGACCCTGGGCTCCCCACATCCCAAAGAACGACCGGACCCTTACTCACGCGGTGCGCTGGTGATCAGTGGATCCTCGTCGCCGTCGACTGCGATATCTGAAGAACTCGGACTACCAGAGATAACCCCGCAAACTGCCGATGGCATTATTTGAACCAGGACTGGTGCGATAGACTCTGGCTCAAAAGACTCACGCAAGTAGAACACTCATGATTAATGATTGTGGTCCTGCACACCACTGTATAACGGGGTAGGATGATGGGGTAACACACCACACACACCTCCCACAGAGTCGATATAGTGCCACTGGGCCCATACCTGGCCACCTAAATACACTGTCGGGGAAATGCAAACACCTGTCTTACCGTTCAGGGCTACATGCTGCTGGTCTCATTCGTTTATACAGACGATTAATTGGATGGCATACCACATGCATAGGCAATGGGGAGGAGCGATTATAGTAAATCGATACTAGTACGTACACCCCAAAAGGTACCACACTGACCTAGTTCGTATCACCCACTTGCTACAGAGGTTTGGACGGACGTTGCGAAATGTCCGCCCTTAATGTTGTGATGTTAAAGGTTTATTCATTGTTTTTGTTGCAGCAGAGTGACGCATTTGTCCCTATCCCTGGTCCCTACCCCCTGTGGCGCGCTCCGCCCCAACCACCCTCGTTGATCAAAATCCCCAGAAATGGCACGGACTAACATACTCACATGGAACATACGAGGTATGCACACACCCAAGCGGCGCTATTCCATATTTGCATACCTTCAAAGACACTCAGTGGGGATTGCCCTACTGCAGGAAACACACATGACACAGCCCGAACTAGACAAACTGCGCAGGCGTTGGAGGGGACAGGTGTATGGCACGGTATACTCCGCACATGCGAGAGGCACCCTAATCTGGGTGAGAGCAGGCACTTCGTTCATTTGCGAGGACACGATGATAGACCCTGAGGGTAGATACACCTTAGTGCGAGGGACACTTAATGGCCAACCAACACTGTTGGGCTCAGTTTACGCCCGAACGTAGACCAACCCTCATTCTTAACACAATTGTCCACAGTGCTGACTCCTCATGCTGGGCTTCCCTGGTTACTGGGCGGTGACTTTAATTCAGTGCTTGATATACATACAGACAGATCCTTTCCACCCCTTCGGAAGACATCTGCGATGTCAAACGCGCAGGCTCTCACGGGCTGGCTCTCACACTGGGCATTACTAGACATGTGGCGGGTCCTCCACCCCAATGAACGCATCTATTCCTATTACTCGGCAGTACACGACCTACATGTGCGCCTGGATAGGATTGTAGGCTCCCAGTCCCTTATGCCACTAGTTGAGGTGTCCGAATACCTAGGACGGACGCACTCTGACCACAACCCTATGAGACTCCAACTAACATGGGAGGCAGATCGTCCTCCCATACCCACCTGGCGTCTCCAGCCAGCCGCACTGGAAGACCCCGAATTTCGCACATCACTGGGGGCGGCCGTTTTTGAGTACTTCGAGCTCAACGAGGAAACGGCAAGTACGGCGTTGGTGGAATGGGATGCCCACAAAATCGCTGTTAGAGGACACTGCCTCGGTGCCACCTGGAACATACGAAAACAGCTCATGATGGCACTCACACGCCTAGAAGCGCAGCTGCTCCAATATGAGCGAGAGGGCGAGGGCGGGGGTAGACATTCGGACCAACTGGAGGACCTTAGGACGCAACACGCGGTACTCATGGAGAGATTGAGGTGTCACAATTATACAGCCCACACGGCTCGCACCCACGCTAAGGCGGACAGAGCGGGCCGTCTCCTGGCCTGGTTACTCAAGCAGGAGCATACACATACACCCATTGGAGCCATACGCACACCGGAGGGGACCCTGGTATATACACAGCGTGAGATACATAAAGTAATGTCAGATCACTACATGAAATTGTATCAGTCTAGGGGGCGCTGCTCTGGCCCTGACTTGGAGAGTTTTCTAGCACCTATCCAGCTACCCACAACCTCGGAGGCACACCAAGAGATACTCAATGGTCCCCTTACTCTAGAGGAAATTGGGGAGGCAATTGGGTCTATGGCATCGGGTAAGACACCGGGACCAGATGGTCTCCCGGCCGAATACTATAAAGCCTACCGGGAGACTCTTGTGCCGCGTCTGCACGCCCTTTACAACACAGCCCTAGACGAAGGGATGTTGCCCCCGTCAATGTGTGAGGCCTACCTGGTGTCCCTGCTCAAACCAGACAGAGACTCTGCAGAACTGGGTTCGTACAGACCCTTGGCACTCCTAAACGTAGATTACAAGATATACGCTAAGGTGCTGGCGGAGCGCCTGCCACCGGTGGTCCCCGAGCTGGTTCACGCCGACCAAAATGGATTTGTACCCAAACGCAGCACATCACTGAACTTGCGCAGATTCTTTAGGGTGGCGACGGATAGTGTGCAGGTGTGGCCCAGAGCAGGTTGCCTGGTGTTGGACCTTGAGAAGGCCTTCGATTGCTTGGACTGGAGCTACCTAGCAGCAGTGCTGATGCGATACGACCTGGGTCTGGGCTTTCTCCAAATGATTGACCTATTATACAAAAACCCCATAGTCCGGGTACGAATGGGGCCGTACATGTCAGACACCATACCAATACGCAGGGGCACCAGGCAGGGGTGCCCGTTGTCGCCCCTCCTGTTTGCGCTAGCAATCGAGCCGCTGGCGGCAACATTGCGGGCGACGTTGGAAGATGGAATACCCCTGGGAGATGCAATACACCAGGTGTCGCTGTATGCAGACGACCTGCTGGTCTTTGTGAGAGATGTAAGAAACATACCACCCCAGCTGGCACACACACTGCGGGACTTCGCTGCCCTATCAGGTCTCCGAGTAAACGTGAACAAGTCCTGTCTTTATGCATTCAGTGGGGAGACCCAAAACCCGGACTACATACTAGAAGGTACCACGGTACAGTGGAAGGCTGACACCTTCCGCTACTTAGGAATTCAGATATACCGCCAGCCGAAGGACCTCTTTGACGGTAACCTGGGACGGGCCCTGACAGCCATCAAGTCACAGGTGCAATTTTGGAAAACGCTCCCGCTAACGGTCACCGGCAGGGTTGCACTATCCAAGATGGTGATCCTTCCCCGTCTCCTATACTACTTTGCCAACTTGCCATTGTATGTTCCGGCATCCTTCTTTTCCACACTCACCAAGATGCTTCGGGACTTCCTATGGGGCAACGCACGACACAGGATGGCATTGGCGAAACTGTACTTGCCTACTGATCAGGGAGGCCTGGCAGCGCCATGTTTCGAACACTACTATTTGGCGGCACAACTACAGTGGATCGCCCGCTGGCTCGCAGACAGGAGTCGGGAGGACACGGCGACCACACTGCCTCCTAGATCTCTGGCCCATATCACCAAACTTTTTCACCCAGCCACCAGAGTTGCGACCCCAACACCACTCCTCCTGGCGGTGGCATACAAATGCTACCGCCGCTGCTTATACCTCACCAGAAAACTTGTCCGATATGCACCGGCCATACCACTAGAGGGCTCCCCCAGCGGGTCTGGGGTGCTTACATCCCTCGCACTTACAGAATGGCACGAGGCCGATATTCAGACCTTGGGAGATTTATACCGAGATGGTATGCTCATACCATTTGAATCCTTGGTTGAGGAAACGGGACTGTCACCGGGGCAGTTCCTGAGGCACCGCTCATTGACTGCGACACTAACCTCCCGTTGGGGTGACATGACCACGGAACCGAGCCAACATCTCACAGTACAGTACCTCCATGTCATGGGGCGGGGCAGACACCTAATCCGCTGGTTTGCGGCGTCACTCCGTACACATGCAGCAATAAGTCTGGATACACTGCGCCACAAGTGGGAAGCAGACCTAGAGCGACCACTTGGGGACAAGTAATGGGGTAGGATAATAGGGAGCCCAACACGTATACCTAGAAACATGAGGTTCAGGCAAATACAGTTGTTCATAATCCACAGAGCATATCTTACACCCGAGACGATCAATAGATATTTTCATCGCACGGACGCGATGTGTCCTCGCTGCACCGAACCAGGGGCTGGACTGGTACACATGTTATGGGGCTGCCACAAACTGCAGACATATTGGCGAGCAGTAAGTGAACTACTGCACACATGCACGGGCCGTAGCATACCCTTTGAATGGCCCATTTATCTATTACATCACTTTCACAGAACCCCGGCCACTAAAGTCTTGTCCCGTTTCCTTGACTTGGGTATAGTGGTAGCTAAGCGACTTATAACTAGGAGATGGAAGGCGCAGGACCCGCCGCACATACGGGCATGGAGATACTCGCTCCTGGCATGGGCCAAAGCAGAGGGAATTGCTATTCTACGGGAGGAAACGGTGGGGCTGAGACAAACACCTATGGCGGCACAATGGGAGGGACTGCTTCAGGCCCTAAAACAAACGGAAGGGGATAGCCTAGAGGGACCAACAGAGAACGAGGGAGACGCCCTCGCAGTGAGTGACGGGTAACCTGTCTGTAGACTCCTGACATACAATAAGTGCACACATACACCAACTGACCCTGAACATGGACATAGCCGTAGCCAATGGGTAGAGATTGCCATAATGATGATGTAGAAAAGGGAGGGAGGGGAGGGGACGGGGTGGGGGGCTCAGGTAGATGTTGTTTTATGCTGCTGTTTTTACTAGTTCTGAGTTTTGTTTGTTATACCTATAACATCTGTTTAATCGATTATGAGGATTGTCCTTCAGAGTCTCTGTACACCACACTAACGGAGCCAAACCACCACTGATCGATGACCATTTGCTCCAACTGGAACGGACTAAATGCGGAGCCTCAACTGGTTCTTGAACCCATTATGTCCTTTATACAGCTTATATGTAATGTTTGATTCAATTGCCATAATCTATTCGACTGTTAGATGGTTTGGTATATGGTCAGTAACATAAAATGTAATTTGTCTTTCATGAAGAGATACAACAAATTAATAAAAACAGATTTAAACAAAAAAAAAAGAGATATTTGCAAGAAGTGTTTTAGGGAGACTTGAAATAAAGATTGCGTCCTAGGACCATATGGGAATCAAAAAATGTGCTATGTCTGGATGCTGTTGGTCAAATTGTACAAGGCATTAGGTAGGGTGACCAGACGTCCCGGATTTCCCGGACGGTCCGGGGTTTTGGAGAAGTGTCTCGGTGTCCCGACACTATCCCTCAAATTAAGAAAATGTCCTGGTTTTTGTATAATGCCCGGGTGTAGCAGAGAAATGTCCCGTTTTTTTTTGTTTAGTGCCTGGATTGAGAATACAATTGGAGCCCTTGTTGCAGAAGGATAAGTGTAGCGCGAATGGAAATCCATTAAAGAGACACATTTTCTCTCTGGATTTCCCTTCTCTTTCTACAAAGGCTAGCCACCAGTGTGACCCTGGTCTGCTCTGTAAAGGGTGCGAGCCTTGAAGGTGTGGGGGCGCGCGCGTGTGTGTGTATATGTATATGTGTGTATATATATATATATATATATGTATATATATATATATATATATATATACACATTTACAAGTCTACTGTATTACTGTATATAGGCACATATTTACAAGGAGTACGCAAAAACCGGGACAGGCCAGATATGGAAGTAAGACTAAAGGCTTTAGTCCTACTTTTATTTCTAGCCTCTCCCGGTTTTTGGTCCTCAAAATCTGGTCACCCCAGCATTAGGGCACTGGATGCATGAGATCAAAACCCCATGACCAGGACTGGAGACTTTTGAGTGTCACATTTCCAATGGGATGAATACATAATGTTCTTTTAGCTATAATTTTGTACTTATTCGCCATATTGAAACTTATGCAACACATCGCTTTATTCATCAAGGGCTCTACTGTGCAATATATCGCCTCTAGTTTCTTATTCCCACATAGTTCAAGGGCAACAGTCCTATTATAGCTGACACACAACTTTATTAAACATGCGAGAACTCGGATGCAACTCGAAGAATTAGTTACTCCTTTTTTTAAAATTTGAAACAGTTTTCTGTGAAAAGAAATTACATTGAGAGTACGTTGCAGCTGCACCATTCTACATGATGAAGCTGTTTTTACTGTACCTTTTATTTTGTTCTTTGTTAACAAATAGCTAATAACATTGTGAAGACCTACAATAATGATGACTTTATTTCTTAGAAAAACACGCAGGCTCTTAAAGCACAATTCGGCTGAGCACATTCACCAAAACGTCTGAAACAGTGCTGTGTGGGCTGTTCATTTCACCACACTGTTAATTAACTTTGTACAGTAATACCACAGCTGCAGATGGGGGCTGGATTAACAAAAGTCCACAGAACAAACATCAAATGAGCAAAAATAAATTGCAATTTGCAAACACATAAGACGGGGCCATAAATACGAAGGCATTTTGCATTTCCTAACGGTGCGATTTGCAATTTCAGGCCGTTAGGAAATGCAAAATGCCAATTCGGAAGGTACGAAAGGCTGTTTTGGTGTTGCAAAACATGTTTTATATCCAGTAGAAATCGCATTTTAGAAATCTCTCATTAGGAAATCGCAAATAGGGATTTCTAAATAGCGATTCGCTGACAACATGTACAAATGATTTCTTAATTGTGAATAGTAGCAAAATGCAATTACCATCAATCCGGATCAGGTGGTAACCAGGTGCAAACTATAAAAAGGCACCCAAAATTCAACATTTAACAAAATTACAGCACCTACAGAACACTGCAGCAAGGCTGGTGCTGGACATTCCCAGATATGAACCAGTCGCCCACAGATTAGGAACACTCCATTGGCTACCTATTGAAAAAAGGATCAAGTTCAAGTCAGTCTGCCTGGCCTACAAAGCCCTTCACGGAATAGGATCCCACTTCTTAAAAACTCATTTGAAACCATATGAGCCATCCAGGAGACTGAGATCAAGCCAGGCAAAATTGATTCAGGTTCCTAAATTTAAGCAAGTCAGGTGGGGAGGGAGAAGCTTCCTCCTACAGGCAGCTAAGACTTGGAACCTTCTCCCTGTTACAATTAAAAACAGCACATCGCTACTTTCATTTAGGAAGGAGGTGAAAACATGGCTGTTTACTTCGTAGTTTGGTATCATTCTCCGGCAGACCTAGTCTTTTACAATGATTAGCGCCAAGACGCCCTTGGGCATTCGTGCGCTTTACAAATTTGCAAATCAAATCAAATCAAATCAAATCAAAATGCATTAGGCTCTTTCAGAATGGCGGCCCTGTATCTTTTGGCGAGAAGGATGAGGATTTGGGCTGGCTGGCAGGCAGAGAAGGAGGAGGAGACAGGAGAGGCTATTTATGGTGAGGGTCACCCTGTGTGAACAGACAGAGGAGGAGGTATATGAAAAGTACAGACTCAGTAGTAAGGTAATTCTGGAATTAACTGATTTGTTACAACCTCAGCTATAGACCCCAACATTCAGAAGCAAAGCAATCCCACCATATGTGCAGGTATTGTGTTGCCTACACCTCCTAGCAGTTACGAGAGAGTCATAGCAGTGGCAGGGGGAGTGTCACAAATTACTTTTTCCAAGTTCTTTCACAGGTTCCTGGACATAATGGTTAGCAAGGTTAACCAATACATTTATTTCCCAAACACCCCTAATATCTGCAACAGACTAAACTAATGTTTTGCTGGGTAGCACAGTTCCCTAATGTCATTTTCTGTGTCAATGGGACACATATTGTCTTACGTCCCCCTCAGCAAATTAATTCATGTATAGGAACAGGAAAAGCTCATACTCACTCAATGTGCAGGTAGTGTGTGATGCCATATATATCATAACAGACCTCATGGCCAGATTCCCAGGCAGCACCCATGACTCATTCATGCTCCACCATAGTGGTATAGAAAACCGACTCTCATAGGGTGAATTTGGCGATGGTTTCTTACTTGGTAAGATAATAGTTGACCCAATGAATTCAGTGGGCAAACCTTGTAATGTGACCCAATGGTATTCCTCCTCATGCCCTTAAGGTGACAGTGCATATGCCTTGCGTCCCTGGATACTCACACCATACCAGACTCTTAGGACAAGAAGTGAGAGGCAGTACAACAGGGCACACAACATAATGCACTCCATCATTGAGAGGACCTTTGGAATACTGAAGTCCAGGTTTCGCTGCCTCCAAATGACTGGCAGAGCACTGCTGTACAGACCTGAGATGTGCTGTAAGATCATCGCCACATGCGCCATACTACACAACATCGCAATGAGGAAAGGTCTGCACAACATCACCATTGAGGAGGAATCTGCCTCAGATGATGACTTACTACCAGTACAGGTGCAGCAGGACGAGACATGTGCAGCAGAGGGCAGTGCACAACGCACAATCACCAACAACTATTTTTGAGGTAGGAGTGATTGTGACATCTAAGAAATGGATATTACCCAGAATGGGAATACATGATGCATAACTTAAAGTTCATCTTTTATTCAGGTTGTTACAATAATGTATCTCTCCTAAAGCAAATGTATCCAATGCGGATGTAACATTGTGTCAACTAAGCAACAAAGTATGCCATTACAAAAAAACGAACAGTGGACTCATGACTCTGAGTGTTCAGTGTAGTCACTTTTTCTCGCCTCTGGGGTTGTGTGCCTTATCAGGAACACTGGCCTGTGGGAGTGGAGACATGTCAGACCCAGAAGTGTTCTGAGATGTACGCCTGCTACAGCATACCTCCTGCATACATGTGGTGTTGATGCCAGAGCCATCTTCACTCTCAGGTGGCGGCAGTATGTTGAGGGCAGAGAGGTTGTGGGTCTGTATGTTCTCAATGGCTGTGGTCACTTGAACTCGCTCCATGCAACATCTTGACAGCAGTGCCCCATGTCATTCTGTATGTTGCCAGTTCTCCTTCCAAGAGTTGCTGTGGTTACTGCCAATCGATTGATGGAATGGGTGAAGGCATCAAAGTGTGCCAGGTACTGCCTCTTCCTGTGTCTCTGCACACATTGCTCCTTCTCCATAGCAGCAATCCAACAGTTCTGCCCCTTCTGCATTGCTGCATTGACCTTAGCATGTTTAGCAGATGCCTATAGACAGACTTTATTTGTTTGGTTTGCAGGCGCTGTACGGATGTGATGGACTGCTCAAGGCCCCCAAACACAGAAGAACTGTCTGCCTTGTCGTCTGACACATGCTCATTGTGGACTGTAGCTGGCTGGGCCCTACAGTGTCCTGCCCATAGATGTGTTGGTGTCCCTGCTTTGGGTTTGTCCCTCATCACCAGCCACAAAGCCTGGTAGTGGTGGAATGGTTGCTCTCCTAGCAGTTGGAGTTGGACTGATGGGCAACGGGGTTGCTGATGTGCTGGCCTCCATTCCGATGTGTGTGTCAGTAGCTTCTTCAGCCTCATTATTTCCGACATGTCCTGGGTGTGATCTGTGGAAAAGCACGTATATTGTTCGTGTAAATAAATGGTTAATGTCTGTTCACAATATTGTAACAGTGCTTTATGTGAGTGACATGTTGGTGATGTACAGGTCTGTGTAGTGTAGTCTTCAGCCCATAGTAGAGCATGCAACTATGGTGTTCTACAACTCCCATGATGCTTTGCCAAGGTAGTGCAAGCATCTCAATAGAGTCATATTTGCTGTGATGTTTTATTTGAGGGATTACAAACATTACATTATGTTAAGTAAGTAAAGGGGAATTGACTCACCCTGGATGGTGTCTGCAGCATTAGAGGTGTCATTGTCAGACACACCCACCACACTTTCCAGTTCCAGTGTCCCCCTTGATGAGTGTCTCCATGGCAGCAGGAGGGGGGTGTTTTTAGGGTCCACAACCTGGGCCACGACACACAGCCATTCTGCTGGCCATCTTCTCCTTTGTGTGGGATCTCAGGTCATACCACCGTTTTCGGGTCTCTGGGATGGTCCTCTGTGTTACGCCAAGGGTATTCACCTTCTCCAAGATGCTGTTCCGTATCTTGGTCTTCTGGCTCTAAGGAATAGTGACAGAGGCCTTCCGAATAGCTGGTCCATATGGGAACACATTCCTGTGTTAGGAGCTCCATCTCCTTTTCAGAGAATTTCACCTTCCGCTTCCTGCTTCCAGATTACTTGTCCCCATCTTCCTTAGACATGGTGCAGTGCAGTCAAAGATATTCCCTTTCCAGTAGTCACACAGGTGCAAACCTCCCTTCCAGCACCTTTCCTAGTCTTCTGGATTGTGGTCACACCCTGTATTTTTAAACTTTCTGGTCTGACATCATCATTCTGCATCCAGAATGTGACTTTTCCTAATTTGCGATTTCATAAAAGGAAATTGCAATTTAGCGATTTCCAAAATTGTGATTTCCTAATTGTGATTGCAAATCCATAGGAATCGCTATTAGTGGAATCCTTGGTTACATACATCTCATTTTGCGATTCTCTAATAGTGATTTTTACGGATTCGCTATTTGGAAATTGCAAATCCTGAGTTTTGCACATATGGCCCAAAATGTTATGCTAGCAATGCATTGCAATATGAACACATTAGCAAAAATGCAATCGATTGTGCATCTGCAAAATCCCGTCTTTGTAGCGCAAAGAAGAGAGCAAACAATGACATTCATAAAGATGGAAAAAAATATTTTTTTTCACCAAACATTTGAAAATAATGCCAAACTTTACACTTATTACAACTAGGTGTAAAAAAGTGCAGCAAATACAATGCCTGATGGCCAGCCCATACATGTTATGGAAATATAAGGATACTGGCAGAGGATTATGAGCTGAGGTGGAGCAGGAGGGAGAGAATAAATAGTTAGATGGTGACCCTATTCTAACAGAAATGAGGAGCAGATACAAAGTAAGTATATATATTACTAAGTAAAGACTGCTAGAGCTTAACGATGAGCTGCATTCTGGTAGCAGCTGATCTTGTGGAGAGCCACGGTCCCGGGCCGGTAGCAGTGAGTCTTCTTGAATCTGCCAGTGACAGAAGCGCTCTTGTAGGCAGCTTAGTAGCCAGAGGTGTTTAAGGCGCTTTCCCTCCGGTGGACTTGTGAGTGGTCTCCTTGGTACGGACCATAGCAAGAGCGTGAGCTGTTTCTGTATGATGTACAAGATAGAATGCTAGAACATGAAACATAGACTAGTCAGGCAGATGTAAGTCAAATTTGAAAGGGAATTCAAAACGGTTAAGGGAATACCTGAATGCCTGCACTATTCAGATTAATTTCTGACCTCTTCAATTTAAAGATAATCAGTTGAATGTGGTGTTTATCAGTAGTTTATCAGGAAATGCATTATCACTGGCTGCTCCTATTGTTACTTCAGGCAATACAATATTAGACAGTTACAAGACCATTTTGAAGGCATTCAAATGGATGTTTTAATGTACGGATTATGTCATTTTGGGCGAAGAGGCATTTAGATTTTTAACAAGAACATTTTGACATGTTAACTTATCTAACCTGATTCAAACAATTGGCTTTAGATACAGGTTGGCCTGAAGGAATGTAGTTCCCTGTTTGTAGATGTGGTCTAAAAGATGAGATTAAGGACAAATTAGTTAGAGTAACCAGACTCCTTATAGCTATGGCTTTACAGCTAGAGTATCACTTTATTAGGAGACAGACATAGAGATGAAAAGATTCATCTTTTAATCCTGTGGTTTGCTCAATGGTCCCTAAGATAACTAACTGCCTGTTAGGGATGTAGAAGATCCTGCGCAAGTAGGAACAGTGGACGGTCCTCTCTTTGAAGAGGAAAGGCGATAAAGATGAGATCAGGGTCTTTGTCCTTACTGTGGAGAAAAGGGTATTTTGGTTCAATCTTGTCCTTTGTGCACTTGGCACAAATAGTGACCTGAAAAAACCCACCTCTAGGAAGGGAGGATAGTGTGAGTACATTTATTTTGCTTGCTCCCTTCTGTTACTTTAGTTCATTCTTCGATTCTGAATAATACATGACTAATGAGAATACATATCATTCTTTCTTGGACTCATACTGCTCGTATTGAAGTAGAAACTATGTTTGAATAAGGAGCAATGAGTCTTTTTATGGATAATGACTGGGCTGAAAGGCATCAAGTGTCCCTCCCTCCTTAAGTCACAACCAGATTTAGTCCATGTTGTTATTGGCTCTTTACTCAGTTATAGGCTTATTATGAGATGTACAGAACCTCTTTAATTGCACCATGAAGAAATATGTTCTTTTGATTTAATTGCAACTCATAAGAACCCAATGACTCTAAGAGTGCCCGTGGATTAGTCATCATAACCCCTAAGTATATTGGTCCTCCAGCACTGTGATCTTAGCCTCTGACATTTGTGTTCCCAAAAGCCTGCAGGTATCAGACTACTGGAACCCTGAGGTAATCTCAACAGATTCTCCAGCAACTGATTCTCCAGAATAGTTCAAACTTTAGTTTGTATGGAACGTATTCCCCAAGATCACAGAGAATTTTTGTATGTATTTCATAATCCTGAGATATATAATTAACCTCCTTCTAGGAAGTACAATTGTCAGTTTGACTTAGTACCAGATGCAAAAGAACCTATTCCATATTTGGGCCAGAAAAGGAAACCTTATGGGCCCATTTGAATGAAAATCTTAGGAATGGGATTATTACTGAGCCCTGCTCCCCTGTAGATGCTTCTTTATTCGTCGTTCCCAAGAAAGACTTAACAAGGTCCCTATTAAGGACAGATACCCTTACTATTGATAGGAGATATTCTAGAGTATCTTAAGCATGTAACAATTTTTATGAAACTGGATATTAGGGGTGCCACTTGGTAAGAATTAGACCTGGGTACGAATGGAAGATGACCTTTAAAGCACCATTTGGGCATTATGAGTACTGTGTTATGCAGTTTGTAGTCCCCTAAGGGCATTCCAACGCTTCATGAACACAATCTTTTCTGATACGCTCAACCAGCAGTTGATCCTTTATTTAGACAACATTCAGTTTTTTTCAGATAATGCTGATCTGAACAAAATCCATGTCAAAGAGGTCTTATCTCATCTTCATAAACACAGTTTGGCTTGTAAACCTGAACAGTGTGTCTTTAACTCTGACAGAATTGAATACATTGGTTATATGATTTCTAAATTTGGGTTGTCTAACGATCCTTGTAAGGTTTTGACAGTCAGTTCCAAAGTCTATTCAAGAAAGGCAGTGTTTGTAAGGCTGCTCAAATTTTTATAGGAAGCTTATTAAGAACAATTCCTCCTACACTGTTTCCATCATCATCTTTTGAAGAAAGAGAAACCTTTTGCATGGGATGCTGTAGCTGATAAGGCCCTTAACAATTAAAGAAGTTCTGCTGCAGCCCCCGTTCTTAGACAGCCCAAATCATTTTTGTCATTTGTAGTGGAAATGCATGCTCCCATAAGTGCTATAGGACCAGTACTTTTAAACACACAAAAAGGTGACCAGTAGGTACATCCAATATTTTTCTTTTCCATTCTTTCACTGATTGCAAAAGAAACTACTCAGTCATCCAAAAGGAATTGCTTGCGATGAAGGAAGCATGTACTGAATAGATGCTTCTGCTATCGCAGGCTTACTATCAAGTAGAGATATGTATAGACCACTGAAGCTTGCAAGTTTTATAAATAATTCATTGTCGTAATAGATGGGCTTATGGGATTATCACTTATATTCAAGGTTCACACAATGAACTTGCAGGTGCACTCTCAAGGCGTTATCCTCAAATCAACTATTAGTCAGTCTTGTGAAGCCTCCAAAATGTATTGCTATTTTGCATAATTTTTTGATCTATCAGAGAAGCCTTTCATAAAGTATCAGCATCTCTTCTTTTATACCTGATGAAGAATTTGTCTTTGTTGAAAGTGAAGCATGGATTACCTTTTGTAAAGAGCTGTCTGTGATTACCACTAACCTCTTTGCAATTAGAGATTCTCAAGGCCTATCATGATCTGGCAGTGCTTGGCACAGGATTATTGCCACAACCTTGGAGGGGGTTACCCATTATTTTTGGTCGCCATCTATTCAAAGTTGTACTAGTTATGTACCTCCCTGTGAAGTATGTATTCAAATGTAGGCTCCTAGAAGACAGGCAGTGGGTCTTTATGTTCCATAGAAATAACTGCACATCCGTGGCAAATTATCTTTACTGACTTTGTCACCAATTTACCTCAATTGAAAGTCTGTTCATTTTTTTTTTTTTAACAAACTTTATTGAGTTTTGTGATAAGTACTTCTTTGGGCACATTTGGCTTTTTCTATAGAGAAAACTAAAAAAAACATAGTTTATACATGTACAACGCCGTGCAAGGACAGTTACATTGACACAATTCAGTTGCTTATATCAGGGTGTGATAATACACTTCCATGGTCTGCATCCAATTACTATGTCTATGTTTACATGTTCACTAAATTTAATTGTTGTACCAAGTGTTCAGTATTACTAACGTTTATAAAACAATCCTAGTTACTCCCCACTCCCCCAAGTTACCTAACTGGGCATCACAAGGGGCGGTCTATACAATTATAAAACTAATGTCTATTTTCCTGCGGCTAGGAAACATTTTTAAGAGCGCATTCCTGTATATTTCACACTCTAATTGTAGATAGCGATGCTTTCTGAACTTTTCCTCACTATGTGACTAGTGCAGGGCAATGTGATATCAGCTTACCAGTATATTAATGGTATGACTAGCTTACATATCTGTCTACGTGGCAGATGCTTCAGTCACTTCATTAGTGTTTTTGTTCCCGTCCCATGCCTTGAAGGACACCGGCAGCCATTGCTATGGGTAACTTATGGAGCCCTCGTTGTTCCTCCCTCCGAATTGCCGCACTTTCGGCCAAGCCCCACCTCTCTACCTCTTCTTTCCATGTATCAATCATTGGCGTTCTCGTTGCTTTCCATCGCCTTGTTATAAGACTTTTGCCGATTATTAATGCTAGATCTGAAAAGCGTGCCTGCACTTTATATCCCTTTGGATGTGGGTAGATCCCAAGTACACAGCTTCTTGCTGTATACCTTGTTTGGCCATCCACCACTTCAGTCAGTGTCTGTGCTATCAGTGCCCAATAATCGGCTAATGCGGGGCAGGCCCACAGCATATGGACAAAGCTTGCACCTGTCTCTGTGCACCTAGGGCAGATTGCTGTAGTTGTAGGGAACATCTTATGTAGCCGGTGTGGTGTAAGATATGCACGCTGTGTAATCATGTATTGAATAAATTTGAAGCGCGCATTGTGCGAGACCACTTTTGGATAAGCTAAAAGGGATGCCCACTCACCATCCGTCAGGTCCTATTCCAAGTCTGTGTTCCATTTGGCTTGCAGAGCCGCTAGTGGTGAAGGTATTGTCGCTCTTATACTTGTATACAGCCACTTCTTCAGGTGTCTGCCTGTACCCATTAAATGTAACATGTGCACTAGGTCGTGTGTTGGTGGTTCCTGCCCGTCCGGGCCCATGCATTCTTGACACACATAAGGGATCACCCCGGCATGTAGCAGGAACAAAGTATTTGGTAGGCCCTGGGTGTGTATGAAGTCTGCGTGCGACAGTAGAGTGCACTCGTTGAATAGTGCTCACACTGTAGTAACCTCCCCTCTACCCATCCTGTCAGTTGATTACGGGTCATGGTTCCCATTGGAATGGGGAGCCCCATCAGCGGGATATTTGGTGCATATGGTAGCCGTGGTGCTGTGTACTTCAATGCTTGCTTCCAGTATCGCAGGGCAACCTGCAGCAATGGCGACCAAGTACCTTCAATTGGGCGCGTGCTATGTAATAAGGAGTGCAATTTCCCTAGGGCGAGCAATCTGGGCGTGAAGGCGATTTCATGGAGGTTACGGCTAGCTAGCCAGTATGAAAGCCACTGCAGCTGGCTCGCCATACAGTAGGCTCTAAAATCTGGGGCTCCCATTCCCCCGGCAGTGGTTGGAAGTTGTAGTTTTTTCAGGCCGATCCTACGTCTTCCTTTGCCCCATATTAATTCCGTCAATATCGAGTCTAATAATCTAAATACTCTTAGGTGAGGGATCTAGTCGTAGGGTTCAACTCACTGCCCCTTTTCAGGCTTATAGACCTTAGCGGGTCGTGTATTGCGTAGTTATGCAGCCCGCACGTTGTGAGGTAAGGGGGGTCCACTTTATTTCCCTGCTTATTCCGTTCTTATATGCAGTGTTTTACTGTTGCAGCCGGTCGCAGCCACCTCCGTGCCGTTCGGGGCGCCCTCAGTATTTCGCTCACCTCGCTCCTCCGCAGCATGCACCGGAACCCGGCGATCTTTAGTGCTGCAACACAGCCAGGCCCGACTGCATCTGGCGCCGCAAGGCCTCAGTCCTGCACTCCGGTTCTCACTGCTCAGCTAGGTCACACCCTCATAGCAGGACCCGGTCACTTCGCACACCTCCACCACCGCAGTACCTCCAGGGGCGCTCCGCGTCTCTGTTGTCCGCCGTAGGTGCTGCTCCCTTCTATCGCATCAGCCAGATATAATCGGCCGGATCGCTCCCAAAGTCGCTTCTAGTAGCCGCCCAGGACTTCAGATGGTTCTATACCTTCCAGTAGCAGGTTACACCCGCCGGTTGTGTTAGGCCCAGACCGGCGGCCTCGCGTAATTTACGGCCCAGTCGAGAGTCGGGTCGCCGTTTGCGGGTTCAGCGCTGTTGGTTCCCAACAGGAAACGTCGCTCTGTGCAGCTGTCTTTATCCGTATAGCAGCAGCTGGTAAGGTTAGAACGGATGGGTGTTTTTATGGGGGATAGAGGAGAGTTATCGGTCCCGGCCCGGGAGCTCCGTGATTAGGCGTCTGCCATCTTCCACGGCTGGCCACGCCTCCTTGAAAGTCTGTTCATTAATTATCGTCACTGTTGACATTTTAGCCCATTATCTAGTTTGCCAACAGCAACTGAAATGGTGGAAGTCCCTTGACAAGATATTTAGATATTTTTTGCTTGCATGGTCTTGTTTCTAAGATCATTTTGGAATGTGGTACTCAGCATGTCTCTAGGTTTTGGAGCTCTCTTTGTAAAAGCCTAGGACTTGAAACGGCACTATATTCGGGCTTTCACCCTTCAAGAGAGTGACCAGATTCTGGAACAGTATATCAGATGTTTTGTTAAAAAAATAATTAGAAGGCCTTATTGCATTCTGCAGAATTTGCATACAATAATTCAGTTCATTTTTATCAGGGTTATATAATGTCTTTGCCAATTATGGTATGCACGCTAGTGTCCTTCCTATTGAACTGCTATATGAACATGTAGTTGCTGCAACATCTAACCTTTTTAGAGTGTTGGACAAGGCATGTAATGATTTCATTGATAATATTAGAACAGCAAAGCAATGTATATGTACTTTTACCAATAAAAAGTACAGTAACGCCTTTGAGTATCAGGCATCTAAAGGTTTTGTTGTCTTGTCATTATTTTACCCATAAAGGGATTTTCTAAGAGAGTTAGCCCTAAGCGTTAGGTCCCTTTGAAATTTTAGAGATCATAAATCCAATGTTGTATGTATTATATTAGCAAGACAATGACAAACTAACCCATTTTTTGTGTTTCACAAATCAAACCTATTAGCCATGAGATCCGAATCCTCTGGTTCCAGTAAAAGGACAAGAGGGACATGAACAATATGAAGTAGATTCCATCTGTGACTTTGTGTCTTTTGTAATCAACTCTATTTTGTGATTCCTTGAAAAGGGTATGGAGTTTCATAACGTCTAATATGAACTTGCATAAAACCCATACTTTAGGCCTTCTGCACATTTTATTTCATGCCCATCCTAAAGCATTGCCCATACTCTGAGTTTTTATGTAAGACAGTGGAACTCTCTGACCTTTTGAGGGGGATGTATACGGTTAGGGAATGGGACGTGTGATTTGAAGGGAAGAATTCTGCTTGCCATCACCAGTTACCTCAGGTCATGGTGAGCAAGCAAACATTCTACATTCATTCTGGCATCATTTCTCCTGGCCACTTCAGGAACTTTGCTATGATTACTGTTTGTCCTTTCTGGGGTTATACGTGAGACAGATATAGATTTACCTGTTGGAGAACGTGTTTCCAGTGGAAAGTTTCTTCTTTCTGTTTGTTTTAGTCATGTCATCTGGCTGCCTGCATGAACTACAAAAGAAACTGAGAAAAGAACCATACCTTCATGGGCTCTTGTGGCGCCACATTATTATTGCCTTATCTCAAAGTCATTATGAAGTGTTACTATGGATTCCCAGTACAAAATGATGCAATAGCACTTCCGTGTCATTGAAGGAAGTACCAATAAGGAATACCATGTAACGCAAATATTGTTAGCACTTCCCTTGCGTTACAATGCTCGCCGATACTGTGCCTTCATCGTACTCTACACCCTCTACACTCCATTCTTTTTCAGACCTCCCTTTTTCCAGATCAGAGTAAAACTTTCTATGAAGGAGCTAAATTGGATGAACTTTTTTGGGGAACGTTTCATGCAGATTCGTTAAACTGCACCAAAGCTATTAGTGAAACAAAAAATGCACTTCCTATGGGAACTCTGCCCTAGCTATTACTACAAAATGGTGACTGCTACCATCACTGGAAAAAAACAAAGGTTACAGGGATATTATAGTCAGGAAATGGAATTCAAAAAACCTCAGAAATTCACTGAAAAAACCAAAGGTTATAGGGACTTTATTGTTAGGCTGACATTTCACTCGAACAAAACCAGAGAAATTTAGCCGTTATAGTTAGTGAGCCAACTTTAACTTACGCCCCCGCAATGCACTGCTTATCACCTCACATATTGCATCGCACTTGACATGGTCAGTGGTATCACTGATAACATCACTGATGACATCTCAAATATACATATATATATATATATATATATAAAACTGACTGGTGATAGCCAGTTTGAAGTTATAGTTAGGACCAAAATTTCCATAGGAAAAGCTTTTCTTGTTTTGCCAATAACTTTGGTGCCGCTTGGCGAATCTTCACAACATTTTCCCAAAACTTCCCCTTTTTAGGTCGAGTCTAGAGTCAGCACGCAAGCGCTGCTCTAGGGAAGATCTGTGGTAGTTCAGTACGGGAGAGAAGCCCCGCCCACTACCCCACCCATATTTTTCATTGGCTTGTGTCTTTGTCCTTCGTAAATGCTAGATTCTGGTTCCTAAATAGGCTTGTTAGTCCCTCCTTCCTACGGCCGTGTCGTCATTTGATTCCTTCCATGGCTACTGGCCCCTTTACTTCGGTTCTTACACCGTAAGCACTAAGGACGACATGCTTTGTTTACTTTCAGCGTGCTGTGCGCGTTTTCACTTTCGAAGGTGCTGGGACAATCTCAACCGCTTGTTTTACTTCGTTCCATATTATGTAACACAATAATCCTATTGTGTATTAAACATGAATTTTCTCTACCTGAGAAATCACCAATAAAAGTGATTTTTAAAAATGTTTTATACATTGTCACAACCCTCTCTTTTGAAGGCCGGATTCATAAAAACAGTTCTCGCTCTTAAAATTAAACCTGTTTACGCCCGCTTTAAAACAAATCTATTTTTCACAGTGGTATTTCATAATCGCCATTCGTTTCTCTGCCTGGCTTGAGCCCTGGACAAACCGGCTGTGGGGCATTCCTGGGATATTGCATCAGAGTCACAGCCTGTGCACTTTGGAGCAGGGGCGGGGAGGGGGTGGCAGAACGTGTGGATCCGGGGGTGTGTGGGGATCCCCGGCTGCAAGCTTCAGTCTGAAGCCTGCAGCCGACCAGAGTGCAGCGGGTCTGAGAGGAAGGCACAGCGCCCTGAAGCGGGGTAGTTCAACTGCATCTGTCTGCTTTTCTACAGTGAGCACAGCAAAATTTACACCATCAAAAGGTGTGAAGTAAAGGAGGCTACTAGAAGGGGCAAGAACTCCAAGAGGTGACTTTAAGAGGGTCTTCGTTCCCGTGGGAGACCTCAGGAGGGGCACCGCACCCGAGAAACACCTGCAGAGGGGCACTGAGGCCTTGGAAACGGGGCCACTGGTCTCAGGGAGACTAGCGCTGCCAGACGGGGCATTGACACCGGGAGCAAGTTCAGGAAGGGCACCGAGCCCATCGTTGGTCTCTGGAGGCCGGATACTGGGTCACATACTCGCTCCTCAAGCGCTTACGGATCCTCGGGGTGCTCCTGGAGGCCATGGAATCCAAAGGAGCTATGGTGGGGGGCTGTGTCCCGCTGCTCCCTCACTTGGCTGAACTGCGGGTGGGTGGCTTGCCCGCCTCCCCCAGTGGCTAATCTGCAAGCTCTTCCTGCTGAGCTCAAGGCGCTATTGGACTGTCAGAATTTCGGGAGGTCGGAGGACAGTGCCTGCTGCAAACCCTACCACTGCAGTCGTCTGTGCGGGGCAGGTGTGCTGTTGACGGGGGCTGGGTGTTGTGGGAGAGAGGGACATGGTTGGGGGAAGAGACTAGGGCAGTGTTATGGGAGGTAATGTAGTGTTGATTCGTGTCCTCGTGGGGCACAGTCAATGCTTCTGATGGTGGGTAGTGTGTCGCTGGAGTAGTGATGAGCCCTGTGTCCACGAGCGAGAGGCCATGGCAGTGTTGGGATGGACAGCGTTTCTTCGTGTGTGTGGGGGGCATAGCTGCACAAGATGGATCAGTATATCTCTGTATGGGGGAGGGGGTGGGACAGTACTTTTTAGGATGGATCATTGTTTCTCCATGGGAGAGGGCAGGGCACCGTTTCTCATGGGAGGAGGAGTGATGGGGCTTCTGAGGGTGGACGGTAGTTCTTGGGAGCCAAGCTTGGACGGACAGTGCTGGGACGGGGGGGTGTGACATTGTCAGATCAAAAGAGGACCATGGATAGTGCTTCCGAAGATAACACTGGGAGAGTAGGGGACAGTGCTTCTCTGGGTTGACGTTGTTGCTCCGGGTGGGCAGTATGGGACAGAACTTCTCAGGATGGGCACTATTTTTTGGCAAGAGAGTATGGGACTGTGCTTCCCAGGATGGACAGTGTTGCTCCGGAGGAGAGTTTGGGTCAATGCTTGTTTCTTTATCTATCCCTCCTTCTCTTCTTTCCAGTCATATCCTTTCCTTCATACTCGAGTGCCTCGATACCACACTGGTGGGAGCTGACCGCTATACAACTGACATATAACACTTGCCTTCCTTCCCTTCCATAAACGACCTGACTTTGACATCCCTTCCCTCCCTAAAGTATCCATTTTTTCCTTTCCCTCAAGTATCCATCTTCTCTCTTTCTGTCACTTCCCCTCTCTCCATATGACTGATGCCTTTCATACTTTTCCTCACCCTCTCAAGCTCTGTTCATCTCCTCTTTCTCCACCTAAACCCAAGGTTCTTACATACACACCACTATAGTCAACAGTTACGGTTAATTGCATTACTAGTGTTACTTATTTACATTTAATTTAGTTCTATTTTTATGAATGGCATGCTAAAATAAAATTACCTAAACAGACCACAAGCAGCATGGACTAATACACGCATACATTAAATTGTAGAGGCCCCCCTCTATCCCACCACTGCTTGTACCCTCTCTTTCTCAATGTGTGTTCTTTGGCTAACTAACTTCTGCATTTGTAAAGCTCCCGTTTACCCACAGGGGCTTCTTGGTATTGAAAGTCAATGTTTATTGTCACCCACGTCAATGGTACTCATTTTATTGACCTCAGGAGGATAACAGAATGAGTGGACCCACGAGGATTTGAATCTGTGACTTATAAGGCAAACACAGAACCCTGTGGAAAATGCATTAGTCCACTGAGCCATCAGGTGCGGCGTTGGATGTGTTTTACAGCAGGGCATGCTGGTAGCTGTAGTTCTCTTTGTGTTTGTCACTGGAGGTGCCCTTTTTCTCAGTGCAGAGTATTTTGGTATTTTTTTTTCCTCTGAATATTCCTTAGTGCTGTGGATGCTGATATCTATAGTTCTCTGAATGTCACTCATCCCAAGGAATTCTGGGAATTGTAGTTCTACTGTTCTGTCTTGTTGCAGGGCATGCTGTTATTGATAGCTTGCAGGGTTTTCTTTCAGCTGATTATGCTCATCTCTGCAGTTCTCTGACTTTTGCTGCATTGAATGCTGAAACTTGTGGTTTTGTTTTACAGCAGAACATGCTCGTAGGTGTATCTAAGTGACTCGCTGCATTCAATGCTGGAAGTTGAAGTTTTTTGTTGTTGTTTAAGGTCATGCTCATAGCTGTAGTGATCTGAGTGACTCGCTGCATTGAATGCGGCATCTTGTAGTTTTTAGGTCGAGCCTGGGCAGCGCATGTGCTGCTCTGCGAGGCATGCTGTATTTGAGTATGGACTTGAATCTCCGCCCACTCTGCCCATATCTTTCACTGGCTTGTCATTGCCCTTTGCAAATGCTGGCTTCTGATTAGTTAGTAGGATTGTTAGTCCCTCCTTAGTACTGCCTTGTCTTCATTTGTAACTTCCCATGAGGACTGGCCCTTTTACTTCACGGTATGTCATATTTAGTCTGTAAGCACTATTTTCTTTAATGAGTTTTTCCTACTGCAGGCACCAAATACTTTCCTTCAACATTCAGCACGTCATGCACGGTTTCACTTTCCAATCAGCCTGGGACAATGTTGGCCGCTTCTTCGAAATGAAATAGGTCTCACATTTACAAGAGTTTGAGCTATTGGCATTGTAAATGACAATGCCTTTTATTTATGTGTTAATTATCAAAACAGATAAATAAAAGGCATTGCCATTTACACTGCCAATAGCTTAAACTCTCACAAATGTGAGACCGGTTGCATTGCAAATGCTTGTTGGGTCAGCTGTTGTGTTGAAAGTTTCAGGGTGATCCGTTAAGCGGGGGCCAGGAAAAAAGGGGGGTCCCAAAATGCGTTTTCCCCATGCTATGTCTATGGGGATTTTTTTTTTTTTAACAGGACTACAGCCTGAACCGAATTACACCAAATTTGGCAGAAAGCTAGATGGCGGTCCAGAAGGCATGCTTTTTATGATTTGGTGTAAATAGAATCAGTAGTTTTAGAGATATATAAGTTTCAAAATATCGATATCTGGGGATGCAAGTCCTTGCAGTGGACTTGCGAATCCTACTGAAATTTGATTGGCTGCCAACACTTTAACCAGGGGCTATTTATTAAATTAGGGCAGGGGAGGCCCGTATGGCCTCCCATGCAGCCCAGGGGACAGCTACCTCCCTGGGACTTTATGTATAAACAAATCAGGGGGCCGTGGGGACACCCCATGCAGTCCCAGGGGCTGCCACCTCCCTGGGGCTTTAAATTTAAATAATGCAGGGGGCTGCGAGGACCCCCCTGCATCCCCACGGACCTCCACCTCCCCTGGGCTTTAGCCAAAATAAATGCAGGGGGCCATGCAGCCCCACCCACAGCCTAGGGGACCACCACCTCCCCGGGCTTTAAATGTAATTAATGAGGGCCACGCAGACCCCCCCAGCCCTGGGGATGGCCACCTCCCCAGGGCAATTAACATAGAAATACAGGGGGTCTGCACAGCCCACCCGCAACCCCGGGGACCGCCACCTCCCGGGGCTCAAATTATATAATGGAGGGGGACCATTGTGAACCCACGGGGAACACCACCTCCTTGGAGCTAAAGTTAAGATTGGAAGGGGGACCGCCACCCCCCAGGGCTGGATCCTGCTATGTTCTGGAATGCCCACACCGGGACATATCTGTTTGCTATGGCTTGGCGAGAGCTTTACCGCTCCCTCCAAGCCATGTGCAAACTGTACTCCGCTTTGAGCAAGTGAGAGCATTTTGCTCTCGCTTGCTCAAAGCGGAGCACAATTGCTTTGACAGAGAGGGAGCTGAATGATAGCAGCTCCCTCTTTGTCAAAGCAATGCAAGCTCCTGAAGGAGGTAGGGAGCCGGCAGTGACCACGGGGACCTTGAGGCTCCCCCCACGATCCTCAACATTTCTAAGTGGGTGCCCTGGATGGGACCAGGGCACCCACACTAGAGGCCAGGCCAAGAGGGATGGAGTCCCTGGGGCCAAAATTGTCCTTGGAAGGGGGGCCACGTGGCCCCCTCCCTTAAATGTAATTTTAAAAAAGGCCAGGCCCTAGGGATGGGGTCCCCTGGGGCCAAAATCAGCCCTGGAAGGGGGTGTCGCACGGCTCCCCTCCTCCATTTAAAAAGGCCTCGGGATCCTGGGGGCAAAATTGGCCCAGGAACTGGGGCCACGCGATTCCCCTCCCCTAAAAAATAAAAAAAATTACAAATAAACGACTAGCAAGTTGCGGGAGGCCCCGACCCCTTTCTCCACCACTCTACAAACATGCCTCCTGGTGCACTGCTGGTTGGGGGATGAAGTCCCTTTTGCTCCAGAGGTTCCTTAGGGGCCAACTACTCGTCCTGTTACCTCCCGTAAGTCCCACACTGTGGGATTGCTGAGAGGTCTTTGGAGGCCACACCCCCTTTCTCTATCACTCCGCAAAAGCTCCTCATGGCGCACTGATGGTTGGGGGATGAAGTCCCCTTGGCTCCAGAAGGTCTTTGGGGGCCAACTACCCCTCCTGTTACCTCCAGTAAGATCCACACAGAGGGATTGCTGAGAGGTTGTCGGATGCCATGCCCCCTTTATTCACCATGCTGCAAACGCGCCTGCTGGTGCACTGCTGGCACACTGCTGGTTGGGGGATGTAGCCCTCTTGGATGCTGAGGGTTCTTGGGGGCCAAGAAGCCCTCCTGTTACCTCCAGTAAGGCCGACACAACGGGATTCCTGAGAGCTGGTCGGAGGTACCACCCCCTTTCTCCACCACTCTGCAAACACGACTACCAGTTAAAAAAACATACAAATTCACTTAAAAACCCAAATGTTACAGGGACGTTATAGTTAGGAAATAGATTTTGAAAAACCTTTGAAATTCACTGAAAAAAAACAAAAGTTACAGGGAAGTTATAGTTAGGAAATAGAATTTTAAAAAAAACTAGAAATTCACTGAAAAAAACAAAGGTTGCAGGGACGTTGTAGTTAGGCTCAGATTTCCCTCATACAAAACCAGTGAAATTCAGCAGTTATAGTTTCCTGAGCTAACTATAACTTATGGTCCCACAATGCACTGCCTATGACCTCACATATTACAACACTCATGACATGGTCAGTGACATCCCTGATGACACCTCGAATGACATCACTGATGACATCATCCACAGAACCACTCACACAACCATTCACTCACCCATACAGCCACTTATAAAACCAGTCACTCACCCATACAGCCACTCACATAGCCACACACTCACCCATACAGTTACTCACACACCCACTTATTTACCTACACAGTCACTCACATACCCACTCACTCACTCATATAGCCTTTCAAAACAGCCACTCACTCACCCATACAAGCACTCACACAATCACTCACACTCCCAGAAACCCACACAACCACTTACATACCCATTCACACATCCATACAAGCACTCACACATCCGCTCACTCACCCTTACAGCCATTCACACAGATAATTACTCTCCAGTACAGCCACTCACACACCAACTCACTTAACCAAACACCCACTCAAACAGCCACTCACACACCCATACAGCCACATACACACCGAGTCACTTACTTATTCAACCATTCAGACAACTACTCACTCCTCCATACAGCCACTGACACACCAACTCACTCACCAATATAGCCACTCACACTGCATCTCACTCACCCACACGGCTACTCACACATCCACTTATACACTCATACAGCCACTTACCCACCCATACACACAAGGATATGGTCACACAGCCACTCAAATAATATATGTGAGAAGTAGTATCACTGAGTAGTAGTGCACCTAGTAAACTAATGTAACTTTTGTAGTATGTACTTTATGTGTTAAACACCCATAAACACTTAAAAACATTTACACTCACTTGATGATGCCATCAGTGATGTCATCAGTGATGTCACTGACCATGCCATGAGAGATGTAATATGTGAGGTCATAAGCAGTGCATTGCATTGGTGTAAGTTATAGTTAGCTCAGGTAACTCTAACTGCTGAATTTCACTGGTTTTGTAAGAGTGAAATGAGAGCCTAACTATAATGTCTGTTCAACCTTTGTTTATTTCAATTTCTAAGTTTTTTAAAGATCTAATTCCCAACTATAACGTCCCTGTAATTTTTGTTTTTTTTAGTGAAGTTCCAAGGTTTTTTTAATGTTAATACCTAAGTATAACGTCCCTATAACCTTGTGACTTTTCAGTGTATTTCTAAGGTTATTGAAAATTCTGATTTCCAACTATAACATCCCTATATCTTTTGAATTTTCCAGTGATTTTTTAATTTTTTTAAATTGTGTTTCATAATTATATCGTACCAGTTTCTTACATTTTTTCCAAATTTTTCCGAAGATTTTTGTAACATTATTTTGTAATTGCATATTATATATTACAGGTGTATAGCAAACCAATTATTTTTCTATTTTAGTATGATGCGTTTAATTTGTGTTAGCATATTTAGAACTTCATTTTTTTTTTTTTTATTAATTTTGCTATCATTGTGATGTTGCAATTCTGGAATTAATGCCATGACAAAAGCTATTTTTTCCTTATAAAGAGTAAAACACATATATACACATGGTGTAAAGAATATATAGGAAAAACAGTTTACTAACACTGTCTTGGTGTACTCCAACATATGCCAAAGGCAGAAATGGAAGTGGTCTAATCAATTCTGTCCACAGATTGACAAATCCAGGAAACATGTTGATAAAACTATTTCTGCTTTCCTCAGAGACCATTACATGGGCTCTAGCTACAACAACCTGCGTTTTAACATGCATGGAATCTATAGAAGTGATGGAGTGCACTTTACAGACGAAGGCAACAGGGTGTTTCTAAGCAACCTACATCCGGTCTTATGTGTAGCTGTCATATACACATGATCAACACAAAGGCTCTTGTCAGCGCCACCCTATTGGCCAAAATATTGCTAACTTACTTTTATAAAGAACTTATTTTTAAAAATTTGTTGAATCTTTGCGACGACATTGTGATGATCATGATTACATCACAAAATCACAAAACGAAAGCACACATTCAATAGCCAACTGCACAATCAAAATTTATAAGCTAAAAATTCTATCTAATCATCACACTAGATACATTACTCTCTAAATGAGTCTATAAAAAACACGTTTAAAGTCATATTTTTCTAGTGAGCTTCTGTAAAAACTGGCTTTAAAACCTATTTTCCATTTTCGTGGCGACGCCGGGAGTCGCAGTTATGTTGGTAAACGTGATGATCGCGCCTTTTAAAAAAAGTGTGAAACACATATATACACGCTTTTTAATACACTTTGCACACTAGGGTTTTATTACTATACTGTATAAACTCATATTTTTCAACTGAGTTTTTATAAAAACCGCCTTTAAAACCTATTTTCTGTTTTCACGGTCACACCAGATATCACAATGATGTTGGTACCTGCGACAATCGCGAATACGTCACCAAATCGCAAAACAGAAGCAGAAATTCAATAGCCACTAGTACATTCAAAACGTATAACTATAAAATGGGTTCTAACCATCACAGTAGATATATTACTATCAACATAACTCAATAAAAAGACATGTATGACTCCCTCAATCTGTCTATGACAGCGTGTAAAACTCTTTCACTGGAATCTGTGATTTGCTTCAGCACTGTATCAGTAAGTCTCTGATTCAGTGTATAAGTATCTGAGTGGGTCTGTCAGTGGGTGTGTCAGTCTCTCATTGGGTCTGTCAGTGGGTGCATCACTGTCTAAGTAGGTCTATAACGAGGCATCTGAGTTTCTGAGTGGGTCTGTTAACAGTGCGTCAGTATCTGAATAGGTCTCTCAGTGGGTGCATCAGTGTCTGAGTAGGTCTCTCACTTGGTGCATCAGTGTTTTAGTGGATCTATCAGAGGGTGCATTAGTGTCTGACTGGGTTGCAAGTGAGTATCTTAGTGTTAGAACTGGGGGTCTCTAGTTGGCAGAGGTAGGTACCTTTGTCCAAATAGGGAACCTTGCTTCTAGTCAGGGTAAGGGGGATACACTACTAAAATAACCCCTGCTCACCCCCTTGGTAGCTTGGCACGAGCAGGCAGGCTTATCTCAGAGGCAGTGTGTAAAGCATTTGTGAACACATACAGTAACCCAGTGACAACACTACAGATGGACACCACACAGGTTGTAGTATAAAAATAAGTATTTTTATATAGACTTAACACAAGACCCAAACAACAAAAATCCACAATACAATATGAAAAATATGACTGTCAAATGGTAGAAAGTAGCTCAGTTCAATAAAGATGATAAATGCGACACTTTACTCTTAATGTACCTTTGGATGCGTAACGCAAAACAAACAAAAGGGTCGCAGGGCAGGTGATGCTTCGATTCCTTACACGCAGAAAGGAGGATGTGTCGGTTTCTTACTGCGGCCCCGTTACGATGCGTCGAGATGGCGCTTCGATGCGATGACAATCCGGTGCAATGCGATAAAATGGCGTCTTGCTTACGGTGCGACAATGTAGACGGGATGCGTGCACGCCAGACGGCCGTGCGGCGACTCGGCGATCTACTGAGCCGCGACAGGCCCTGCGACACGCTTCTCCGGTGATGCGCCAGCGTCCTCTGTGGCGGCGGCACGCTTCTCCGGTGATGCGAGGCGCTTCGGTGATGCGATGGCTACAGCAGCAGTGGCTGCACGCTTCCTCTGCGATGCGACGACAACTGCTGCGACGGTACGCTTCTCCGGTGATGCGGGGCGCTTTGGTGATGCGACAGCGGCAGCGGCGGCACGCTTACTCCGCGATGCAACAACACTGCTGCGGCGGCGACACGCTTCCTCTTCGTTGAGTCGCGCATCCAGCTCCCAGCGACACCCAGTCTCTCAGAAGGCCCAACAGCAGTAGGCACTTCAATTCCCAGCAAAGGAATTCAGGAGGGGAGCTGGGGGTGAAGTCGTGTAACCCTGAGACTTCAGGCAGGAGGCAAGCTCAATGTTCAAGCCCTTGGAGATCTTCCTCAAGATGATCAAAGCATACTCAGTCCTTTTCTCCTTTCTTTGGCAATAAAGTAACCACTGCAGGCCAACCCCAACAACACGCAGCATAGGGGTAGTCTCCTCCTTCAGCTTCCTGGTTGTTCTCCTCAGCAAAGGTTTGTCTTGATTCCCAGAAGTGATCTAAAATCTTGGGGTCTGGGCCCCAATATTTATACCAGCAAATCCTTTGTCCTCTGAAGGCAGAGGGTCCTGTACCTAGTCCAAACCAGTTCTGGGTGCATTCTGCCAGTGCACAACTTCTTCCTTTGTCAGTGTGGGCCAGGGTCATCAGACACACCACAGGAGGTGGAGCCAGCATTGTGGAAGGCAGGCACAGCCCTATTCAGGCCCAGGTGCTACTCCTCCCACCACTCCTCATGCAGATAGGTCTATTCAGCCTAGTGCTGACTCACCCTGTCTCCTGGAGTCCCCCAGCCCCTGTCACTCACAAAACCAGACATACAATCAACAACCTATCAGAGGTAGGCTGGATGGTTAGGCAAGGAAATACCTACTTTCTACAAGTGGTATTTTCAAACACAGAATGTTAAAGCCAACTTCACTAAAAGATGTATTTTATCATTCTGAGTTCAGGCATACTAAATTCGTTTTTCTACCATGTTCCCTGGGTCAGTTAGGATTATAAGATGTTATAATCAAACTGCCCAAATCCGGCCTATGGGGACAGGTAGCCTTGCAATAGTGAAAAACGAAATTGGCTGTAATTCACTATCAGGACATGCCACACACATCAGGGCATGTCCTACCTCTTACATACAATGCACCTTGCCCTCAGGCCTACTTTAGGGGTGACTAACATGCAGAATAGGGAAGGTTTGGGGACTGGTAAGTGGGTGCACTTACCAAGTCGACATGGCAGTACCAGACTGCACACAGCCTCTGCAATGGCAGGCCTGAGACACGCTTTCCAAGCTGCTCCAGTGGGTGGCACAACCAGTGCTGCAAGCCCACCAGCAGCATTTGATTTACAGGCCCTGGGCACACGCGGTGCACTATACTAGGGTCTAACAGTAAATCAAATAAGCCAATCATGGAGTCACTAATCCATACATCAATTTATCATAGGGAGCACTTGCACTTTGGCACTGATTAGCAGTGGCAAAGTCCCCAAAGCATCTAAACCAGCAAAAACATGTCAAAAACAGAGGAGGCATAGCGAAAAAAATGGAAGGGAGACCCACGCCAATGGTACCAGGTCTAACACGTGTCCCCTCCAGCTGAAATGTGGGGAGAACTACCCTACCTCCTGGGAGTTCTCATCACTAAGGCGGAAAAATCTGGACAGACCATCAGCATTGGCGTGTTCTGTACCAGGGCGGTGTTCCACCATAAAGTCCATCCCCTGTAGGGAAATGGACCACCTCAACAGCTTTGGATTCTCACCCCTCATCTGCATCAACCATCTGAGGGGCCTGTGGTCTGTCTGAACCCGGAAGTGAGTCCCAAACAGGTATGGTCTCAAATTCTTCAGCGCCCAGACCACAGCAAATGCCTCACGCTCAATAGCACTCCACCTCTGTTCCCGTGGAAGTAACCTCCTACTGATGAAGGCTGCAGGTTGGTCTAGGCCCTCCTCATTTAACTGTGCCAGAACAGCCCCTACACCATGCTCTGAAGCGTCTGTTTGAACAACAAATTCTTTTGAGAAGTTAGGTGCCTGAAGCACGGGGGCCGTGCACATGGCAGTCTTCAAGGCGTCAAAAGCTCTCTGACAGGTGTCAGTCCAAATCACTCTCTTGGGCTGCTTCCTGGAAGTCAGCTCTGTCAAGGGTGCAACGATGCTGCCATACCCCTTGACAAATCTCCTGTAATACCCGGTGAGTCCTAGAAAGGCTCTCACCTCTGTCTGGGTCTTGGGGCATTCCCAAGCCAGAATGGTATCAATCTTGGGCGGTAGGGGTGCCACCTGGCCGCTCCCAACATGGTGTCCCAAGTACACCACGGAACCCTGCCCGATCTGGCACTTACTCACCTTGATCGTGAGGCCTGCCCTCCGCAGCGCCATCAACACTTCCCAGAGGTGGCGCAGATGTTCTTCCCAACTGGCGCGGAACACTGCGATGTCATCCAGGTAGGCGGCACTGAAATCTTCCAGTCCAACCAACACCTGGTTTACCAACCTCTGAAAGGTGGCAGGGGCATTCTTCATCCCAAAGGGCATAACCCGGAATTGGTAGTGCCCATCTGGTGTGGAGAATGCTGACCTCTCTTTGGCCCCATCAGTCAAGGCGATCTGCCAGTACCCAGACGTTAATTCAAACGTGCTGAGATACTGGGCAGCCCCTAACTGATCAATGAGCTCATCAGCTCTGGGGATGGGGTGCGCGTCAGTCCTGGTGACTGAATTGAGTCCTCGGTAGTCCACACAGAACCGGAGTTCGGGCGTGGCACCAGGCACGGCAGCCTTTGGGACCAAGACCACTGGGCTGGCCCAAGGGCTGTGAGAGGACTCAATCACCCCCAATGCAAACATCTTGGAGACCTCCTCCTTGATGCAAGCTCTCACCCTGTCAGTCACTCTGTAAGCCTTGTGCTTGACAGAAGGACTGTCCCCAGTGTCCACATCATGGACGCACCAATCAGTGACACTAGGAGTCAGGGAAAACAGGTCAGGAAACTGTCCCAACAGTTGGCGACAGTCTTCCTGCTGCTCAGGTGTCAGAGAGTTAGAGAGGTTCACACCCTCCACTGACCCATCTTGCTCTGTTACAGACAGGTGGTCAGGAAGAGGTTCTGTCTCCTCTTCCATTCCATCATCCGTTGCTAGGAGCATGCCCACTTCGGACCTCTCAAGATGGGGCTTTAGGCGGTTGACATGTAGGACCCGCAAAGGGTTCCTGGGAGATCGCAAGTCCACCAGGTAGGTGACCTTACTCTTGCGCTCCACCACCTCAAATGGTCCAGTCCACTTATCCTGGAGCGCACAAGGCTCCACGGGGGCCATGACCCACACTTTATGCCCAGGCTGAAACTCGATCAGAGTGGCATTCTGATCATACCACCGTTTCATCTCCTCCTGGCTGGCTTCCAGATTCGCCTCAGCAAGTTGTCTGAATCGCCTAGTCTGGTTTCTAAAGGCCAGCATGTAGCTAAATACATCCTGGGGAGGTTTAATGAGAGCTTTCTCCCAGCCTTCTTTCACCAGACTCAGAGGTCATCTTACCGGGTGACCATAGAGCAGTTCAAAGGGGCTGAACCCTAAGGACTTCTGTGGCACCTCACGGTAAGCAAACAAAAGGCATGGCAAGAGGACGTCCCACTTACGCCTCATGGGTTCTTCCAGACCCATAATCATGCCCTTCAGGGTCCGGTTGAATCTCTCAACCTGCCCATTACCTTGGGGGTGGTAAGGAGTGGTGAACTTGTACGTTACACTGCATTCCTGCCACAGGGACTTCATATACTTGGAAATTAAGTTTGTACCACGGTCAGACACCACCTCCTTGGGGAAACCCACGCGGGAGAAAATCCCCATCAGTGCACGTCCCACCACGGGGGCCGTCACTGTCCGAAGAGGGGTGGCTTCCGGGTACCGGGTGGCATGGTCCACCAAGACCAGGATGAACCTGTTGCCCATGGCTGTCTTGGGGTCCAGTGGCCCCACAATGTCAATACCCACCCGCTCAAAGGGGGTGCTGACCACAGGAAAAGGCTGGAGGGGAGCCTTGTGCTTCCTCCCACTTTTTCCACTTGCCTGGCAAGTCTGACATGTCCTGCAATGAGTGTCTGAACTCTTGCGCACCTGGGGCCAATAAAAGTGGGTGACAAGCCTTTCAAAGGTCTTGCCCTGCCCCAGATGTCCTGCTAAAGGCACATCATGAGCCAAACTCGGTAGGAAGGCTCTGAAGCGCTGGGGTACCACCAGCACACGGGCTGACCCAGGCTCAGCAGCCTTAGGCTCGCTATACAGGAGACCATTCTCCCAGTAGATCCAATGTGATCCAGACTGATCACCTGCTGCCTGGTTTGTGGCCTGTTGCCGCAAACCCACAAGAGAAGGGCACTTGTTCTGCTCCTCGCAGAACTCCTCCCTGGACGGTCCTCCTTCTTGCTGCCAATGGGTCAGCTCAGGCAGGTCCCCCAGTTCGGCCACTTGCTCCCCTGTAGGTTCCAGAGCATCCCCCTCAGGTTCTGCTTCCTCCTGGACCGTGGGAACTACGGGGCCGGTTTCCCACGCCCCCTGCCTCTTCTCTCCAAGGCAGGCACCTGGGCCACCCTCTCAGGCTCCAGGTCCTCTTGAACACCTCTACTGGCTGCCATAGACCGCGTGGTCGCACACGCCCACTCAGGCAGACCCAACATCTCTAGATGAGACCTTCTCTCCACCTCTGCCCAAGGTGAACTTTCTAAATCGTTGCCCAACAGACAGTCTACAGGCATGGCTGGCCTCACAGCTACTTGAAAGGTACCTGAGACCCCCCCCACTCAAAGGGAACCTGAGCCACTCTGCAGTGGCTCTCTGAGTTGTCCGCGGCAACTACTGGGCAGAATGCATTGGGGATCACCTGCTCTTCAGACACCAGCCGACAACTGACAGCTGTCACACTGGCTCCGGTATCTCTCAGAGCCTCCACCCTTTGGCCATTGATGGTCACCCACTGCCTGTATTTTTTAGTGTTATCAGGCAGTTGGGTCCTGGGGACCATCTCACTGTCTCCTAAAGAGACCAAGGACATCGCTATGGGACCCCACCCACCTTGGGCACCCATCTCCTCCCCCAGGGCTACACTAGCCACCTGCTGGGGTGGTGCACCAGTGGGTGCTGTCTTCCCATACAAGGGACATCTAGCATCATAGGAGCAGTGGCCCACTTGACCACACTTAAAGCAAGTCCTGGGCCCCCTGTGAACAGGCTTATCTGTCGGGGCCCCTGGCTTCTTCTCAGGGGGAGGCTGGGAACCTTTCCCTTGGTTCCCTTGGGGATTACTTTGGGGCCCTTTCTGTAACTCCTTCTGTTTACCCTTGTCCCCCCACTCCTCTGCTGGGGACCCTGCCCACCTTTGTCGGAGTCTCCCACGTGACCCTTGTTGACCCGGGTGCTCACCCAGCGGTCCGCCTCCTCAGGAAGCTTCCTAGGGTTAGTCAGCCTACTATCAATAAGGTGCTGGCGTAGCTCTGGAAAACAATTTCCTGACAAGTGCTCCCATGCAATTAAATCAAAGAGCGCGTCAAAATCATTCACTTTGCTACCCTTCACCCAACCATCCAATGCTCTGCAAAAAAAAGTCACATATTCCACCCAAGTACTGGACTCCAACTTTTTGCAATTTCTAAACCTCTGCCTATACAGTTCAGGAGTCAACCCATACCTAGACATCAATGCTTCCTTCATATGGCTATAAGAATTGTGGACTTCAGAGGGCAAGTCTAACAAGGTATCCCGTCCCTCACTAAGGAACCATCCCCACAACCCCGCTCCCCAATCCTTCTCAGGGACCCGGTAGGAGGACATAGCTACCTCATAGGCCTTGAACCACTGCCCAATATCATCATTCTTATAAAACTCTTTCACCACATCTTTAGGTATATACACCCTGGCTTCAATGGGCATGGACGGTGTGCTGCCACCATAGGGAGTAATCTCTAAGCTCCTAGCCTTCAACTCCAACTCCTCTCATGCTCCATTTGCATCCTCTTTTCCTCTAGGGCCAATTCCTTAATTTCCAATTCCAACTGCCCACCCATCTTAAGCTTGGTCAGCTCCATTTCATGCATCCTACTTCTCTCCCTGTCCTCCAGCTCTCCTGCGGACAGGCCCTTGGAAGAAACACTGCTACCTGTTGGGGAAGGTGCTTTCCTCCCCCCTGGACCCAATGGCCCATCTAGCTGCCCCTCTGCCTCTTCAGCCCCCTCCTCATGCTCTTCCACATGCTCAGGGGTACTTCTTGCTTCCACCCAGGCCCTCAGTGCCTTTTGGTACTCATCCTTCTTGGTGAGGCCTGGAGTAGCAACTTTAAATCTCCTGCAGAAGCACTTCAGCTGTTTCACAGTGTAGGTTTCTAGCTTTTCTTCCTCAAAATCTAAATCCATAGATGCGATGGATGCTGCTTTGCTCATGGTGACTAAACTTGGCAGTTCTTGGCAAAAAATAGAAATCCCAGGAAAAACAGTCTACCAGAAATGCATGTGGTTGCGTTTGGTCTGCACTCACTAGTAGTGTACACCAATTTACTGTATATGAGTTACAAATGCAAGTCCAGAATCCTCTCCGCTGACCACCAATGTTAGAACTGGGAGTCTCCAGTTGGCAGAGGTAGGTACCTTTGTCCAAATAGGGACCCTTGCTTCTAGTCAGGGTAAGGGGGATACACTACTAAAATAACCCCTGCTCCCCCCCTAGGTAGCTTGGCACGAGCAGGCAGGCTTATCTCAGAGGCAGTGTGTAAAGCATTTGTGAACACATACAGTAACCCAGTGACAACACTACAGATGGACACCACACAGGTTGTAGTATAAAAATAAGTATTTTTATATAGACTTAACACAAGACCCAAACGACAAAAATCCACAATACAATACAAAAAATATGACTGTCAAATGGTAGAAAATAGCTCAGTTCAATAAAGATGATAAATGCGACACTTTACTCTCAATGTACCTTTGGATGCGTAACGCAAAACAAACAAAAGGGTCGCAGGGAAGGTGATGCTTCGATTCCTTACACGCAGAAAGGAGGATGCGTCGGTTTCTTACTGCGGCCCTGTTATGATGCGTCGAGATGGCGCTTCGATGCGATGATGATCCGGTGCGATGCGATAAAATGGCGTCTTGCTTACGGTGCGACAATGTAGACGGGATGTGTGCACGCCCGACGGCCGTGCTGCGACTCGGCGATCTTCTGAGCCGCGACAGGCCCTGCGACACGCTTCTCCGGTGATGCGCTGGCGTCCTCTGTGGTGGCGGCACGCTTCTCCGGTGATGCGAGGTGCTTCGGTGATGCGATGGTGACAGCAGCAGCGGGGCACGCTTACTCTGCAATGCGACGACACGCTTCTCTGGTGATGAGGGGCGCTTCGGTGATGCGACAGCGGCAGCGGCGGCACGCTTACTCCGCGATGCGACGACACGCTTCTCTGGTGATGCGGGGCGCTTCGGTGATGCGACAGCGGCAGCGGCGGCACGCTTACTCCGCGATGCGACAGCACTGCTGCGGCGGCGACAAGCTTCCTCTTCGTTGAGTCGCGCTTCCAGCTCCCAGCGACACGCAGTCTCTCAGAAGGCCCAACAGCAGTAGGCACTTCAATTCCCAGCAAAGGAATTCAGGAGGGGAGCTGGGGGTGAAGTCTTGTATCCCTGAGACTTCAGGCAGGAGGCAAGCTCAATGTTCAAGCCCTTGGAGATCTTCTTCAAGATGATGAAAGCACACTCAGTCCTTTTCTCCTTTCTTTGGCAATAAAGTAACCACTGCAGGTCAACCCCAACAACACGCAGCGTAGGGGTAGTCTCCTCCTTCAGCTTCCTGGTTCTTCTCCTCAGCAAAGGTTCGTCTTGATTACCAAAAGTGATCTAAAATCTTGGGGTCTGGGCCCCAATATTTATACCAGCAAATTGTTTGTCCTCTGAAGGCAGAGGGTCCTGTACCTAGTCCAAACCAGTTCTGGGTGCATTCTGCCAGTGCACAACTTCTTCCTTTGTCAGTGTGGGCCAGGGTCATCAGACACACCACAGGAGGTGGAGCCAGTTGTGGAAGGCAGGCACAGCCCTATTCAGGCCCAGGTGCTACTCCTCCCACCACTCCTCATGCAGATAGGTCTATTCAGCCTAGTGCTGACTCACCCTGTCTCCTGGAGTCCCCCAGCCCCTGTCACTCACAAAACCAGACATACAATCAACAACCTAGCAGAGGCAGGCTGGATGGTTAGGCAAGAAAATACCTACTTTCTACAAGTGGTATTTTCAAACACAGAATGTTAAAACCAACTTTCACTAAAAGATGTATTTTATCATTCTGAGTTCAGGCATACTAAATTAGTTTTTCTACCATGTTCCCTGGGTCAGTTAGGATTATAAGATGTTATAATCAAACTGCCCATTCTGGCCTATGGGGACAGGTAGCCTTGCAATAGTGAAAAACGAAATTGGCTGTAATTCACTATCAGGACATGCCACACACACAATGCACCCTGCCCTCAGGCCTACTTTAGGGGTGACTAACATGCAGAAAAGGAAAGGTTTGGGGACTGGTAAGTGGGTGCACTTACCAAGTCGACATGGCAGTACCAGACTGCACACAGCCTCTGCAATGGCAGGCCTGAGACACGCTTTCCAAGCTGCTCCGGTGGGTGGCACAACCAGTGCTGCAAGCCCACCAGCAGCATTTGATTTACAGGCCCTGGGCACACGCGGTGCACTATACTAGGGTCTGACAGTAAATCAAATAAGCTAATCATGGAGTCACTAATCCATACATCAATTTATCATAGGGACCACTTGCAGTTTGGCACTGATTAGCAGTGGCAAAGTGCCCAAAGCATCTAAACCAGCAAAAACATGTCAACAACAGAAGAGGCATAGCGAAAAAAATGGAAGGGAGACCCACGCCAATGGTACCAGGTCTAACACTTAGTATCTGAGAGGGTCTCCCAGTGGGTGCATCAGTATGTGAGTGGGCCTCTGAGTGGATCCATCAGTGTCTGAGTGTGTCTCTGAGTGAGTGAGTGGGTCAATGTCTGACAAGAGATCTGAGTGATTGTATCAGTGTCTGAGTGGGCCTCTGAGTGGGTGCATCAGAGTCACAGTGGGCCTCTAAGTGGATCCATCAGTGTCTCTGTGGGTCTCTGAGTGGGTGTGTCACTGTCTGAGTGAGTTTGTGAGTAGGTCTCTCAGTGATTGGGTCAGTGTATGAGTGGGTCTCTAAGTGGCTGCATCAGATTCAAAGTGGGTCTCTGAGTGGATCCAACAGTGTCTGAGTGGGTCTCTGAGGGAGACTGTCAGTGTCTTAGTGAGTTTGTGAGTGGGTCAGTGTCTGAATGGGTCTCTGAGTGATTGTGTCAGTGTCTCAGTGGATCTATCAGAAGGTGCATTAGTGTCTGAGAGAGCTTCTAAATGGGTGTCTGAGTATCTGAGAGGGTCTCCATCAGTGTCTGACTGGGACTCTGAGTGGGTGTGTCACTGTCTGAGTGACTCTGCGAGTGGGTGCATCACTGTCTGAGTGCGTCTCTGGGTGTATCAGTTTGAGTGAGTCTATAAGTGGGTCTGTGAGTCTTTGTGTACTACTAATGAGTGATTCCTTTTTTAACATTGTTTATGCGAGTTGCTGTGTATCTGTGTGCGAGTAGGTGTCTGAGTGACTGTACAGGTGTGTGAGTTGATGTGTGAGTGGCTGTATGGGTGTATAAGTCGGTGTCTGAGTAGCTGTGTGGTTGACTTGGCTGTGTGAGTGGCTGCATTGATGAGTGAGTGGGTGTGTCAGTGGCTGTATGGGTAGGTGAGAGAGTGGCTGTGTGAGTGGCTGTATAGGGGTGTGTAGGTGTGTCAGTGACTGTATGGATGAGTGAATGGGTGTCTGAATGGCTTTATGAGTGAGTGACTAAATGTGTAAGTGGTTGTATTGGTGAGTGAGTGGCTGTTTTAGTGAGTGTTTGGTTAAATGAGCTGGTATGTGAGTGGCTGTATGGAATAGTGCCTGGGCGAGTGGTTGTATGGATGTGTGCATGGGCATGTAAGTGGTTGTGTGGGTGTGTGTGTGAGTGTGTCAGTAGCTGTATGGGTGTGTGAGTGGCTGTATGGGTGAGTGCCTGGCTGTAAGATCAAGCTCTATTAGTGAGTGAGTGGGTATGTGACTGGCTCTATGGATGAGTGATTGGTTGTGGGAGTACTTGTATGGGTCTGTGAATGGATATGTGTTGGGTTGTGTGGCATTGGGAGTGGGTGTATGAGAGGTTCTATGTGGGTGTGAGAGGGTGTCTGAGTTCTGTGGATAATATCATAAGTGATGTCATTTGAGATGTCATCAGTGATGTCACTGACCACGTCATGAGTGATGTAATATGTGAGGTCATAAGCAGTGCATTGTGGGGTCATAAGCTATAGTTAGCTCAGGTAACTATAACTGCTGAATTTCACTGGTTTTGTACAAGTGAAATCTGAGTCTAACTATAACGTCCCTGTAATCTTTGTTTTTTTTCAGTGAATTTCTAAGGTTTTTTTAATTCTATTTCCTAAATATAACGACCCTGTAACCTTTGCTTTTTTAAGGGAATATATTTTTCCTACTGGCTAGGACCTAGTTTCCATACGAAAGGCATTTTTTGCTTTTGCTAATAACTTTGGCACGGTTTGCTAAAACTTCACGAACTTTTCAAAACTAGTTTGCCAGTCACTTGAGCTGCTGTCTGGAAAGTGTTGGGGTGTTTTGTCCAGTAGAGGCTGAGAAACGGGGGAGGCCCAAAATGCATTTTCGCAATGCAATTTCCAATAGGAATTTTACACATGACTACAGCCCGAACCCCTGAAATGAATTACACTAAATTTGGCACAAAGCTAGATCTTGGTCCAGAAAGAGGGCTCTTTGTAATTTGGTGTAAATCTGTTCAGTAGTTTTGGAGCTGTTAAAAGATTTATGTATATCTAGAGACGTGGTTCCACCGTGGTGGATGGGTGGATACACACTCCAACAGCAATGCTGTGATTGGCTGGCTGGAACCTGAAAGAAAAGTTGCGGCTGCCATTTTGTGAATTGGGACATGGTTCCGGGGGTGGGAATAAAGTAGAAATAGGATACAAGGGGTCAGGATAGAGGTATTCTGTCCCCATGAGACAGATGGAGGTGGTTTGTGAGGGACCCCTCATGGGCAAGAAATAGTCAGAATTTTTTTTTTGCGGACATGTGAGGATCCGTGGATCCACCTTGGCGCTCTTCACAACCCACCCTTTTTAACCTGTGACAGATCCGCAGATCCAGAACTCAATTAAAAGAAAAAATACACCCACTCACAGACCCACTCTCTCCCTCACACACCCTCTTACACACCCAAACAACCACTCACACATCCATACAGCCAGTCACACACCCATTCAGAGACCCAGAACACCTCTCACACACCAATTCAAACACCCATACAGTGACTCACACACCCACTCAGAGAACAAGAGAACCACTCACATGCCCACTCACAGACCCACACAGGCACTCACACATCCACTCATACACCCATTTACACACCCATGCAACCACTCACATACCTACTCACATGCCTGTACAGCCACTCACACACCCACTCTGAGACCCAGAGAACCACTCACACACCCACTCACAGTCCCACACAGAGTCACACAAGCACTCACACACCCAGGTACACACCCATACAGCTGCTCATACACCTACTCACAGACCCACACAGCCAGTCACACACATACTGACACACCTACTACATACTCGCACACCCACTTACATACCCACAAAACCACTCACATACCAATACAGTCACACTCACCCACTCAGTGGCTCAGAGAACCACTCACACACCTACCCACAGAGCACTCACACACCCACTAATATACTCACACATGCAGGAGCACACCCATACAGCTACTCACTCACCTACTCACAGACCCACACAACCACACACACACCCACTCACAGACCCACACAGCCAGCCACACATTCAATGACAGACCCTCACCCACTCACACACCCATTTACACACTCATACAACTACTTACACACCCAGATTACAGGTACAATATAGTTAGGAAATAGCATAAAAAAACGTAGAAATTCACACACAAAAACAAAGGTTCCAAGGACAATATAGTTAGACAATAGAAGTGAAAAAACCATATATATATATATATATATATATATATATATATATATATATATTTATTTTTTTCACTACAAAACTAAAGGTTACAGGGACATTTTAGTTAGGTTCAGATTTTGCACACACAAAACCATAGAAATTCAGCAGTTATAGTTATCTCAAGTAATTGTAACACGTGCCCTAATGTAACTATAGCTTACACCCTCGCCATGCACTGCTAATTACCCCACATATTACTTCACTAATGACATCTTCTATGACATCATTGATAATATTACTGTGCATGGCAGGGGCGTGAGTTATAGTTACCTTTGGGCACAAGCTATAGTTACTTGAGATAACTATACCTGCTGAATTTCTATGGTTTTGTGTGTAAAATCTGGACCTAATTATAATGTCCCTGTAACCTTTGGTTTTTTAGTGAAAAATAATAAAAATAATATATATATATATATATATATATATATATATATATATATATATATATATATGATTCACGGGTCCCGCTCTTCCCCTCCACACTCCACTCCACGTAGGGCAAACACAGGAAGACAGCACTGAACAGCAGGACATGATCCGATGTTAGTGATTTCTTTTTCTTTTATTCGTTCTTTCTCATATAGCAAAGTGCTCGTGCAAGCAGGGAATATAAAACTACCTACCCGTTTCGGCCACAGGCCTTTGCCCGGGTCATCGAGTCTAAAGTGCAGAGTGTCTTTTAAAGGCGACTACAGAAGTCCCTCCCTTAACCCATTAAAAAACATTTAAAGGAACACTACAAATATATATGCCGAAATTGATGATTAACAATATAAGTTGTATCAGGAGAGGTGTATTTTAAATAAGGTAAAGTACCTATTTTATCTCTTTTGGCTTCTATAACAATTTTTTTTAAACAAATGTTTTCTCTGCATTAATAACATATTTGTTCTCTTCCTTGGAAGTGTCTATTTCCTTAAGCCAGACATATATGAGCTTCTTGTCATTAACATTCAAAATTAACTAAAATGTTCTAATAAGTATAAAGTGTCAGTGCTTTAAGAATAAATTTTCAATTTGTCACACTGGTATTAAAAATGACAATAAAGTGCAAATACAAAATACCCTTAAAAAGTATATGTGCAAATCACAGAAGCCACAACAACCTCAACAGCATTGGGCCAGATTCCACAATCACAACCTTAAAGTGCAAATTTCAAGTATTAATCTTGGATATATGTGCAATTGATGCAAAAATTAGAGATACAACCCTCTACGAGTAAAATTCACTTCAATAAATCACATATCCAAAAGTGCTAGTGCAAAGTAAGATTTTCGATGTTCGGCTCTGAAGCAATTCATCGTCACGATAAAGTATCTTAATGACCACGCCCAATATATCTTATAACATCACATGATTGTAACAGAACTATTGTAAGAACCTCTTTGATCACTGATTACATATCCTCATTTCAGTCAAAATCAATTCAGTTTCTAATATCAAATTAATCTTCTCCATCAGAGCAATGCATGTGAAGCCCACGGGAGAGAGAAAGGAGAGGAGAGGTAGACGGGAAGGAGAAAGGGAGATAAGGAGGAAGAACAGAAGAGAAGAGGGAGAGAAATGGAAGATCGAGGATCACAGATCGAAGATGGCAGGAACACTGGAGTCATTGTACAATTCCCAAAAAAGTACAGTTCACAGAAAAGTATGTAACTCAGCATCAGTATTTAGACCTCACGGAACCTCAGTTGCTACTGTTATGATCCATTTAGATTCTGCTTTTCTCAAAGTCAATTCACGATCCCCTCCTCTGATTCTCCATGGAATATGTTCAATACCAAAAAATGAGAATTTCTTCATGTGTCCATCATGCACTTTCCAGATGTGTTTTGATATGACATATGTAAAATTCCTATTCAATATTGCTCTCATGTGCTGTTGAATTCGCAGCTTCAATTTGTTTAAAGTACTGCCTATATATTGTTTGCCACACTGGCATTCCAACACATAAACCACCTGTGTAGTTTCACATAAAATCCTTTCCTTGATCCTTCTCCTCTCACCAGTGAAAGTCACGAATTCTTGTCGATTCTGGCCATACTTGCAAGCTTTACATTATGACATTTATAGAAACCGTTGGTTTTTAACCAATCCAGCCTCCGATCATTTGGCCCAGGATTTTGGAAGTAGCTCTGTGTTAGTAAGTCACCCAATGAGGGTGCTTTTCTGTATGTGATGTTTAGATGTTCCGTTGTACAGGCCCTCAAATCCTTATCTTTCCTGAGTACTTTCCAATGATTTTGTAAGGCGTCTCTGGTTGCTCCACTTGAGGTGAGGTGACCCTATTTTTTGGAAATAGCAGGGAATCCCTTTTCCTATCATTAGCTCTCAATTTTGCATTGTCTAAGACCATTACGGGGTATCCCTTCTCAGAAATCTGGCATACATCTGATCTAGTTGAGTTCAAAATTCTTTTTCTTCTGAGCAGTTTCTGTGAGCCCACAGAAACTCACCGTAGGGTACACTCCATTTCAGTGATTTTGGATGGGCACTGTTATCTGCAAGCTGTTGGTTTACGGAACAAAGTGGTACATATTTTTTCTTCTATATAGATATGTATGTCTAAATAATTTATCTCTGAATGGCTCAAGACATAGGTAAAATTCAGGTGAAGGGCATTGTTGTTGAGAGATTTCAAAAATAATTCCATTTCCTCAATTGCTCCTTCCCAAATCAGAAAAAGATCATCTATATAACGTACCCAAAATATCACTTTGTCCGTTATTTCTTTATGCTTCTCGGACCAGATATATTTGGCCTCCTAGTAATCCATTGCAAGATTAGTGTAAGTAGGCGCAAAGGATGTTCCCATTGCTGTACCTTTATTTTGCTTGTAAAATTTTTTGTCAAATGCAAACACATTATTCATCAAGCAGAATTGCATCATATCCAGAATCATCAGTGTATGATTAAGTATACTAAGAGTGTCCTCAGGAAGAACTCACAAGCTTTGATTCCATCCTCATGTTTGATAGAGATATACAGCGATACCACGTAAATGGTGGCCATCACATACATTTTCTTCCATGGTATACCTCCAATATGATTTAAAAAGTCCATTGTATCGCGGATATAGGTTGGTATGTTTTCAACATATGGAAAGAGGAAGATATCTATAAACCTAGATGTATTCTCCAATAGTGAACCATATGAGCTTACAATGGGCCGTCCCGGAGGGTTTTCCAGGCTTTTGTGTACTTTTGGCAGCACATATATGGTGGGAGTGATAGGCCTTGTTGTTAATAAGTACTGAAATTCATCATCATCCAATAGATCTTGCGTTTGCCACTCTTTCAACATATTATGGTATATTTGTATAATATACAGTGTTGGATCATCTTTAAAATTCACATAATTTGTTGGATCATTCAATTGCCTTTTCACCTCTAGATAATATTTTTTGCTGACCATCACTACAATGTTACCGCCTTTATCTGAGGGCTTAATGGTGATATCATTATCCGCCCAGAGATCTTTTAGAGCCCAGTTATCCTCATTGGTCATATTACGTCTATTCAATGATTTATGTTTTCTTACCTTTGTATAAATATTGCAGAGATCTTCAGTCATTAGTTCCTGAAGAATATCTACCCTATTACCTGGCGCGAGTTGTGGACAGTATTTGGAATGCTTTTACATCTACTACTGATTGATTTGTTTGTTTCAAGCGCCAGTCTCTCAAATAGTTGTTCATTAGGCAGGTCTCCCATTGTAGATGAAACCAATCCCTGATTTTCACATTCCAGACTATATAATGTCCTTAATGGTGCAATATCACTTAGGGTCAATGTTGTCAAGGTGTCAGGCTCCCCATGTTCCATTGGTTTTGGACATTGGTTGATGAAATGTTTTTTCAATTTTAACTTCCTACAAAACTTATAAACATACACCCTAGTTGTAGCTAGAACCATGCTGGTAGAGGGGCAAAAAGTCAGTCCTTTGTTCAAAAGATTTAGATGTTTTTGATTTTGGTTTTTGGATGACAAATTGATGACCAGTTCATCCTTAGCTAGATCAGGGACTAAGCTTGTTTCTTTAGTTATTTCTTTCCATCTTTGCCTCTTTTGTTTTTGTTTTCTATGACTCTGTCTTGTTCTTTTGGTTTTGTTGTTGTTGATTTGCTCCCTTGAGCTGAGAACCTCTGCCTTTCCCTCGCGTGGTCATTCGAAGGAGTCTCATCTTACCTGAAAAATCCATCCTTTGCCGTATGTCGGTTGGACCCTCGTCCCCGAACTGATCTCAGAACCTTCTGCACTCAACATTCTAATTTGTTCCAGTTCTTGGACTATGTCCATAGATTGTCTTGTGCAGTTCGCATCAAACCGATGCACAAAGGTATATACTCTTCCTGTGGCGTAATCAACTCTATCACGATGAAACTTCCTAATTTTTTTATTCTGTACTTCTCTTTCATGTTTTTCAAGTCTTTTTTCCAATTCTTCAAAGAGTTTAATTCCTTCAGCTGTTTCTTTAAATTTTTCAAGTGATTTCTCCAAATTCGCAGTCTTTTCCATTGCCTGTGCTAGTCTCCTTTCAGCATGTATAATCAGAGTATTAATAAGCTTCATGGAGCATTCTGTGGTATCTGTTTGCCATTGCAATAGTAGATCCGCATCCAGATCACTTATGGTAGGTAGAACAAAGATTCTCAAACCCCGAGGAATACGTTTACACTCAACATAGTTACACTTTCCCACCATTCATTTCCATAATTCTTGCCTGTTCCAACTCCTTTAGTTGTTGTTTTGGTGTATTTATGGTTCCAGTAGATCGTATATTAGCTTGTGTAGAGACCAGCTCACCCTCATCATCGAACATTTCCTTAAGCAATTGCTTCTGTTTACTCCATCTGTCAGCCATAGTTGCTCAGGGTCCCGTCACCTGATACTTGAAATCCGTTTAGATCTTATTAATTAGTTGTTATGTGATCAGGCTTATACCCAAAATCTATTTGTTCATGAAATACATTATATAGTGTTCCTTGCACAAAACTCCCTGATGCACTGTGTTCCATTAATCAGAAAAATTCAGATTCACGTTGTATGCCGTGTAACTTGAAATCCGCTCGGGCACCTTCTATGCGGATTCCGCTGGATCTCCTGCGGTTCCACGCCTGTGATTTGCAAAGTACCGGACTACATTCACTGCAACCGCTAATGCTTCATACTCAAAGCGGACATGCTGGCACAAAAACCCAGAAGGAGAGATGAGGGGGCCCACCCTCGAGACATCCCCCCTCTGAAAGACCCCACCGGACGACCAAACCTCACCTCCCGCAACAGTTTTCTACCATGTCATGTTCCGCAGTTCAGCGCTTATATAGCAAAGTGCTCGTGCAAACAGGGAATACAAAACGACCTACGCATTTCGGCCACAGGCCTTCGTCCGGGTCATCGAGTCTAAAGTGCAGAGTGTCATTTAAAGGGGACTACACAAGTCCCTCCCTTAACCCATTAAAAAACATTTAAAGGAACACTACAAATATATATGCCTAAATTGATGATTAACAATGTAACTTGTATCAGGAGAGGTGTACTTTCAATAATATATCTATATCTATACCTATATCTATATCTATATCTATACCTATATCTATATCTATATATATATATATATATATATATATATATATATATATATATATATATATATATATATATATATATATATATATTCACTGAAAAAACCGTAGGTTTCAGGGACGTTATAGTTAGAAATTAGCATTTAAAAAACCTTAGAAATTCACTGAAAAAACCACAGGTTTCAGGGAGGTTATAGTTAGTTGGACATTTCACTCGTACAGAACCAGAGAAATTCGGCTGTTATAGTTAGTTGAGCTCACTATAACTCGCGCCACCGCCATGCACTGCTGATGACGTCACATATTACATCATTCATGACATGGTCAGTGACATCACTGATGACATCACTGATGACATCTCAAATGACATCACTGGTGACATCATGCAGTGACTGTGTGTTTCTGTAAAGTTTAAATATGTTTTATATATATAAATGCCAAGGTGTTATTATTATTTTTTTTTGCAGATTTATATAGCGCAAACTCGACCCGAAGGTATTGGAGCGCTTTACATGAGCACCGGTTATGTTACACAAGGACACATTCATTTTTTTTTTTTTGGTAGGCACAGGGAGATTAAGTGATTTGCCCAGAATCACAGGATGTGGACGCGACCCCGAGACTCGAACCTCGGTTTCCCAGCTCCAAAGTCAGCAATCTAGCCGTCAGACCACATCCTCTCCCCAAGAATGAGTGGGTGTATGAGTGTCTGAATGGATGATTTAATAGGTGCGTGACTGCCTGTATAAGTGAGTGATTAAACGTGTCTTACTGAATGCATGGGTTAGTGACTAAACTGTGTGAATGTCTGTATTAGTCTGTTAGTTGGTGTGTAAGCGGCTGTATGGGTTGGTGAGTAGCTACATGAGTGTCTATATGGGTTATTGATTGGTTGTCTGAGTATCTGTATGGGTGCCTGAGTGTCTGTGTGGGTGGGTGGGGAGTGTGTGACTCTGTGCATAGATGTGTGAGTGGGTGATTCACTGGGTGTATGGGTTCAAGACTGCATGTGTGAAGGGCTGTATGGGTGGGTGAGTGTGTGTATGGGTGTGTTGGTGAGTGAATAGATGTCTCAGTGATACATGTGTGAGTAACTACATATGTGAAAGGCAGTATATGTGAGTGTTGGAGTATATAAATGACTATATGTGAGAGTGAGTGATTGTGAGAGTAGCTGTATGGATGAGTGTGTGCTTGTATCAGTGATTTATAAGAGAGTAAGTATGTGTTAGTATCTGTATGAATAAGTGAGGTGGTGTGTGTATAACTGTATAGGTGAGTAAATGGGAGTGTGATTGATTCTTTGCATGACTGACTAGGTGTGTGAGTAACTTTATGGATGAGTGGCGGTGTAGTGTGTGAATTGTGGCCTCATAGTCGACATTGCTAAGTTAGCTTAGGCCTAGCTGCCATGATGCCTCCTTTGCACACGTTACTCAGTGACTTTGTTTTTCCAGACTCTGCTTGTGTCCGTTCACATTAGAACTGTCTGCATTTCTGCCTTTCACCTTTTCTGATGTTCTCTGTGGTTTTCGTCTGCACACAATGTACAAGGTCGAAATACAACGTCCCTTGTTGTTGCTGTTCTGGTCAGCCCCTCGCACTTAGACATAACATGAAATACAGCTGCACTGGGGAGATTCGGGTGCTTTTAATGTTGTGATCTCCCTGTTGGAGGCACTTGGAGAAAAACCTTTCCAGGGAGAAGAGCTGTGCTTGTCCGATGATGTAAACCTTGCATCTAGTGCTTGAGGTATGGGGGTCCCCCTGACAAAGCCCAGAGGTCTTCTCTTTTTATAATAAACTAGTTACTAGCACGGGGAGAGTGGCAAGGCATTATAGTCCTTCATCCACTTTCTTTATAAAATGCTGTCCCCGTTTGTATTCTATGGAATTGTAACGATGCTTACTATTTTGTCTTTATGCATTATGCTGCTAGTCCTGTGTCTTAGAGCACGTTAGTTGAAATAAACATTTTAAACTATACTGTGTCTCTTAATACGCACGTTGTGGACAAGTATGAGTGAGTAATGAAAGAGTGTTCTTGCTCCCGCGATTACTGAAAGAGTCCGTGTTCTGGGATGTCTAATCATTGGTAGCTTCGCTGTAGTACGGAGAACGAATGAGACACTATAGCTAGTCGGATTGGGATAGTGGGCACTAAGGTGGATGGTTGGTACACCACTATATACTGAGGTCCTGTTTTCCTGCGCATAGTTCTGTATATGTGCAGAAACCCCGCAACATGGCGCCACCAACGTGTGGTGGGCTTCTTATCTGCGAGACGCTTGAGTAGTGCTTGTGCTTGTCCACAACTCCCTTCACTTCTGTTTCCGGAAACAGATGTGAGGGTGTAACCTCCTATATTGATGTTTTTATAGGTTCTTTCAAGCTTGAAGTTATTAAAAGGTATTCTCTTTACAGTTAACCCTATATTGCGCTGCCACGCACTAGGTTGTTCTACATTCTTAGTCTTGATGGCTGTGAATGTCAATATCCCGGCACATAGCCGTGCTCCGTGCTCATTTAATGGCCTATGGAGTACCCGACGCGGGTGCCGCCCTCATCTTTGTGTCCAAGCTGATCCAGCTTACCACTTTGAGGTATTTTACTCATGGGTCACTTTTCCGGCGGTGGAAGGAGCTGACAATTTGTTCCACGTTTACGCTCCCACCGCCCTTCCTAATGTTTATCGGCCTTATCAGGCTCTTGAAGTACCGCTCACGGCATGGCAACACCGTGTTTGGTTTAATGGAACCCTCCCACACCCGGTCACCCCGATTCGATTAGGCCCTTTATCGATAGATGGGGCCGCTTGGCCTGTTTTGGCCGGGTATACCACGCATCCACGTTACTTAGCGGTTCCAGTAGATGAACTGCGCGTGCTACATACGTCTTTGGTCCGTGTACACCGAGCCTTAGTACAGTATGTCACAGGCAACGTCCAGATGGCCCCTCCTGGAGTTGCGGCACATCCAGCTGGACTTGGCGGTGTGACTATAAGTCTCGTCATGGTGAATTCGGTGATGGGCAAACGCCCACAGAATAAGGATGATTTGCCTTATTGGCTTGCTGAAAAATTTGACCAGCTGGAGGCGGTGTTTCCGAATACCTCTCCTGTGGAGAAACACAGGATTTTGACTATAAGTTTGCCAAAAGACTTAGTCCCCGAGTTGACCGAATGCAACAACTGGGGTAAGGTATTTGCGGCAGTGTATGCGAAGTGTTTCGGCACTCCATCCATGACGGTCCTCCCCACCGTAATTAAGCGTGTACAAGACGAACATGGCCCTGAAGCGGCTGTGGATTTGGGGATGCGACTGGTGGGAGTGTTCGATGTAGTGGCTGATCTAATCCTTGCGAATGTCAAGGGTGATGCATTTAACTTTCAAGTCGCTAATGCTTTGGCTTTAGTCCCAGAACTGGACAAGCCTTGCGAATTACCGAAAATTATTGCACAGGCTTATAAAACCATTGGCCGCAATAGTTTGGGAGTTAAGCCTTTTGCTAAAACGCAAACTCAACCACAATCACAACCAACATCTCAGTCTGGTAAAGACGAGAAACCATTCTTTTCTAAAAAGAACTGGAAGTTACAGAAACAGGGAAAGCAACAACCAAAACCAGGGTCGCGTGCTGCGTCACCGGTTTCCGTAGCTTCTGAACGCACTTATGATTTGCGTGACCGAGCGAGAATTAAGTCTCCTGATAGATTTCAGGTCCCTGACCAGCATTCTCCTCGTTCTTCACAGGCACCATCGACCTCACAGGTGGGTGGAGGAGATCGCCAGGAAAGAGGCAGGGGTCGTGACGCCCCACAGGGATGAGACCTACCTCGACAACCTGGCAGAGGGAAACAAGAAGAATTTCCACGTTCTCACCCACAGTTTCAGAAGAAAAAAGTTGCGGCTTTAACAGCGCGATATGCCACAGATGGTGAGAACGAGACTCCTGAATTGGACGTGGGCAGTGACGCTGCTAGACAGCGCCGCAGAAGTTATCATAGTGCGGGAGGCACTACGTCCTCATGTGCAGGCGACAGCAACTGACACTTTCATTACTGTCGAGACAGCTGACACCCGAGTGGCACCCCCTGACAGACTATTTAATATTGTCCTTCAAATTGAAGGTGACATAGAGCGTGTTATTAAAGGGATCTTTTGGGAAAATCTGACCTCTTCTTACGACATTTTATTGGCGGAGGCAGATTGGCCACCCCCATTTGTTCTTGCTGCTCCTAGAGGGGAGGAAGTAATCCTTCCGAGCTTTTCGCATCATGTCCCCAAGGACAGAGCGGAGTCTTTCGCAGCTGAATGGGCTGTGGCCCAGGCACCGGCACTGTACTGTAATCACGTGGGCTGGGATGAGGATTCCCCCCATGATATACCGTTGCGGTCTATGCCACAGCCTCAACCCCAATATCCCCTCCGGCGGGAAGCTAAGGGTCCTGTTTCTGACATTCTGACACAGTTAGAATATCAAGGAGTAATTGAAACATGCGTGTCACCGATGAATAATCCCCTTTTCGCGGTTTCTAAACCCGATGGGTCTTACCGCTTGGTTTTAGACTACTGGCATTTGAACTCTCATTGTCGAACCTTTGCGGTACAGAATACCCATAGTTCTGAACTAGTAGACAGTCTTGTTTGTAAAAAATATAAAACGACACTTAACCTTTCCAATGGATTTTACTCACACAATTTGTCCCCTGAATGCAGTCAATAGACCGTGTTCACTTCCGGTGGAAAACATTTAAAATTCCGGCGTTTGCCAATGGGCTGCAAAAACAGCCCGGGGGTCTTCGCCGCCCGTGTTGTCTCTTTGTTAGACAGCATAGACCCAGATGCGTATTCGTACGTGGATGATATATATCTGACAGACGACGAGCTATGGCCACATCTTTCCCGAGTAGACCGCATTATTCTCGAGTTCGCGGTCTTAGGTTACAAGTTTAATTTTGCCAAATCTCACATCGCAGAATACGCTGTGTTGTTTTTGGGCTATGAGCTCAACAATGAAGGTAGGGGCTTAGCTCCCCACTTCCTGGAGAAGTGCACACTTTTGCGCCCTCCAACGACCCTGAAAAAACTTCAGTCTTTGCTGGGATTTTTGAACTTCGGGCGTTCTTACATTCCCGAGTATGCCCAGTGTATCAAGCCTCTCTATGCCTTGATACAACCCACCTTTTTGAAATCGTGCTGGTTTCCGGAACACTCAGCTATACTGCAATCTTTGCAGTCTGATCTACTTGAATCTAAGTTCTTGTTGACTCGTGATAACCACACGAATCTGGTGATTAGAATAGTGCCAGGGGCAGTGGGTTTCACGTACTTGACGTTTAATGAAGGAGACACAGTACCTATTGCCTACAAGTCACATCTTTACACTTCTGCCGAGTTGCGCTTTTCAACTGTGGAGAAAGTTTTGACTGCAGTGCAAATGGCGATTCTCAAAGAACGCGCACTGGCACAGGGAAAACGCATCTTGGTTGTCACACCCTATCCTGCCCTGGAGGCCGTGACAAAGGCAAGTGTACCAAACTCTAAGGCTTTGCACCCCCGTTGGATACAATGGGCCACTTCTTTGACGTCTCCGGATGTCAACTTTATCTTTGATTCCTCTCTTCAGACACAGGAGTTCTTGCAGTATGAATTTGTTCATCCTCCTCCTCTGTCTTTGCTGCCGGTTGAGGAGTACAAATGTATCATTTACACCGATGGTTTGGCGCAACCGGCCACGGGTTCTAAGCATGCATACTCAGCAGCATGTGCTATTGTGGCAGGTACCATGGTGAACGGTGAGTTCAAATCGAGTGTTGCGCACACGCAGGCACTGGGAGACAGTACTGCCCAATCTGCCGAGCTGCGTGCTTTGGTGCTCGCACTTGAGTTTGCAGACCCGGATGTGACTACACTTATTGTATGCGATTCTTACTACTGTGTTCAGTCTTTTATGACAACTTATTCTTTTGGTCTCAGAACGCCTATAGAGATTCTAAAGGCAGCGCAATTCGAGTAGCAGATCTTAAACAAGTCTGCCTCTCACACAGGTGATTCACACTCTTGGCCACCAGCATGTGGGTGCACACGCGGTCGGTAACAGTTTGGCTGACGAAGCTGCCAAATCAGCAGTAGCCACGTGCTCAGTAGCAGCCGTTACAAGATCCATGACAAAAATAGATAATGAGATTTTGGCAGCTATTGCTGCAACTAAGGAAGGTTCTAATTACCCACAGGGTTTCCCTTCCAAGTACTCTTATCACTTAAGTCCCGACCAAGTTCCTTATGTAAGAATTCCAGACGTTGGTGATCGGCTGATTCCCAACGCGGACAGCAGAAGTTCGTTGATAACAGCCGCACACGAAGGCTTGGCTTCGGCCCATGCTGGTGTGGCTGCAACTGTTTCACTCTTGCAGCAGCGTTATTGGTGGCGGGGTTTATACAAACAGACCCGTAATTATGTCCTTGCTTGTAACATCGGTCAGCAAATTAAGCCCTCTACAGTTACACGTCCGCCACAAACACAGCTCTGCATTTCTAATAAACCTTTTGGTTGTGTATACCTTGATCACTGCGGTCCATTTTCTTCTGATACTGCATATAAATATATCTTAGTTGCAGTAGACTCGTGCACACGTTTCATCTGGGTTTGGCCACAATGCAGTGCTGACGCTCGAAATGTCATCAGGGATTTGCGTGTCTTTGTGGGAATTTTTGCCTGTGGAACCTTCCATTCCGACCAAGGTCCAGCGTTCGCCTCTAAGGCGTACAAAGACGCGATGAGGTCTACGGGGGTGCTGGTGCAATTTTCATCTCCATACAGGCCTGAGGGCAACTCAATTGTGGAGCGAATGAACCGTGACTTAAAGCAATCCTTGACAGCTAGAGTCTTAGGTACTGGCAGGAACTGGCTGGCCCACTTGTATGGCGTGCAACGTGCACTTAATAATCTCCCTAGAAGATCTCTGGGTGGGCGGACCCCATACAAAATGCTCTTTGGCATACAGATGTTTGTGCCAGACCTTGATGGTCTAGACATGGCCGCGACTGCCGCAATCTTTGATGTAGATAATCATTCTACTATGTTACAGGACTTACAAGAGACCCGTGACAGACTTGCAAGCGAACACTTACCCTCAGCCACAGACGCAGCGCTGCAGATTCCGGTTGCCGGCTGGCTTCCAAAGATTGGAGATCTGGTCCGAGAGAAGGTGGAGAACAAAAAAGAATTTGGCCCCTCTTATCGTGCACCTGTTCCGGTTCTTGGCTTGAAGGGAACTCGTACAGTCATCTTACCACCGCTTCCTGGTCGCAGAGACAACAGGTTCATCTCAGTGGACAATGTCAAGCAACAACATCTGGCCGATTCTGAATAGTGTAACACCTGTGGTATCATGTCCAGCAATTTCAAGAAATCCTGTTCGTGGCCCTCCGGTCTCCACATGTGCCGATGTTACCATTGGAATGGTCACTTTGTCAGATCGCCTGCTCAACCTCCTGCAACGAGGAAACTGAGTATACTTACCCCGCAAGTGAGTCAGTGGCTCATTTGCCTACAACACCACTGAACCCGTCTCGTTTCTCCTTTGATTCGTCTTCCACCTCATCAATTGTCCCCACCAAATTCAGTATTTTTGTATCCTGGTTCAGGGACAATTTTTTTGTCCCTCCGTGGACATACATCTGGTTGGTGCTATTTCTGATTTTCCTGTTCATGTCCATTGGCTTTGTGACAGTTTTTTTCTTGCTCATAAATGGTCACTACTTGCCTGAACGCTCTGCAGTGAACTCTGTGGCTGGAACTTTGGCTCCGCATTCTTCTTCACACATCATGAAGCGTGGCCACACATTTGTGAACATTTCCGCCCTTCCAGTTGCAGATGGCATCGTATGGGATGCAGTGAATTTCCAAATTCATGGACCGACAGAAATTATTAAAGTCCCAAATGTGCTTCGTGTTTCCATGGGTGATGTGGTAAAAAGGAATATTCATTCAGATGATTGGGACGTGCATGCAATTGAATTGTTATTTTCTGATTTGAAATATTATGCTGCTTTTAATGCTGAGGATTTGTACTTAAATTCTGCTAATTATGCCGATTTGTATTGTTACCAGCATTACGGTAACCATTTTCTGCATAAACCAAGTACACTTCGAGGTAGTTTCAATTATACCCAGTGGGAACATTGCCCGACCCCTCTGCAAGGTAGCTCCCAAACACTGATAAGTAAATTTACTTACTTTACAGACTTTGACAGATCAAACCCGGGGTCCTATTATTTCAAATTGAACATTTCATCAAATCCAAAGGTGATGTTGACCCACACCAAGTTACTATATTCCAGTTCCTTTATGGACGCATTGGCTGTGTGTGGCTATGAGCACTGGAAATACACCATTGACTTGAAGTCTATTTGGGGCACTAAATCTTGGCAGGTACGCGGTACAGAAGCCTTACACCGCGCTTGCCTTATCCCCACCCAAATATTATTTTTGAATAGTACTATATATCAAACTACTTGTTTTGGTTTGGCGACTTCCAAACAATTAAATGCACCCTCCACTCCTGCGTTGTCTTCCTGGCCAAATAGGAGCTTGCATTTAAATTTTTCCCTTGATAGATTGCAAGCTTTGTTTCAAAATAACTCATTTAATGTCTCTACACTAGATCGCTCAGCCTGGTTGGTGTGGCCCATAGCTTCTAATGCCTGCCAACTGCGTTTTCATAACTCTGCTCCTGGTTACAAACAGGATAGACCAGATCCACGCTTTTCTGATTCACGTTCAATTACAACATATTCGGTTGGTAAATTATGTAAACAGTGGTTGCAGCACTCTACCTTAGATTCCGTAAAACAACATTTATCCCTGCTCTCCAGCAACATCGACCTGGCAGACTTTGTTCTAGCACCTAGAGGTCCAAGACCTAAAAAATTTGTTTATGCGACTTACAATGAAATCTGGAAGCTTTCACAAATAGAAGCTGCTTCCCGTTTACGGGAAATAGATCAAGCGAATCTAGAAAAAGTGCTTGCTGTTGTCGACAATAGTATCAACACCCTGTCTTCCCGCATTTACACATTAGAGAATATTGTTTCATCTGTTGTTGATATTGTACAAGATGACGTGTCTGTGTTATAACATGGTCAGAATCAATTGCGTTCAGTAATGCAGTTTGCATGGACTTTGCAGACACTGAAAATGGGGAAGGTTCCATGGCATTACTTAAACACATCAGCATTGTTCTTGCCGTTTAATTTAACTGAGAAACAGCTGTTCATGTCCATGAAAGATGCAACATACACTCTTTTACATATTGAAAAAATAGATCCTTTACCATTCTCTGTGGCGGAGACTGACTCTGCCGTGTGGCTAGTACACAGGGTTATCACGTTGCCTTTTTCTTTATTTGAATTCAGTTCATGCATGAAACATTATCCTGTTGGCCGTTTTGAGCCTTTGGGCAGTGCCTTTTTGCATGAACTTTGGTCCCTACCTTTCACATACAGATGCCTTAGGGATGACAAGGAGGTGTTTCTCACAGGAGAGTCTTGCAATTCTACAGTGGGTCATTCCCTAGTTTGTAAAAACATTAAATTGCACGGGGCTTGTAATGTTTCTGCCCCGAATCTTGTGTGCGTTTTAAAGGGCATTCCTGTTCCAGTTATATCACCTACTTTCACTATGCTTGCTAATGGTAGCTATCTGCTTTTAAATATTCAAGATTGCTGTGGGTTGCAGGCTGGTATACCCTACATTGTAACAGTTTCGCAACGCGTAGTATGCTGCAAAAATTAGCTTTTTCCACCCCGCGTGGGAAATTAGATAGTTCCATTTGGCCTTACATACCGACTTTGAAGGCGGATTTCAATAAATTGAGCAGAATAAAGGCGCTATTATTAAACCAGGAGGTTATGCTAACTTCCGCACGGGAGACCTTCGTCCTCCAGGTGGCCAGCGCCCACAGTGAAATACAGGCCCTTTTAAATACTAACCTCCCCCAACATTTCGGTGAACTGATTCACCGCATATTTAATGCATCTAATACCGACGGCCTTGTACACTTTTTTAAAGTTGAGGGCTCTGGCCTTTTGACGTCCTTTAAGACTATATTTGGTGTAATACCGGCTTTTATTCATTCTATATTTTCCAGCGTCTTTGGTGGCTTCCCATTGCTCCTAGCCTTAGCTGCTGGAATATTGCTTTTACTTTGTCTGTTGCGCAATGGCTGCACCTCTTGTGGGCCTACACAACCCAGGGCAACTGCGGATGCTCCGTGACCGCATGATTGACAGCTTCAGCGTCCTGCCGCTGGCGACGCTCAGCGTGGCTTATGGACTATCTTTTTGCTTTGTGTATTTCACTTGCATGCAACCTGTGATGTCCTGCTTACGATGTCCGTTCTCTTGGTCCTTGGATGTTTGCCTCTCCAATACGTCTTGTACTGACCCGGATTATGACCAGTTAATGGGCCCCTTACTGGCCCATGAACGGGAATGTTCCGGTGACGGATTAATGGCGCGTGCGGCTGCACTTGGAGTCTTGGCACGATGGGACATCTGGGTGGCTGCTCAGGATCTCCTACAACAAAGTTATATTGAATATCACGCAAGTTGTCCTGCAATGCTAATCGCTGCTCCCTATTGTGAGGAACATGAATGCAGTTTTGATTTGTTGAACTGGATGGCATCTCTTTTTTCGGACGATGACAATGATGTCTTTTTGGAAGGTGTTGCGGTCTTTTGCGCATACACTCTGATGGATTAGTTTTGTTGACTCTCAATCAACTACAGATCCAGAGTTTTTTTTTTTTGATCCACTTTAGGTGCCCCATTTTTTTTTCTTCCCTATTTCATTTTTTTTCCCCCACGTACAGACGTTTGCATTCTGCTCCATCTATTTGAACTCTGCTTTCGTCCTATGTCTTGTCCTATGGACTGACCAGGGGAGGGTGTAGTGTGGATTGTGGCCTCATAGTCGACATTGCTAAGTTAGCTTCGGCCTAGCTGCCATGATGCCACCTTTGCACACGTTACTCAGTGACTTTGTTTTTCCAGACTCTGCTTGTGTCCGTTCACATTAGAACTGTCTGCATTTCTGCCTTTCACCTTTTCTGATGTTCTCTGTGGTTTTCGTCTGCACACAATGTACAAGGTCGAAAAACAACGTCCCTTGTTGTTGCTGTTCTGGTCAGCCCCTCGCACTTAGACATAACATGAAATTCAGCTGCACTGGGGAGATTCGGGTGCTTTTAATGTTGTGATCTCCCTGTTGGAGGCACTTGGAGAAAAACCTTTCCAGGGAGAAGAGCTGTGCTTGTCCGATGATGTAAACCTTGCATCTAGTGCTTGAGGTATGGGGTCCCCCTGACAAAGCCCAGAGGTCTTCTCTTTTTATAATAAACTAGTTACTAGCACGGGGAGGGTGGCAAGGCATTATAGTCCTTCATCCACTGTCTTTATAAAATGCTGTCCCCATTTGTATTCTATGGAATTGTAACAATGCTTACTATTTTGTCTTTATGCATTATGCTGCTAGTACTGGCACGTGTACTGTGTCTTAGAGCACGTTAGTTGAAATAAACATTTTAAACTATACTGTGTCTCTTAATACGCACGTTGTGGACAAGTATGAGTGAGTAATGAAAGAGTGTTCTTGCTTCCGCGATTCCTGAAAGAGTCCGTGTTCTGGGATGTCTAATCATTAGTAGCTTCGCTGTAGTACGGAGAACGAATGAGACACTATAGCTAGTCGGCTTGGGATAGTGGGCACTAAGGTGGATGGTTGGTACACCACTATACACCGAGGTCCTGTTTTCCTGCGCATAGTTCTGTATATGTGCAGAATCCCCACAACAGCGGTGTGTGAGTGTCTGTATAGGTGAATGAGTGCATATGATAGTGCTGTATTGATGAGTGACTGCATGTATGAGTGACTGTATGGGTGAATGAGTGGATGTGTGTGTAGACCTAGCAAGCAGTGAGTGGGTATGTAGTAACTGGTATTGGTGTGTCTATGGTTTCGAAAATGGTAGTCTGTATTTTAGAGTGGGTGTATCAAAGGTTATATTAGGGTATGAGGAGATGCATCAGATTATCACGTGGATGATGTCATCAGTGATGTCATCAGTGATGTCATTTGAGATGTCATCAGTGATGTCACTGACCATGTCATGAATGATGTAATATGTGACGTCATCAGCAGTGCATTGCGGGGGCGCGAGTTATAGTTAGCTCAACTAACTATAACGGCCGAATTTCTCTGGTTTTGTATGAGTGAAATGTCCAACTAGCTATAACGTCCCTGAATCCTGTGGTTTTTTCAGTGAATTTCTAAGGTTTTTTAAATGCTAATTTCTAACTATAACGTCCCTGAAACCGATGGTTTTTTCAGTGAATTTCAAAGGTTTTTAAATGCTAATTTCTAACTCTAACGTCCCTCAAACCTATGGTTTTTTTCAGTGAATTGCTAAGGTTTTTTAAATGCTAATTCCTAACTATAACGTCCCTAAAACCTATGGTTTTTTCAGTGAATTTCAAAGGTTTTTAAAATGCTAATTTCTAACTATGCCTACAGAGGTAGGACATGTGCAGAAAGAGGAAGAAAAGCGCAGAGAGAAGCAAGAGAAATGCAGAAAGAGGCAACAGAAGTCCAGAAAGACGAAGGAAGATGCAGAAAGAAGCAAGAGATATGCAGAAAGAACCAACAGAGGTGCAGAAAGAGGCCTTGTTGCAAAGTCATCCTGCGCCCTCAACTTTTTGCTGACTGGTACTGGTGGTAACTGACTCTGACTAACCAGGCCCGGAGCCAGTGCTATGCTGAAAGACACTTAGAATACAGTGAAAACACCTACATACACTAGGGTACACTATGGGTTGGGGTCCCCTGTGATTGGCATGACCTCCCTGTAAGGCCCTAGTACATAATAGGGCAGGGGATTAAAACTACCTCTAAGTTAGAGGTGCAGAAAGAGGCAAGTGAAGTGCAGAAAGAGGCAAGAGAGATGCACAAAGAGGCAAGAGAGGTGCAGAAACAGGCAGGAAAGGCACAGAAAGAGGCAACAGGGGTGCAGAAAGAGGCAAGAGAGGTGCATAAAGAGAAAAGAGGGGTGCAGAAAGAGGCAAGAGATCTGCAGAAAGACGCAACAGAGGTGCTGAAAGAGACAAGTGAGGTGCAGAAAGGGGCAAGAGATCTGCAGAAAAAAGCAACAGAGGTACTGAAAGAGGCAAGAGGGGTGCAGAAAGAGGAGAGAGAAGTGCAGAAAGAAGCAAAAGAGGTGCTCAAAGAGGCAAGAGGGATGCAGAAAGAGGCAATAGCAGTGCAGAAAGAACCAAGAGCAGTGCAGAAAGAAGTAACCGAGGTGCAAAAGGAGGAACGAGGGGTGCAGAAAGAAGGAAGAGAAGTGCAGAAAGAAGCAACAGAGGTGCTGAAAGAGGCAAGAGTGGTGCACAAAGAGGTAAGAGAGGTGTAGAAAGAGGCAAGAGATTTGCACAAAGAGGAAAGAGGGGTGCAGAAAGAGGCAAGATGGGTGCAGAAAGAAGCAAGAGAAGTGCAGAAAGAAGGAAGAGAAGTGCAGAAAGAAGCAACACAGGCGCAGAAAGATGCAAAAGGTGTGCAGAAAGAGGAAGAGAAGTACAAAAAAGAAGCAACAGAGGTGCAGAGGGAGGCAAGAGAAGTGCAGAAAGAGGCAAGAGTTGCAGAAACAGGCAAAAGAGGTGCAGAAAGAAGCAAGAGCAGTGCATAAAGAAAGAACCAACAGAGGTGCAGGAGGCAAGAGGGGTGCAGAAAGAGGCAAAAGGGGTGTAGAAATTTGCAAGAGAGGTGCAGAAAGAAGCAAGAGCAGTGCAGTAAGAAACAACAGAGGTATAGAAGGAGGCAAGAGGGGTACAGAAACTGGCAAAAGAAGTGCATAAACAAGCAAAAGAGATGCGGAAAGAGGCAAGTGGGGTGCAGAAAGAGGCAAGAGAGGTGCCGAAAGAGGCAAGAGAGGTGCACAAAGAGGGAAGAAGGGTGCAGAAAGAGGCAAGTGGGGTGCAGAAAGAAGCAAGAGAGTATAGAAAGAGGCAAGAGAAGTGCAGAAAGAAGCAACAGACATGCAGAAAGGGGGAAGAGGGGTGGAGAAAGAGGCAAGAGGGGTGCAGAAAGAAGCAAAAGAGGTGCAGAAAGAAACAAAAGAAGCCCAGAAAGAAGGAACAGAGGTGCAGAAAGAGGCAAAAGGGGTGCAGAAAGAGGTAAGAGGGGTGCAGAAAGAGGCAAGAGAGGTGCAGAAAGAGGGAAGAAGGGTGCAGAGAGAGGCAAGAGGGGTACAGAAAGAAGCAAGTGAGGTGCAGAAAGAGGCAACAGAGGTGCAGAAAGAGGCAAGAGAGGTGCAGAAAGTAGAAGAGATGTGCAGAAACAGGCAGGAGAAGTGCAGAAAAAGAAAGAAATGTGCAGAAAGAAGCAACAGAAATGCAGAAAGAGGCAAGAGAGGCGCAGAAGAAAGCAAGAGTGGCTTGCGCATTATTAGTACCAATTTAACACCCACATTTAGCAATAAGTAACATGTGACCATTCCAGGTTTGCAAAGGGCCTTCCACCACGCTGTAAAACTTGTCGCTGCATTTTTGATAACGTTTGAGCCAGAAACAAGGCTTTTTTTGTTCAAATCTGCAGATTAGGGAGCAGATGATGAATTATGTGACTAATGCAGAAAATGTATAATTGTGCGAAAGTCGGTGCAGCCAAACAGTCGCATAACTCCAGTGGCCCTGCTCATACCTCTGACTAGGTCCACAAGTGCTCCTTAGTGATTCCTTCTTTTTTTGTCTCACTGAGTTCATAGTTGAGCTTCTATGGAAACGAGGAAGACTAAACCTGAGGTTACCACTCCACAACACAGACTACAGTACCACATAATTACTATCCATAACACATAATACCACTCTACATAATTCCTATACACTAAATACCACATACTTTCTATCCACATAAATTCACTGCACAACATACCACATAATTCTACTACACACAACGTACATCCACTCCACTCCAAAAAACATTAGTAAAAAACTTTTATATTTACAACGCAAATAGCTCTAACTCTCGCAAATGCGAAACCTATTATATTGCAAACACTTCTTAAACTAGTAGTCGAGTTTGCAGAGTGGTGGAGAAAGGGTGCTGGGCCTCCGGCCAGTGCACAGGAATTCCACTACGTAGGACTTACAGGAGGTACCAGGAGGGCTTCTAGGGCCCCAAAGTCCATCAGGAGTAAATTGGACTTCATCCCCCATCCCGTAGTCTGCCAGGAGATGCATTTGCAGATTGGTGGAGAAAGGGGGGCATGGCCTCCGAAGACGTTTTAGCAATCCCACTGTGTGGGACTTACTGGAGGTAACAAGAGGGGTAGTTGGCCCCCAAGGACATCCTTGGGGGCCAACTACCCCTCCTATTATGTCCAGTAAGTCCCACACAGCAGGATTGCTAAGTTCTCATAGCAGGCCACGCCCCCTTTGCCCACCACTCTGCAAACGCGCTCCCTGGCGCTCTCTTGGATGGGGATTAAAGTCCCCTCGCTGCTGGGGGTCCTTTAGGGGCCAACTAGCCTACCTCTTACCTCCAGTAAGCCCCACACAGTGGGATTGCTGAGAGGTGGACACAGGCCACGCCCCCTTTCTCCACCACTCTGCAAACGCGCCTCCTGGTGCATTCTAAGTTGGGGGATTAAGTCCCCTTTCCTCCTGAGGGTCCCTGGGGGCCAACTAGCCCTCCTGTTACCTCCAGTAAGCCCCATACAGCTGGATTGCTTAGAGTGGTCTGAGGCCACGCCCCCTTTTTACACCACTTTGCAAACACGCCTCCTGGTGCACTGCTGCTTGGGGGATGAAGTCCACTTGTGTCCTGAGGTCCTCAGGACACAAGAGGACCTCATCGCCCCACCAGCAATGCGCCAAGAGGCGTGTTTGAAGAGTGGTGTAAAAAGGGGCGTGGCCTCGGACCACCTCTCAGCAATGCCACTGTGTGGGGCTTACTGGAGGTACCTGGTGGGCTAATTGGCCCCAGGGACCCTCAGGAATGAAGGGGACTTAATCCCCCAACTTAGAACGTGCCAGGGGGCACGTTTGCAGAGTCATGCAGGGAGGGGGTGGGGCCTCCGGCGAGTTGCCGGTTTCTTTTTTTTTTTTTTTTTTTTCTTTTTTTCTTTTATGGGAGGGGGCAGCGGAGCCCCCTTCCCTGGGCCACTTCTGGCCCCGGGGACCCCATTCCCCGGGGCCTGGCCAGCCTTTACATTTTTGTTTAATTTTGGAGTGGGGCCACGTGGCCCCCCCATCCTGAGGCCAATTATGGCCCCGGGGACCCCATCCCCCAGGGCCGGCCTTCCTTTTTTTATTTTATTTTTTAAATATTTTTCCCGGGAGAGGGGCTGCATGGCCCCCCTCCCCTGGTCATTTTCTGGCCCCGGGGACCCCATCCCCTGGGGCCTGGCTACATGTTGGGGAACGTGGGGGGAGCCCCAATGCCCCCACGGTCCCAGCCAGCTCCCCGCCTCCTGCGGGAGCCGGCATTGCTTTTGGGCAAGGGGTGCTGCTGACATGCAGCTCCCCTTGCCCAAAAGCAATTCTGCTTTGCTTCTTGGAAGCGAGATCAGGTTTCCTGCTCTCGCTTCCAAGAAGCAAAGCGGAGTTTGAAATGACAGGGCAGGAGCCGCATGGCTCCCGCCCTATCATTGCAAATGGCAATGTCCCAGGGGTGGGCACCCCGGGACATTGCAGGAGCCGGCCCTGGGGGGTGGCGGTCCCCAGGGCCATCAAGGGCTCCAGGAGGGGGGCCACGTGGCCCCCCTCCCTACATTCAACATAGCCCCGGCGAGGTGGTGGTCCCCGGGGCTTGGGGGGGCCTGTGAGGCCCCCCCATTAATCTTGGAAGCCCCAGGAAGGTGGTGGTTCCCAGGGCTTGGGGGGGCCCACGAGGCCCCCCTGCCTCCATAATAATAAAGCCGCGGGGAGGTGGCGGTCCCCGGGGCAGTGTGGGGAGGTTGGAACGCCCCCACTCGTTTATTTTTCAAGCCCCAGGGAGGTGGCGGTCCCTGGGGCTGCGGGGGGGCTGCATGCCCCCCGCATACAATTAACTAAGCCCCGGGGAGGTGGTGGTCCCTGGGGCTGCGGGGGCCCCCGTGGGCCCCCGTGAATTAATTTGTGATTGCCCCGGGACCTGGCCCACCCGGGGGCTTAAGTACAAGGAAGCGCGGGAGCCCGCGCTTCGGGTTTTTAAAATTTTCTTGGCCGGATTCGCACACCCAGTGCAAATTCGGCCGTTTAAAAAAAAAAAATGCTTTTTTTGGGCCTGGGGGTCCTTGTGGGACCCCCTGAGCAGGCCTAGGGGTCAGGCTGTTTCTACCCTGCCCCCTTTTCTTGTTTTATACCTTTGTTTTACCTTTTTCTTGTGACTCAGTTACCGAGTCACAAGATGGCTGCCAACACATTCTGGTTTAGAATGTTGACAGCCAATCAGAGTGAAGCCCGTGCCCGGAAGGGTTCGCGAACCCTCCTCGGTGCTCAGATATCGATATTTTTATTTTTTGAATTTCTCAGCAACTACTGAAAGGATTTACACCATTTTAAAAAAAGCACGCTTTCTAGACCAAGACCTACCTTTTTGCCAAATGTTGTGTAATTCCGTTCAGCAGTTCGGGCTGTAGCTTTGTCTAAAGTTTCCTATGGAAATTACCATGGAGAAAACGCAATTTGGGACCCCCCTTTTTTCTCGGCCCCCGCTTTATGAATCATCTTGAAACTTTCAAAACAGGAGCTGACCGGAGCGCCTCATTAGTTTTGAAAATTTCGCGAAGATTCGTCAACCGGCACCAAAGATATTGGCAAATCAAAAAACGCTTTTCCTATGGATAATAGGTCCTAACTATAACTACCTACTGGCGACCGCCGGTAGGTAATATATATATATATATATGTTTATATGTATATATATATATATATATATATATATATAGCTTATGGAAGCAGCCAGGGTTTGTAGGGGTATTTCACCCTTACACGTTGTGTCTTCACAAAGAATTGAAAGAGGCAAATTTTAAATCAAATTTATTAACTGGGTTTTAAATAGAAGCGGCATCACCCTGTTTGCATATTGACATTGAATGACTTTGCCACACTTGGAAATATATCCTTTAAAAGGCGGAAAAAAGACATAGAAGTTCAATGCATTAAGGGTGATTTAAAACCAGCATGGACAATGAAGGATTCAAACATGTTTTTGTGAACAACTACACAGTATTGTGGGCGCTGTAGTCCAAAACATTGGGATAAATGCACCAAAATTAACTACAGTGAAAATCGAAAATGCAAACATATGCAAGACTGTTTGAAGGATTGCCTAAGCAGAACAATATGAAAATATTCACTGTTGTTGTGCTTCACAGATCGTATAAAACTCTAACTCACCCACTGCCACTTTAAAAACTGATGGTGATGCATGGATGTTTGTCCTTTTTCATTGTCTGTAGCTTTATTTAAAAGTAGCAAGTAGCTGCTCAACCCTCATTGATTGCATCTGATGAAAACTCGCATGAGTTGAAACGCGTCATGCTGGATAAACTTGTCTTGAAATAAAGAACCTTTGCATGGAAGCACGAATGGTTGGGCCTGTCTGCACGGCGTTGAACTTGCACGTGTTTTCTTGTTGGAAATATTAAGGTGTTTGACGCTCCCAAAACAGGCCCCGACCCGAGAGGCTGGGCGTCCTCAGCGTCAGTTTCATTTGAAATTTAATGTATGGACGCCCGCCGGCTGCAACTTGAAATGCGGACGTAGGATTGCTGGCAGGGCCACCGTGTGTGAGGCCCGCCCGGACTCAGAAAGCTTATTGAAGCAGCCAGGGTTTGTAGGGGTATTTCACCCTTACACGTCGTGTCTTCACAAAGAATTGAAAGAGGCAAGTTTTAAATCAAATTTATTAAATGGGTTTTAAATAGAAGCGGCATCACCCTGTTTGCATATTGACATTGAATGACTTTGCCACACTTGGAAATATATCCTTTAAAAGGCGGAAAGAAGACATCCAAGTTCAATGCATTAAGGGTGATTTAAAACCAGCATGGACAATGAAGGATTCAAACATGTTTTTGTGAACAACTACAAAGCATTGTGGGCGCTGTGGTCCAAAACATTGGGATAAATGCACCAAAATTAACTACAGTGAAAATCGAAAATGCAAAGATATGCAAGACTGTTTGAAGGATTGCCTTAGCAGAAAGATATGAAAATATTCACTGTTGTTGTGCTTCACAGATCGTATAAAACTCTAACTGACCCACTGCCACATTAAAAACTGATGGTGATGCATGGATGTTTGTCCTTTTTCATTGTCTGTAGCTTTATTTAAAAGTAGCAAGTAACTGCTCACCCCTCATTGATTGCATCTGATGAAAACTCGCATGAGTTGAAACGCGTCATGCTGGATAAACTTGCCTTGAAATAAAGAACCTTTGCATGGAAGCACGAATGGTTGGGCCTGTCTGCACGGCATTGAACTTGCACGTGTTTTCTTGTTGGAAATATATATATATATATATATATATTTCACTGAAAAAACCATAGGTTTCAGGGACGTTATAGTTAGTTGGAGATTTCACTCATACAAAACCAGAGAAATTCCACCGTTATAGTTAGTTCAGCTAACTATAACTCGCGCCCCGCAATGCACTGCTGATCACGTCACATATTACATCATTCATGACATGGTTAGTGACATCACTGATGACATCACTGATAACATCTCAAATGACATCACTGATGACATCACTGATGACATCATCCAGTGACTGTGTGTTTCTGTAAAGTTTAAATATGTTTTATATATATATATATATATATATATATATATATATATATATATATATATATATGCCAAGGTGTATGGAAGAATGAGTGGGTGTATAAGTGTCTGAATGGATGATTTAGTAGGTGCGTGACTGATTGTATAAGTGACTCATTAAGCGTATCTTACTGAATGCATGGGTTAGTGAGTAAACTGTGTAAATGTCTGTATCAGTCTGTCTGTTGGTGTGTAGCTACATGACTGTCTATATGGGTTATTGATTTGTTGTCTGAGTATCTGTATGGGTGCCTGAGTATCTGTGTGAGTAGGTGGGGGGTGGGTGACTCTGTCCATAGATGTGTGAGTGGGTGATTCACTGGGTGTATGGGTTGAAGAGTACATCTGTGAAGGGCTGTATAGGTGGGTGAGTGTGTGTATGGGTGTGTTGGTGAGTGAATGGATGTCTCAGTGGTATATGTGTGATTAACTACATATGTGAAAGGAAGTATATGTGAGTGTTGGAGTATATAAATGACTATACATGAGTGTAAGTGATTGTGAGAGTGGCTGTATGGATGAGTGTTTGCTTGTATCAGTGATTGTATAAGAGAGTAAGTATGTGTTAGTATTTATATAAATAAGTGAGTTGGATTGTGTATAACTGTATAGGTGAGTAAATGGGTGTGATTGATTCTTTGCATGACTGAGTAGGTGTATGAGTAAGTCCATGGATGAGTGGCGGTGTGTGAGTGTATGTATAGGTGTATGAGTGCATATGATAGTGCTGTATTGATGAGTGACTGTATGTATGAGTTACTGTATGGGTGAATGAGTGGATGTGTGTGTGTAGACCAAGGAATCACTGAGCAGGTATGTACTAACTGCTATTGGTGTGTCTATGGTTTCGAACATGGCAGTCTGTATTTTAGAGTGGGTGTATAAAAAGTTATATTAGGGTGTGAGGAGGTGCATCAGATTATCACTTGGATGATGTCATCAGTGATGTCATCAGGGATATCATCAGTGATGTCACTTACCATGTCATGAATGATGTAATATGTGACGCGATCAGCAGTGCATTGCGGGAGCGCGAGTTATAGTTAGCTGAACTAACTATAACGGTGGAATTTCTCTGGTTTTGTACGAGTGAAATCTCCAACTAACTATAATGTCCCTGAAACCTATGGTTTTTTCAGTGAATTTCTAAGGTTTTTTAAATGCTAATTTCTAACTATAACGTGCCTGAAACCTATGGTTTTTTCAGTGAATTTCAAAGGTTTTTTAAATGCTAATTTCTATCTATAACGTCCCTATTAAGTCCCCTTGAATGCTGAGGGTCCCTGGGGGCCAACTAGCCCACCAGGTACCTCCAGTAAGCGCCACAGAGCTGCGTTGCAGAGTGGTGTAAAAAGGGGCGTGGCCTCAGTCCACCTCTCTGCAACGCAGCTCTGTGGCACTTACTGGAGGTACCTGGTGGGCTAGTTGGCCCTCAGAGACCCTCAGGATTGAAGGTGACTTAATCCCCCAATTTACAATGCGCCAGGGGGCACATTTGCACACTTGTTTTGTTAGGCCCCGCCCCCTACCTGCACCACTGTGCAAACGCGCCCCCTGGCACATTGTAAATTGGGGGATTAATTCCCCTTGAGTCCTGAGGGTCCCTGGGGCCCAACTAGCCCACCAGGTACCTCCAGTAAGCGCCACAGGGCTGCGTTGCGGAGAGGTGGACTGAGGCCACGCCCCTTTTTACACCTCTCTGCAACGCAGCTCTGTGGTGCTTACTGGAGGTACCTGGTGGACTAGTTGGCCCCCAGAGACCCTCAGGATTGAAGGGGACTTAATCCTCCAAGTTACAACGCACCAGGGGGCACGTTTGCACACTTGCCATATCAGGCCCCGCCCCCTCCCTGCACCACTGTGCAAACGCACCCCCTGGCATGTTGTAACTTGGAAGATTAAGTCCCCTTGAATCCTGAGGGTCCCTGGGGGCCAACTAGCCCACCAGGCACCTCCAGTAAGCGCCACAGAGCTGCGTTGCAGAGAGGTGTAAAAAGGGGCATGGCCTCAGACCACCTCTCTGCAATGCAGCCCTGTGGCACATACTGGAGGTACCTGGTGGGCTAGTTGACCCCCAGGGACCCCCAGTATTCAAGGGGAATTAATTCCCCAACTTATAACGCGCCAGGGGGCGCATTTGCTGAGTGCTGCAGGAGGGGGCGGGGCCTCCAGCGCGTGATCCGGCTTTTTAAAAAAAAAAAAATTGTAGAAGGGGGGCTGTGTGGCCCCCCCTTTATTTTCAATATTTGGGCCCTGGGAACCCCATCCCCCAGGGCCTGACCCGTTTAAAAAAAAAAAAAAAACGGGAAGGGGGCCGCGCGGCCCCCCTCCCGCGGCCCCCATCCCTCGGGGCATGGCCACAATGGTTTTTTTATTAAATAAATATTTTTTAAGGAGGGGGGCTGCGTGCCCCCCCTCCTGAGGCCTCTATTGGCCCCGGGGACACCATCCCCCGGGGCTGGCCTTTTATTTTTTTTGTTTCTAAACGGGGAGGGGGGCCATGTGGCCCCCCTCCCGGGCCACTTCTGGCCCCGGGGACCCCATCCCCCGAGGCCGGCCCTCTCCGTTGGGGACTATGGGGGGAACCCCAATGCCCCCATGGTCCCGCCGGCTCCCCGCCTCCTGCGGGAGCCGGCATTGCTTTTCCACACGGGGAGCTGCTGACATGCAGCTCCCCGTGTGGAAAAGCAATGTGGTTTGGATTTTGAAAGCGAGAGCAGGTTTCCTGCTCTCGCTTTCAAAACCCAAACCACAGTTTGCTATGGCAGGGCGGGAGCCGCGAGGCTCCTGCCCTGCCATAGCAAACAGCAGTGTCCCGGGGTGGGCACCCCGGGACACTGCAGGAGCCGGCCCTGGGGGTGGCAGTCCCCAGGGTCATCAAGGGCTCCAGGAGTGGGGCCACGCGGCCCCCTCCCTAGATTGTAAAGCCCTGGGGAGGTGGTGGTCCCCAGGGCACGGGGGTCCATAACGGACCCCCACATTTGCATACTTAGTGCCCCAGGGAGGTGGCGGTCCCCGGGGCATGTGGGGGGGCTCAAGCTCCCCCACACAGGTTGTTTTTTTTAAAAATAGAAGCCCCGGGGAGGTGGCGGTCCCCGGGGCTGTGGGGGAGCCGCGTGCCCCTGCGTTTTATGTGCAAAGCTCCGGGGAGGTGGTGGTCCCTGGGGCGTGTGGGGAGGCTCGAGCCCCCCACATATGTTTTTTTTTTAAAAATAGAAGCCCCGGGAAGGTGGCGGTCCCCGGGGCTGCGGGGGCCCCATGGGGCCCTGCACAATAATTACTCATGCCCCCGGGACTTGTCCCACACGGGGGCTTAAATACAACAAAGCGCGGGAGCCCGCGCTTCGTTTTTTTAAATTTCATCGGCGGGATTCGCGGATCCTTCGTGAATTTTGCCGTTTTTTTATTTTAAAAAATGCTTTTTTTGGCCCTGGGGGTCCTTGTGGGACCCCCTGAGCAGGCCTGGGGGGTCAAGGTGTTTCTACCCTGCCCCCTTTTCTTGTTTTTTAGGCTTGTTTCACTGTTTTCTTGTGACTCGGTTCTACCGAGTCACAAGATGGCTGCCAACACTTCCTGGTTTCGAGTGTTGGCAGCCATTCACAGTGAAGCTCGTGGTCGGGAGGGCTCGCGAATCCACCGCGTCCCTAGATATAGAAACTTTTATTTTTGAATTTCTCAGCAACTGCAGAATGGATTTACACCATTTAAAAAAAAGGTCGCTTTCTGAACGAAGCACTAACTTTTTGCCAAATTTGGTGTAATTCAGTTCAGCAGTTCGGGCTGTAGCCGTGTCTAAAGTTTCCTATGGAAATTAACATGGAGAAAACACGTTTTGGGACCCCCCTTTTTTCTCGGCCCCCGCTTGGCGAATCACCCCGAAACTTTCAAGACAGGAGCTGACCGGAGCACCCCACTAGTTTTGAAAATTTCGCGAAGATTCGTCAAACGACGCTAGAGTTATTGGGAAAACAAAAAATGCTTTTCCTATGGAAAATAGGTCCTAACTATAACTACCTACTGGCGACCGCCAGTAGGTAATATATATATATATATATATCTCTCTGTAACCAAATGCCCGAAAGCTTGTGAAGGCGCACTCGACCTCAGATGTTTAACCAGCCGGTTAAGTTTTCAAAAAAGAACCCATCAGCATTCCGGTGTTTATTGCTTTTATTCCTGACGCGTTTGAGGCATGTGAGCCTCTTAGTCATAGGCAGCAAGAGAATGGCACACAGGAAGCTCTGTTCGAGTCATTTACTGCACTCTATTTATTTAAATTTCGCCCCCAGTGGGCTTTGCAAGGTTGCATTCTTCAAGTGCACATTGGGACTTGTGGTCCTTAAACAGAGAAAAAAGTCTTTACCTTTAGTAGGTTCTGTGTATTCAAACTCATATTAAAAGCATTGTTTCCCTCGGTGGGCCCCAGGATGCCATTCTCTTGCTGCCTATGACTAAGAGGCTCACATGCCTCGAAACGCGTCAGGAATAAAAGCAATAAACACCGGAATGCTGATGGGTTCTTTTTTGAAAACTTAACCGGCTGGTTAAACATCTGAGGTCGAGTGCGCCTTCACAAGCTTTCGGGCATTTGGTTACAAATAAATCGCACGGCTGCCCTGCCGTGGAAGGCAGCACCATTCCAGGAATTACAAGGAAGGCTGTTGGTTGGAACTTTTCCTAATCTGTTTGCAGCACAGCAGATGTAATTAATATGAACCTGTTCGGCATCCTGGGGCCCACCGAGGGAAACAATGCTTTTAATATGAGTTTGAATACACAGAACCTACTAAAGGTAAAGACTTTTTTCTCTGTTTAAGGACCACAAGTCCCAATGTGCACTTGAAGAATGCAACCTTGCAAAGCCCACTGGGGCGAAATTTAAATAAATAGAGTGCAGTAAATGACTCGAACAGAGCTTCCTGTGTGCCATTCTCTTGCTGCCTATGACTAAGAGGCTCACATGCCTCGAAACGCGTCAGGAATAAAAGCAATAAACACCGGAATGCTGATGGGTTCTTTTTTGAAAACTTAACCGGCTGGTTAAACATCTGAGGTCGAGTGCGCCTTCACAAGCTTTCGGGCATTTGGTTACAAATAAATCGCACGGCTGCCCTGCCGTGGAAGGCAGCACCATTCCAGGAATTACAAGGAAGGCTGTTGGTTGGAACTTTTCCTAATCTGTTTGCAGCACAGCAGATGTAATTAATATGAACCTGTTCGGCATCCTGGGGCCCACCGAGGGAAACAATGCTTTTAATATGAGTTTGAATACACAGAACCTACTAAAGGTAAAGACTTTTTCTCTGTTTAAGGACCACAAGTCCCAATGTGCACTTGAAGAATGCAACCTTGCAAAGCCCACTGGGGGCAAAATTTAAATAAATAGAGTGCAGTAAATGACTCGAACAGAGCTTCCTGTGTGCCATTCTCTTGCTGCCTATGACTAAGAGGCTCACATGCCTCGAAACGCGTTAGGAATAAAAGCAATAAACACCGGAATGCTGATGGGTTCTTTTTTGAAAACTTAACCGGCTGGTTAAACATCTGAGGTCGAGTGCGCCTTCACAAGCTTTCGGGCATTTGGTTACATATATATATCTCTATATATATATATATCTATATCTCTCTCTATATATATATATATATATCTATATATCTATATATATATATATAGATATATCTATATCTATATTCACTGAAAAAACCATAGGTTTCAGGGGCAGTGATAGTTAGTTGGACATTTCACTCGTACAAAACCCGTGAAATTCCCCTGTTATAGTTAGTTCAGCTAACTATAACTCGCGCCCCCGCAATGCACTGCTGATGACATCACATATTACATCACTCATGACATGGTCAGTGACATCACTGATGACATCTCAAATGACATCACTGATGACATCATCCAGTGACTGTGTGTTTCTGTAAAGTTTAAATATGTTTAATATATATAGGGAAAGGCGTATTGAAGAATGAGTGGGTGTATAAGTGTCTGAATGGATGATTTAGTAGGTGCGTGACTGACTCTATAAGTGAGTGATTAAGCGTATCTTACTGAATGCATGGGTTAGTGACTAAACTGTGTGAATGTCTGTATCCGTCTGTCTGTTGGTGTGTAAGCGGCTGCATGGGTTTGTGAATAGCTACATGAGTGTCTACATGGGTTATTGATTGGTTGTCTGAGTATCTGTATGGGTGCCTGAGTGTTTGTGTGGGTGGGGTGTGTGTGACTCTGTGCATAGATGTGTGAGTGGGTGATTTACTGGGTGCATGGTTTCAAGAGTGCATCTGTGAAGGGCTGTATGGGTGGGTGAGTGTGAGTATAGGTGTGTTGGTGAGTGAATGTATATCTCAGTGCTACATGTGTAAGTAACTACATATGTGAAAGGCAGTATATATGTGTGTTGGAGTATTTAAATGGCTATAAGTGAGAGTGTGTGATTGTGAGAGTGACTGTATGGATGAGTGTGGGCTTGTATCAGTGATTTTATAAGAGCGTAAGAATGTGCTAGTATTTGTATGAGTAAGTGAGCTGGTGTGTGTATAACTGTATAGGGGAGTAAATGGGAGTGTGATTAATTATTTGCATGACTGACTAGGTGTGTGAGTACCTCTATGGATGAGTGGCGGTGTGTGAGTGTCTATATAGGTGTATGAGTGCATATGATAGTCCTGTACTGAGTGACCGTAAGTATGAGTGACTGTACGGGTGAGTGAGTGGATGTGTGTGTAGACCTAAGAATCAGTGAGTGGGTATGTAGTTATTGGTGTTGGAGTGTCTATGGTTTTGAGAATGGCAGTCTGTAATTTAGAGTGGGTGTATCAAAGGTTATATTAGGGTGTGAGAAGATGCATGAAATTATCACATGGATGATGTCATCAGTGATGTCATCAGTGATGTCATTTGAGATGTCATCAGTGATGTCATCAGTGATGTCACTGACCATGTCATGAGTGATGTAATATGTGACGTCATCAGCAGTGCATTGTGGAGCGCGAGTTATAGTTAGCTGAACTAACTATAACAGGGGAATTTCACGGGTTTTGTACGAGTGAAATGTCCAACTAACTATAACACCCCTGAAACCTATGGTTTTTTCAGTGAATTTCTAAGGTTTTTTTAATGCTAATTTCTAACTATAACATCCCTGAAACCTATGGTTTTTTCAGTGAATTTCTAAGGTTTTTAAAATGCTAATTTCTAACTATAACGTGCCTGAAACCTATGGTTTTTCCAGTGAATTTCTAAGGTTTTTTAAATGCTAATTTCTAACTATAACGTGCCTGAAACCTATGGTTTTTTAAGTGAATTTCAAAGGTTTTTTAAATGCTAGTCTCTAACTATGCCTACAGAGGTAGGACATGTGAAGAAAGAAGAAAAAATGCACAGAAAGAAGCAAAAGAAATGGAGAAAGAAGCAACAGAAGTCCACAAAGACGAAGAAAAGTGCAGGAAGATGCAAGACATGTGCAGAAAGAACCAACAGAGGAGCAGAAAGAGGTCTTGTTGCAAAATCATCCTGTGCCCACAACTTTTTCAGACGGGTACTGGTGGTAACTGACTCTGACTAACCAGGCCGAGAGCCAGTGCTATGCTAAAAGACACTTAGAATACAGTGAAAACACCTACATACACTAGGGTACACTATGCGTTGGGGTACCCCTGTGATTAGCATGACCTCCTCTGTAAAGCCCTAGTACATAATAGGGCAGGGGGATTAAAACTACATCTTAAAACGCGCTACGGGGCACGTTTGCACAGTGGTGATGGGAGGGGGGGCCTGAGGTGACATGTGTGCAAACACGCCCTGTGGCGCGTTTTAATTTGGGGAATTAATTCCTCTTCAATCCTGAGGGTCCCTGGGGTCCAACTAGCCCACCACGCACCTCCAGTAAGCGCCACAGGGCTGCGTTGCAGAGAGGTGGCCCAGGCCACGCCCCTTTTTACACCACTCTGCAACGCAGCTCTGTGGCGCTTACTGGAGGTATGTGGTGGGCTAGTTGGACCCCAGGGACCCTCAGGATTGAAGAGGAATTAATTCCCCAACTTAAAACGTGCCACAGGGCATGTTTGCACACATGTCACCTCAGGCCCCGCCCCCTCCCTTCACCACTGTGCAATCGCGCCCCGTGGCGCGTTTTAAGTTGGGGGATAAAGTCCCCTTGAATCCTGAGGGTCCCTGGGGTCCAACTAGCCCACCAGGTACCTCCAGTAAGCGCCACAGAGCTGCGTTGCAGAGAGGTGTAAAAAGGGGCGTGGCCTCTGAACACCTCTCTGCAACGCAGCTCCCTGGCGCATACTGGAGGTTCCTGGTGGGCTAGTTGGCCCCCAGGGACCCCCAGTATTCAAAGAGAATTAGTTCCCCATCTTACAACGTGCCAGGGGGCGCGTTTGCAGAGTGCTGCAGGGAGGGGGCGGGGCCTCCGGCGCGATGCCGGTCTTTTTAAAAAAAAAAAATTTTAAGAAGGGGAGCTGTGTGGCCCCCCTACCTTTCCTATTTTATTGGCCCTGGGGACCCCATCCCCCAGGGCCTCACCCCTATTTTTTTTTTTAAATGGAAGGGGGCCGCGTGGCCCCCCTCCCGAGGCCATATGCGGCCCCGGGGACCCCATCCCCCGGGGCATGGCCAGTGTTTTATTTTTTAAATTAAATTATTGGAGGGGGGCTGCGTGGCCCCCCTCCTCAGGCCATTTATGACCCCGGGGACCCCATCCCCCGGGGCCTGGCCTCTCGTTGGGGACCGAGGGGGGTCCCCAATTCCCCCACGGTCCCGCCGGCTCCCCGCCTCCTGCGGGAGCCGGCATTGCTTTTCCACACGGGGAGCTGCTGACATGCAGCTCCCCGTGTGGAAAAGCAATGTGGTTTGATTTTTGAAAGCGAGAGCAGCCTGCTCTCGCTTTCAAAACCCAAACCACAGTTTGCAATGACAGGGCGGGAGCCGTGAGGCTCCCGCCCTGTCATTGCAAACAGCAGTGTCCCAGGGGTGGGCACCCCAGGACACTGCAGGAGCTGGCCGTGGGGGTGGCGGTCCCCAGGGCCATCATAGGCTCCAGGAGGGGGGCCGCGCGGCCCCCCTCCCAACATTTTCAAAGCCCCGGGGAGGTGGTGGTCCCCGGGGCTCTGGGGGTCCGTTACGGACCCCCATATTTAAATATTTAGTGCCCCGGGGAGGTGGCGGTCCCCGGGGCATGTGGGGGGGCTCTGTGCCCCCCCACACAGGTTTATTTCTTTAAAAAAAAAACAAGCCCCGGGGGGTGGCGGTCCCCGGGGCTCCGGGGGGGCTCTGTGCCCCCGCAAATATTTCAGACAAGCCCCGGGGGGTGGTCCACGGGGCTGCGGGGGCCCCCCTGGGCCCCCGCAATTATGTTAAACATGCCCCCGGGACCTGGCCCACCCGGGGGCTAAATATTAACGAAGCGCGGGAGTCCGCATTTTTTTTTTTTTTTCCGCGGCCGGATCCACGGATCCGGCGCGCATTTTGCCGTTTAAAAAAAAAAATAATGCTTTTTTGGGCCCTGGGGGTCCTTGTGGGACCCCCTGAGCAGGCCTAGGGGGTCAGGGTGTTTCTATCCTGCCCCCTTTTCTTGTTTTGCGCCTTAGTTTTTCTGTTTTCTTGTGCCTCGGTTCTACCGAGGCACAAGATGGCTGCCAACACTTCCTGGTTTGGAGTGTTGACAGCCAATTAGCATGAAGCTCGTGGTCGGGAGGGTCCGCGGATCCTCCGTCCCTCTAAATATCGAAACTTTGATTTTTGATTTTCTCAGCAACTACTGAACGGATTTACACCATTTTAAAAAAGGGCACTTTCTGAACCAAGCAGTACCTTTTTGCCAAATTTGGGGTAAATCCGTTCAGTAGTATCGGCTGTAGCCGTGTCTAAAGTTTGCTATGGGAATTAACATGGAGAAAACACGTTTTGGGACCCCCCTTTTTTCTCGACCCCCGCTTGCCGAATCACCCCGAAACTTTCAAGATAGGAGCTGACCAGAGCAGGCCATAAGTTTTGAAAATTTCGCGAAGATTCGTCAACCGGCGCCAAAGTTATTGGGAAAAGAATGTTACGAATTTCCTATGGATAATAGGTCCTAACTATAACTACTACTGGCGACCGCCAGTAGGTAATATATATATATATATATATATATATAATGAGTTAAAGTTATAACCTCACCTTCACCTTTGTGCTTTTTCAGTGAATTTCTGAGGCTTTTCAAATGTGAACTTAGATAACATCAATAAAGTTAAGATTAATTTTTAATGTATTTTAAATGTACCAAAGGTTAAATTGATGTTATAGTTAATTATTGTAAGAATATCCTACATTACATCAAAATAATTTGAAAATTCACAGAAAAAACAGAGGTTATGTAAAAATGTCAGTTAAATCATACAATTTTCATAGACCTACCACTGACATTCAACAGTTAGTTATCTGAAGTGATCTCAAGTAACTATAATTTAGGACCTAAAGTAACTATAACTTGCACCCCGCCATGCCCAGTATTGTTATCAATGAGGCCACTTCAGATGTTGCAGTGATGTTATCAAATATTCCAAGGAAATCAGTGATGTAATTTCTAAGGTATTAGCAGTACATGGCCTGTGCGTCCAAACCCTGTGGGCGCTCAGCCACCTGCCAAGCATTCAGGAGTGCGTGAGGGGGGTTAGGCCCAGGTCCTGGCCCACTCACTTTAACCTTTAACCCCCGACCACGCAGAGCCAACTATGTCATGTAACAATAAAAAGGGTGTTATTTTAAGTAACACAGACCTACTGGCTCTGTCAAACTGTCATACTGGGTGCCGGCGGAAGCTGGCTATGATATTAAAGTGAGCCCCACGTTGCCTATCCCACAACATTTGCCTGATGTTTGGGGTAGCCCCCATAGTGGGTGCTAACAGGAGCTGGCTCGTATTTTAAAAGTGGGTGCTACAGTGCCCACCTGAGACACCCACAATAGCCCAATCATTGAGGGGATTGTGGGGGACCCCCCCCAAGGCCCCCATGGGCCCTGCTGGGCCCAGAGTTAGCAACCTTCATGGAAGCCAGCGGGAGACGGCTTTATTCCTCTGCTCCTGCCTGGGTGAGAGCAGCTTATTTCTGTGCTTACTGTGGGGAGGAGCAAAGTTGTGTTCCCTGCCTGGAGGAGTGCAATCAGGGAAAAAATGTTACATTCCCTGCCCGCACTCTCCTCGGCAGGGAAAATTGTAGTGTTCCAGGAGATGGGCTCCTCGGGACAATGCTGTCATCAGGCCCTGAGGGATGGGTTCCCCGGGAGCAATCTATAGCTCTTTGAGGGGGGCCAATGTCCCCTCCCATAAAAATAATTAATTGCCCCAGGGGATGTGGTCCCGGGGACTGTATGAAGCTCATGTTGAGGGGTCAGATGACCCCTCCCCTAAAATTAAAACTCTGCCCTGGGGGGTCATGAGGGACTTCTTAAAGCTCAGAGAGGGGAGATGCATGCGCCCCTCCCCAAATAAACTAAGTCGCCCCAGGAGATGAGGTCCCCAGGACCTTACAAAAGCTTGGGAAGAGGGGGTTGCACATCCCCCTCCTCTAAATATTAATGAATTGGCCCTAGAGATGGGGTCCTTGGAGTCTCTAGAAGGCTCAGGGAGGGGGGCTGCACATCCCAACCCAAAAATATATAGCACCCACCCCCCCTGGGCCCTGGCCCTTCCTGTGTGCTTATATTTAAACAGTGCGGAAGCCAGCTCTCTTTTTTGCAAATCTGCATATCATATGTGGGTCTGCAGATACTCCATAAATCCGCCATGCTGTTTAAAAAATAAATATGTTTTGGCAGGAGGGTATCCCTACCTGTCCCCTATATTTATTTTTTTCAAGACAGGGGACTGGTTCTCGAAGTTCTAAAATGGCTGCTGCAACATCTTGGCTGATGTGGTGGCAGCAAATAAGATCTGATCTTTAGATCTGTATGACCTCAAATGTTGCATCCAGCCAATCAGAGCATGACTTGAGTAGGTGCGAGACGGCGAATGGGGAAAAAAAGTCCCCTCAGAGTGCTCTATTATTCGAAGTTGCGTGCCTGCTGGACTCTCGATAGTGTCCCACGAAGACAACCATCCAGATATTCAAATATTTTGAACCTTAATTTCTCAAAAACTGCTGAACGGATTCACACCAAATCACAGCAAAGCATGCTTTCTAGATAAAGATCTAGCTTTCTGCCAAATTGGGTGTTATTCTGTTGTGTAGTTCCTAAAAATACATAGGATCTGCGTGTTTAGACAACATAAACTAAGGGATTGGTGTCCAGAATGATTCCAGACACCCCCAAAGGTTATGTTAGTCTTTAGACCAGCTAGCTCACAGTGCCACCATAAGCCCCCTAAAATTACCAAGGAGCGAATAGTTTCTAGCAACTATCGAACATGACAACCCTTGATCCTTCAGGGATTGTGGAAACAGTGTAGAACTTTTCTCTCAGTTAATCGTGTCGCTTAGTCTCGGAGAAATACACAAAATAAACTATGGGGACGTTTTCAATAAGCACTTATTGAACCAGCGTCATTCTATTATATACATATTTGCTGAGACAATCAATAGAAAGAAACATATGTATAAGATTACAAGCACCAACCGAGTAAATAAAAGGTAGAATTCTACCATGTTGCTAAAACAGTGGATATATGCTAGCATATAGATATATGACGGTAATCAAGCGTACTCCAACAATGCAAATCCTACCTATGTATACCTAGAATATATGTGGATGTAAAGCCAAGAATCCTCTAGGAAAGAGCCAACACTATTACCTGATGAGAGAGAACGAAGGACCCCGTCTTGGTCTCGATTTGGACACCACGCAAGAGATGTCAGACCACTGCATGCTGGAGCTTCTGCAGGCCGGGACCTCAGCATCTTGTGTCAGTGTGGAAGCTTCTCCTCTGCCTATCTAGTGCTGGTATGGTTCTTTTATACCATAAAGATAGCCTTGGGTTCCTTACACAATCGATATGTTGTGAGTACAATTATGTAAATGAGCCTAAATCAATACCTGCAATTATGCAAAGTAGTTCTTTCACCATAGGATGAAGATGACCATAACTTTTATACAGAGTATGTTAATCCTGTTATGTACGTCATGTGCAGGGACTTTTCTAAGAATCCTCATGCATAATAAATTAGGCTAGTTTCAAGGAAACCGATCGACATTTATTCAGCACATAACTGGGTAAAAGGTCAGTGCTAGAACCATTATGCAGAGCAAAGTAGGACAAATGTAGGTAAAAGGTTGTGTAGCTACCTAGGCCTATATTGGGGTACATAACAATTTGTTTAGCCGTTTTGGCTCTAGTGTTGTAGTGATGTTACTAAAATCCGTATGTAAATCGCCTGGAGAACTTACGTTTTGGGACCCCACTTTTGTCTTGGCCATCACTTGATGGACCACCCTGAGGTGCAGGAACTTTTTTTTGGAAAGCTTTGTTAAAATTCTTCAAACGGTGCCCCAGTTATTAGCAAACCAAAAAACCAATTTCCTATGGTAACTACATCCTCTAACTATCCAGTGGCGACCGATTATTTATACACATACACACGCACAAACGCACACACACACACATATATATATGTATACAGATATATATATATATATGTGTGTGTGTGTTTATGAATAAGTGGTGGAAATGCTCTGGGGAATGTGCTGAAAATATGTAGATATTCACAGATATAGTTTCTATCATCTAAATGTAGACATATCATTTCCATGTTATATGTACAAGTAGCACACAAAGTTAGGCACTTCGCATTGCTTCTCCTAACCTCTGGTATATATCAGTGAACAATTGCCATGGCAGCTTGCATACCACAAGCAATGCAGTTTCATTATCAGTCCACAAATTCATCACCACATTTTCCCTCAACATTCTCATATTCAAGACTCCCATACAATTTCCTGACTCTGCTTCAGTGTTACAAAGTGACTAATGGGCATCTGCAGCATGGCTCATTTTCCGGCTGTGATGCTGAGGGTGTATTAATTGTGGGCACAACCTGCTATGTCCACCACATTTTACTCGCATAATTTGTGAGAATAAAATGGCCAGCATGCAATGAATGTCCAAATAATTTGTGATGTCGAAACAAACATAAGGCTTCATTAGGAGTGCCCCTAGAATTCCTTTGGGGCAGGTGACAGGAGCCACTGGCACCATTAGCATTGCAAGACCTCCTGCTTTACCTCTTCTTTCTCTTTCTGGTGTTTTCATGGTCACTGGTGCCCTCTGCAGGCTTTTCTGAGGGTAGATGCAGATTGCTTTTCCCCTTAAGGAAACTATGAATGGTGTACTACTGTGGGAGTTGTGATGTCTCCCATTTCCCTGGCCTGAGGAGTTGTGTCTACCCCTTCCTGAGCTTTAAAGAGTGCCTATGCCATCATTAGCAGATGTAGCTCAAACTTCGGCCTGCCTCCTTTTGTCTTCCTAGTCCCCTTGTTTCCAAATACATTGGGGGGGAGACTGCCCCAGAACTGGTTTTTGGTGACCACAAAGGAGGGTTTGCCCATTATCATAGCCACACCTCCGCGTGGGCACAGCAAGCTCTGGCCAGGCGAAGAAAGGTTCCGCCATGTTGGATTTAGGTAGAGAGGGGCACTGTGGGATAGTTTACAGTAAAACAAATAGGAAGTGCTGCAAAAGTGGGTAGGGTCACCCCTATGAACTTTTATCCCATTGGTTAAGGAGTGGGCAGGAGTTACCCCTCCAACAGGCTGGCACTGGGCATAAATGTGGCATCCCCAGTACCCTCCTCAGATCAAGTCTTGGCCTGTGTAAAAACAGAGGAGGACTGGACCTGCTGTCTGTGACCTGAGAGGAACCTTGAAAACTGGATCTGTTCTCCCTCATGTACTCAGGACAAAGAAATGGACTCCGAGGGTCATACCGCTCACCTCCTTTTTGGGCTACAGGGACACAACAAGAGGCATTTTCCTGCCTTCCCAGATGACTAGTTCCAACTGGACCTGCCCTGGACCCTACTGCTGGCCACTGCTAGAGTGAGTCTTACCCCCCAAGTCCTGTCCCCAAAGGTCATGGACGCTTGGCTGGTGTCAAAGTGTACTCTTCCTGAGGTTTCCTGAAACCTGGGACTTAGAAACGTTTTGACAACATTTTGCTCTGAGAACTCACGGGATACCGGGACCAACCCCCAAGCTGATCTGACGAAGGTGCATTATGCTGAGTCAAAGATCCATGTTGCTCTCATCGTGTTCTTCTCCACTGAAGCAAATCTGATCCAGCGAGACCTGCGGAGAAGGTGCCTTCCTCGTGCTGCCCTCTATGTCTATAGTCTGCAGTCTTGCCCTGCTGGCAGAATCCTAGCTCCAAAAAAGTGACTAATGGCCTGATTATAAGTTTGGCAGACAGGGTTACTCTGTCACAAACGTGATAGATATCCCGTCCTCCAAATTACAATTCCATAATATCCTATGGAACTTCTAATACGGTGGATGGGATATCCATCACGTTTGTGATGGAGTATCCCATCCGCCAAGTTCCAAATCAGGCCTTAAGTCCAAAGGTAGATATCTCCACTGGGCGAGGGTGAAAAACGTATCCGACCATTGAGGCCCTTCTCTAGGCACAAAATTTAAATTTCTCCCTCTCTGAGCTTTCCAGCCAAAAGTCAATGGATTCACAGATTCCTCATCGTGATCAGCCTTAACTTTTGACTATTCCATGGTCAAGCTCAAATGGATGACCACGGTTGGCGTTTAACACTTTTAAAGCTATTTTGAATCTTAAATTTGAAAAATCCATTACTCCAATTAACTGATTGGATTTTTGTTGTTTTGGTGTCATTTTATTTATTAGAATTTACTATATTTTTTCTAAATTGGTTTGGGATTTTTCTTGTGTTGGGCTTTCACTTTATTGCTGTTTGAGTACTGCATAAATACTTTACACTTTGCCTCTAGGATATGCCTGACTGCTGTTTGCCAAGCTACCAGAGGGTTAAGCATAGGTTTATTTAGTGGCTTTTGTGGTTCACCTTGACCAGGATTGTGATTACTATTTGAGGTGGGTTCTCACACCCTCAATTAATACTCCAATCTCATACAGGCTTACTTTGCACCAATGGTAATGTTGCACCTAAAAGTGTTTTTGCACCTAATTTGATTCGTTCTAACTGTGAATTGTGCTCCTACAATGTTTCCATGCTTGAGGTTGTTTTTTTGCTTCAATGTGCTGTTGAACAAATGTGAGAAAATACTAAGGCATCCCTTTAACATTTAATGTAACATTTGCTACTGAATTTTTTTCTATAATGGTAATTTCTCATGAATGTGTGTTGTGACTGTCCCATATTGAAACTAAATTTCAAGATCAATAACCTATATGTTATTCATCTGATCATATTATTGCCATTAACCTTACAAGAAGGAAGGCATCATATCAGATCAGAAACCAGTATGCATGCAACACCTCAGAGATCCTATTTCCACCTTGACCTATCCAAAACTTCCCTCAAATGCCACAAGCATTAAGCATTAAATTCCAACCTAGAAACCATAATCAGTAACAAATACTATATTCTCCTACTGGGCTTCAATAAAACAGACCTGCTCTTTTCAATAAGGATATAGTCTCCTGGACTGATTTACCATGCTTCTTTTTTCCCAAGGTAGAGAAACATCCTTTACAGGAAAAGATGCATTATCACAGATTACCATAACCAGAAATGTGAGTTACACATCACCCAGCATGAAAATGGAAAGGTCATTATCCAATTCTCAGCTAGCAACCTACATATTCTCACCACACTGACGGTACTGAAGGCCCTAAGAGTTTATATCATGGAAAGGGAAATTAACACTGATGTCATACCGTCAACTTTTGACAGTAACATCAGTAACTCACCATCCTCCATGCTCGCTCCCATTTCTCTATTATAAGAAACACCTCTTGGGGTAATGAAACCAAGGTGTATAATAGCAGCATAAATTTAGGTAGTCAGGACCATCCCTTGAACAAAGGTACTCCTACGCTGATCAAAATATTGTCAGGGATGAAACCCACAGCCCTCCTGTTAACTTACACCATGTCATGATGCAGCCTCCCTTTGTCAGCCAACCTCCCGGTCTAGTCCTGCTGCACTGAAACAACAGCACTCAAATTTACCCTCCACAAAAGGACTCAGCCACCAATATGCATGATTAATTTGAGGTGTGATTACTCACCTCATGCTTCATTTCAGCTACTTACTACTGAGCGGAGCACTCGTCTTTATTGCTGCCCCAAAGTGAAAAGCTTGACAGCAAATTAAAGCTGCCACCTGCATTAGATGATATAAAGTCCTGCAAACCACTTTCTCTATCACTTTCTTTCTTTCTCAATCTCCCTCTTTCTTTTTCTTTCTTTCTTTCTGTCTCTCTCCCTCCCCACACACACTCTCGTCTTAAGAACTGTTCGCCTAACTCCCCATTGTGCTTCACTTGACCCACTTACACTTGAAGAGTCTAACATTGGCAGCAGCACCAATGCTTTGGACCATTACGCCATGACATATCTCTAACAGATCCCAAACACCTCAATACTCTGTGATTACGGGAGACAGCGTTTACAACGCTGTCATTGCATCGTGCTACCATTACAACGCTGTCGTTACAATAACCGCATTGTTAGTACGCGATGCAATTACATTGCAAGTCATTACAACGACTTGCACTAGAGGGCGCTCAGGTATTGGAAATAAATCCCAACACCTTCCCTACTGTTGCGCAAACTGGAGTAGGAATAGTAATTAATACTATTCCTAAGTCCAGCGTGCCCCCTAGTACAAGTCGTTGTAATGACTTGCGATGTAAATGCATCGCGTACTAACAACGCGGCCGTTGTAATGACCGCGTTGTAATAGTACGCAATGTTATAGCATGCGTTGTAACATGCTATATTCTGTGATTACTGATCCCACCAAAAACCCTACTGCCACAATCTCCAGGCCTAAACATCCTAAATTCAATGTAAGCGTGATCTGCCCAAGCAATCTCATATGGCTCATTTCCTCTCAACCAAGTAACCATCTCTTACAAATCACATCAAAGCTGCTCTTCTGAGCTCCAGATCAGAGGTGTCGTATGCTAATTCCATCTCTGCCGTCATCCACGTCTATGTGCAACCTGTTTCTTTTTGTGTATTCTATTTGTGCCCTGTTTTTAATTCCCTGAGCTTGTGATGATGGCACCATGTAGCACTGTATCCTTGGAAAATGAAGAACAAGGTACAGATGTGTGGGAAATACTTTTAAAATCAAATTTTGACTTATAATCCATGTTAAAATCGCACCTTAGAATGTGTTTAAACGGTTTTGAAATGTTTTCACATACAAAATGACACGTAGGAAAAATGTGCTTGCTTCGTAATGTGAACGAATCATATTTTAATGCATAATTAATGTTGCAAATAATTAATAAATTATTCACATGTAGGGAAAATATGCATTGCTTGCATAGATATGAAATAATATTAAGAAACATTTTTGTACCAGGCTATCATTTTTAAATGTGTCCCTTTGGCTAGTTTTGTACCAGCATATTCGACTTGCTTTTGTATTCTCAATGGACATAGAACGCATCTTTTAGCTTAGAAGGTTCTCATAAAAAAATTCCTCCATGTTGCAAATGCAGGATACATTGTTTTACTATACTCCGGCGTGAATGTTTAACGTGAGAATTGAGTGGAGAAGCATCGGAAGTTGATGAAACCATCGGATGAGCGTTTTTCATTGGAGTAAGACTATTAATAATTCCTAAACTTTGATACAATATTGTGTGATGTTATATTGATAAGTGTTCCTAGCTAGGTAGGGAAGACGCTCTCACAATTTAACCTTACTTGGGAATCATTTTGATACTCGAGACTCGACCTATTTTTCCTCTGAGACTCGCTTGGAGGAGACTTCATTCTTGTTACCAACAGCTATTACTAAAGGTGACTCTATTCTCGACCTTACTTAAATCTTTTCTTGACCAAAGCTACTGCAACAATCATTCTTCCTTTACTGATATTTTGACAGTTGCTCCTGGGACTGTAGGAACTTGGCTGAGTTTTCAGAACAATTCTTTATGGGAAGTACAACTTGCTCTTTTTCAATTAGAAACTCTTTATGGATTCTATTCTAGGATAAATCAGGCTCTTAGCTAGTTTAGTTACAATTCTCCTTTATGGAACACTTTGTATTGATTTATGCCTGTCACTAATCAATCTTTTTATGTGATATTTCTGTAAACCGAACTAATCTGAATAAAGGTGATAAAAATCATTCTAATCTTTTAAGATTAATAAAGGATTTGAAAACTATACCAATCTCTCATCATTGACTGAACATTAAGAATCTGACACTTAATGATATATGCATGACTTGTATTCTTCTTCCAGTTCCATTCAGATGCGCTGGCAAAGGTCCATTAACCTATGAGGGAGCCATCAGTATTTCCAAGGGACGAAATCTGTAAGTCAGGGTGTTAGGTCTTTAAGACCCTTTGGAAACTTTCCTGAGATTTCCCGCAGATGGTTGAGGCACAGAGTGAAAGAGGTTGCAATGATACACAGCACAAATAGTCTGTGTACATTTGTACGTGCGTGTGTTTGCATGCACTGACACATCAAAGACATGCATCAGTCAAAATCTGATCAATTAAAATATTCACCTATATAAAGTGGGAAAAAAGTCATGCACTCTACTAAAGTAGTTAGCACATGTGCAGCAAACTACCAGTGATTATGTTACAAAGAAGCAACCTCAAGGGCACCTTCAAGAACATATCGAAATTGTAGACTACCCTTCACACACAACCACATATAACGATTGTCAGACCATCATGACCATTTATTGTTGAACAAAATTGCATATCAATAATAACTACAATGAACAAAATGTAGCTCACTGTAAAGTACGCTAAAGAGCAGTGTATGATTACTACACTTCCACAATGAGAAACCCATAGCATCACTATGACATGTACTCCCTGGGCATGTATTCTGCCAAAGACACAACCAAGGAGCCACGCATTTTTGATGCACATTCCACCTTAACAATCTTCCTGGGAAGTTCAAGATAGCAGCCACTGACCAAAACAGACACATTGAGTCAGAGAAGCAAGAAATCTACGTGTACAGCAATCTCTGCAGATGTAGATTTCTGCCTCTGACCGGACTGAGATTTCTGCTGGGATCGTATTAACTAATTCCAGATGGAAATGTGTACCCGGTAGTAGGATTTATGAATCTCCATCCCCTGCATGAGGTAGTCGAAGGGGTTGAGATTTACACCTCCATTCTGAAAAACACAGAATGGACAAGTATCGCGAAACAGCATTCACCTGGCCTAACTCATACACATCTGATAACCATTAATCCAACAACCACATAAATACCACCCACACCCTAGGCACTGCTCCCTTCTCTCTGTACTGTGCTACTTCTCTTTGTGACAGGTGTCTATACACCTGCTACAGCCTCCAGGATGCAGCTAACTCCACTCAAGAGAAAGAGGAACTTCACTCAGGACGAGACAGACTTTGTTGATACCTTTGTTGGTGATCATTGCAGGGGAATACCTGTTCTGGGGAATACCAATTTCAGGGTAGGTAAGACATGAAGCCCCTCTCAATATCCCAGTGGCGGCCACCACATACACAAAGTGGAGGGGTGGAAGGAGGAGGAGGAGCGAGGGATGGAGCGCGGGAGGGGGCGCGAGGTTGGGGGGAACATAATAAGAATAAAACATTTTAAAAAAAGATAAACTTACCTGCTGCCGGCCGCCCCCCATCTCATGATTTGGTGCTGGGACTTCCAGAGCAGGCTAGAAAGATGCCCTGCTCAGACCAGGGAGTTTGTGGGGTTTCGCTAACTCGGCTGTTCAATACAGCGAGTTAGAGAAACCTAAGTGCGCAAGTGAGTTTTGGTCAGCATAAGGCGGCCGGCCAAACACACATGAGCACTTAGGGAGTGCACTACCACTCCTCCTCCACCCTCCCATGCCTCAGCCCCACCCCTCCCTGTACACGCTGGCTAGGCCAGCGGCTTAAAAATAAAACAAAACTGAAATATCGTTTTATTTTTTGCTGCTGGCTCTGAGCCAATGGGGCGATGCTCCTCCGCCATTGCGGAGGAGCCACCCCTGCAATATCCACTGCATAACTAATCCCCATTCATATAACACTCTCCTGCTCCCTAAACATACATACACATCTCTCGCATGTCACTCACACAGCTTTAACCTCTCCCCTTCATGATGTACATTTATTACATTATTCTAACTGCATTCCATCTTCCTTTTAAACAAAAGGAAGAGGTGGAGTAAAAATAGTCTCAACTGTGGCAGTGTGAAATCCAGACTCCACATCTAAATGCATCTCTACCAACCACACATTTGCCACACTGAATTCAAAATCCTTTCCAGACTCTTGAGAATTGTATGTCTTTATATGTCATATCGCAAAACGGACAATGTCTCTTTATTATATATTTAAAGTCAAAATGTACTCAACGCATACACATTTTTATAACAATAATAATAACAATAATATTATTAATATTATGATAAGGCATTTTCCCTGCAGATAATCACACTATTTCATCACATAGTAGAAATAAATCGACATCTAGCCTCTGTTAGTGGGACTGAGATAACTGTGCTGCTGAAACCAGGGAAGAATGCCTTATTATGCTTCTCTTATTATCCACTAACACTTATTAACATTATTGTGAAGATATGCTTGAAATTCTGCCATGAGATTCACACTCTTAGCACCCGGTCTGATTCATTTAGATCCATCTGGCTTCATTAAAGACAGGCAAATGCATGATAATGTTGGAATGGTAGTCCACCTGGTTGAAAAGCTTTCAAAGAACGTACTTCAATTATTTCATTATTAGATTAGATGAAAACCTCTTGCAAGGGTCCTTTTTAGATCTAACTTTGAGGGGGTTTGTACTGGGACCCAAGTTTTGTAAATAGTTATGGCTAACTTCTGCTGTCCCAGGGCCAAGAAAAAAATTAGGGCCTGATATAAGGTTTGGTGGATAGTAGTCCATACGTTAGGGTGGCAGAGGATATAACCTGGGCCACCCTCATCCCAATGGTCATGGCGGTTCCTTTCAGGGATCAAAACGTTTGGTGTACAAAGTTTTAGGTTTTCAGAAACAAATCACTAAAACAGGAGTATGTTACTGAAAAACAAATAAAAATAATAATTCCCTCTACACTGCAGGAGTATTTTCCCAGGGCGGGCTGGGTCCTTATTTTTTTCTGCCCCTCACCATCAGTTCTTTCCGGTTGGTGATAGACAGAAAAAAAGACATTACATTGTCCGCTCTAATAACAGTGTAATGTCCTTAACTCCAATGACCTCTACTTCGTTAGACTGTTGGCGGCTCCATTGACGGAAAACTTAAGGACCAGCCATCTCTACCATTGTTTGGTGGACAGGGTACTCTGTCATATTTGCAATGGAGTCACCTATCCGTCAAACTCTAAGTCAGAAATGTGTTGGCCTAACTTCCAATATGACACATTTGAAAAGAGGAGATAAGCAGGGGAGCACTTTATCCCCAGTCTTGTTCACTTTCCGAATGGTGGTGTGCCACATATGCTCATCACAGAATATATAACTGGCATACCTCTTTGCCCTAACATGCATATATAGTACTTATTTACATACAGGTGATAGCTCTGCATCTGAGACATGATTAGATTCCTTCTGTTGTGCCGTCAGCATCCCACACAGTTTTTGCCCTCCAGTCCGTCTTGGGGGGATCGCACTTGCAAGTTCTTTGGGGCTGGCAGAGCTCTGAAAGTGCGTATGAGCTACTCTACTTCGTGAATAGACTTACCTAATGGCTGCTGGTGTAGCTTCCTCTGCCTTCACTCCACACTGGGGGGTTCTTTCTAGTTAGGAGACGGTTTCTTCTCCAACATAGCCTGGTTCTTTGTTTCTCCCGAAGGCCTTGAGTGAGGACTTCTGGGATACATATTTTTCCTGTTCCAAGATAGCCACCACATAACTGATTCTAGTAGAGGCATTCCCAATTCATCATGGAGGTAAAGGTTCTACTAAGGTATTTACTGTGTTCTCCCTAAATAAAGGAAGTGGATCCACTTACTCTTTGTGTCACAATGCTTTGAGTAGTTTATTGTTGTGTTCCCTTGCTCCTGGCATTTCCTGGTGATTTCTTCTGTGATTGCCAGCTCTCCAAACTTTGCTTCTTCACACCTCCCTGTTTCTTTTAACGTCATCTCTCTCTCGTGTGCTGCCTCTGTCTGGACTCCATGCTGGGCCTGTTCCTAGTCCAGCTCTTCTTCACTTCTCTTCAAGTGTTCCAGCCCATCAGGAGCCCGTTCACCAGACTTCAGGAGTTTTTTGCCTCACTGGGTTTTACCTACTTGGGGCTCCTTCCTGAAGGCACCTACTACTAAGAGCTACCCTGTGTCAACGGAACTGTGGCTACTGGAAGGGGTCGCTCTTACCTGTGCAGGGAAAGTCTGTGAAGAATCAATCAATCAGGTACAGAAGTGGACTTCGAGACCCAACCAGGTGTTATCAGAGTGACACCTTTCTCTGTGCTCATAGGGTATAAAATAGGTATGTCCAAGCCTGAAATTTGAAAACGTACACTTTCTGACGAGACTTGAAAGAGGAATTTCAGTTTCTAAGGGTGCCTGAACATGTTAAATATCTAGATGTTAGTATTACACCTTCAATTACAGATCTTTATAAGGCTAAATAATCTGCACTTCTCACAGAAATACAGAAGGATTCGAAGAGATGGTCTCCAATATTTGTTTCGTGTCTGGGCAGAATTGACTTGGTGAAAATGGCCATTCTACCCAGGGTTCTATATTTCCTTCAAGCCCTGCCTTAAGACCAGACCCTTCCTGTTTTGACTCTACCACAATCCATATCTTAGTTTATATGGAAGGGTGCTTGGCTGAGAATTCCCATGAAATGTTTGTGGTGGAATAACTAAAAACTGGGATTTTTGTACCAGACTTTAAGATCTATTAGCAGGCATCACAACTGAGGATTCTGATAGAGTGATTCAAAACTGAGACAGCCAGTGTTGGGATGTAATTTCTTCTCCCCTGAGTGCCCAACTGGATATGTATCTGGTGTCTGGACTTTTGGCCTTGGAGTTATTCTAATTTAGCATATGTGCAATGGTCTAGGCCTGTCCCTGACTATGTGAGGTTCTAGACTGGTCCTATAACCTACAGAGATGAACCAAATGTGCCCTCATTATGGACAGCAATACTGCCCCTGTCCTGGGGATAGCACACACATCAGTCGTGGCAGCTTAAAATGTTTTAGAAATGATGAGTAGTGTGACCAGATCTTTTTTCTGTGTCACAGGGAGCAAGGGCTGCTGGCACACTTGCCTAAAGTTCCCCTATTATGTAAATGCCCAGAGCCTTTCACTGGCATCCCGTGTGTAAGTCAAGTGTTTACTTGGTTTTGCAACATGTGTGGTCATGAATTGTGTGTTTGAGTGAGCATGAGCAATAAAGGCCAGTGGGATACATTTTGAATGCCCCTAGCCGGGCCTAGCACAAGATGCTGGTTGAGAACAGTTGAACTGTATTGTCTACATTCCTGTATCTGGAGGGAGGAGATGCAAACACTGAAGTGAGGAAGATGGAGACATGACAAACTTTAGAAATTCCATGAATCCTTTGGTTAGCAAAGAGCTGCTGATTAGTCATCCTGAGCACTGCCATTTGGTAACTATTTTGCATCTCAAGGTGCTGTCGCATTATTACCTTCTCCATATGTGCCAAAATCCATTCAGGGAACTACAGGGCAGACAGGGGCTACTGGATCCAAACCGTGGTGTTGTTGGTGCACCAGGTTGAGAATGAGCTACCTGCTGTGAGAAAAATATATCACACAAGCAAGGTTTACCAATCGAAAATAAATCCAATAATTATTTGTATCGATTGATGTATATCCTGGTACAGATTGATGTTCATCCCGATTTAATTCAGGTCTTATTTAATTATTTTCTTATCCCAACTTATGCTAAGCTTTCATGCTATTACATTTTGCTATCCTTATGTAGTAGCAGAATCGCCAATTGAAAAATATGCATAAGTTGGGCTAAATAAATGAGGGCTGATGTGTAAAGGAGATGCACATCAATCTATGCGAAGAGTTGTTTGATTCATAATTTGGGGCACCTCGTTTGCATGATATATAATTTTGCCTCAGGCCCAATGGTACTTAGAGAGCATACACTTCAGTTGAGTGATTTCCAGCTCTGAGAAGCATCACTCTACACAAGGAATAATCCCCCAAACTGGTTCTAGGGTTAGAGAGTGTATCCATATCCCCTAGATGTGGATATAAAGGGGATCTGAACTATCCCACTTGGTTACAAGTCCTGTATGACCAGGTAAGACAATGCATCTCAGAGTATTCAAAGGACTGCTGTGCAACCATAGCTGTTGTCGGATTGATGGCCAGCCTCCCAAAGATGAGAGTAGATCACCTGCAGTGTGCACTTTTTACTGGAGGACCTCTGAATCTTCCCTGAAGCACCTAGATGTTTGCCTGCCTGCTGACAGAAGGAAGGACTCTGCCTGTCCCTGCAGGAAGAGTGACTGTTCAGGATGAGAGAGGCCCAGTGTGTCCCCAAAACTCAGAGAGAGCTAACTGCATGGAAGCAAGCTTGGGATGACCCGTGTATCAAGTGGATCCCCCCTGCTCTCTCATCCTGGTTCCTGGTGGGAAACAAAACTTCCATGATCATTGGATGCCCAGTTGGGACTGCAACTGCGTCATCATCATAGGCCCCTTTGGGACTGCAATTGCATGGCCACTGTATACCCAGATGGGAGATGCAATTGCTGCGATTGTTGTAGACTCGGACCCGGGAATCACATGCTATGAGCATTGTAGGCCTGGTCAGGACCTTATCTGCCTCGGGACCAATTGGGACACATTTTGTGACCACTGTTGGCCTGATCCAGGCTGGTATACTGTCTTCGGCCTAGGTGAGACAGCATCAATGCTCCATTGTAAACTGAAGGTCTGCAGCTGCACTGACGGCATTAACTTAAATGATATAGGCTGGGCAGCCATGTAGAAGGATATAGCCTGCTCCCATCTCCCCTCGATGGCCACAACAAACTTGCTGCTCATTGTGGCCCCCACAGTAGATGTGCCGGAGGGTCACCCAAGCTTGCAAAGGACAGTCTAGGATTTATACGTCCCATCCAAGTACCGTAAAGGGGTAAGATAGATCACATTGAATGCATATTTGACAGTGAGCAAGGAAAGGCTGTACTTGCACTTGATTGATGCTATATAGTATTTTGCAGAGAAATGTGGACCCATTAGATAGAGGTACACCCAGGAAATGATTAATAGAAAGGGAGCAGGCATAGTGTAGTACCACAAAGGCAAATCGCACCCAGGGACACTAAAGTGTATAACACATTGGATTGTGTAGTATTTAGTATAACTGTGTGATTAAAAGTACTTTCTATCTTTGAAAATATAAGCATTGGGATCTAAATTCGAGTTATTTTGTCTGTTGGTTGATTTTTGAGTGCTGAGCTCAAGCACCCCACACTACATTCCAGAGAAGTCTGTAACTGCTCATCCTCGCTACCCTGAGGCCATAGTGCTGAAGGGGTTGTACTTGGCCCAGTTTGCAGTCATATTAGGACAGGCCCCAGGGCCATGGGGGCAAACATCATAGTAGGACAGACCCCAGGACATTAGTGGCAAACTACCCTGGCACCTTTGTTGGGGCTCAGTAGCCCCCATCTGCCCTGTAACCCCCCACCCGAACAGCGTTTCACAGATGAGCTCTGGACACATATGGTTAAGGTAATAATGGGACAGTCATCTTGGGATGTAGCATGGTTTAGGAAAACTTTGAGGCCTATTAAAACCTACCTCAGCACTCCTATCTGTACGCTACCTTGGTAACGTGGAACGTTATAGAAATCAAGTAAAAACTTCCCTGCTTCCCATCACCAAACACACCTACACATTCAAATCCATTGCGCGGTGTCAATTAGAGTTTGGGTTGGACGAATCTGAGTGACCTCGCTATGCCCAATTGCGTGACTTGGTAATGCACCCTCCAATTAGAGGAATGGTGACGAGAGACAGAACAAGTTTTTAGTTCACCTATCTTCGCAATCCTCCACCCAACTGCTAATAGCCATGTCTAATATATGCTTTTAAAGGACTGTAAGCCCCTTGCACCATTTCTAATAATAAAAGCCACTTCTTTTTGATAATTGCCTTCAAAACCTTGCACCATATCTGTCCAGTATGGCTTATTATATAGGGCAATGCCCCTTTAGGTTCACACCCAGTACTAGAATATCTTTCTATGTTTCCTGTTAATATGTCCCTTTAACCATTGTTTTTCCCAATTCTGTCCCTCCTCTTAGTGGCATATATTCGAAGGGCCTCATTTATGAGGTTTTTCCATAGGGCAGTGCCGCCGGCCTCCTGCTGCGGTGCCCTACGGCAAAAGAAAAGGGACGTAATGCACTGTATCTGTCAGATACATCGCATTCCTGTCCTTTTCCCCTGCGCTGGCGCACAATGGGCTGACGTGCGCCACGCAGGCACCTTTGCACCATGGCGCAAGGGTGCTTGCTTTGCTGGGATGATTATTTTTGTGCAGGAAGGGAAACCTTCCTGCACAATAACAATCACAAGAGGTTTTTTCCTCTTTCTAAGTGTGCTACATGCAGCACACATAGAAAAAGGAAAAACGGGGAGAAATAAAGATATTTCTCCTCGTTGTGCCTCCCTTACGCCTCCCCTCGGGAGGCATACGTTTTTGGCGCTGCCTCAGAGTTACGATTTCTCGTAAATCTGGGGCAGTGTCAAAAAGCCATGGAAGTTGCTGGCAACGCCCCCAGCAACACCCATTGCACGCCCCTTTAATGCAGAAAACTGCGTTAAAGGGAACGATATTTACGAGGCAGCATTAAGCCCAAAAAAGTGGCTTAGTGCTGCCTCATAAATATGGAGCAGGCTCCTGTGCCACAGAACGTCACAAAAAGTGATTTCCGCCCTCAGGATTCTAGCTTGGTCAATGAATTCGTACAGCGATCTTCATTGAATGAATCACCTTTTCCTGTTGGCATTCTTCCGCCTGATTAGGATGTTGATAATGTGTGACAGTTTCTATGTGGTACATTTTATCTTGCAATATGTCGTAATTGTAATGGTGCAGGGCCCTAGGCCCTCATGCACGCTAAATGACTGGACACAGACACAGTTAGTTGGATGGTAGAACTGACCAAGGGCACGTGCGCCCGGCCCCTTTTATTAGCAGGGTCACATATCCAGGGACGCCTGTGCTGGATGGGTGTGGGGTGGAGTGTAAGCCAGCCCTCGAGGATTGGCTGGTGCTAAAACAACTAGACCAGTGATCAGCAGATCACTACAGTAATCACCGGTGTCAATTGTGTGCGGTGATAAAGGTGGGAGGATTGTAACTAGCGTGCATACTACATTTTCGAAAGGATTTTAAGTCTGGTCTGTTCTTTTGTCATGATTTATATTTTGCTCGTTAGATGATGTAGGATTTATCGGAAGAAAATAAGTTGCGGGTCAGGTGCATGTACTACACTAGTACATGCTAAACGAAAGAAAATGCTGAACACTTGGTCGTATTTTCTTCAGCAGGGATTGACACTGCAAACTTCTCGAACTCCAACTGCATATGACAGCTTGTCCCTGTGGTATTTAATTAAATACATAAGGGACCCGTCCCCAAACATCACTCATTGCTCTCTGTGTCATCACCCACACAGAATCCCACGCTTCACGTAGAAATATTACAGCAACTGAGCAGAAACGCATTACATTAGGTGAACAATAATATATAATGTGGTATGTGATGCTATGCTCCTTTAGATAATTCAGTGCCCGCAAAACTACTGAGTCTATCAGAGATATAGTCATTAAATCTTTTTCACTTGCAGTTAATTGGGCACTGACTGATACAATTCCAATTACCCACTAAAACTGTAATTAAGGAATAAACACGGCCATTTGCAATTGTCAATGGAGTGCATGCTGTGATCACTGGAGACCATGATTATTTCTCAGTGCGTGATAAGCATGTGCTGCTGTAAATACCTCGTATCATTTTATATTGTAATGACCTTTAGCCTGCATCCCTCCCACCTTCAGTTAGCTGCACTGGCTGCATTAACTGCAGGCCTAACATGTATATGTCTGCAATTAACGTAAACAAATAAGCAATTGACTGGGATCTTTTTGCCTCAGTTGAACGATCAGCACATTTGTTGCCTTTCAGTAAATTGGTGGCTGAGCCCACGCTCAGTTTAGGCTTTTCATTGACCAGACTGGCCCAGTAGAAAGTCTCTTGGTACAGATATACCGCGCCCAGTCAAATACGTGCTCTTTATTTAATCTACTTAATATTACTTCCGCCTGATGCCTTATTTGGCCTACTCACACCTCCCTCCAAAGCCAGAAAGACATTCTCCAGATTGGTAGGACTTGAACGTTCAGCACTGCAGATGTTTACACATTTTCGTTTTTAATTTACCCACTAGTTTAAGTGGTTTGAATTATTTATTAAGGAAAAATGAGGGGGAAAAATCAGGTATCCGGATGGGAGAATTGATGGCGGATGCCTGCAGACCACTATGTTTAGTAGACATCAACAAGAGACCCGTTTTAGCTTCTCTTAGGTGTTCCCTTCGTTGTTCAGCCTCACCCACAGATGTTCTGTGTATAATTATCCAGGACTGCTCGAGCAATACCGTGGATCATTATAATTGGCTGCGTCTTCGTCTTAGACTGAGGCAGCAGTGCAGTTCTGGTTCTTTTTGACCTTTCACCCCTTAACACTTTAGCACAGTTTTATACTTGGTTAGACATGGATGTGCAGGACTGTTCGTCGATTTAGATCATTTGTCACTGGAAGATTCTGATGTGTGATTTTTGTAGAGTTCTCTGCAAAGACGAAGCAGCTGGTCTGCAATGTGTCAGGGAAACTGCCCTTATCCAGTGCTGCTCAGATATGTAAATGGTCACTGCATGACCTTCCCTCATTTCCAGAACTGAGCCTTCATATATTTACCAAGGCTGCCCAGTTCGACATTGGACTCCAGGAAGATCTTAGTTACAGACTGCGAGCTGGCACTCGAACATGGAAAGCAGTGATCAAGGGGCAGGGAAACAAACAAGTGAAGAACAGTTCTAAATGCGCTCTCACTCTGCCCTGCAACCCTAATCCCCACGCAATACTTCCCACCTTGGAATACAAAATGGCAATTCTAAGTATACAACAGTGGCGTAGCTAGCCCTTGTGCCGCCCGTGGAGGTCCCTGCTCTTGCCGCCCACGGCGGCCGAATGTAAGAGCGGAGGGGGGGGGGGGGCTGCTGGCGCTTCCTGCGTTTGCCGCCCAATGCTCCCAAAATCGTGACACCCAGGGAGGACCGCTCCCCCCGCTCTCCCTTGCTACGCCACAGGTATACAACAAGAACCGCTTGCCAGTTCTGGTAAGGTAGCAAGGCTAGATTAGAGCTTACAGACCCCTGTGACCTTCAAAGACCGAGCGTGTAGTTGTGAATGAGCCGCTGCCACTGCCCACCCTTTAATGTTGTACAGGAACATGGGGGCCGATTCACAGAACTAATCTGAGATAAAATCCTAAACTTACTACTTTTGGTATTCACAGAAGGCATTTAGTAGTAGTAAAGTTAGGACTCCTAACTTTACTACTACTAAACTGAGACAAAATCCTAACTTTACGACTTTCGGTATTCACAAAAGGCATTTAGTAGTAGTAAAGTTAGGATTCCTAACTTTACTACTACTAAATGCCTTTTGTGAATACCGAAAGTCGTAAAGTTAGGATTTTGTCTCAGTTTAGTAGTGGTAAAGTTAGGAGTCCTAACTTTACTACTACTAAATGCCTTTTGTGAATACCGAAAGTCGTAAAGTTAGGATTTTGTCTCAGTTTAGTAGTAGTAAAGTTAGGAGTCCTAACTTTACTACTACTAAATGCCTTCTGTGAGTACCAAAAGTAGTAAGTTTAGGATTTTATCTCAGATTAGTTCTGTGAATCGGCCCCATAATCTATAAGTGGCAACAGAGAGAATAATGGTGTCAACTGTAACAATTTGCTTGCCAGTGGGGATGGCTTCTCCAGTAGAAGATTGTGCCACTTGGGGTACATGTCTTTGCTGCAGTATATACCAGAACACATGGTACCCCTTCACTGGAGGTGTTACCTTAAGTGTTAAAGCAGGTACAGAATGAGCATGGGGCAGCACCGGCCCTGGACTTATGGATAAAACTGATGGGCAATTTTGCCGCAGTATCCGACATAATGTTGAGCAACAGAAAAGGGGACGCAGCCCCGTTAGCTATATGCCAACGCCTGAGGGATTTGCCTCCTGCACAACAGGAGTGCGCTTTGCCTAAAATTATCGAAGAAACCTATGCTGGTTGGTTTCTTATTTTTTAGAGATTAACTGAGTAAAAGAGGATGAGTGTTAGTGGGAGGGCACCCAATAAGTGCAATATATTAATATGTAGAAGAAAACGGCATGATATAACTAATTTTCATCAAATTGGCATGCAAACTGCATTTGAGTATCACGAAGCAAAAAAGCTAGTGAAATTGTGTCAACACTCAGTACTTTTAGGCCTTTGGCATGTTGGTCGACTCATTGAAGTACACAGAAGCTCTCAAAGTCAGATCTTGAGTTGATTAACTGGCTCCTCCCATCTCAGAACAAGGATACAACAGTTTCTTGCATTAGGGATCCTCTTTCATAGTTAGGGCTAGGCTAACGTCAATGTTACTTATACAATTGACTTGTCAATAATTTTGAGGCTGGACACCCCTGAATTCTAACTCAATGTTTAGATGCTTCCTCTCGCTGCCATATTACATTGCCATAAGAGAGTATATCACATTTATGCAGGCAATGTACAGCTCCAATTCAAGCCTGATGATGTGCCAGGTATTGTTTGTCTCGCTGTCATTATGGGATACATCTTCGGGTACTGGATAGGCCTTGATGGACCTGGCCCTTTTTGAAGGGCTATCCCTAAATTTGCTGCCTTCCTCTTGTATTTTTTCTGACCTGTTTTATTTGGCTTTAGGACTCTGGGCACTTTGCCACTGCTGATCAGTGCTAAAGTGGATGTGCTCTCTCCTTTAAACTTGGTATGATTGCCCTACACCTGTTTGGCATATTTAACTTACTTATAAGTCCCTTGTACAGTGATATCCTTTATACCCAGGGCCTGTTAATTAAATGCTACTAGTGGGCCTGCAGCGCTGCTTGCACCACCCACAGAAGTAGCCTTTCAAACCTGTCTCAGGTCTCTGCCACTGCAGGGCCTGTGTGCGCAGTTTACTGTCACAGTGACTTGGCATTCAAAGTTATTTGCCAAGCAGGAAACTCCCCTTTTACTACATATTGATCACCCCTAAGGTAGGCCCTAGGAAGCTCTATGGGCAGGGTGCTGTGTAGGTTAAATGTAGGACATGTGCCTTCATTGTGTGGGATGTCCTGCTAGTGACAAACAGCCTATTGGGTTTCTGACTGCTGTGAGGCCTGCTTCTCTTATAGGTTTGCATTGGGAATTCCCTGAAAGGTTTTCAGGGGTAATTTCTTATCTGGAAGGAGTAGCGTTGCCATGTTTGGTATGTTTGGAATAGTGGTAATAAATCCTGCTTCTTGGTGAAGGTGGATTCTTCATTACTATTTAAGAAATGGCACTTTTAGAAAGTGTTTTAACTTAAGGGGTTGGACCTATACATTAGCCTTAAGACAGACCACTTTTAGTATGCAAACTCAAATATGCCTAGGCTGGAGTCATTCACCGCACTTTATCTTTTTTGGGTTCAGGGTTATGATTTCCTGATACCTTGTTTTTTTATTTTACCAATAATTTTAAGTTCAATTATACTGGTTTCCTATATCAAACACATTAGGCCGCTTACATCAAAGGGTATATGTGCCCACTTGGACCTTATTCAGAACATAATAACTTTTACATTCACAGAAATTACATACATTTAAATGACATATTAATAGGCATTTCCTGGAAACACTGGCTGTTGCAGGTGAACTTGTTTGACACACAGCTTTTTTGTTTAACACATAGTCAAAAAAAATCAGAGCAAACCAGTCTTGAGCTTTTAACAAGCACGAATCAGTATTTTATAGCACTATTTAGTTGAGACTCATAAATGCCAGCAAATAACAAGGGGTTGTGTTCGATTATAGATTTTACAAATAGGGCACCTAACAGAGGGGCTCATTATAATGGCAAAAGGCCCGCCACCGACAGCCGGTCGGTGGCGGGCCTTCCGCCATCGTACTGCTGTTTTCCCCTCGCTATATTATGATGGCGGGGGGAATCATTGGGTATGCGTGGCGGTGATAAAGACCGCCAGCCACGGTTCTGACAGGCGGTCCTTTTACGACCGCCTGTCGGAACTTAAACATAGCCCAACATTGCGGCGGTGCCTTACAGGCACCGCCGTAGGGATTATGATATCCCTTTCCTCCGTTCGTTTTGCGGCAGACAAACCGCAACAAAACGAATGGCGGAAACGGATTTGGGGGCCCATAGCGGGCCACTCTTAATCCTTGGGGCAGGGAGATGCACCCTAGGGGGCAGATATCCCTGCACCATGTGGCAGGCACCGCAGGGTGCCTGCCACATAGTGCAGGGATGTGTCTGCACCCTATATTTTCCATTGTGGCAGGGGCTGCCGACCGCATCCCCGCCACAATGCAAAATATAGGTGATGCGACCGCCGTGGTGGCGGTCGCATCGTGATTCGGATTGTGGGGAGGCCGCCTCATAGGCGGCCGGTCCCAAATCCGAAACAATTGTGGACAGACTGAAGTCCGTCCGCCATCGTAATGAGGCCCAGAGTTCTTAGTTGCCTCAGATTGCAGGTTAGATTATGTTTCTTCAACTTCCTTAAAGCAGATAAAAGTCAACGCATTTCGACCTCATCAGTTAGAGGTCTCCTCAGGATCAAAGCAGGTTTCTAACTAAAATTTAAAAAAATATAAATATAATTATATCTCAGTTTCAAAAGTGATGGTTTGTAACTTTGTTTATAGCTTGCTTTTTTGTATTAAAGACAATCTTTTTCCTGTCCTTTTAGATTGACTCTTCTACCTTATCATTGAAGAATTCTGGTCTTAATGGCATGCCAGTATTTTAATGATGTTATGAAGACACCCTTTTTGGCCTTCATTCGCCTCTGACAACAGGAAACATGATGCTCTGACCCTTCAGAAGTGCTTCCAGGTTTTGTGTCCACGGGAAAGCAGGTCAGATCTCTGTCCTCTCCAAAAGGGAGACAGACAGTACGTTTCTCCTCTTCCAGCAGCGTTCTGTGGTATTGGTGGTGAGATGCTCAAGAAATAGAATTACCTTTGCAATGGCTGGTGGGGAGTACTCAGCCTTTCCAAACTTGGCACTTGTCCACTTTTTCAGAACTTCTGCCTTAGAAGACAGTACCATGGTGGTCTTCCAAAATTTCATGACTCCATTTTTACTGAGTAGAGCTCTGTATTTCTTCACAGGTGTTGTCCTACTCTAACGAGGGAACTTCCCTCCTCAACCATGTAAAACCAACGAAGGATTCTTCAGGGCATAGAACATCAACTGTTGAGGCAGCACTCTACTTGAATGGAGCAGCCACCATCAATGGCAAAATTCACCCCCCAGCCCTATGATGCCTTGCTGAGATGCAAGTTTAGGAAAGGTGGGAACGGTGACTCCCTTTCCTTCATTTCCGGTGACAGACGTTTGTGAGATCCGGTGCTTTAGGGGCCAAAGGACACACCTTTAAATAAAAAGGCACTACTTTGGAACGATTGCCTTTATGAAATAAACGGCGGTGATAGTGTAGTACATTTGCAATCGCCTTTGCTAGTCTAAAGTAACAAAGGGTATAAAATCTTAGAACAATGTGAGAAAGAACCAGGGCCGGCTCTAGGCATGGGCAGTGTGGGCAGCTGCCCAGGGCCCCAAGCTCACCTCAAAAACATAGGGCCCTGCTTCCATATGAAAGGCTGCCTTATAGTCAGGCCACCTGCTCCTCCTGGGCCCCCTCCCCTCCGATCACTGCCTTACATTGTGCAAACGAGCTGCCTTAACCTCAGCAGTTCTAAAGGTGTGGTGTCATTCCTGGGATTACGGGTGTGAGGGGATGGAAAGAATGCCCGGGAGTCTTGGGACAGCAGCAAAGATAATTGTGTTTGTGTGAGCAGGTCAAGGGCGGGGCTGTGCTCTGTTGAAAAGGTGCCATTTGCGTTTCCACGCAACAAATGGCCCTTTTGTTTTTAAGATCGGCTGAATATTAATGGGTGAGGAGAGGCGGCTCAGTAGAAGAGGGAGAAGCTGTGGCTGGGCAATGTTTATAGGCAAAGCGCCACACTTCTTCTAATGCCAGGGGAGGTAGTCCCCACTTCACTGGACTTCGAAGCACTGGATCAGGGCCCAAGTGTGGGGCCCCCTTCTCTTGGCCTCGCATCCATTATCCAGTGCTGTGAGGCCCAGGGCAGGAAAGGTCCCTCTCCTGTGCCTTGCAGCACTGAATCAGGGCTCAAGGTCCAAGTGTGGGGCCCCCTGCCCTGGGCCGTACTGTCATTATTCAGTACTGTGCAGCCCAGGGTAGGGGTCCCCCCATCTCCTGAACTTCGTAGCACTACAGTATGAATGTGAAGCCCATGGGATGAAACACTTTCCCCTGGGCTTTGCACGCATTGAGCAGCTTAATGGAACTGAGGAACTAGGTTAGAGTCTCAGCGTCTGCTGAACATTCTGTGATTCTGGGCATATCACTATTTCCACATGCCCCTAAAAAATTAATATATCCTTTTGTAATGTAACTGATGATCATGTAAAGCTCTCTAATGACTTAGGGCTGAGTTCGCATAATATAAAACTGAAAATCCCCTCACGTTCTGGAACTGTGAGTCATGCCTGACTTTGCTTCCACAGTCCATGAAACGCAGCACAGTTTTACATTTGTGGGTGCATTTGCTGTGTGGGCAGTCCAGAGAATTTTCACATGCGCTGGAAGTAGGGGTGAATGGGGTGCTACAGCACTCCCCAAATAACCCTGCTGTTGTTATAAAGGTGATGGAGCAATAAAGATGCTTTTAAATTATTGCTTTAATGTTGTCACAATTGTTGTGTGTGTTGACAACTGGGTCTGCAGTGCACTTTACCCTGCCCTTTAAGGAGATAAGTGGATGGGAGAGTGCAGAGCGAAAGTGTGAAGATAAAATATAGCAATGGAGGGGAAATGGGAAGACTTCAAACGTGAGACAGTATGGGTTAAGAGGAGAAAGGTGATCAAGAGACAAGATGTTGAAGGGAGGCTGAGAGAGGAGAGCAAAGGAGATAATGGAGAGAAGTGAATAAGAGCAACACATGAGGAGGTGAATATGGGGAAACAGTATGCTTAGACCAAGAGGAGGCGAGGAAAAGTGTAAAGAAATAAGGTACATGCATAAGAGAGGACCGTATAGGAGACAAAGAAGGATATAGGTGCTGGAAGTAGGAGTGTGGGGGGTGGGGGGTTGGGGGAAGGGGGACTGCAGTTCCTCCGAAGTTAAAATGCTGGAGTTCAGAAGGTTAATGAGCAATAAAGATGCCTGTAAATTTCAAAGACAGACGTCAAATGTCAGGCGATGTGTTCTGACAAATTGCTGCCTATTCTTTTAACATAGAGAGTGTTTTCTTTTCTCTGAGTGCAAAGTGAGAGGACTTTAAAAATTGGTCTATGTGACAATCTTGCTGACGTAAAAGGAAAGGCTATAGGATGTAATTTTTTTCTAACACATTATAAAAGTTAAATATAAAATGGTGTCGGGCGAGAACAGGCTGGCTTGGAGGTTGGTTGAATGTCACTAAGGGGCTACCTGCCAAATTTCCCAGGTCCATGCAAGATGTGCTGCTACAGCCCGAGTTTTTATTTTGAATTCTGGTACTTGTAGTTGTGTTTATGCCATTATAAGGCAAGACAACAAGCCCCAAAAATCAAAGAAAAAACCTGGACTGGAACAGCACATTATGCATGGACCTGGGAAACATGGCAGCTATGAGGGCCTGGAAAAGGTTTATGGGTGCTAGGAGAAAGCATCTTAAGAGCTTTGAGGGTTGTACAAAGTCATTGATGATCCACTACCAGGGAGTCCTCTGGGCCATAGCCACATGAAGTTTAATCATTAACTCAGTCTCGGAAATGCTGGTTAGCTTCACTATATTTTTTGGGGCAGGTCTCCCGTTGATCTAGGACAGCTTCTTTGCAGGGGTTCTTATAATTTGTCCATATTTGCATTGGTGCTTTGACCTGTAAAGGACATCAATACAGAGCGATAGGGCCTTCTTTCAAAGTCAGATTTTAATTATTGCGGGCCTGAAATCCAGGGGGACCTGACCCACTGAAAGCCCTGACCCTGGGTTTATGCTGTTTACTTTAGTTTTGTACAGCCCTTTTACTGAATGTTTATCCTTGGGCTGCACAGTCATAATGTATTGCTAGGAAGCCCAGGCAAAGGGACCTTCCCCAGGGCCTGGCAGCCTTGGATGATGGGTGCCAAGCCCAGGAGAGAGGGGCCCCCTACATTAAACCTCATTGCAGACATGATCTATCCCTGTGTGGCCCAGGAGAGAAGAACCCTCTCCTTGGCCTCATACTGCTGCATTGAAACTGCAAGGTCCAGGGCAGGTAAAAGCATTCATTAAAAGGCAGCGCCGAGCTAAAGCAAGGTGAGCGGCATAAACCCAGGGTCAGGGCTTTCAGTGAGGCTGGTGCTGGTGTTCAGTAGAACTCTTTTCTTAATCCGACTCAGACTGATTTCCGTCCACAACATAGCATGGAAACCGCATTATTAGCAATAACAGGGGAGCTGAAAATATTGCTGGACAAAGGAGGTTCCATGGCCATTATCCTTCTCTACCTGAGCGCAGCGTTCAATACCGTTGACCACGAGACTCTGGTGCTCAGGATGAGTGAAATAGGAATAAAAAATTGTGCTCTGACCTGGCTTTTCTCGTTCCTAAAAAAAAAGTCCTTTCAAATTTGCGAACCTCCCTGATATTCAGATGTCTTCCCTTTGAAGTGTGGGGTTCCGCAGGGCTTTCAATTGAGGCCTACACTTTTCAACATTTATTTGAGTCTATTGGCAGACATTGTCAAGAAATTTTGGGTGTTGATGGTCTCCTATGTTGATGACACCCAACTGGTAGTCTCCCTTAACCTGGGAACAGGTTTACAACAACTAGCCCCTTGTCTAGAGAAAGTTGCATGATGGATGGCTAACTGCCCACTTAAATTGAAGGGAAACAAAGCCAAGCTGATGATTTTAGGAAACAAGCCAACACCGCAAACAACCCTCGGGTGGCCAGAGTTCCTGGGGGCACCGCCAATCCCTTCCTCCCCCATTACGAGCTTAGGTATGTGATTGTATAGCTCTCTATCTATGGAGGCCCAAGTAAAAATATTTACAGCATCTTGCTTTGGCCTTATCAGAACCCTACGGAAAATCCTAGACCTCCTACCTACACAATCTAGGAGAATAGTCGTCCAAGTGCTGATTCTTTCCCGCTTGGACTATGGGAATTCCCTGTATATGGGCTCATCCAAATATATTATCAAGGGACTCCAGTTAGTCCAAAGTGTGGCAACAAGGATTATCCTCAAGCTTCCCAAACATACCTCAGCAAAAATTGCAGTGGCTTCCTTGCACCGGCTTGAGTGGAGGAAAGGGTCAAATTCAAGGCACTTTACTTGGCGCATAGGGGAATCAACCATAATGGACCATCCTTGATAGTCGCTCTTCTGGTGCTTTACACTCCTAGCAGGACCTTAAGATCCTCCAATGCTTGATTGCTAAAGGTCCAAAGGATCAGATTGCGGGGGCATGTATCCTTCTCGCATTTGACCCCTAAGCTTTGGAATTCTATTCCCGATGAGCTCAGAAACTAAATGAACGAGACCAGATTCAGAAAAATGCTTAAAACATGGCTTTACCACCACTAGCCCTAGACATGTACCGCCTCAGAATCCCGCTAGTGAACACGATGACTCACACAGCACTGGGAAGCCCTCGGGCAGCTATGCGATTTATAAATCTGCATAGCATAAATCCGCATAGCATAACTTGAGGAGCACTGTTACAGGGTGGTAGTGAGGGAAGTCATAGCGAAGGAGCTCATTGGCGAGGCGCCAACAAACATTGTCGCACCGAGGGCCACCAGCCCGAACGCCGGCCCTGGATGTCGCAAATTTGAGGGGCCTCACATCTTCCCTTTCGCCCGGGGCCCCAAAAGTCCTAGGACCGGCCCTGGAAAGAACCATTAGCAATGACTGAACGCAGAATGGTGTTCCCTATTTGACAGTAATTCACAGTTGACTTCCTGGCAATGTACCCTTGATTCAAGAGATGACTACAATATAATGGCGAGTAAATGGCTGTCGGGATTTAACGAGAGCCGCAACAGATTGACAAATAATCTCCTCTCACTGGCAGGGACCTGAACAAATTGGCTAAGTCTGAGCATCCGGCTTGTAAATTGCAAACCGAAATAGTCATTTGTATTCAGCCCATCCTTTCGCTAATGGATTTCTGAAGCCATTAATTGATGTTGGGGGAATCCAACTAAAGTCTATCAACTATATCTAGAATTTACTGTATCAATGTTAGATTCTCGAGCGCACAATTTTACCTTTTCCTGAAAAGAGAGTTTATCACATTGTGGAGTTTAGTTGGCACAGAAAAAAATGCTGCATGCACCGCACTGAGAAAGATATCTTTCATCCAGAAGGATGTCTTTTGGCCTTGTTTGAATAAATTTGAATAAATCGAGGTCCAGCGCCGAAATGGGCGTCGACCAAATTTATAGATTTGTGACATTTCGAACAACAACGAGATGGGTATACATTATGTTACATTGCACCATTCACGGAAAACGCTACAAGACGGGCACTCCAGGGTGTTAAAGTGATATTTAATCACCTCGATGCAGAAAACAATTATGTTATAAAGATACCCGGGGATTGTCTATAACTATTGAGCTATGATTAATTTGTAGCTATAGACGATATTTTAAAGAAACATTGTGCAATGAAGTATAAAAATGTGTGTGAATGAGAGAGCATGTTGCATGTGTTTTTTTGTAGATGACTGGAAAAAGTGTCGTAATAGCATTAGTAGTTGTAATATAAAATTGAACAAACATAAAAAAAATGTAGTAAGTGATAAATATTAGTCTGTCCACATTTGATTTAATCGCTTTGGCGAAGTGGGTAATCTTTTGACACTGAAGCCATGTACACCACTCATCGATCCACTCAAATATTGGTGCCTTAATAGCGCTTAGGAACGGCGTGATTTTCCCCGAATTTGATATAAACAAAGTAGCAAATGTTTCCATATTTTTATAATAAACTTCTGACTTGTTTATGTTACTCCTCCAGTCGTGGTTTCAACTCTTTTGTCCCTAATTAGTCAAGCTTTCCCCCATTTATCTTTTTTGTCTATCTGGACCATAAATATATGTACTCATTTTAATTTCTATGTATATTAATTCGGAATATTATCAATTTTTTCAGATTTTGTCAGATTTGTCTAGATGTAATTTAGAAGATCCTAGGCCTCAATAATCAAAGTTACTAACATTGAAGGGTTAACTTCTGAGTAGGCATTGGCTCCCTTGATAAATAGAGGTGGGTGGATGCTCCTCCACCACCGTCAATCATTTCATCTATTTTGTAGAACATAGCAAGTTGTGTTCCCAAAATTAACCTTCTGGAGAAATGCACAAAAACAGACTACTTTCATTATGTGTTGATTATGCAACAGAGGCTTCACTGCAAAGGAAACTGCAAAGCCATATACAGCTGCATAGAACCACAGGTTGTCTTCGAAAGATGTCTGCGGCAAGCAGCAAAGCAAAGTCTAAAGCAGAGGCTGACAGAGCCAAGAGCAGAACACTGCTAGTTGAATGTAGAGCTCATTTTACAGACACTATTGCTCTTAAAAGACCTATAAACAGTTCATAACATTGAAAATGGATACCGTTGAGAATAGCACTGCGTTCACCAGTAGCTAGAGTGAAAGTTGCAGCAACATGCCCCCAGGCAAGAGGATTCAAATGGTGGCAAAGGAAGTAACTGGGGGTTCTTGAAGAAGGCAGCCCATGCAGCAAAGATGTCCCTTAATTTGGCAGGTCGGAGCCAGCAACACTGCAGCTGAACCCAGTATTGGGAGCTAAGGTTGGAGATGAAGTAGTAGACCAGTGAGTTATACACTCATAAGATGCCATCATCAGAAAAGGGGAAGAAAATGCATTAATTCCAGTGTTGGTGAGCAGCAGAGGCATATCTGTCTGAAATCAATGCCAGAATAGTATCCCAGATTTATCCCATAAATGTGTTTTGAAGTGGTTATAATAGTGAAGTTGCCTATGTTCCTGGAGAATGGCTCTCACTGTTCAGTGAAAACAAGCAAAAACAGACAGAGGCACTTTCTTGGTCACCAAAGACTACAATCTCTTTCTTCCAGCATGTCGTATTTCAATATGTTTCAGCCTAGAAATGTAGGTGTAAACTCTAAGGCAAGCGGGGGCTTTGGTGGCAGCAGGTGAAGAGTCAACTACTGAGCTGCTGAAGCCAATATTGAAGAAACCAAGAAATAACGGCCTCACGGACCATAAATAAACATATAGACTTTGAGTCAGAAGGGAACTCTTTAAACTTATGGTGTATTGCAGAATTAATTAAGGCCTTGATTATGAGTTAGGCCTAATGGTATTCCAGGGTAAATAGTACATGACTTAAAAACAGTCTACAATATTTATCACATGTGATAAATACTGCATGTCTGTGGTCCACGTGTGGTACTTATCTCACGTTTTATTTACCATATGTGATATTTACACATTCAAAAAATAATGCAAGTGGGAAATAAAACTCGATTACAAGTGTGCAAGATCATTGAAAACTTGTGGGAAAATATCATCTTAAAATACCTCCAGTCAAAAGCAAGTTGTGAAAGTTCCTGAAAGTGTAGAGCATGAATAAAAAGCTGTAAAACAATAGAAAAAAACTAAGACCAACACATTGCAAAAAGCACACAATACAGGAACTGCATGAGCTGAAAAAATAAAATCACACACACACATGCACAAAGGGCCAGACCTACATAAACATTCATAAACAGGTGAAGCACTCATAAGTTGATTGCAGAAGATCATGCTTCTATTCTGCGTTACACCACATGGATGCAGCAGTGCTATACCACTGTATCATTGTATTCCCGATCCATGTTCTGCTACAAAAAACACAAGCAGCAGGAGGACGGAAACCAGGTCACTAATCAATTACTTCAAATGGGGCAGTATTATATCATGCTGCTTGATTCCACGTCCCTGCAAATCACAGATTAACTTTTCCAGCACAGGCAGGGAAGAAATGAGCAAGAGGCACAGTGACTGTTGCAGCAATAAAAGACTTACCTGACTGCAAATGGGGCAGTATGATATCATGCTCCTTGTCTCCACGTCCCTGCAAATCACAGATTAACTTTTCCAGCACAGGCAGGGAAGAAATGAGCAAGAGGCACAGTGACTGTTACAGCAATAAAAGACTTACCTGACAGCAACCAGCTCACCGGTGTGGGCTGCATTACAAACCCTCCTTGCCCTGGAGGCAACTGGATCAGCGTCTCCTCCAGGGCCCGAGACATGTTGTGCTCTTGTTCTCAAAAGGCTCTGGGAGTAACAGAAAGATATAGTGTTCTTCCTAAATAAAGACACCGGAAGTATGAATAGGAAGAGGGTTTTGTACTCAAAATCCAATATGGTGGAAAGGGGAATGCTGGGATAGCTTTCTGCTTCTCCACTATAGAAGGAGGAGTTTTGTACCACATCCTTGCGCTGCGACCTCTTTGGGTGTTCTTTCATCATGTGCTTTGCTCCTGGCCTCCAGGTATTGCCCTGGATTGCTCCAGTCTTTGTTCCAAACCTTTGCTCCAGTCCTCTGCTCTAGTTGTCTAGAGCATTATTCCTCTCAAGTCTTCTGTCCCGGTTCTTAGCTCTATTCGTCTTCAAGCATTTGCTGTGTTGTCATCTGGGAGGTTTTTTTCTACCAGCTGTTTTTTTCCTCCCTTATTCTTATGGGCACTTGGTGACTGACATTTCCTAGTGTCAGCAGTATCATGGTAACTGGAAAGGGTTCGGTCCTACACCTGCTAGTACTGGAACAAGGAGTTGGAGCAAGAAAGCCATTGACACTGTTAACCACTCTATTCTCCTTACTAAACTTGCAGAACTTGGTATTCATGGCTCGGAGTAGACTGGATTAAGGATTTTCCAAGAAACAGTTCCTTTGAAGTGAGTTTAGCCCACTTTGAATCTTCTTCAAGGCCTTGCTCATCTGGTGTTCCTCGGGGATCCAGTCCTTCACCATTCCTCTTCAACTTGTACCAAATTTCTCTGGCTCACCTGATTGAAACTTCTGGACAATTTCTTTTTCTCTGTATGGATGACTCCCAGATATTTGCTAGCTTTCAAAATGGAGACATCAAGGCCTCCCCAAATCTATATAGTTGTTTGGCCAGCGTTCAACTTTGGATGAACTCCAACCATCTTAAACTGAACAGTACTAAAACAGAGATTTGTGGTCCTTCCGTACAGGCAGTTCCTCTACCGACCGATTTTCGGCCTCCTAGCTGGGCTCACCCTCCTCACTAGATAAACAGAGATTTGCGGTCCTTCCAAACAGGCAGTGCCCCTACCAACCAACTTTTGGCCTCCTAGCTTGGGCTCACCCCCCCTCACTTGTTCTGGTAGTTAAGAAGCTTGGCGTGAAGATTGACACCATATTTACTTTATCTGAACAAGTAACAACAGTGACCAACACTTATTTGTTCTAGCTACATTGCCTGTTTACTACTGCTCAGAAAATCACAAATTTGAACACATATTTCAATACCTTTAAATTACTGTGAAGCTATGTGCTTGGGACTTCCTGCATTTCTTACAAAGAAACTACAATTGAATAAAATTTTTACTGCTAGACTAACTATTGTTGCTCATCGCACCTTTCACATTTCTCCAGTCTTGGCTCGACTGCACTTGTTGCCGATGAAAGAAAGAATTATGTTCAAGTCTTTATGCCTGGTTCATAAGGCAATCTATTCACAGAACCATTCTCCTCTTAGGTCTCGTTTCGGGCAGTATCTTCCCAATTGCACCTTGATGTCAGCTTCTTTGTGATTTAATGGTTTCTAAGTTTTGGCGCAAGACGGGTGGCAGGTGTGCTTTCTCTGATAATGCTGTTCAGAATGTGAATCTGTTTCCGGTTTCTCTCAAGGCTGAGTCAGACCTCCTGAGTTTCAGGTGACACCTGAAGACCTGGATTTTTTCTGATGTTGAACGATGATTTAGAGTAAGTGAAGCATGAGTTCGTACTTGACCTGGTATTAGCACCAATATACTTCAGGGGTGTGATAGATACCCTCTACAAGAAAATAAAAACATGAACAGACATAAATAAAGAACATACTGGGTGGACAAATTAACCCTTCATCATTAAGATCGTAATACATTGTGATTGTTGTAGTCCAATCTCAATACAAATCAGCAGTACCATTAGAAAGTTGTTAGTCTCTATGGCAGCACATACATGGATCAATGTGAGTATGTGAAAAAATTAAGTCAACCACTCTTCAGAATGGGATGATTCTCAACCAAGTCAATGTTTTAAAAACTAAGTGTACTTCCATTACAACTCTCATGTCTCTTACCTAGATTACCTTGACCTCAAGACCTTCTTTCATGTAGGCCATGCCAGACATGTTGAGAATGGTCATAATGGAGAACCACCACCAATTGCCATGCTTTCATGCTTGGCAAATTGCTCAATTATCTAGCATTTCAAAGTTTGGAACCTGATTTTAATGTTCTTAGCATCATGTAGATATATTTATAGGGTATTGATTTTTTCTGTCAGCCCCTCCCATGGGCATCTTCTTTTTGTTTGTGGTGTCTTCCGCATTAGATGGTACATTAGACGGTCATGGTATCTTACCACATGCATGGCATCCAGCTCAGGAGACGTAAAGTTGTACTGAAGGTCTACCACCAGCTCCACCCTTGGGAATGCCATGTCTGCTCCAGAGGAACTGTAGAACATAGTGGCCGACTGTCCCCACAGGTATAGTAGCCTGTTTGCCGCCATTTTTGCTGTGCTTCCTCCCTGGCATACCTCCAAGTAAACCATGTTGGGATGTCACAGAACTGCAGAGAAGTATCCCTAACAAGTCTGGTAGACACTCCTTGCATTCCCAGTAGAGATGGCATTTTTACTATGCCATTGAGGCATCTTGCACTGCTGCCTCACAAACGTTTGCTGTGAGGTGGCTCTTTCCATCCTAGAGAGAGCCGCCTGAGGGGAACAAACCCACTGGAATCTCTAAATTACAACTTGCACCACTTTGACGGCATGGCAACCTTTATGAGCTAAAGTGGGACTGTAGTCTTTGTACATTCTGAACCATGCTTTCTTTTCAGTTATTTTCCTGCTAAGAAGTCAAATTGACTGAAAGGCTGTCATGCAAAGAATCACATTTTTTTCGCTCTAATAATACACTTTAGTAATTTCGTTACCACACCCAGTAATTATCACTGCAAATGTACCTTTAAATAGGTAATCTTTTTTGGAACAGTGTTTCTGGGAGTTTTTCTGCATTGGTAGGTGTGAAGTTATCACCAGCTCTTAGACAGACCTTTTCCATCCTGGTATGTTGTATTACCACATTACAATTGCAGTATAAGTAGATTTTTAATGTAGTATTACTACATCACATTAAACCTCAGAATATTATTAATAAATTAATCAATTAAATTCCATTTTCGAACTCTCCTCTTCACTAATCCACGATTCACTAAATGAGCGATACAGTCTTTAACACCTTTAAATTTGCTTTCTGTCCTGTCTTGTCTTTGCTAATTACATAGGTTCCATCCTTTTGAAGTTCAGAATTTACGTGGACTTACCAGAATGGAGTTTGTGCGAAAAGAATGTGAATCAATTAAGGTAAGGCTTAAATCTCAATCCTTACGTAGTTGCAATGGACTAATGACGCCCTGTGAATCAGGGACACCCTTGCTTCTTTCAAAATCCTCACTCACGCCTACAAATGCCTACACAACAACGGACCCAAATACCTCAACGACAGAATCAACTTCCACGTACCCAAAAGAAACCTCCGATCTTCCAACCTCGCACTGGCCGAAACCCCGCGCATCCACAGAGCCAGAGCAGGCCGGAAGATCCTTCTCTCACATTGCAGCCAAGACCTGGAACGAGCTACCGGCAGACATCAGACGCGCCCCCTCCCTGAACACCTTCAGGAAGACCCTCAAGACTTGGCTCTTCGGCTAAACAGATCTGCGGACCCCCCTCCTCAGCGCCTTGAGACCCTCACGGGTGAGTAGCGCGCTTACAATTCCCTGAGTGATTGATTGATTGCTTCTGTGATTCTTTAGGGTTAAGCAGATGCCTGTTCTTCAGTGGCTCTGCGTGGCTGTGATTCTGAACCTTATGGAATCCGTGGGACTATTTAGAGTTATGAGGATGTGGGACATCAACCAAAAGTATGTATACACCAATTAGTGTGGGGGGAGGGCATCTGCCAATATTGGCAGCAGTCCTACATCTGATACATTTCAAATAACTCCCTCTACCATTAGCAAGGGATTCTGCTGAAAAGTTCATGTCTATACTAAGGCAGGGCTTAAACAATGGTGCTTCAAACAAGGAAGTGTGTGTTAATCTCACAAGAGCATGAATTCCTTGGCCATGATATAAATATAGGTCACACTGTGTTACTGCTAATTCCACCAGGCTGTGCATGATCTGTTGATGGATGGTTGCAATGTTCCTTTACCATGATCAAAGTGAAACAGCTGACACTTGATGCAAAGGCTGTATGCCCTTGCGAGACCTATGATCAGTTTCTTGATGAATACAGTAGGTACAGTGTTTTCCTATTCTGTCTTTCCACTGGCAGCCGATGGAGATGTTCAAGTGGATTCCTGAATGCATTTCCCTAAATGAGATGCTTCGCCACTGGCTGTCGTATCCGGTTGTACTTGATCTTCAAATGTGTTACCTTTAGCTGCACTGCACTTGAGTGGAGAATTTGTTGTAGACATATGTCCATGTGCTCTTTTTGGGATCCATTTTATGTTGCCAGCATGGCAGAGTAGCTTTAAATCTGGGTATCTCCTGGGCCAGCATTACCATTTCTTTTTTCGTCTTTGGTGAAGTTTGGCATCTTGCTAACTCACACCTTTCTGTTTCCGATGTACGTCATCGGCGTAGTACTCAATTGCATCTGCTAGTGGAGATGGACACAGTGATATGAGATCTTCAGTCTTCTTCTGTGATAGTGATGCTTTCTGGTTGCATCCCTGTTGCTCTTTGGTGAGAGGCACTTGGCTATCAGTGCTAGGGATGCTCGTTGCTGTTCTTATTTCCTGCTCAATGAAGGTTTCTGGCTTCTTTCTTTTATTGGAGTTGCAGTCGCAGGTGGGACTTCGTTGCTCCATGAGTTGCCTTACTGTCTTTGTTTTTTCACACGAATATCTAAATCATTTGTGCATTTGGAATGATTGGTGAAAGTTTGTACATTAATACAGGGATTTTATGGGTGACCGCGCTTGGATCCTCATATTTGAGTTATGGTGGGTTGATTTCGGCAGAAGATCTGTTGAATGTGATTGTTAGGAGCATAGGAAACCCCGTTTTGCATCATGGGATGACTAAGTCACTAGCATAAGACAGCTGTTTTCCACGCAAGTCTTGATTTCCAATGTAAAGATTGAAACTGAAGTTTGTTTGTCTGTGTGTGTTCTGGTGCCAACATTATATTGTGTGATGCCACCTCAGCAGTCATATTGGGGACTTGTTTCCAATATAATTTCCACCATGTTGACTGCCTCAGGATCCAGCTTTGACCAAGATTGATTGGCTGGCGGCAATGGGGTGAGTATGTAAGAACATTGTCACATATAAAGTTGCATGTAACTTGTTGGTGCATATTCCACTATGTTCCATTTCTGCTTTGCATTTCGTAGACTTCATAGATATTTGTTCGTTTTTCAAGAGTATGTCCAGTAGGTGATATAGGGCCAGATGTACGACGGTTTTAAGCGTGCGCAAATGGGTTTTAGACCCGTTTGTGCACGCTAAAAACCTTGGGCCCATGTACAAAACCTATTTTGCGAGTCGCTAATCAATTAGCGACTGGCAAAAAGAGGTTTTGCGACTCGCTATTAGGAAGGGGCGTTCCCTTCCTAATAGCAACTCATGAGCCATGTATGAATGTTTTGCAACCGCAATTGCGGTCGCAAAACACTCGCAAATTACCACCTACTTCAAGTAGGTGGTAATGCAATTGCAAATGGGAAGGGGTCCCCAGGGGACCCCTTCCCCTTTGCAAATGCATGTGAAAATATTTTTTAAGGGCATGCAGTGGTCCCAGGGAACACTGCATGCCCTTAAAAAATGAAACGAAAACGTTTCATTTTTTTTTTTTTTTTAAATGCATCCCGTTTTCCTTTAAGGAAAACAGGCTGCATTTAAAAAAAAGAATAACTGCTTTATTTAAATGCAGTCCCAGACATGGTGGTCTGCTGAGCCTAGCAGGCCACCATCCCTGGGAGGGCCAGCCATTCCCAATGGGGTCGCAAAATGCGAGTGCCTCATTAATATTAATGAGCCTCGCATTTTGCGACCCCAGTGGGAATCGCAATCAGTGTCTCTGACACTGTAGTACATAGCGAATTGCGACTCGCAATAGAGCGCAAATTGCGATTCGCAATTTACTATGGTCGTACATCTGGCCCATAGTGCTGGTTCCATTGTGCTGTGGCGGTTTATTTCCTCTTTGGATCTGTGTGTGTGTTTATGTATGTCTGTGTATCAGTGTGTCTGTGTATGATATGCGCGTATATGTTCATTATATGTTGAGATTGGTGTCTCGTTTGTGTTTGTGAATTTTCAGAGTCCTTATGCCTACCTTCACATGATGTCTTACATTTCGTTTTGTTTACATTTTTTCTTAGTATCACCAAAGGTTTGTATTCATTGACTGTTATCATAGCTTTACATGCCCCATGCTGTGTGGGTTGAGTCTCGCAGCTGAGGCGATACATTTGTTTGGGGCTCTGTACACATGCCACATGTGCGACTGTGCTTATGTTTGTGAACAGCTGCATGTTTTTATTTTGTATAGAAATCTTCTTGTGGGTGAATAAGTGAAACGAGATGCACATGTGAACATTGAGGGGTATATTCACAAGGATTCAACTCCGATTTATCGCCACCTTAACGCAACAAAAGTGGAGATAGATTTAACACCCCATTCACAAGCTGGTGCAAACTGCAGACAACGCCAGTATTCCCGCGATAACTGCCCCAAAATCTAACACCACGGCGGACACCACTAACTAACCCTAATGAGATGCAGAGTAGGCGTTCCCGTGCAAAAACACACGAAAAAACAACAACACCACTTTCACAACGAACTGACAGAACTGCGAAGCGAACCAAAAACAGGCGATAAGCCGCGGTAGCCGCAGGTATTTAACACCTGCCTCAAGCAGGTGTAAAGACGGACGTCTACCTCCAGTAGGCAATGGAGCCCCGCACACAGCCATACCCGAAGAACAAATGACGCCATGGAGCTACTCTACATGCAGCTCGGAGCCCCAACAGGGCCACAACACCCACTGCCACCACCCCCAGGACCGCCGCCACCCCCAGGACCCGGACCCGCCCCCCCCCGGACCACCACAGAGGCAGCGTAGAGTAAGACAGCGGACCTACCGAAAATGCACCACTCTCACAGACCTAACGCCCGCGAAAGTCATTGCCCACTACAGGCTCAAAAGGACAACCATCCTACACATCATGACCCACATCGCCCACAGGCTGACGGTCCCAACACAGCGGAGAACAAACATCCCTCCGCAGACAAAGCTGCTGGCAGTGCTGCACCTGTTGGCCTCTGGGACCTTCCAACCAACAACTGCCAGAGTCGGAGGGGTCTCACAGCCAGCCCTATCAAAGTTCATCACACCTGTCCTGGATGCCATCATCAGCTTCATAGCCCAGTACCTTCACTTACCCAACACTGCGCAGGAACAGCTGGAGACCAAGCAAGGCTTCTACGCCATAGCCGGATTCCCGGCCGTGTTGGGGGCAATCGACTGCACACATGTCCCACTTGTGCCCCCTGCGGATACTGCACACCACTACCGCAACAGGAAGCACACGCATTCCATCAATGTGCAGGCAATAGTGGACCACCGGGGACTCTTCACCAATGTCGTCGCCAACTACCCAGGCAGTGTGCATGATTCCTTCATCTTTTGACAGTCCATCATCAACCAGCGCTTCCAGGATGGCACATATGGAACGGGACTGCTCGTTGGTAAGTACCAAATCAACACACCACACATCCCACAGCCACCAATGCACAAAGCACAACTGTGGGGATGCACATGTGACCAAACCACATCCGACATGTCAAACTACACGACCACCTACCAGACACGACTACACCACTCCATGGTCATCCTGTGCTACCCCTGCACCCAATACAGACTTCACATGGCACCACAGCCACACAACAGCTGAACGTGTAGAGATGCGGAATGCAGCCATGACACACGTGAGTCTCTGCTCTGCCCTCATGACCCTACCCCAGTCTCCCGCAGGTCAGCGTCCCATGGCGGTGGGCCCGTGTCGGCCGCTGTGCATCCGGGGCGACTAGCCCTGTGCGAATCGAGTCATCCACCCTTGTAGTTCTGACATCGCATGTCTGTGTGCCTGATGACTGTTGGTGTAGTTGCCAGAACCAGCTACTCCCTGAGGGCTGGCTTACACTCACCCTAGACACAGCCAGCACAGGCATCACTGAATTGATGGGCCTGCCATCACATCCTGCCGAACCAAGTATTGTCTCTTTTCTCCCTGCACTGTCACAGGTGATCAAGGATATGCACTCTGCCCTTGGATGATGACACCTCTCCGGGACCCAAACACACCCACCCAGAGGCAGTACAATGCGGCCCACATACGCACCAGGGGCATCGTTGAACGCACATTTGGCGTGTTGAAGTCACGTTTAAGGTGCCTGGACGGCACTGGTGGGAAGCTCCTGTACAGCCCGGACGTCATGTGCAAGATGATCGTTGCATGTTGTGTGTTGCACAACATCTGTGTTAGCACCAGGGCCCCATGGATCCCAGTTCCAGAGGTACCGGACGATGATGGGGGTGATGGGGCAGGTGGCCCACATCCCACTGCAGCTGCGGCAGGAATGGCCCGTAGGGACTCCATCATTGACACTTACTTCTCATGAGCACGTCACATTGTGACCGTCCGTGGCATTCATGGGACAGTAGTAGATGTCCAATTGCACTGCATGTGTGAATAAAACATATTTGCAGGTTACAGGTTGGAATTGTACATTGTCATGTTACATATCCCTGGGGTTTCAGATGTGATTTGCCAGATTGTGCACATTTTCCGAACCAGTTGTGTCCTGTGTTCAGTTGTGGAGGTGTTGCTGTTTGTACCGGGATGTTGTCAATGTCGAGGTGCACTTCTGCTTATGTGCGTATGCTGCACGGTGGGTGTGTCGCTCCTGCGGCTCTGATTTGTCTGCCACTGGTCTCTTTCATGAGGTGTGCCTGTAGGTTCTGGTCTTCCACGGTGCTTGGTGCATGTTGTCCTCTGCAGTTGGCCAGGGTGCATCCGTGGTACTCCGCTGTTGGTGTATTTTGTTCTGTGGCATTTTCCGTATGCTGTTCTTGTGCTTTTTCCCGCATTGCGCGTGAGTATTGCTGCCCTCGCGCTGGTTGTCACTGTTTTCTTATCGCGCTTTGGCCCATCGCAGCTTTTTTCGCGTTGTGGTTTGTGTTTTTATCTCCGTCGAGGTGGTTGTATCGCGAGCATTGGCCGCGGTGTCGGACAACTATCGCATGCTACCGCCGTGTTGTGAATTCCACGTTGTCACAGGGTTATTTTCCCGCGATGGGCTGCGATGCTGAAAGTTGCGTTGCGCTACTCTTGCGGTAATTATCACACGTTCTTGTGAATATACCCCTGAGTTTTCCCGACTAGTTCTCCATTTTAAATAATTTCCCGATGTGTGGTGTTTGTGTATGTGCCACCACGTATTTTGAGAGGTGTACATGCAATATATTTTTTACGGGGAGTTTGTGGGTGTTTTTCCTGTGCGGTTTTTACTAAGCCTGGGCGTAGTTCGCGAAGTAGCGCTACGCGAAGCTACGCAAAGTGCAGTTCGCACTACGCGAGCTACGCGAAGCACTACGCGAACTGCGTAGTGCACTGTTCGCAATGATTGCACAGTGCCGGATGCTTGTCCGCACTGTGCAATCATTGAAAACGGCATCTTGCACAGTGCGAGCTGTCTTTTACTGCCGCTCGAGTAGATTTTTACTCGAGCTGCAGCTTTCTCAACGCGGACTGGTAGTTTCTCATCGCGAGCGGTCGCGAGCATACGCGACCACTCGCAATGAGAAACCTGACCTCCCCGCGTTGAGAATCTCGCCGGGAGGTTTATTTTCCACACTCGCGATCGGCAACTTGATGTTGCTGATCGCGAACGAGGAAAATGTCTCGCCGGGATGTCATTTTGCTTGTTCGCAGTCGCCAACTTGACGTTAAGGACCGCGAGCAAGCAAAAAATGACTGCTGCACTACGCTACACTACGCGTGTTTGCACTGTGCTACGTGCAATTCGCGTTGTGCGAAGTAGCGCAAACTTCGCAAACTACGCGAGTGTAGCGTAGTGCTTTGCCCAGGGTTAGTTTTTACCTCAATTTGTAATTTACATGGATTTTGTTAGAGATTTGTGATAATTGCTTGCGTTGCGCATGGACTTTGCTGTCTATATATTTGTTCAGGTGGCACAAATGCATTTTGTTCTTGAAAAACCATTTGGTAAAAAGCATCTTCGCCATTTCTGTATAGTCTTGCACCCTGTTACTTGGCCAGACTCAATTGGAATCCCCTATGAGGCAGTAAGAGTCTGAGCCGAGATGTTTGTGGCAGTGTAGCATGCTGCCGACCAGACTTTTTGGTCTATCAGTGATCCTCAGCCCCAGTGCTTTAAGTGGGCCGGGTCTCACCAGTGCTGAGCACCGGCAGTTTTTTAAAGGGGGCCTCGAAACGGGTCTCTATCGGGCTCCGTTTTGTGCCCTTGCACAGGCGGTCTGTTTTTTTCCGGACTGCAGTGACAGCAGGCACATCGATGTGCGCATGCTCACACTGCTCACTTTTCACTAGTGGAGAAGTTACGGCATGACGTCATGCCAGGTGAGCGTTGTAGGGGAAGGGAAATCCTTTAAAGAGAGTCCTTTTCTCTCTGGATTTCCCTTCTCTTTTGAAATTTAGGAGCAGCAACATTGTCGTGGTGTCACCAGGGCTTTAAGTGGAGGCTTTTTCAATATTATATACATAGTTGCTGCTTATTTATCCTATGCAACTAACAACCACTGACAAAGCCAATAGTCTTGACTTGTTGTAGGTATGATGTTACTTGTTGTAGCATATATCTGGTCTCAATGACAGAAACAGCAAAATACAAGTCGGGCGGCGCACTATTCTAAGCACAGATTTTTAGCTTATGTGTTTTTAAGCCATGCCCTTAATAACATTAGCCACGCCCCTTTGAGAGACCCCCCAGTTTTTTCATCCCACTTAAAGCCCTGCTCAGCTCTTTAAGTTAACAACTGTGTGTGAGGTGGCGGGGGAAGGGGGGAAAGGGGGGCGCAAACCTTTGAGTCAGCGAAAAATGTCAAATGAAAGGACTATCATAATTGGAAGGACAGCAATAACCATCAATAATTGATCTTTACTTTCTCCTATCCCAACCAATTAATATCATCTTTTAAGATGCTGATGCTACTATTGAATGAATGAATGAAAGAATATAAGCCTTATAAAGAGCAAACTTTGCCCGGAGGCGTCAAGGCGCTGCAGAGAGGGCCATCAGACCGTAGTACATGTGGGACTCATACTGATAGACTGGTAAAGAGCCAGGTCTTCAGAGCCTTGCGGAAAAGGGAATGAGACACTTGTCCAGAAATTGCAGAAGGGAGGGAATTCCAGAGTCTGGCAGCGGCGACGGAGAAGGCTCTGCCCCCCCATCTGACTCTCTTGAACCTGGGGACTACCAACAGATTTTTACTGGCTGATCTTAGCTGTTTGGTAGGAACATAGCGTCAAAAGAGCCCTTTAATACCATCCGACCCTAGGTTGTAAAAGGCCTTATGTGTAAGACAAAGAGCCTTAAACAGAATTCTCCGGTTTAGAGGGAGCCAAAGCAGCTCACTGACAGAAGCCGCGACTGAGTGGAATTTAGGAAGGTCCATCTCCAGCCTGGCCGCAGCGTTCTGTACCAGCTGCAAACGATGAACAAGCCCTTTGTTAATACCCAAATAGAGGGCATTACAATAGTCCAGTCTGGATAACACTAGGGCGATAACTGCCTGCTTTCGAGAGGCAAAAGAAAGATACTGGGAGATTTTCCTAAGAATCCTGATAGTCCCAAAACAGGTGGACACCGTTCTATTGATCTGAGGGCCCAGGGAAAGAGAGTTGTCCAGTATAACACAGAGATTTTTTCCTTGGGACACTGGGCAGGGGCATGGGCCCAGTGCATGGGGCCACCAGGCATTAGACCAGATATGCTGTTGGTTTCCAAAGATCAAAACCTCCGTTTTGTCCCCGTTAAGTCTGAGATAGTTTTCTACCATCCAAGAAGAAACTGCCTGCATACAATTTTTAAACTTGGTGGCAGATGCCTCTATGCTGTTTGTGATGGACACCATAATTTGTGTATCGTCAGCATAGGACAGCACCTCCAATCCAAAAGATCTAACGACCCTGGCTAGAGGAGCAACATAAATATTAAAAAGGGTCAGGCTTAATGAGGAGCCCTGAGGGACTCCACAAAACACATGGCTAGGGGCCGAATAGAATTGAACCATTTTCACTATTTGTGCCCGGTCACTAAGGAATGAGGTCAACAGCTTAAGGGCAGCGCCCCGATCCCAATTTCCTTAAGCCGGTCCATCAGTCTCAAGGGGGATATAGTGTCGAAGGCCACCGTGAGGTCAAGAAGAATCAACAGCGTGGTATGTCCAGCGTCAACCTAAACGCGAATGTTGTTAATTACGGAGGTTAACGCCGTCTCCGTGCTGTGACCACTTCTAAAACCATGCTGCGAACCATCAAGCAACTGATATTCCCCTAGATAGGTGCTAAGATGAAAGTTCAAATGTTTCTCCAGAATTTTTGCTGGAACAGGTAACAGGAAAATGGGGCGGTAGTTTATTAGTTCAGCCGGATCCAATGAAAGTTTTTTAAGAAGAGGTTTGACCACCGCCGTCTTCCAAGGGATAGGGTACTGCCCAACTGAAATGGCTCCATTGAGAACTGAGGTAAGATGGGGTACAATAACCTCCTTCCATTGCTTTTCAGTGCCCAAGTAGCCTCCCATGCCTAATTGCCCAGTCTCCATAACTACAGACCACACCACTAATGCCAAAACATTCCGCTGTGCATAGTTTTATTGAATTCAATATATTTCCTTTCGCACTGATTTTGTTTTTTTGTTTCTAAGTTATTTTCCCATAGTAAATATGACACATTTTCACATATATTCACAGTGCTTGAAAAAAGACCTTTACGAGGATAACAGTTAGTAATAAGGCAGCACTTGCATGTGTGATAGAATTACATATATTCAGAAAACACTGTATAGTTTCCTTGGCAGCCTTTCGGATAATGCCACCTCCATACATGAATTATTAATAATGTCGCCAATAAACATCCCTGAACAGTGATCCGTTTTGTTGACGGCTGCAAAGACATCTCAATTGTTGCTGCCACATCATTATCAACCCCACCAGTCTGGGCTGCTGCCATTGCAACGTCTGACGTGTTCGGGGACTCATTACCCACCAAACCAGGAAAAATGTCCTTCCCTCAGGGCGCTCGGGTCACCAATGGGCTGTATAAATATTATCTGGTGTTCCATCGTGTTCTGTACAATTTTATTTCTACTTTCATTAATCAAGGAAATACATTTAACAGCAATTCCTTGGCTCATGAAACATATATCTATATAAAACATTCATAGAGAGCATACTAGGATGTGATGTATTCATGCTAATTTCACCCTATAACAAATTGAGGTTTTATTCAAAATAGTACGATAAAGACTTTTCAACAAGAGAAGCAAAACTGTAATTATATTGTTATTCTGGTAAGCATACATAAACCCCTTAAAATGACCTATGCAACCTTTGGTAACATTATCATTACATTAGAGTAATAACCAGAAAATAGATTGACTATAATCGAAAACAAAATTTAAAGAAAATGTAAATCTAAATGAAATCTGGAAATAAAACATTATCCGTAGTTGTTTACTTATTACATCCCAGTTGCTGTATTTATTGAGAATTTTCACTACACTGTCGATGCTCCTCTGCCATCTGCACAAACACACTCTAGCCATGACATGCACGTTCCATTTCAAATACCTGTTTATCATCAACAAGGGTCATCATACTAGAGAACCAATTAATCTCACAAACTAACCCCACTCAGCATTTACCAATGCAAATGCCTCCTGCCTAGCCCTAAACACAAAATCACCAAATGCGTACTTTACAGCAATGTTTTCAACATCTTGGCCTCCTGCAGAAGCCCCAGGTAATTATCTTCTTCGTTTTGCAACATTTTGATTATGTAAGTATGGAAATGGTTACTGCAAATGTGTCATGCTTTTTCTGCTCCGAAGACTGCCATACATTCAGAACCCCTCAGAAAGACAACATCTACACGACCACCTATGTAACCCCATCTCACTGGCCATCAAGACTGACTTCCATTGCCAGATGCTCTGCTTCCAAGAATCTGCATCGCCCACAGGGCAACCAACTACATCATTCAAGTAAAACACATGCAGAAAAAATGTCACATCCGCTCAAAGCCTGCCCCAAACTGGCAATGCCTCCTTATAAGAAGAAATGGATCAGTGGAACCTTTCTCTGTAAAAGCAGCGAAGCTTGAGAATATTCTCCTGGTAAATAAGAAACATCCAAGACCACCCGGAATTCAGGAAGGTTATCATTGGACCTGGCCCTTTCTGCAGGGTCACCCCCAAACCTTTAGCCTTTTACCCCCCCCCCCCCCACTGTTTGCAAATTCGTTTTGTTGGCCTTTGGACTCTGTGCACTTTTTTACTGCTAACCTGTGCTCTCTCCCCTAAATATAGTTTGATTGGCCTACACTTGATTGGTATATTTAATTTACTTTTATGTCCCTTGTAGAGTGGTATACCATATTCCCAGGGCATGTAAATGAAATACTACCAGTCGGCCTTCAGCACTTATTGCGCCACCCACTTAAGTAGCACCTTAAAACATGTCCCAGGTCTGCCACTACAGCCTGAATGCAGTTTTAAAGTTCCCTCTCAACTTGGAAGTAAAACCCACTTGCCAAGTCTAACCTAAGCACGACGTGGAACCCAAAGGAGAGATCGCACCTATCCTTTTATCCCCAATGGTTCAATAAGAACCATGCACTTGGTGTTGTGCACACAATAGAAGCACCCACTGCCAATGTGAGGTCCTAACAGGACTGTACAAATTCAAACAAAGTGAAAGGTGCACCATGCAACAATTCCAATCAGTATGTTAGAGTAACCAAACAATTCAGAGCAGATTTCAAAGATATGTTCGAATCTTCTTTTTATTCAGTCATTTTCACACATGATCAGTCTGTACAGAAAACAGCCAATGTGTTTTGTCCAAAACATTGGACTTCTTCCGGGCAAACGTAAAAACGATGTGCAAGAGGGTGGTGCATCAGAGACACCCATCCAATTGCGGGCGCTGTGCGTGGTCTTTATGCATCTGGTTAACCGCATTCCTAATGATTATAATAAAACCCGTTCAGTATAGGGCAAATAGGAAGAATGTTTCAAAGTGAGTCCATTCCCAGAGCTTCCAAATTTGGCAGGCCAAGGGTAAATAAACCCTAATGGCGACACCGGGATCAGTGTCGAAGACGTGTCCATCCCTCAATGAAACCCACACAGGGCAGTGGACTCGAGCCCTCAATTGGATGGGTGTCTCTGATGCACAACTCTCTTGCACATCGTTTTTACGTTTGTCCTGAAGAAGTTAAATGTTTTGGACGAAACGCGTTGGCTGTTTTCTGTACAGACTGATTATGTGTGAAAACTACTTGCCAAGCCCTAAACCCCCATTTTAATATATATACATCACCCCTAACGTAGGCCCCGGGACCCTTAGGGAAGGGTGCCTTGTAATAGAAAGGTTGGACATGTATGTTTTAAGTTTACATGTCCTGGTAGTGAAAAACTCGTACATTTCTATTTCACTACTGCGAAATCTACCCTCTCATAGGATAATATTGGAGATTTGCTATTACGTTTCACAAGCTGTTATTTCCAATTGGGAGCAGGTTGCTATATCATGTTTGGCGTCTTTGGAATTGTAATGAAAAACCCTATTTAATGGTAAAGTTGGGTATTTGATTATAATTTTGAAAACACCACTTTTAGAAAGTTGGTGTTTTCCTGCCCTTAGACCTTTGGTGCCTGCAGCCTGTCTTGGGTCACATGACTGGGTGTAACTGACAGTTAGACTTTGTGAATTCCTCCCAGACAGTCACATAATAGAGTGTTTATGTCTGACTGAATGGGCCATCCTCTGGCAGGTGATGGGGGGTGGAGTTGAGCACAGCCCCACTTGCAACTGAATAGGGTGCGCTCTGCCTTCACACAAAGGACCTATTACGTCCACATTGTCATTGCAGCCAGCGTGGAGTGATGGCAGGGAAGTGAGAAAATTCCATGCACCTCAAAGACACTGTCTAGAAGCTTCTCCCATCTTCTAGAAGGAAGGCACCAGGGTATAAAAACAGGACCTCAGGCACCAACTCTTAAATTCCCTTTCTGGATCTGCAGGAGGACTCTCAGAGGACTGACTGCTGCTTTGACCTGCTGTGCATTCTGAAAGACTGCTTTGCTGTACCTGGGAGGACTGCTTTGCTGCCTGGAGCCTGCCTTAAAAATTCAGAGGCCAGTCATACTGTTAAGCCCTGCATCTTTACCTAAACCCATGACTACCAGAGTGGTTACAAGGGCTAGTTTGCTGTCCTCCTGTTCAGAGCTATAGGAACACAAAAGGCTCCCACCATCTTTAACCCACACATGGGCCCAGTCTTAGTGTGTCTTAAACCTCAATGTGGTGTCCCACCAATCCTGGACCATTGGTTGTGGTGCTAAAGCTGGGCAGATGGCCAAAACCCAAAACTGAGGACTAAGAAAATGTTTTGCTAAAGATTGCTCTGAAAACCAGGAGGAGACCGAGACTAACCTTCTCATCTATCCGCCCAAGGTGCATCGTCGGTCGGATTGACTTTGTGGCTTCTCCCTCTATGTTCCTCTCCACAGCAGCAAATCCTGTTCAGCTGTCCTTCGCCAAAGGGGTATATGGCCTCAAGGAACTGTCTTTGGCTACAGCCGTCTGCCTCGTTCCACTGGAGATTTTCGACTTCCTAAAAGGAGACAAAGTCAGAACGTAGAAATCTTCACCACAGTTTCGATCCAAGGCTACCTGACGACGATGCTTCCTCCTAGGACACCTTCTGCAGCCTTACCTTGCTGAACTTTACCTTCTCAAAACATTTTTCTCAAAATTTCTTCTACGTCCGAAGGTAAGCACTGACCATGCCCAGTCCACTTCTTGTATCCAAACTTCTCTCCATCGCGTCGGTCTTATTTTTTGACTTTGAACCATTCTCGTGCAGTTGGTGCTTTGATCTTTTAGTGTTCGTTTTTACAAAATACTTTCAAAATTCATTACTCCGGTTCTACTGATTGGATTTTTGTAGTTTTTGTGTCAAATAATTTATTAAAATTGACTTTATTTGTCTAAATTGTGTTGTGTTTTCACTTTATTACTGTTTATGTGATGCATACATGCTTTACATGTTGCCTCTAAGTTAAGCCTGACTGCTTTTTGTGCCAAGCTACCCAGGGTTAAGCACAGGTTAAATTAGAGATTTTTTGTGCTTTACCCTGCAAGGGATTGTGGCTGTTATTTGACTAAGGCTCACACCCCAGTAAAGCAATGACCCAATTTCCCACAGTTAGGAAGACTTGGCTCTTCCCAAGATAACCTCACAAAGACCAGACAAAACACCAACCACTACTAGATGTGAATGGACATTTGCAACCCAGAATGATACCCACCAGAAGCTGGAACAAATCACTGTAAGGGTGGTAGGCACAACCACATGCCTAGCTATCGCTCACTCTCCTTTGCTCAACTCAACTCATAAATGCAGCGACCCTCTCACAGAGAAACCAAGTATGAACGTTACCAAAACACTGCTTGGATAAGCCATACTCCTTTAAAGTAGTTCTCTCCATCCACAAATTAACCATTTGTAACTGGTGTCCTTTCTTTCACTTCTATCACTTTGCAACATGGTAAACACATCAACAGAAATACACTAAGTGCACAACTCTGATCCTCACACACAATATCAATGGCCACATGAAGGCGATATACTCACCCACCCAATCATTTTCACAGAATAGCATGCTACCTGTCCAGAAATGTTCTTTGGTGCCTCTTCTGGGGTATCGAGCACTATATAAATGCAGCTACAATACAACAAATGTATTGGAGGCAGGTGTTTGAGTTAACAGCCACAGCTGCTGCTGCAATAGATTCTAGCATTGTAGAATTGCAAAGTGTAATTTGGCTCCTAAAATGCCAACTTTGAAACTGCAGAGCATTAGGAAATATTGGGCCGCAATCACTGTTTTTTCAGTTTAACCCTGCTTGGTGAGGGGAGTGAATGGCCTTCCACACGTCACTTGAATGGCTAGAACAGAAGGCCTAGTGGTGGAATACAGTACTGCTATGGAGTTGAGAATTAACAATATACTCAGGATATTGCCACAGAGAGGTGCAACAGTACTGTGGTGCCTAAAGTCAGCATTCCATCCCCAGTACCATCAGACCCATACTGATAAAATATTGGTTTGCTTATGGTAACATACCTTTAGGTCCATTTACTCTGCCACTATTACTGTACAGATAGCCCTTTGCTCAAAGCCATTTTAAATATTGCACACCTATTTCACCCTGGCTACTACTTCAAATTTGATATAACTTTTATGAAAACTGTAGAAGCTCAACTACAGTTAAATGTACACTAAAGAAAATATTCCCACTGATGATGGTAGGCACAAAGTACTGACTTTGTATTATTCAGTAATGGTTTGGTCCAGGAATATATACACAAAGCAAATGCAGATGTGCAGATATTTACTAAAATACACATTCATAACAAAGTAAAACACAAATCTATGGAGTTTGGCAACTAAAACTATTGTTCTTTTTCTATACATATACTCCTTAAGATATGCCAGTAAATTATAAACAAGTATTGGCGAAGCCAAGAGGTCTCACTCTTTTTAAGGAGAGCATAGCATTCACGTTTTCATGCCCTCCAAAAGCTGCATTCAAAATCTTTTTAATGCACACTGCAGTACTTTAGTCCGTTACTGGAGGTCCCACAGGCATGACTTGTCCATTTTTAACATCGTCAACTGAAGGCAAGAGTAAAATATGTGGACTGCAAAGGTGGCAAAAAGATTAATTATGGTAGGTTAAGTGTGGTAAGTATGGTGGGTAAGTTTGGGGTGGTAGGTTAGGTACAGTTAGGTATGGAAGATTAGATATGGAATATATGGTGGGTAGGGCAGTTATGGCAGATAAGGTATTGTAGATATGTTAGGTATGAATATATGGTAATGTTAGAAATGGGGGTCTCTAGATGGCAGTGGTATGAACCCTGTCCAAGTAGGGACTCTTCCTTCTAGTCAGGGTAAGGAAGTTACACACCCAAGATAACGGCTGCTCACCCTCTTGGTAGCTTGGCATGAGTAGTAAGACCTATCTCAGAGGCAATGTGTAAAGCATTTGTACATAACACACAGAGTAACACAGTGAAAACACTACAAATGGACACCACACCAGTTTAGAAAAATAACCAATCTTTATTTAAACCAAACATGACCAAAACGACAAAATTCCAACATACGTCTCTATACAATACGTCTCTGAACTAGCCCCACTTATCCGGATTTTTGGCTTCAGCCTTACTTCTTATGCGGATGATTCCCAGATTGTAGTAGCAGCATACAAAAATCAGACCTCCCCTGCTCTGCAATTTAAGAACTGCATGGGTGCCATCACTAACTGGATGAGCACACACTGCCTTAAACTTAATTCTGGAAAAACTGAAATCTTGACCTTTGGGAACCTGCAACCTAGTTGGGGCAGTGTGTGGTGGCCCGCTGACATGGGTGATCCACCGGAACCAGCAACTAAAGCGAAGAACCTGGGAGTATGGGTGGATAGTAAACTTTCTTTTGTTCAACACACTAATGTTGTGGTTTCCTCTGCCCACTTCCTTATTAAGAAAATCAGGAAGATTCTCCCTTATCTTCCGGAGGACACGAAAAGAACTGTAGTCACTTCATTAATCCAGTCTAAATGGGATTATTGTAATGGGCTGTTTATAAACGTCCAGAAGCATTGCCTGAAAAGACTACAGAGCGTGCAAAACTCAGCCGCTCGACTTCTGTCAAACACCCCTTGGTTCAAATCGGTATCTGGAGAGATCCGTAATTTGCATTGGCTCCCTGTAGCGCAGCGAAAAAAATTCAAGGCTCTTAGCCTGGTGTTCAGGGCCCTGAATGATACAGGGCCAGCCTTTTTGCAAAATCTTCTTGTTTGGTATGAACCAACTAGACACCTTCGTTCATCTGGTGCTAAACTCTTGAGAGTGCCCAGAATTCGTACCTTACTCTGGGGTGGTCGCAGCTTTCATTACTGCGCTGCTAAACTCTGGAATTCCCTACCGACTGACTTGAGAAATGCGCGATCTCTTGTCTCTTTCAGAAAAGAGCTAAAAACCTGGCTCTTCCGCAACTAGAGACTCACCAGTGGCTTACCTTGTCCGTAGCGCCAAGACCCCTCCGGGTATTTGTGCGCTTTACAAATCTCAATAACATAACATAACATAACATACATAAGCAGAAATATCAATTTTTACAGGTTTAAGAAATTCTGTCCATAGAACTCTATGGATGCATTGATTTTAGCACAAAGTTACTATGATGCATCAAAATCTGAGGTGCAAACAGCAGCAGAGGAGGGAAGCATCAGAAAACAAAGTGATGCGTTGATTCTTGAGTGCCAGGGGAATGGAGGCATCAGTACTGCTGCACGCAGGAGAAGTGTTGCATTGATTCCTTACTGTGAGGAGAAGTACTCTATTGAATTCTGAAAGCGGTTTCTTTCTGCGGGGCGATGCACTGGAAACCTGGCGCACAGATACGATGTGTGGAAAATCCAGGCATGCTGGGGCGATGCAGCGGCGAAACAGGAGCTGCGTCAATTTTCACAGCTGCAAACAGGTGATACATTGATTCCTTCAGCTGCACAGCAGGATCTGCGTCTAAGTCGGAGCTGGGGTCTCAGACGTCGGAGACACGGTGCTCTGGACTCGGGCTGCGGCTGTTCTTCCAGCTGCGAACAGGCGCTACGTCAATTTTTCTACAGCATCAAGGTGATGTGTTGGTTTTTCAACCGCATGGCAAGCTTGCGGCGGGAAAAACGGCGCTGAAGGGCGATGCGTGGATTTTCAGCTCTTGAAGCAGCAAAAACACCTCCAAGGGCCCAGAACTGGAGTTGGCATCCCTTGGTATGTCAGAACTCCAAGCAGAGGAGTTATGGGGAGCTGCAGATGAAGTCTTTGATGACCCTGAGACTTCCAACAGAAGGCAAGCACACACAAGCCCTTGGAGAACTTTGGACAGCAGGATTCCAGAAAGCAAAGTCCATTTCTTTCACTGCCCACAGACAGAAACAGCAACTGCAGGCCAACCCAGCAAAGCAACACAGCAAAGGGGCAGTACTTCTCCTGACAGCTCTTCTAGTTGGCTGAGTACTCAGTCCAGAAGTGTTCTAAAAATGTGGGGTTACAGGTTCAATACTTATACCCCTTTCCGCCTTTGAAGTAGGCATACTTCAAAGGATAGTCTTTGTAGTGCACAGATCCTGCCTTACCCTGACCTGGTTCCAGACACACCACATGGGGGTGGCGACAGCATTGTGAGAGGACAGGTACAGCCATATTTAGGTGTCAGTGACAACTCCTCCCATCACTCTAGCTCAGGAAGGCCCATAAGCCTGGTGATGGGCAATCAGGATATGCAGGGCACCCTTCCGCTCCCTTTGTGTGACTGTTTAGAGGGAATGCACAAACAGCCCAACTGTCAGTCTAAACCAGACGTGGATTCCACAGGCAGGCAGAGCACAGGATGGTAAAGCTAGAAAATACCAACTTTCTAAAAGTGGCATTTTCAAACACATAATTTAAAAACCACCTTCACAGAAAGATGTGTTTTCAAATTCTGGGTTCAAGGAAGCCAAACGCCAAAGCTAAAGCTATCAGTAGCGAGACCTAAAAAGGTGGACCCTTTAGCAATTTGAAAATGTTCTATTTCTTCTCGTTTCCAACAGGATTTTCCTGATGAGTCCTACAAATAAATTTCTTGTATTTAGTTTATAATGGGTATTTGATGTAGTGCAACCTATCGTAAGTAGCTGTTTGAAACGAGTATTATGCTTGCAGAAAGGATTAATGATCCAAAGTGTACATTGTGAAATTAATTTGTTAACATGGTCACATATAGCAGGTATCCGTTTTTTAAAATTTTGTAATTCGTTGTCTTTGGATAATGACGTGTTGAATTTAACACATATCTGTTAGTTGGAGGCTCAACATAGTGAAGTAACGTGGGCGAGGGAATTTTTGAAACATATTACGGATACCAAGGATTATTTCTTCTAAGTCTTTGGAGAATGGGATTGGTTCCCCCAAAAAAAACTTTTAAAGGAAGATGCCCTAATTATGTCTCTGGGTAATTATGATATTTTTCCATACCTATTTTGTTTACCAGATCCAACTCTTCGATGTAAAATGTTTAGATTAAGATGTAATCCTGCGTTGCAGGTACCAAGTATAGCGGTGATATATAAAGAAAAGGGGAGAACTTGTATATGTGACCAGACAATGAAATGTATCAGCACACATGCTTTAATAGATTGTCCTGTATTTTTAAGTGTGCGTCATACATTTTTAAAGCTGTTGTTTTTAACATACAGGATTTATAGGAGACATTGTGCAATTAACCTATTAGCCAATGTGCACTTTTGTGATGATTCTGTGGGGTTGGGATGTTTTTAATCATCAGTGAGAAATTTGAATAATCTTGATTTAATATGATGTGAAAGCTGTTTTTCTTAACTTTAATTCTATGTATTTGTTTTATGGACAAGTGTTTTAATAAACATATTTTATTCATTCTCTATGTTGAAGGAGCAGGTACTGCTATATAGAGAAGCTGTTTATGGCAGCAGGAGCTTCAGAAACATGAGGTGCTGTACTCCTAACAATATTGTATGTGGGATCCAGCAGAAGATAAGTTACAGAATTCTGGATGTGTTGGGAGCGATGGTTAATTGGACAGTACTAGACTATACACAGTAGAATTTCTTTGTCTTATTTGACATACTTAAATATGTTTTATACAATACACAATTGCACTCATTTACAGTTTGAGGCACTGGCAAATGAATGTATTTGCACAGAATAACAGAAATTGTAGTTGTTAGACCTGTCATCCTTGGTGTGGTCTTCCCCCAAACATTTTTCCTTCACCCTTCCTGCTTTATGAATTTAGATTTTATTGACATTAGGACTCAGTGCACTTTACCGCTGCTAACTAGTGCTAAGGTGCTTCTGTTCTCTTCTTAAAGCATGGTACTATTCGCTTACACCGGATTTAATTTACTTATAACTACCTAGTATATCATACTTCATATACCCAGAGCCCGTAAATTGAATGCTACTAGTCGGCCTGCAGCAATCATTGTGCCACCCACTTAAGAAGCACTTTGAAACATGGCAGTTCGTTCTGTACTGTTCTTATTGGAGCAGGGTCGTGACTGATTTGCATATCGCTGGGTCCAAACTGAGGTGGAAAGGTGGGCAAAATTATGATGGATTAGGATGAAGACTGAGTAATTAGCAGTGACTGAGATTAATTTGAGCATTCCATTCATAACTTTTTGTATGCTTTAGTGTGCTGTCCTAAGTGGCAACGTGTATGCCCGGACGTGGGTCCCTTGCTCACTGTGGCACTGGAACCAAACTACACCTGGCTGAAGAGCCCCAATCAGGGCAAAACCGGTCTTGTATTGAATATATTCTGGTTCGGAGAGGACCTGGCTTAGCAGTTCAGGCTGAACTGCTCCTGTTGGAGCAGGGTCAAGACTGATTTGCATAAGGCTGTGTCTAACCTGAGGTGACATGGTGGGCAAAATATTTGTGGGCTGGAATGCTACCCAGAGCGATTGACAGTGGTTAGACTTATTGCAAGCAATCTCTCATCAACTTTTGTGTGTTTAATGTACCGCCCTAAGTTGCAAAGGGTATGCCGAGACTTGGGTCCTTTGCTCACTATGTCACTGGAACCAAGCTGCACCCGACTGAAGAGCCCCAATCAGGGCAAGACCAGTCTTGGGTTGCTTGTGTTCCAGTTCGGAGAGGACCTGGCTTGGCAGTTAGGGCTGGTCTGTTCCAATTGGAGCAAGGTTCAAGACTGATTTGCATATGGCTGGGTCTAATCTGAAGTGGTATGGTGGGCAAAAGAACAATAGGTTGGAATGCTACTCCTAGCAATTGCCAGTGGTTAGACTTATTGCAAGCATCCTCCCATCACTTTTTGTGTGTTTAACTTTTAGAAAGTTGGCATTTTCTTGTCCTAATTATTTTGTGCCTGCTGCCTGTGTTCTGGGTCACATGACTTTGAATAGCTTGGTAGTCCGCCTTTGTGTATTCCTCCCAGAGAGTGAGACAAAGGGGTACTAGTGTTGGCCGGATGGGCCATCCTGCCGGGATAGGTGGGGTGGAGCTGTTCCCTGCCCCACTTGCATTTAAAAAGAGCTGCCTCCAGTACACACACAAAGGAATTTGACAGCAGTGTTTTGTCAACCCAGACTTCTTAAAGCCTTAGCAGGGCAAGGGAAGATCTTTCCAGAACCAGATATGGGGGTAGCTAGGATGTCACCCACACTTCAAAGGCTGGTACCAGGTATAAATATTGGTCCTCCTGAACCACCTCTTCAGAGCCCTCCTGGACCTGTTGAAGACATCAGAAGGATTGTCTAAACCCTCATAGGACTAGCCTGCTGCTTGAGGCCTGCCTTGTCTTCCAGAGGACTGCCCTGCTGCTTGAGGCCTGCCTTGCTGCCCAGACGACTGCCCTGTTGCTACAGGTCTGCCTTGCTGCTTGACCGCAGGACTACTAGAGTGACTCCAAGGGCAACTTGGCTGGCCTCCTGTGTGAGCAACAGGGACATAACAAGCTCCAGTGACCTTGAACCATGCACCTGGCCTTTGCTGGAGTGAGTCTGAGCCCCCTAAGTAGTGCCCCAAAGGTCCTATTTCCTTGGAAGGGGTGTTAGAGGTGGAGCTCCTGCCTAACCCTAAAATTTGGGACTTGGAAAGATTTTCAGCAAGAAGTGCCAGAAGAACCGGCAGATAACCAGGACCAACCTACCAGCCGATTCGCCCATTGTGCATCGCCAGTTGGCCTGACTTCGCGGTCGCTCCTGCAGCATTCCTGCAGCAAATCCTATTCAGTGGGACTTCAGAGTGACGGTATCTGGCCTCATAGAGCCTGATAATGTGGATTGGGCCCAAAATTTTGTTATCAAAAAGAATTAAGCCCTCTCTTCTGCGCTAAATCTTTCTCAGTGATGGAACTTGGAAATTTGTATTAGGAGTCAAGGAGCAAGCTAGAATCTCAAACTTGCATTTCATTAACAGTTTAAGTTCAGTCAATGATGAGAATAGTATTGTTGTTTTCAAAACTTTATTTCCCATTAAGAGATTAGTAAACTTCTTTATTTTTTTGGGGGACTTTATTTAGTTAGTCCATCAATCAAATAAGTTCACAGAAATCTCATTTAAAGAAATGGTTAGGACAAAGCATCAAATAATAAGATTGCATTGAGCATGTTGTGTTCGCTAAAGGAATAAGATCCCTATTCTATAAATAGGTTCAGAGCTTTAGATCCTAAGAACCCATAAAGAGATTTCGAATTCAATGGAAGAGAGTGAAATCAAAGGAGCAGAAAGCTTCAAAGTCTAATTAGAGAAGCAGAGCTTCCCATAAAGAGTAGTTCACAAGACTCAGCCAAATCTTGATAAATCCGAATAGATCAGCATACAGTTGCAGTATCAAACTGTCAAATCAAATAGCAAATAGAGTCTAGGGAACAGTAGCAGCAGTAGCCACAACCGTCAAAAGTGCGGTCAGAGGGAAAGGGAAAAGCATTTCCTTCCTGAAACTACCTTGAATACGCCCTGATATAAAAGTCAAGGAAACATATTGAAAACATTGTTATAGGCTTCCTTCTCCATGAGACCGAGTTCTTCATCAAGCAGGTTTAGCTCCTCTGTTCCCACAGAAATACACGTGGATTAAACTTTTTATCATATGGTCAGCTACAGACAGTCTTGCGTGATGAGATTCTGGAAACATCAGGCATGGTTCCCATAGATTTTAAACACAGACCAACCTTCCACAGAACACTGAACTACTAATTAAAAGTCAAAATCACTGTTAGGCAATGCATTATTTTTCTCTATGAATCAATCATTATTGTTTAAATGCACAAATTATTCTATCCAAGTTTTGTATGAAACATAAGAAAGTAGAAAGTTCATGACATTCAAGAATAAAAATGTTGCTGAATAAAGTAATACATTTTATTAAACCGAAAGATTCTGCAGTTATGACAACATCTCTAAGCATATCATTCTAGGGTCAAGCTTCTAAACCACGTTGTGCACATTTCAGCAATATCAAGGTCCCTTCCAGCTGGAAAAGCTTGTTTCATGGCCTTTTTATGGCCTACATGAATACCAATGACTGCCTACTGCGAATTGGCACATTTTAAATGCATGTCAGTTTAACGTTATGTTTTACACTTTTTATGGCACATTTGGCATATTATGTTAATTCATTTTCATTCTAATTTATAGACTCTATTAAGCCCTCTATGGCGACATCTTGCAGCTTCGCCCCACTGGAGGTTTTTGAGTTCCAAATAGTTGTCTAAGTTCGAAGGTGAAAATCTTCACCATGTTCAACGGCGAATTGCTCCTTATCGATGACAACTGCCTCCTTGGTCTGGAACCACAGCTTCTCCTGCTCTGAGCTTTTTGCCACCATCGTCCATGGCTTCACCAACATCTCATCCAGCGCTCACCGGTGACGATGACTCCTCCTCATACACAGCCTGCTGCCTTAACCCGCTGAACTCTACCTTCTCCTGGACTTTTTTTCAGAAAAAATTATAAGTCCGAAAGTAAGCCAAGACTGGGCCCAATCCACCTTGTGTATCCGACCCGTGCTCCATCGCCGTTGGCCTTAACATTGGACTTTGCCCTAGTCTCGCGTAGCCCGATGCCTGCAGTTAATGCTTGAATCTTTTAGGCGCTAGATTTCACCCAAAAATTTAAAAAATCATAACTCTGGTTCTACTGATTGAATTTAATTTATTTTAGTGTCAGTTTATGTATTAAAATGTTCTCTATTTTTCTAAATTGGTGTGGGATTTTCTTGTGCATTGTTTTCACTTTATTACTGTTTTTGTGCAGCATGAACACTTTAGGCATTGCAGCTAAGTTAAGCCTGACTGCTTTGTCTTTGTGCCAAGCTACCAGAGGGTTAAGCACAGGCTAATTTAGGGACTTATGTGGTTCACACTGACAAGGACTGTGCTTGTTGCCTGAGTGGGGCTTCCATCTCCTCAACCAATAATCTGATTTCTTACAGTTGTCAAGTGCTAAAGCCAGAATTAGAATCCCACATTGAGTGTTTCCCAGTCAGCAGTTTAACCACCATCTTTTAAAGATACCTTCCACAATATTTGGACTTTCTTGTTTTCAATGTTTCTATGTGGATGCTGGCTGTGTTTTTTGTGTTTTCCCAATGTTTGAAATGCAGCATTCATCAGTGTTTATACAGGGGTTTTTATAGCGGTTTATTTAGTGCCCTCTAAAAATACATGTAAACTCTTTATTTGCCAATGATTAGTAAACTATTTCTTATAAATATAACGAAATGTGTAGGAGTATCTCCCCCACCCAAATCATGAAAATCCAAGGAGATGTTAAAGTTCAAAGGTGCACTAGATTTATGCCTACCCATGGACTTAAAACTTGGGATCCATGGAATAATGAGAGCTCATGAAATTGTCATTGCCTTTTGCACACCAAGATCTCTATTACGAGTCTGGTGGTCCACGGACCGCCAGACTTGTGGGGGCGTGGCGGTCTCCCGACCACCCTATTATTATTCGGGCGGTTTTACCACCACAGCCCTGCTGCAGCCGGCAGGGAATCACCATCCCCTGGTGGTGTAGAGGCAGTAATATGCTTGGTGAAACCACCCCAGTCCCGCCAAGCATATTCAAAGTTTCCTCTCCACCTGGGTTCCACCGTCATATAAACTGTGGTAGAGAGAAAACAAAGGGGGCCCTCCTGTGTGCATGCAAACCTGTTCCTGCACGGCATGAACTTTATAGTCCATCCCGTGCTGGAACTGTTTTTGGTGTTTCTAGTGCAGTGCCCATTCTCAGGGCCCCGCAGTGGGAATGTCAAAAACAAAGCCCACCAGACAGTAGGAAACTCTAAATCTAGCGGGCAGCCTGACCATGGCTTTGGCAGTGCGGCGGCGGGGCACCGCCAAAGTCGTAATCAGGCCCCAACTGTTGCACAATCTCAATTTCAATCTGCCCATATTGTTGTACTAATCAGTTAGATTGAAAAATGCCCTTTTGCAGTGAGTCTAAAAACTCCTGCTTCATTAATATATATATGAGTCGTTTCTTAACTCTCTGCGAAGAGCTTCATAAGACAACATTTTTAAAGCAACCCCTGTCCCTTAAAAGATGCTGATTTCAAAAATCAAAGTTGCCAATCAGTGAACGACATCTGTGGGAGTATGCAGTGAACTACTGTTTGGGTCCCTGATACAATTGCACGCACAGAGGAACTGCTTCCACTTTATAAATGGGAATTAGATCAATGACTTGTGAGGACAACTGATGTCACAAATCATTGATACATTACAACTCTGTTCGAAAGAGAAACTCCGCATTCACCACCTCCTAACCAATGGCAGTCACAAAGGGAGTTTTGACAATGAGAAAGTGATTTCCAGATTGTAAAATGTCCTTTGTATATTTCAACTTGGTCATTTATCTTCTTGAGATATTTGTAGAGGACAGTCCTAGCTACGAAAACATTGGAGACCTTTGATAGGAATAAGCTTGGTTGCAGTAACTGATGTCACTGTTGAGAACGAGCACACCATAGATATATACAAGTCAAATGCGTATGAGGCAGACAGGGGAATTTAGCAACAATAAACGGAGGGAGATTTAGTGAAATAATGCAAATTATATAGCACTGAGTCACATTGCCAAGTGTGTTCTGAAAAGCTGGTGTTTAAGTCCTTGTTGAATGCGAACAGATTCAGGTTATTGTAAGTATTTATCTAGTGGGCTCAATATTCTTGGGGCCTGGCTGGAAAATGCCTATTTTACACCTAAGGGCTTTATTCACAAAGAGCCTCCACAGATGTGGTGGAGGCTCAGCACTCATGGCAGAATCTCCGCAATGAGAATTCTCATTGTGGAGATTCGGCCACGAGTGTGGAGACTCCGCCATGACTGTGGAGCCTCCGCCATGACTGCAGAGGCTTTTAGTGAATCAGGCCCTAAGGGCCTAATTACAAGTTCGGCGACCCGTGGTGGCAGTCCCTGGACCATCAGAATGGTGATCCACCCGTCGTATTACAACTACATTGGTGAGACTGCCACAGGACTGCTGCAACAACCGGGAATCCCTAATCTCATGGCGGTGGTGCAGCGGTGTGAGGCTGTAATATGCTGATGGTGCTGCTCCTGCACCGCCAAGCATACTACATGTTTTCTCACTGTGATCCTTTTCATGGCGGTGAACCCGCCATTAAAGGGTGGTGGTAAGGAAACTAAGGGGGTCCTAAAGGGCCCCCTGTTGCCTCAGGGCTTGAAGGTGCATGCAGGGGGGCACATGGTGTGCCCCCCTGTAGGTATTCATCCCCTGTTCCTGTACGGCATGGACTGCACAGTGCATGCCGTGCAAGAACGTGGTTTGGTGGTCCCAGGTTTCTGCCTTTCTAGGGCTCACATACAAGCCTTTGAAAAGCACCACTGTGGGACCGCCGCCGTAGGACTACCCGCACCGGATTCAACTCAGAATCTGGCGGGCGGTCTGCCTATGGGTTTGGCGGTACTGCAGCGGGGTGCTGGCGTGGCGGCCCGCTGCAGCATCGCCAAACTTGTAATCAGGCCCTAAGACTTTTTGGTTTTCAGAATCTCTAGTAGAAGGCTGGATGTGTCTGGTGCTTCTCTCACCACCAAGGGTGCATACTTTCCTATTAAAGCTGCTTTGGAGACCAGGACACAGGGCTTAATTGGTAATGTAGGCCATTTTAAAATCAAGCCTTGCTTTAAGAGGGAGCCATAATTAATTGAAATTATGTAGTCAGATTGTTTGCTTTTTTGATGAGTTAGGATGCGTCACAAAGAATGGCTTTAAGAAGGGGCCAGAGTGGATTATTGAAGACCAGAAAAAAAATGTTAACAACTTTCCAAGAGTGAGGGGACCAGGGCCTGAACTGCAATCTGAAGATGGTATGAGGGATATATGGTTTTAGTTTTTTGAAGAACAATAGTTGTTATGATGCTATCTTTGTGAGTTTAGTGATGTGAGGTATCATCAATTGATTTTAGTTGATAGTAAATATTAGTGATCTTGCGGAGTGGACCATATTTGATATGATACCAAGATGCAAGAGTAGAAGAAGCCATTCTTTTGGCTAGAGGGATGTTTCCAGGGTGTGTAAGCTGAGGAATTTGATTTTAATGGGATTAAGTTCCAAGGAACAATACCTTATCCAATTGATCTGGTTTTTGAGGAAGGATTTTAGAGTTGTAATGCCAGTAAGGCGGGTTACTTTAAGATAGAGCTGCGTTTCCTCTGTCTACTGGTAAAGGTGGATTTCTTTATCCAGCAGAAGCTACCCAAAATGCTTCATGGAGATTGAATAGTGAGGGGGAAGTAACACAGCCTTGAGTGACTCCACAATTTGTATGTAGTATCTAGGATTTGAAGCTGCCTAATTTAACAAACTTTTGTCTGCAGGTGAGGAAATATGTGAGCCAGCTTAGAACTGTCTTTTAACTCCCATCCTGTTGTATAATAAGGGAATAGTGTCTCATGATCAATGGTGTAAAATGCTGCTGACAAATGTAGTGGTACCAAGAGGCAAGCATCACCTTTGCCTGTTGTGTGAGGAATATCATCCATTATTAGAGAGTTGCTGTGTTGCATTTGGGTCAGGAACCGATTGAAAGGTATTCAAAAGGTCATTATAAGAAATGGAGACAGGAGTTATTTTGAGGCTGTTTTCTCATTCGTTTTGTGACTCATAGGCATAGCGACTATAAAGAAGGTGTAGTACATCGGGTCCCTAGTTGTTTAAGTATCGACAATGCTGTATTCCTGAATTTATCCCCTCGCTACATGGAAGAGGCTTTGCTATTGTGTGTATATTCATAGCTTCCAAGTGGTCCCACATTAAGTAGGACTGTTTCAGCTAGTTCTGATCCTTTAACCAATAATATGCTGCATTCAGGGACTTTTGTTTTAACTTTATTATTGTAAAAAAGGGCACACAATAGCATGTAAATGGTATTGGATAATATGCCAGGACTGGCTAAAGGAGTCGCAGATGGCACTGAGACATGTAACAAGTATGAAGATTGGAATTATTCAGTTTTCCTAAATGGAACGTGTGCCATGCTTTCACCACTCTACCACTCACATGGTTGCAGCATGTGCTTCACAGATTACTGTCCTTCCACCTGCCATGCATGAACTGATTAATGCCTGCAATTTTGAGTCTGTGTTCTTCTAGGCAAACTGACTTTTGAGTTAGTGTTAACGTGAACAACCACTTGGCAAACAGTGACAGAATTAAAACACCTCCAAATGATTAACCATGACTTTAATTCACCCAATGTCTATACAATATACACCAGGCATAGAAATGGTCAGTAGGTCAAGCTGCATTTTCAGTTTAAGTCTGCCTTATTGGCTTTGCAAATGCTTGTTTTATAACTGATTAAGGGTGGGCGGAGTACGCGGAGTGGCACTCCGCGGAGCTCCATGGAGTTAAAAAAAACTCAGTAGAACTCCGCTCTGCTCTGCCCCACCCCCAATTTTTAAAAAGAAGAAAAAAACACTTACCTGCTCTCTGGCATCTCTGGGCTGCCCTCCTCCTTGACGTGGTCTCTCCTCCTTGCCACCGTCCTCGTCACCGGTCGCAAACCCCTACGTTTTACGTTTTGCGTGGACTGCGCCTGCGCAGTTCAAGTAAGACGTAAAGCGTTGGGGTTTGCAGCGAGGACGAGGACGGCAGCGAGGAGGAGACACCACAGCGAGGAGGTGGGCAGTCCGGAGACGCCAAAGAGCAGTTAAGTGGTTTTTTTGGGGGGGTTTTTCGCAGTGGCGCAAGGGCTAAGGGGCTAACTCCGCTCTGCCACGGAGTCAGAGTTTTGCCTGAACTCCGCGTTCCCAGCAGAGAGAGGAGTTGGCAAAAGTCCAGAAACTCCACTGGTGGAGCGGAGTTTGCCGCCCGGGGTTCTAACTGATATTAAACACAAATGGTAGTGGGGTAAGGGTGGTGATAATAGTGGTGGTCATCGTGGTAGTGGTAACGCTGGTGGTTTCAATGGTAATGGTAGTAGTGCTAATAGAGCTGGTGTAATGGTGATGCTTGCAATGGTGAGGGAGGCAATATTGGTGGTGGTAGTTATGGTGATAATGGTGATAGTGGCAGTAATAATGATGTTACAATGGTGGTTTCAATTGTGGCCCCAATTGTGGTGGATTTAGTAATAATGGCAATGCTAGTGGTGGTGCCAATGGTAGTAATAGTGGTAATGCTGGAGGGAGTGCTAATGCTGTTAATGGTGGTGGTGACAATGGTGCTGCTAATGGTGGAGCTAATAAAGGTACCGTTGTTAGTGGCAACAGTGATCATACGAGCAGTGAGAAGTACAGTGGTGGTGATAAAGGTGTTGTTAATGGTTGTATTTATAGAATGTATGCATATCATAAAGAATTGAATGTGTGATGATTGAGTGTGCTTTTTAGATGTAAAATAGTCATTCCTACATTGAAAGCACTCCATAGTAGGTAGAATGATACACCAAATACCCAGCGTCGTGTGATGAGTGCTAAATTGTCCTCAGTAGAGGAGCCAAAGCCCACACAATGTATAGTTTAAAGATTTGGTAAGAAAACATCCCCCAGACTGCTAAAGCTGCCAGTACCCCGACCTAAAAATAGTTATATAACATGTAAAAAAAATGTTTTAAACACCTGCATGTTTTTAGCAAGCAAGCAAGAATGGAAGAAACAAAAGCAAAATGAAACACACTTTTAGTTTCCTGAACATCTAAATGCACACATTCTTACCTTACACCAATCTTCTTTGCTGCTGCCTTTTGTAAAAAAAAAAACACCTCAGGCCAGGCTGCCCTCTTCAGAAAGAAATGAAATTGACACATTAGCTGTAACTTTATTTGTCTTTGGCTGGCATTTTAGCATCAGGGTGTACAGGTCAGTCTGTGTTTATCTAGTTCCACTGATAAGGGCTATTTTCCTTTCCATGGGACTTTACTGGTGCTTATATATTTAAACTGAAATCAGAAATGTCTAAACATACGTTAATAGGCACTTCTGTCTCAGCAAATTATTCCCCCCAAAAAATGTGTATTTTCATACATGACGCATGTCCTTGAGGACCCTCAATTTTAGCAAGTCTTTTTTCCAAGAATATATATTCAGTTTAGCTAACATTACCTATTGGGTTCTCTTTCTGGCCTTCAATTTGGACTATGTTCAATAGGCCGTGATTACATCCTTTATGAAGTGAAATGTCTGCCTAATTCCAGGTCCATGCTGGTTAGGCCATCTAGGTTTATTGTAAAATTACTTTATGGTGTGAGCCCAACTCATTGTTTTTGCTAGGTGCATGAGGATTGTTTTTACTAGTAACATAAAGATGTAATCAACCAGAAGTTTGCCATCTATCTCATTCATCTCTATTTGCAAGTTTATGTCTCTATAGTGTCCTTTATGTACAGTTCTTGATTGCATGGAATTATGAGTGTGTCTGAATTACTTGTATACTCCTGGTTGTGAGATATCCACATTTTGCATCATTGGCAAGCACTATCCCTAAACCAGGAGAACATCACATTTTTATATTATCCTTATATCCAACAGAGAATGTTAGGACACTGAGGGCCAGATTTAAAAAGAGTTCATGCAACGTAGCACAGCAAATAAAGTCACTATGCAGCACTGCATGAATGGGAGAGAGCAGAAGTGGGCCATATCTACTAAAGGCCTAATTACCATTATACTCGGAAAGCCTTCGACCACAGGTCGGAGGCTTTCCGAGTCTCATCGCTGGTTTTAGTTTTGACTGCCACATTACGATGCAGGCGGTCGAAAGTTAAACTGGCTGGTCATTCCGTCTGGATTCAGACGGACTTAAGGAGCCCGTCGTCCAGTCGGAGGCCAGCCCATAATCCCTATGGACGGCGTTTCTGCAATAGGGAATACGATTCCAGTTTTCGACAGGCTTTCCATGTCGGTCTTCCCGACATGGAAAGCGACATTGGGGGCCCATAGCAGGGCCCCCTTGACCCTGCGGCCTCTGGTTGGGGCCAGAGGGGGCACTTATGGTGCCCCCTGTTAATCTCTGCACTGTGTGGCAGGCACCCTGAGGTGCCTGCCAGCCGGTGCAGGGATGAACAGATTCTCCGATTTCTCTATGGGAGCTTGTGCTGCAGCCGGTTCCCATAGACAAATGGGAGTATGCGACCGCACCATGTGCGGTCGCATTGTTATCGCGGTGTCGGAGGTCGGTCGGTGCCAAGACAGCAACGGTGTCAACATCGTAATTAGGCCCTAAGTAGTGGCACAGTTCAGTTCTTTCCCTGCGCTGGTGCAGGCTTGGCAACCATGTGCCCACGCAGGCATCCTTGAGCCACAGTACAATGGTGTCTACTTTGTGGTCAGCATAGATTTTGTGCAGGAAGGGGTCCCTTTCCGTAGAAAAAGGTATTTGGACAAAATATCGAGTCATAAATATCAAGTAACAGTAATATCGAGTATTTGAGATCGTGCCAGAGAAATATTGTGTTGCAGGAATATCGTTGATAAAAATATTGATTCTTTAAGGTAAGTAATATCGTTTTCAAAAATATCGTTGTTGTTAATATCGTTTACAATAATATAGTTGTAAAAAATATAGTTTTTAATTATCTTTATGTGGTTTAAATAATATTGTAATTGTTAATGTTATATATTGTTTGAATAATTGTTGTTAATGTTTTTAAATATAGTTTGTAATTTTAAGTTATTTATCATTTTTATTTGATTGTTAATAGTAATTTATACTGTTGTAGCGGGTTGCTGGTTTATAGGGGTACAGGGTGGGAAGATAATTAAGTATAATTAATTATTTTAAATTGAAATTTAATATTTCAATGATAGTTATGTACATTGTGTAAATATTATTTTTTAAGTTATATTTTAGGTGCGGGCTGTGTTAGGTTGTAGGTGTATAGGGTGGGAAGTTAATTAGGTAATAATTGATTAATAACCAATTATTATTTAATTATTAAGTATATAATTGATAATAATGATGTAAATTGTGTAATTATTATTATGGGTTTGTAGGGGTATAGTGTGGGAAGTTAAATAGGTAAATATTACATTTTAATAAATTATAAATGTATTTATAATTATGTAAATTATTTAATAAATATATATTTTAGGTTATATATTAGTTATGTGTTGTGCTTTTAGGGAGATAGGGTGGGAAGTTATTTAAGTAATAATTAATTAACAATTAATTATTCATTTATTATTAATTATTTTATTTATTAATTAATATGTTTATTGTGTTATGAGTTTTTATTTTAATTATATTTTAAATTTGGGCTGCTAGGTATGTGGGAGTATAGTGTGGGAATTATATTAAGTAATCAATTAATAGCATTTTTATTAGATAAATATTATTTTCAAAAATTATAATTATGTAAATTGATTAACTGTTTTTAAAACACCTCTCGCTTCATTGACTATTTCCTGCAACCACTAGTCTGTGAACTGCCATCTCACATAAAGGACACGGGTGACTTTTTGACTAGGATATATGATGTTAATTGGCATGATAATTGTGTATTAATAACACTAGACGTCAATACATTATATACCAGCATCAGGCATAAGGATGGTCTAAATGCCTTAAAACACTATTTGGATAAGAGACCAATTCATCAACATGGACACTCTTTGATGTTACTACAAATGGCGGAGTGGTGCCTTGAGAACAATATTTTTATCTTTGATAAATTGTATTATAAACAATTACAGGGCACAGCCATGGGTACTTGCTTCGCCCCCAGCTATGCTAATTTGCATCTGGGTTGGTGGGAGGAGCAAGTACTCATGAAGACACAAAAAAGAGCTATGATTGAAAATGTGGCAATCTATGTCCGTTATATTGATGACATATTTATCTTATGGCATGGGACAATTGAAAGTGCAGAAATGTTTGCTAAAGAACTCAATAATAACAATTTGAATTTGTCTTTCACGAGTTACATCAGCAAAACCTGTATACAGTTCTTGGACATAGAAATGTATATAGAAAATAACTGTTTGCAGTCCAGAACATACAGAAAGATCACAGCGGGGAAGGTAATACTGCACACAAACAGTTTCCACCATAATAGTGTCAAGGAAGGTATCCCCTATGCTGAATGCCTTAGAATGAGACGCAATTGCAGCACAGAGGAAGGCTTACAAAAATCAACTAATGAGCTCTTTAACAGACTAGAGAGGAGGGGGTACAAATCAGAAACTTTGGCCAAAGCCAAAGCTAGAAGCGAGAAAGTAACGAGAGAAAACTTACTGTTTAACAGCGAAAACAGAAGTCAGAAAAAGAAAGATATAACAGATACTCCTAGGTTAATCACGGGGTTCAATGCATACCATACCACACTGAGGAAGATACTTTACAGGCACTGGAACACCATACGTAGTGATCCAGTATTGGGCCCTACGTGTCCAATAGTCCCCTCAATCAGTTTTAGAAGGGCAAAATCTATGCATCAGGAGTTGGTGCGTAACGCGCCAACTATAGTTAGAACACAAAACTGGCTACAATCACCCAAGGGGTTCACTACGTGCAGTAGGTGCAAAGCCTGTAGACATGGCACAAACAAGAAATCAATAAATATGCCTTTCAGACAGACACCATATATCATACGTGGCAGCTACAACTGCAAGACAGATTTCGCTGTGTATGTCCTTCAATGCACATGCAACAAATTTTATGTAGGGAGTACCATCCACCCTGTTCACATCCGCATCCTGCAGCACCTGAGGGCCATTACGAATGATGACCAGTCATACCCAGTTGCAAGGCACATTAACTCTTGCCATGCAGGAAATGCACAAGACCTCTCCTATTTTGTCATTGACAATGTCCCTAAGAACCCAAGGGGAGGCAACAGACAACTGGCATTGAGGAGACTGGAATCGAGATACATCAATCTCCTCAACTCCAAAATCCCACAAGGGATGAATGCCGATGAAGCGCTGAATGTCCACCTGTAGTTAGACTGCGCTCTTCTACATACCATAGAGATCCATTCCTCCTAGCGTAAAGTTCTCTTTTTCAATATCATTTTGGTATTTTTTTTTTTTTTTTTCCATTTCCCGACATACTACTATAATTGATCTATGTCTTATTGTTGTAATCATACAAGGACATTCAATCCACGTTAGAAACGCAAGCCCACTTGGGCAGCATTTTTCTGCGACATCTCCCTCTCTCCATCAACCACCTCACAGTTCAGCCACATGAGCTATTTAATTTTTTCTCCCTCTCCCAGTTTTTGGGTAATACAAGTACATTTTACTTTTATCAAACTCAGGCTGTACCTTAGACACAGTTCAGGGTTTACACGCAAGCGCAGGGAGACACAGATATTGGATGCCCTGGGGATGGTTATCTTCACTCCCAGAAAGGCAACATTAGTGATGGATGTAATTTCCTTTATTTCAAGTGCTATTCTTTTTCGTCACTGTATGTGAGGCCAACATGATTTTATTGTAAATATGGAATAAACGGAGGTGTATCTCATAATTTAATTTGTCACTTCTATGTCCATGGCACGCGTTTCGATGTGCCGCTCAAAGTAAGATCAAATCATGTATGCAGGTCGGGAACTAGTGAGAGCACACACTTTTCATTTTTTTCACTATGAGATTCATTTGAGTGTTATATTTAAACTCAAATTAGAATGTGTGTTTTATTTTCGTTATATATAAAATCTTTGTATATATTTTTTCTTTTGCTCTATTCTGCATTGTCATGGTACATAGCCGTAGATTAGCTTCTATGTCTATGGTTGGTTCCGGTTGCTACGGCAACCTTGGGTTAATGGTAAACATGTATTTAAGGTGTAAAATGGCAGAGCTTTTTATGCAGTGAACAAGGCAGTTTTGCCGCCGAAACGCGTCTGACCTTTGTTGGAATAAATCGCCATCTGTGCCAAAATTCTCACGGAGTCGGTGCCTGTTTGATTGACGCTGTCAGGATGGAATAATATATATATATATATATATATATATATACACACACAGAAAAACAACAGCAGGTAACAGTCTTCTTCATGCTCTCAGCAGCCACCCGGAACAACTAAAATGGAGTATTCCATATGGCGAACTGCTGAGAGCAAGACGAAACTGTAGCAGTCAGGAAGACTTCCTTGAAGAACAGGAGATCATGATGAAGAGGTTCAAAGAAAGAGGATACCCCAGATGGGTCTTGGAAAGAGCTAAGGAGAAGGTCAGCAAAATCAACAGGGAGGAAACTCTAAAAGAGAAAACTAATAAAGCTGAAAACACCTCTACCAGGGTGATCCTGACCTTCAACAGTGAATCAAGTGAAATCACTAAAATTCTTAACCAGAATTGGAACATCCTAGCCAGTGACCCCACGATTGGGCAGGAGTTGCCAGGACGACCCCAAATCACATACAGGAGGGGCAAAAATCTTAGAGATTTACTGGTTAAAGGGGACATCACCAACAAACACCTGAACACCCGCCTTGATCTACAGGGGTTTTTTCCCTGTGGACATTGTAAAGCGTGCCGGAATAGCATCATGAGAAAATCTTACCAGACCCCTACAGGAGAGAGAAATATCAACCAATTCCTCACCTGTGGCACCACATTCACCATCTATATCCTGGAATGCCCATGTAAAAAGCGCTACGTGGGCAGCACTACACTAGCCACTAAAAAGAGCGTTCTGGAACACATGAGGGCTATTAACCATAAAGACTCCCACTACCCGGTAGCGAGACATTTTGCGTAGTACCATCTCTCAAACAGCTCGCTTCCCACCTACTATGCCATAGAACAAATCCAGCAGAATCATAGGGGTGGGAACAGAGAACTCCAGTTGCGCAAGAGGGAATCCTGGCATATTGTTAACTTACAAACCAAAAGCCCAGAGGGGCATAACCAGGATGAGGAGTTGAGTATTCACCTTCATAAATAAGGGGACCCTATTTTCTTTTGAGAGAGATAGAGTATTGAAAGTTCAAAGTGCTTTTTTAAGATTTATGCGTTTGTGGATATGGTTTTGTCTATATGCGTGATATTGTTTATTGATTGATCTTAACCCCTTCTCTGAGATTAACTCATAGTCTTTTCCTTTTTTTAATCACCGGAGAAAAGGAAGGGGACGTCTTAGAGGAATTGCTTCCAGCACTGGACCCCTAACCTTTTCTTCAACATCGTCACGGTGGAGGGCAGCACCTGACAGATAAGAGATGTCGTCATTCTGAGGGATTTATTTCTATTTTTTGGTGTTGCATTTTATTGGGAGTTGTTTGATCACTTTTGATTGCATAAAATTCATTGTGGAATATTGGTTTATGGAGGTTGAGACCTTGCAGTGGGATCACAGAGATATAATTTGATCTGGTCTACCGCTTAGTCAGGCACTCGCCAAGGGCATTGACAATAGTTTCTCTGTTTCCATAAGGCCACAACAGGGCACTAGCCATGAATAAATCAGAGCCTTTGTGTATATAAAGCAGTGCGGAATTCATAGGCACTGGCCGAACACACTGCATGGTTTCCAGATCCAATAGGGACACCCGGTTTTTGAGCACTTGCTAGGTATAGTCTGCATAGCAGAATGTGGAAATAATAAAGCACATGCTGAATATATAACATGGAATCAAAAAACCGTGTAAGGTCAAATTTAGCCATTGTTGCATGACTTTATAAAATGGATATCATCTGTGCATTAATTTACACCATTGATGGTTCACATGATTTTTGTAATGAGTAGATATAGAATGTAAATTCATCAATATGAAAGTAATATTGATCAACCAGTAACCATTCCAAGATGGATGCCATTTTCGAATGTAATGTGTAACCCAGACATGTCCTTTTTCTCTTTCTGTTACCCACTATGTATGGCAGCCTCAGCCTTCAGTACAGTGTGTGAACCTGCTTGCTTGACAAGCGAAACGCGTTACTGAATAAACCATCTATTGGCAGTTGGACAAACTCTGAGTGATCGCTTTATCCAAATATCTACAGATCCGACGTCCGGTGTGCTCCGCCGGCTGTAGCGATCCTCTGCCAAGGGCGAGGGGAGACAGAAGGAGCACTGTTTGATTATTATATATATATATATATATAAATATATATATATCTGATTTTTATACTAATAGTTTCTATTTTTGTTCAATTAATACATGCATTAAAAAATATGGTATGTGTTTGAAGTGAAGTACTTTCCCTACTGTTGGGAATAGTAAATCTTACCCCTCCTGAGTCCCATGCTTTCCGTACTGTTGCACCGACTGGAGTGGGAATAGTAAATTTTACCCCTCCTGAGTCCGCTTTCCCTACTATTGCAACGACTGGAGTGGTAATTGTAAATTTGACCTCTCCTTAGTCCAACCCTTTTCCTACTGGTACATAGACTGGAGTGGCATTAGTTAATTTTACCCTTCCATAGTCCACAGCTTTCTCTACGGTTGCATGGACTGGAGTGGGAATAGTACATTTTACCCCTCCTGAGTCCAATACTTTCCCTACTGTTGCACCGACTGGAGTGAGAATAGTACATTTTACCCCTCCTGAGTCCAATGATTTCCCTACTGTTGCAACAGCTGAATTGTGAATAGTAAATTTTACCCCACCGCAGTCTAACACTTTCCCCAGTGTGGCACAGACTGGAGTGGGAATAGTAAATGGTACCCCCTCCGTAGTCTAACGCTTTCCCTACTGTTGCCCCAACTGGATTGGGAATAGTATATTTATAATTTCTAAGATTTAATTGTTTTGTTAATATTGTTTAAATATATATTATTATGTGTTTGTGTATTTAATATTATATTTTTTATCTTAAGAAATGTATGTTAATATTTACTTCTTATGCATAATTAAATTGGCAATGTTTTTAAAGTTTTTCCAGCTTGTTATAGTTTTCATTTTTAGTTCTTATATGTATGTGTATATATATATATATATATATATATATATATATATATATATATATATATATATATATATATATATATATATATATATATATATATATATTACCTACTGGCGGTAGCCAGTAGGTAGTTATAGTTAGGACCTATTTTCCATAGGAAAAGCATTTTTTGTTTTCCCAATAACTTTAGCGTCGTTTGACGAATCTTCGTGAAATTTTCAAAATTAGTGGGGCGCTCCGGTCACCTCCTGTCTTGAAAGTTTCGGGGTGATTTGCCAAGCGGGGGCCAAGAAAAAAGGGGGGTCCCAAAACATGTTTTCTCCATGTTAATTTCCATAGGAAACTTTAGACACGGCTACAGCCCGAACTGCTGAACGGAATTACACCAAATTTGGCAAAAAGGTAGCCCTTGGTTCAGAAAGAGTCCTTTTTGTTAAATGGTGTAAATCCGTTCAGTAGTTCCTGAGAAATTCAAAAAATAGGGGTCAGAAAATCAATTTTCCATAGGAAACTTTAGACACGGCTACAGCTGGAACTGCTGAACGGAATTACACCAAATTTGGCAAAAAGGTAGTGCTTAGTTCAGAAAGCGTCCTTTTTTTAAATGGTGTAAATCCGTTCAGTAGTTGGTGAGAAATTCAAAAAATAAAAGTTTCGATATCTATGGCCGCGGTGGATTCGCGAACCCTCCCGACCACGAGCTTCACTGTGATTGGCTGCCAACACTCCAAACCAGGAAGTGTTGGCAGCCATCTTGTGACTCGGTAGAACCGAGTCACAAGAAAACAGTAAAAACAAAGTGAAAAATGAAGAAAAGGGGGCAGGGTAGAAACACCCTGACCCCCTAGGCCTGCTCAGGGGGTCCCACAAGGACCCCCAGGGCCTAAAAAAGCATTTTTTTAAATAATTTCAGCGGAAATCGCGTCGGAGTCGTGAATTCCACCAAAATTATAAACAAAAAAATGAGCCTGCGCTTCGTTATCTATAAGCCCCCGGGTGGGCCAAGTCCCGGGGCATTGTCCTAATTTATATGGGGGGCCTCCAAGGGCCCCCAAGGCCAGGGGACCGCCACCCCCCGGGGCTTCTTTTTTTAAATATATATTAAACCTGTGTGGGGGGGCTCGAGCCCTCCCACACGCCCCGGGGACCGCCACCTCCCCGGGGCACTAATCATGTAAAACCCTAACCATGAGGCCAGGTCCCGGGGGATGGGGTCCCTGGGGCCCAAAATGGCCGGGGAGGAGGGTGGTAGTGCCCCCTCCTTCATTTAAAAAAAAATATATATATATATTCACTAAAAAAAACATAGGTTTCAGGCACGTTATAGTTAGAAATTAGCATTTAAAAAACCTTAGAAATTCACAGAAAAAACCATAGGTTTGAGGGACGTTATAGTTAGTTGAACATTTCACTCGTACAAAACCATAGAAATTCCACCGTTATAGTTAGTTCAGCTACTGGATTTTACTGGGACTACTAAAACCACAATGCTGTGCGCAGACACGCCCAGGAGGGCGGTATTGAGAACTTTAAACACCTGTAAATATATCTGCAAAGCTGTTCCTTTCCCCTATGCCAAGCCGGTGATCAAGGGGAATTCATCCCCGAAACGCGTATGGCGAAATTGGCTGAACATACGCTGTGAAAGCCCTATTCATCTTGCTGCTGCCGACCGAAATAAATTGGTAAAAGACACGTTGGGTGTGGCGTCTTCATTAGTGCGAGCACAACTCATTTGGATACATGGTGGCCTGCTCCGGCCACGAAGACACTCCACTGCTTGAAAAGCGGGTCTGTGTGCCTCTGATGCAGGAGACACACACGAGGAGCAACGTACCTGTTTGGTGTGGCAGAATACGAGCAGCAAGCTGGTCGGGCTTGAATCAGCGACTCGATGGAAATTATATTGATGGAGGATAAGGCACAGTGGCATCCACTAAGGATTTTACTGGGACTACTAAAACCACAATGCTGTGCGCAGACACGCTCAGGAGGGCGGTATTGAGAACTTTAAACACCTGTAAATATATCTGCAAAGCTGTTCCTTTCCCCTATGCCAAGCCGGTGATCAAGGGGAATTCATCCCCGAAACGCGTATGGCGAAATTGGCTGAACATACGCTGTGAAAGCCCTATTCATCTTGCTGCTGCCGACCGAAATAAATTGGTAAAAGACACGTTGGGTGTAGCGTCTTCATTAGTGCGAGCACACCTCATTTGGATATATATATATATATATATATATATATACATATATATATAAGTAAACAAAGGGATGTCGCACTCCAGTCTTGTTGCAATCAGAGGTGTTTATTTACCACTGCCACCAACGTGTTTCACCATCAAGGCTTGTTCACGGTTAGGGAAGTCTGTTAACACTTTCCATTACATACTGCTGCTCCCATGTGCCCTCAACGAGGCATTGTGGGATATGTAGTTTGTTATTATTGTTCATACAAATGTTTTTTTACAATATATACAAATATTTACAATGTTCATGTTCCAATTGTATACATAAGTTATTCTGTAACATCACTTCTTAGGGTTCGGTTGGCCATGTTATGTTTCTTTACATTTTTATACACTTAATTAATTATTTTTGTAAAAGTAGGGTCCAAGTTAGTCTTTACATATCTCGTCTTAGTGACTAATTACATTCTAGATGACCAAAGTAGTGTATTTGTATACTCTGTCCTCGGTCTTGTATTGGTCAGTTTTATGTGTCTGTTTCCTTTCGCAGTTTTTCTGGGATCCTTCTCTTGACCCTTGTTATTTACTTCCTCTAGTTATGTCTAAGTGACCAAATTTATCCCAACTTCCTGATGAAAATTTCTCGAATATATGTGATTGCTAGATCCTTTCAGATTATTCCTTTACTTATAAATGGACAAATAGATCTTCTTCCGCATTCAAACCCATAGGTTGTTTTGTTCTGATTCTAATGATCAATCTAGACTCAAGTTGTCTAAGTTTCAGTGTCATGTCTCCTCCTCTTTCGTGGTCTGGTACATGTGCGATCCCACTGTATTTGATATTCTTCCAGATATAGTTTTCGTGGGTTTCAAAGTGTTTTGTTACGGCATAATTGGTATCTCCATTGGTGATTGCTCTTATATCTTCCAGAATTCTTTTTCTCACTTGGCAAATGGTGCTGCCTATGTATTTCTTCCCACAGTCACAGGTGATCATATACACTACATAGTTGGTCTCACATGTGATCCTGTGTTTAATGGTGAATTGTTGTTTTTTGAAATCTGTTAGACTCTTGATGTTTTCACCTATTTTGCAGGCTTTGCACTTGTCGCATTTTATGAAACCTTTTTGGCGATTGGTTAACCATGATTCACTGTGTGCTCTCACGAAGTGGCTCCGAGTTAGTCTGTCTTTTAGTGCAGGTGATTTCCTGAAGGAGATGTCAATGTTGTCACAAAGGTTGCATCCGATATCTGGATCTCTCTTTATGACATTCCAGTACTTATTCCTAATTCTCCTGATTGAGTTGTGTCCTTTATTGTATGTCATTATGAATCGTATCTTTTTGTCTGCTTCCATTTTCTCCTTATTTGTCTGTTTGTTAGTAAGTGTTTCCTGTTGTGTTACATTTTCTGTTCTTTTCCTACCTTCCTCGATATCATATCTCTTGTAGCCTCTTTGTTGGAATTTTGTGACAATTTCTTCTGATTTTTCTTTAAATATATCATCATCTGTACAGTTTCTACGCATTCTAAGAAGTTCACCAGAGGCTATACTTTTCTTTAGTGCTCGTGGATGGAAACTTGACCCATGTAGAATGCTGTTGGTTGCTGTTGGTTTTGTGTACATAGTTGTTTTTATTTGATCGTCTTTGATATATACAGTAAGATCCAGAAACTGACCTCTTTTTCATTGATGATGTGGGCGAATGATAAACCAATCTTGTTTTGGTTGAGAATAGAAAAATATTCCTGAAATTCACCCATTGTTCCATCCCAGATTATAAACAAATCATCGATGAAATGTACCCATAGATGAATTTTGTCTAGGTATTTCCAATTGTCCTCTCCCCGAGCTATCATCTTCTCCCACCACCCCAAGGTGAGATTTGCATAGCTTGGGGAGAAGGAAACTCCCATTGCGGTTCCGCAGTTTGAAGATACATCTGTTTATCGAACAGGAAGATGTTATTTTGTAGACACAATTCAGTCATTTCCAGTATTGCTTCTGATTGTTCAAGGTATTGGACATTCCGTTGTGCCAGGAAGTACTTTAAAGCATTAAGTCCTACTTCATGGCTTATGGAGGTGTATAGTGAGACCACGTCAATGGTTACCAGTAATAGGCCATGGTACCAGTTTATATTAGCCAGATGGTTCAGAAAATCACCAGTGTCTTTGATGTATGAATTGAGGGTAGTAACCATGGGTGCTAGAGTACTGTCGATGTAGATAGATAGATTCTGATAAAGTGATCCACAGCTAGATATAATTGGCCTGCCAGGTGAATTTATCAGTGTTTTGTGGACCTTTGGTAGGAAGTAAATGGTGGGTATTATTAGATTGTCTACCATTAGGAAACTTGCTTCCTCATCATTAATAATGCATTGTTCTCTCCATTTCTTGATTTTTTGTCGAAGGTCTATTGTTAGGTCATTGATGGGATTTACTATTAACTTGGTGTACTTGCTTGCATCATTTAACTGCCTTTTAGCCTCTTTGATGTATTGTGTTTTTTCCATTATTACAATGTTACCCCCTTTGTCTGCTTGTTTTATTTCTATGGTATTGCATTCCATGAGCTCCTTCAGGGCTTTTCATTCCCCCTTTGTTAGATTCTCTTTTTTGTTCACCATAGTGTTCTTCAGTTTCTCTAGGTCATTTACTACACGGTCTTAGTTTGTGGCTATCCTGTTCCCTGGTGGTAAATTGGGACAAAATTTTGATTTGTTTCTTAAATTCGTGTTTTGATGTCCACAGGTATCTATTTCCAACATATTCAGTACCTGACTAGTTGTTGTTTGGTTCTCTTCAAGATCCATCATTAGTTCATATGATGTGACTACATCTGGTACCTGTTCGATGGTTATTTTAGTCTCTGGAATCTTAGGAATGGATGTTCTTGAATGATTCTTATTTTTGCAAAGATTTTTGCCAGTTTTTATTTCCTTATGAATTTATAAAGGTAAATTCTCAATTCTCTATAGTCATGGTGTTGTTCTGGGCAGAATGTGAGGCCTTTGTTCAGTAAAGTTATTTGATCTTTATTTAATTTCATTTTCGACAGGTTTATGATTAAATTGACATTTTCTTGTTTGTTGTTTATTTCTTTTGTCGATTGTGGAGGGGGTATTTGTCTCTCCCCCCCCCCCCTCCTTTCCTGCTTCTTCGGCTCTTGAGTGGCTTGTGGATCGTCCTTTTAAGTATCCCCTTCCACGACCTCTCCCTCTTCCTCTGCCCCGTGGATACCTGGTCGTTGATCTATGTAGAGTAGTTTCATTTCCTCTAAAAAAGAGGGTTTTTTTTACAATATATACAAATATTTACAATGTTCATATTCCAATTGTAATATTATTTTTGTAAAAGTAGGGTCCCAGTTAGTCTATGTAAAGACTAACTGGGACCCTACTTTTACAAAAATAATTAATTAAGTGTATAAAAATGTAAAGAAACATAACATGGCCAACCCAACACTAAGAAGTGATGTTACAGAATAACTTATGTATACAATTGGAATATGAACATTGTAAATATTTGTATATATTGTAAAAAGAAAATTGTATGAACAATCATAACAAACTACATATCCCACAATGCCTCATTGAGGGCACATGGGAGCAGTAGTATATAATGGAAAGTGTTAACAGACTTCCCTAACCGTGAACAAGCCTTGATGGTGAAACGCGTTGGTGGCAGTGGTAAATAAACACCTCTGATTGCAACAAGACTGGAGTGCGACATCCCTTTGTTTAATTATATATTATGGGACTTGATTCCACCCCTTGATGTCAGCACCGGATGGCTGAGCGCGCTGTGGAGCAGGAATCATTTTGTTTGACAAAATTACAAGGAAAAAACAGCAGCGCCCGGTTGAGCATAAGCAATTCAATTAACTTGGCCCTGAACTTGACCTGATACACACTCGCAACAACACGAGTGATCAAACTCAACAATGAACTGAATCGGAAGGTAAATGTGAAGCGTGGTATGTCCCCAGAATCAAGTCAAGACTAACGACCTGTGAAAGAAATCGCGAAGGAGTAACACTGCTAAACGACAGAGAAAAAGTGACAGCGTGAGCCTGCAGTCACTGAGTAAAGAAAATGAGGGAGCGGCGTCCGAGGACACCGTTGAAATCGTGAGTAACACTGGGTGTGAGGCAATCGCGCATAACAGCGGTGCAACATTGTAGCAACAGTAGAACTATAACACTTTCACTAAGTGTCATCTGCAGCGTAATCTGGGCATAAACGCGCTTTCACAAAGGTATCACAAATAAGAGTGAAGGGTTATCTAAGTAATTGACAGCTACGAACCGACATCAGCGGCGCGCGGCTCTGAAAGTGAACTTTTCCATTTCGGAGCTCATAGTCTAAAGCCGCCAGTGTTCAATGAGGAAATACAGATAAATCAAACTTAAACACTGCCTTGGGAAAAGTTTGTATTCCAAATATTGCACGGAAAGACAAAATTCGATTGGGACAAATGGTCAATTGTGAGAAGAATTAACATTCATCCCAAAACCATCGCAACTAGAACAATATCACTCGCACAAGTGAAGAAAACTAACAAGAGTATAATCTAAGTGACATGTCAATACTATAAGCGCCATTCTATAAATAGTCCAAGAGATCAAACAGTGTCCGATGAATCTCTAAAAGACGAAAACATACATAGTATACCTGAATTTCAAGTGAACATGCTGTGAAGATCTAAAGCGCGAAATTGGACTAAACGCGCTTGGAGAGGCCTTCGGCAAATTGGAGTGAAGAGCAATTCAAATAATTGACAGCAATGCACAGACATCAGTGGTGCGAAGCAGTGAAAGTAGATCACTCGATCTCAGGGCTCTCAGCTTTGGTCACAAGCATGCGAAGAGGCTCCGGTAAATTGGAAGAAAGAGTAATTAAACCAATTGACAGCTACGCACGTATATCAGAGGTGAAAAGCTGTCAAAGTGAATCACTCGTGCCCAGAGCTATCAGTTTGGACCGTGAACACACAAAGAGGAAATACAAATAAATGGAAAAAACGACCACTGTGAAAGAAATTGAATATCAACAGTCTTTCAACAAAAATACATGATTAACTCTGAGCAGAACTATACTAAGTGCGATGAGCTCAATCAAAGAGAATAAAGGTTCGTCACAAAGTGCGAATAATTGTCGAAGTGAAAATAGAATGAGGAAAACAATTGGCAAAGCAGCATAAAAGAATTACATTTTAACTAACTATATTAACAAACAACCATTTTCTGACAGATCCTAAAATTCACTGATAAAAGGAATAAACAAACAAGTAAAACCTGCACATTACAGAAACGTATCCAAAAGACTCACAAGGACGTTTATTGACTCGCAACTTTAATAACATCAAGAATAAAGAACAAAGAGAAATAACAAACAAACAACAGAGCTTTGTTAATTCAACAGAAACCCAAAGAAATAACAATACAAGAGGAGCGGACTAACAGTGTAACAACAAATTAAAAGACACATAATAATTCACAACAAAATGGAACAAAGAGCGGCAAAAAGACTACAAAAAGCAGAAGCAATGTTTACCAAAGAGAGTAGAACCGCTAGAGCCGGCGTAGGGGACAAGGAACCACCAAAAGAACAAGAAGCGAATGCCAAAAATCTATTTTCACAACTAGAGCGGCAGTTAAGAAAAGAAATTTCCAAAAGTTGGGAGATCATCACCATGGAAAAATACTTGGAACTAGATAGAGTGCCACGTGGATTAAGAATCTTCACGCCTCCTAATCATCCTGATACAAGACCAGAAATGCCAAAGGAATGGGGCCAAAACAATATGGAATGTTCAAGAAACATGATGCGAATCATAATACAATATTCTAAGAAAGACATAGAGGACTTGCACCAATCAATTGGCATCATTGAAACACAAATAAAATCTCTAATAAAGAATGAAGACACAGCAAAAATAAGATCAGAGATGGAAACAAGATTAGATAAATATGAAACAGAGATTGAGGAAAGAAAACATGGTAAATTCCGTAGGGATGAGCGAGACTATGAAATTGGAACAATATTGACCTTCGCTAAATGATTTGACATCTTGAAACAGCAAATGAGGAATCAAACAGGAACAACAATGGAATCAGACAACACAGTGAGCAAGTCCGACACAGATGCCAGTGAAGGGGAACAAAGCACCTACAAAATTCCCAAAACCTCTTTTTTAGAGGAAATGAAACTATTCTACATAGATCAATGACCAGGTATGCACAGGGGCAGAGGAAGAGGGAGAGGTTGTGGAAGGGGATACTTAAAAGGACGATCCACAAGCCACACAAGAACCGAAGAAGCAGGAGAGGAAGGGGGGAAGAGACGAATACCCCCTCCGCAATCGACAGAAGAAATAAACAACAAACAAGAAAATGTCAATTTAATCATAAACCTGTCGAAAATGAAATTAAATAAAGATCAAATAACTTTACTGAACAAAGGCCTCACTTCTGCCCAGAACAACACCATGACTATACAGAATTGAAAATTGACCTTTATAAATTCATAAGGAAATTAAAACTGGCAAAAATCTTTGCAAAAAATAAGAATAATTCAAGAACATCCATTCCTAAGATTCCAGAGACTAAAATAACCATCGAACAGGTACCAGATGTTGTCACATCATATGAACTAATGATGGATCTTGAAGAGAACCAAACAACAACTAGTCAGGTACTGAATATGTTGGAAATAGATACCTGTGGACATCAAAACACGAATTTAAGAAATAAATCAACATTTTGTCCCAATTTACCACCAGGGAACAGAATAGACACATACTACGACCTTGTAGTAAATGACCTAGAGACACTGAAGAACACTACAGTGAACAAAAAAGAGAATGTAACAAAGGGTGAACGAAAAGCCCTGAAGGAGCTCATGGAATGTAATACCATAGAAATAAAACAAGCAGACAAAGGGGGTAACATTGTAATAATGGAAAAAACACAATACATCAAAGAGGCTAAAAGGCAGTTAAATGATGCAAGCAAGTACACCAAGTTAATAGTAAATCCCATCAATGACCTAACAATAGACCTTCAACAAAAAATCAAGAAATGGAGAGAACAATGCATCATTAATGATGAGGAAGCAGGTTTCCTAATGGTAGACAATCCAATAATACCCACCATTTACTTCCTACCAAAGGTCCACAAAATACTGATAAATCCACCTGGCAAGCTAATTATATCTAGCTGTGGATCACTTTATCAGAATCTATCCATCTACATCGACAGTACTCTAGCACCCATGGTTACTACGCTCAATTAATACATCAAAGACACTGGTGATTTTCTGACACATTTGGCTAATATAAACTGGTACCATGGCCTATTACTGGTAACCATTGATGTGGTCTCACTATACACCTCCATAAGCCATGAAGTAGGACTTAATGCTTTAAAGTACTTCCTGGCACAACGGAGTGTCCAATACCTTGAACAATCAGAAGCAATATTGGAAATGACTGAATTGTGTCTACGAAATAACATCTTCCTGTTCGATAAACAGATGCATCTCCAAACGTGCGGAACTGCACTGGGAGTTTCCTTCTCACCAAGCTATGCGAATCTCACCATGGGGTGGTGGGAGAAGATGATAGCTCGGGGAGAGGACAATTGGAAATACCTAGACAAAATTCATCTATGGTTATGTTTCATCGATGATTTGTTTATAATCTGGGACGGAACAATGGGTGAATTTCAGGAATATTTTTCTATTCTCAACCAAAACAAGATTGGTTTAACATTCACCCACAACATCAATGAAAATGAGGTACAGTTTCTGGATCTTACCGTATATATCAAAGTCGATTAAATAAAAACAACTACGTACACAAAACCAACAGCAACCAACAGCATTCTACATGGGTCAAGTTTCCATCCACGAGCACTAAAGAATATTATACCCTATGGTGAACTTCTTAGAATGCGTAGAAACTGTACAGATGATGATATCTTTAAAAAAAATCAGAAGAAAGTGTCACAAAATTCCAACAAAGAGGCTACAAGAGATATGATATCGAGGAAGGTAGGAAAAGAACAGAAAATTTAACACAACAGGAAACACTTACTAATAAACAGACACATAAGGAGAAAATGGAAGCAGACAAAAAGATACGATTCATAATGACATACAATAAAGAGCACAACTCAATCAGGAGAATTATGAATAAGTACTGGAATGTCATAAAGAGAGATCCAGAAATCGGATGCAACCTTAGTGACAACATTGACATCTCTTTCAGGAAATCACCTTCACTAAAAGACAGACTAACTCGGAGTGACTTCGTGAGAGCACACAGTGAATCGTGGTTAATCAATCGCCAAAAAGGTTTCATAAAATGCGACAAGTGCAAAGCGTGCTAAATAGGTGAAAACATCAGTCCAACAGATTTAAAAAAAAAACAATTCACCATTAAACACAGGATCACATGTGAGACCAACTACGTAGTGTATATGATCACTTGTGACTGTGGCAAGAAATACATAGGCAGCACTATTTGCCAAGTGAGAAAAAGAATTCTGGAACATATAAGAGCAATCACCAATGGAGATACCAATTATGCCATAACAAAACCCTTTGAAACCCACGAAAAATATACCAGGAAGAATATCAAATACAGTGGGATCGCACATGTACCAGACCACGAAAGAGGAGGAGACGGACACTGAAACTTAGACAACTTGAGTCTAAATTGATCATTAGATTCAGAACAAAACAACCTATGGGTTTAAATGCTGAAGAAGATCTATTTGTCCATTTATAAGTAAAGGAATAATCTGAAAGAATCTAGCAATCACATATATTCGAGAACTTTTCATCAGGACGTTGGGATAAATTTGGTCACTTAGACATAACTAGAGGAAGTAAATAACAAGGGTCAAGAGAAGGATCCCAGAAAAACTGCAAAAGGAAACAGACACATAAAACTGATCAATACAAGACCGAGGACAGAGTATACAAATACACTACTTTGGTCATCTAGAATGTAATTAGTCACTAAGATGACATATGTAAAGACTAACTGGGACCCTACTTTTACAAAAATAATTAATTAAGTGTATAAAAATGTAAAGAAACATAACATGGCCAACCCAACACTAAGAAGTGATGTTACAGAATAACCTATGCATACAATTGGAATATGAACATTGTAAATATTTGTATATATTGTAAAAAAAAATGTGTATGAACAATCATAACAAACTACATATCCCACAATGCCTCACTGAGGGCACATGGCAGCAGTAGTATATAATGGAAAGTGTTAACAGTCTTCCCTAACCGTGAACAAGCCTTGATGGTGAAACGCGTTGGTGGCAGTGGTAAATAAACACCTCTAATTGCAACAAGACTGGAGTGAGACATCCCTTTGTTTAATTATATATTATGGGACTGGATTCCACCCCTTGATGTCAGCACCGGATGGCTGAGCGCGCTGTGGAACAGGAATCATTTTGTTTGACAAAAATATATATATATATGTACATACATATACATTTATATATATATATATATATATATATATATATATATATATATTCACTGAAGAAAACAAAGTTTACTGAGATGTTGTAGTTAGGAAATAAAATTATAAAAACCATAGAAATTCGTTGTAAAAAAACAAAGGTTACAGGGACATTATATTGAGGCTCAGATTTAACTTGTACAAAACCATCAAAATTCAGCAGTTATAGTTACCTGAGCTAACTATAACTTACGCCCCGCAATGCACTGCTTATAACCTTACATATTACATCACTCATGACATGGTCAGTGACATCACTGATGACATCACTGATGTCATCTCAAATGACATCACTGATGACATCATTAAGTGAGTTTTAAGTGTTTTTAAGAGTTTATGGGTGGTAAACATATATACTAACCTACTACAAAAGTTAGATTAGTATACTAGTTGTACTACTAATGAGTGATACTATATCTAACGTGTGATCTGAGTGGGTGCGTGACTGTCTGTATCAGTGTGTGAGTGGGTGTGTGAGAGGCTGAGTGTGTGCATGAGTGACTGTATGGGTGAGTGAGTGGATTTCTGACTCGGTCTGTAGGTGTGTGAGTGGTTGTGTCAGTGGTTATATGGGTGTGTGAGTGGGTATCTGAGTGGTTGTATGGGTGTGTGAGTGAGTGTGTAAGTGGTTTGGTGGGTGTATGAGTGGCTGTATGGGTGTATATGTAGGTAAGTGAGCAGCTGTGAGGGTGAGTGAGCAGGTGTGTGACTGACTATGTTGGTGAGTGAGTGGGTGTGTCAGTGGCTGTATGGGTGAGTGAGTGGCTGTGTGAGTGACTGTATGGGTGAGTGAGCACATATGGGAGTGCTTGTATGGATATTTTAATGGGTATGTAAGTGGTTGCATGGGGGTGTGAGTGTGTATGTGAGTGCTTGTATTGGTGAGTGAGTGGCTGTGTTGAGAGGCTTTATGGATGTGTGAATGGTTGTATAGGCAAATAAGTCTGTGCATGAGTAGCTCTGTGGGTGAGTCTATGACTGTGTAAATGGCTGTGTAGGTGAGTGCCTGGTTGTATGAGTGGCTATAAGGGTGAGTGAATTGTTATGTGAGTGGATGTATGAGTGAGAGTGGGTGTGTGAGTGGTTCTATGAAGGAGTGAGTGGTTGTGTGAGTACTGGTATGGGTCTGTGAATGGGTATGTGAGTGGTTGTGTGAGTGGGCATATGAGAGGTTATATGGGGGTGTGGGTGGTTCTGTAGATGATATCATCAGTGATGTCATCAGTGCTGTCATTTGAGATGTCATCAGTGATGTCATCAGTGATGTACATCACTGACCATGAGTGATGTAATATGTGAGGTTATAAGCAGTGCATTGCGGGGGTGTAAGTTATAGTTAGCTCAGGTAACTATAACTGCTGAATTTCAATGGTTTTGTACGAGTGAAATCTGAGCCTAAATATAATGTCCCTGTAAACTTTGTTTTTTAGTGAATTTCTATGGTTTTTATAATTCCATTTCCTAACTATAACGTCCCTGTAACCTTTGGTATTTTCAGTGAATTTCTACGTTAAAATTTTTTTATTTCCTAACTATAACGTCCCTGTAATCTTTGTTTTTTAAGTGAATTTTTAAGGTTTTTTAAATTCTATTTCCTAACTATAACATCCCTGTAAGCTTTGGTTTTTTAAGTAAATTCCATTGGTTTTTAATTACTAGGTGCGTTTGCAGAGTGGTAGAGAAAGGGGATGGTGCCTCCGACCAGCTCCCAGCAATCCCACTGTGTGGGACTTACTGCTGGTAATAGGAGGGCTTCTTGGCCCCCAAGGACCCTCAGCTTATAAAAGGACTTCATCCCCCAACAAGTAGTGCACCTGGAGGCAAGTTTGCAGAGTGGTGGAGAAAGGGGGCAGGCCTCCGACAACCTCTCAGCAATCCCGTTGTGAGGGACTTATTGATGTGAGGGGTTGGTGGTCCCCAAGAACCCTCAGCAGCCAAGGGGACTTCATCCCCCAACCAGTAGTACGCCAGGAGGTGCGTTTGAAGAGTAATGGAGAAAGGGGTGTCCTTCCACAAGCTCTCGGAAATCCCACTGTGTGAGACTTACTGGAGGTAACAGGAGGGGTTGTTGGCCACCAAGGACCCTTAGCATCTGAGGGGTCTTCATCCCCCAACCAGTAGTTCGCCAGGAGGTGTGTTTGCAGAGTGGTGGAGAAAGGGGGTGGGCCTCAGATGACCTCTCAGCAATCCCGCTGTGTGAGGCTTACTGGAGGTAACAGGAGGGGTTGTTAGCCCCCAAGGACCCTCAAGAGCTAAGGGGAATTCATCCCCCAACCAGTAGTGCCCCAGGTGGTGCATTTGCAGAGTGGTGGAGAAAGGAGGGGGGCCTCCCATGAGCTCTCATCAATCCCACTGTGTGACTTACAGCAGATAACAGGAGGGGTTGTTGGCCCCCAAGGACCCTCAACATCTAAGTGGACTTCATCCCCAAACAGTAGTGCACCAGGAGGCGCGTTTTCATAGTGGTGGAGAAAGGAGAGTGGGGCCTTAGATCACCTCTCAGCAATCCCACAGTGTGGGACTTACTTGAGGTAACATGAGGTGTTGTGGCCCCCAAGGACCCTTACCAGCCAAGGGGACTTCATCCCCCAACAGGTTGCATTCCAGGTTCCCCTTTGCAGAGTGGTTGAGAAAGAGGGCGACCTCTGGCAACTTCCCCCAGGGCCGGCAAAAAACTTTTTTAGAGGAGGGGTGTTGTGTGGCCCCCCTCCCTGGGCCGGGACACCATCCTCCTGGGCCGTGCCTTTTTGCAATGGGGAGGGAGGCCCACGTCCCCCCTACCCGGCCCAATTTCGACCTTGGGGACCCCATCCGCCGGGGAGCAGCCTATTTGTAATAGGGAAGGGGGGCTGCATGGCCCCCCTCCCAGGGTCGATTTGGCCCCAGGGACCCCATCCCCTAGGGCCTGGCCATTAGTCCTGGGTGCCCCCAGGGCACCCAGTTTGCATTGGGACCGCGGGGAAGCCTCAAGGCCCCTGCGGTCCCTGCTGGCTTCCTTCCTCCTGCAGGAGCTGGCATTGCTTTCAGACACAGGGAGCTGCTAAACATGCAGCTCCGTGTGTCTGAATGCAATTCGTCTGGGACCCTTCCCCCCCAAGCGACCTAGGGGGTCAGAGTATTCCTACCCTGCCCCCTTCTCTTTTTTTTAACAGTTTTTATTGGACTTGACTCAAGCCAAGCCCCAAGATGGCTGCTAATACTTCCTAGTTTGAAGTGTTGGCAGCCAATCAGATTTGAGCACGGGGACTGTCGGATCCTCAGAGGATCTGCGTCCCTATATATACAAATTTGGATTTTCCTTAATATTTCCAAAACTACTTAATGGATTTACACCAGTTCACAAAAAGGTCACTTTCTGGACCAACAGCTACCGTTCTGCCAAATTTGGTGTGATTCCGTTCAGCAGTTTGGGCTGTAGTCGTGTCTAAAATTCCTATGGGAATTAACATGGGAAACGCTTATTTTTTGACCACTCCCCCTTTTTCTCGGCCCCCGATTGATGGACCACCATGAAACTTTCGATGCGCTACAAGAACCACTGGTGCACTTTTTATGGAAAGATTCGTCAAATGACGCCATACATATAGACAAGTCAAAAAACGCTTTTCCTATGTAAACTAGGTCGGAACTGTAACTACCTACTGGTGACTGCTTCATACACTTGTTATATTAGTAAATATAAAAATTAAATAAAAAAATAGAAAATCATGATATGAATTAAAATGAATATTTTAAATTATAGTTTTACTATATATGTGTACATAAGCATACACACATACATTTATTTGTGTGTATGTGTGTGTTTAAATAATTATGTTTATATATATCTTTAAATATTATTTAAACATATTTAACTAACATTATATCAATGTTACAAGTTAAAATATTTAATATTTACTATTTTTAATTATATATTTATTAAAAAATTATATCTTTGTATATTTTTTTATATCGGTGGTAAACGATATTTTTTCGATATATTTGTACTTACCTTTATATGTATAGAAAAACGATATTTTTGTGATCGATATTTTTGTGATCGATATTTTGGTAGCAGGATATTTATAGTTTTGATATTATGTCAGTGCACAGTACAAAAACTATGCTTTAAATTTTCCTTTTTGATGTGTGCTGTATAATGCAGCACACATGCAAGGAAGAAAAAAAATGAAGAGAAATGAAGGCATTTTCCCTAGTTACGCCTGCTTCATTGTGGTGCAGGATTTTGACACAAATTCCTGTCTACAATTCTTTGTCAATAGTGATTTGCATCAAAACCCATGGGTGGTTGCATGGGAACGCCCATACACCACCCATGGAATTCTACCTTGATGCATAGTAATGCAAGGCAGCACGTTGCGCTGCGTTGTGTTGCTTTGGGTTACCATTCAATGAAAATCACAATGCGTGTTAAATTGTAATTCCTACCAGTAGACTTTGCTCTGTGTCTGCATGATCTAGTGTTCCGTTGCTTTACAGGTATGGCACTACATTTCTTGGGTTGCTGACATTCTTTTGTGTTATAAGGATGATCGTGTTCAGTAAAGGTTTTCAAATCTCAATACAGTGTAAACAGGTTTTGGCAGAAAGATTGTGATCAGCCGTATTAGAAAGTACTGTGTTTTCGATCAGTCAGAAGTTATACTTTGTACTGTGTGGAATTATCTATCTGTTCCAATATCATGACTGCACGGTGATAGTATCATTTTCATGATTAAATGTTTACAAACATGTAATGGCTGCTGGCAGAGTCTAGCGTGACAATTCAGGTGTCCTAGTTTATCACTGTAGCTTTATAATGTTATCTTGTCATTGCATATTTTGATTGTACTATTTTATTGTCTAGCCAGTATTATTGCACTTATATTTAAATATTTGGAGGTTATGTTAACCCGTTAAGTGCTTCTGTCGGCCAACGGCCGTCGCGAGCACTACCTCGGTAGTGCTGCGCATGTCCGTTGGCCGACGCGGCCCCGCCCGCTTAATAGAACGTTCCGCACTGGCGAGGAACGTTCGAAGCAGTTAACCGGTTAAAGTCTTGTAAAAACACACAACTCTGGTTGGGATTTTATATCTCGTTTGCAATTCAGATAATTCCATTCTCATATACCCCATTCCACTATACCTCAACTCAAAGTGCCCCAACTCAACCTACATGGGCTGAATTGTGCAAGGCATGGACTACTCAAAGCAGCTGCCTAGAAAGTCGAGGGATCCAGTTTTCTGTCACAGATTGATGACTCAGTAGGCCAACAGGCTCAACTTTGCTTTGCAAGGTGATCCCTGCAATTGCAAGGAACTGGGAAAAGCCTGACATGTGCCCTGGCAGCTGAAGGAATATTCCAACACTGGATTGTTAATTTACTGATCTGCTACCTGAATAGGAAGCTAGACCTAGATAAACACATACAGGACACAAGTAAATGGGCTATTTACCTACAGTTCTTGAGAAACAAACTAACTACATCACTCACTTTATTCACAATGTACTACAAACTCTGGTTAAGTCCAGAATAGGCTTTTGTAAGGACCTGCTGGCAAGTTTACCTAAACATAGACTTGCGCCATAACATGCACAACTTGCTGTAGTCAGGCTGTTCATAGGCACTTCTAGCATGGACTACATCACCGGAGTCTATAGTTGTTTTTCTTGGATTCCTGTGAATGTGTTTGCTTTTTCAGGATGACCTAACTGGCCTGCAAAGCAGGTAGCCATTATTCTCTGAAGTATCACCCTTCAAAACTCACCGAAGAACTCTTACTGGGTCTTGCAGCAATTTTTCTCAGAGAACGTCCAAGGGATCTGGAACTCCTGCGCACTAAGCCCAGATGTCATACTTTTCCTAAATGATTTTAAAATCAGCCTAATATGGAGATATCTAACTGGCAAGGCCAAACCAAGTCCACTCATCTCAACAACTTTTAGAGCTCCTGTGCTAAATTGCTTAAGATTTTCAAGCTAGCATATCTTGCCACTATAGTCTACCTACTTGGAGGTCATGAGGAAGGCTTTATGAGAGCTTCATAATTCGGGTTCTCACCTGTGCAGGCTCATCTTTGAGATACCCATTGGTATTGTTTTTCTGGTATGAAAATCTGTATTAAGTTTAATGTCTACCATTTTGATGTAAAACATCTGGAGCTAACAGTATCTGTGCTGTACTGCTTATGTGGCCCCATTTTCCCTTCCTTCAGTTTGGTTTTCTGACATTGGCCAGGACATGATCTGCCACTGAGTGGCACATTTTGTATTGGTATTGTCTTTGTTTTCGTGTCTAAATTTCTATTCAACTGCATTCGGAATTAACTTGTCCCTGGTATTTCAAACTCGCATAGAATATGATACCCTGATGTTCCCTTTTAACTGTGCATCCCATTTCTATTTTTGTAACTGTGTATTTTGTAGTGGTGGGCGGAATTTGCGTAGTCGTGCTACGCAAAGCTCCGCAAAACGGTAAAAAATCTCCGCGAGCACGCAAAAGTTCCGCGAACACGCGGAATTGCTTGTTCCGCCCGTTCGCAATGCTTTTTTCCTGTTCGCAAACGCTGTTTGCGTGCTCGGGGAGAAATATCTCGCGAACACACATCTTGAAAGCGCGAACAAGCAAAAAATTCCGCAAAGCCGCGGATCGCGGAATTTTGGGTAATTCCGCGTTCTCCGCAGAACGCGAAATTACCCAAATTCCTCAAATTCCGCGAGCAGAACGGAATTTACCGCCCAGGCCTAGTATTTTGATGTTTGTAATGCACAATTGTTCTCATATAAAGTGCTCAGATACACTTTTGGGTCTTGTTCTTACTATAATAATTCGTAAAACTAAATAAAAAAATAAATATCGACTACTCGGACACAGTCCAATAACACATGCTATAGGGTGTTAAGGACTGAAACAGACTTATGGCATGTCGTTCATTAAACACATTTTGGAATGAGCCATGAACAAGGCTGAACTTGTGAACAAATATCAACCTTGTCAAAATGTCTTAAAGGACCGCCCCAGATGCACTGAGCCCAGCCAACTTCAGAGGAGAAATTGGAAAAGGCAGCGGCTCCACCATGTGAGTGTTTCCCCTTCACCACAAGGGGTCTGGAGGTATGCTGCATTGCTTCTGTTGCACAGTTCTAGATGCTAGGAGTGAGGGGGTGGTCCACACTCTTAAAGCTGCCTTATCTAGTTTAGAAGGGGCCAACCAGATGCCTCAATAATAGGGCCAGTTAGGTTTCAAGCAGCATGCAGGGTAGTGCTGCTTCTTGGTCATAGCCAGGGGATGAAAAAAAACTGAGGCCCTCTCAAAGGGGGCGTGGCCGATGTAATTGAGGGCGGGGCTTAAAAACACCTAAGTTAAAGTTCTGCCCTTAGCATAGTGTCTGGTACTTTGCTGGGTCTGTCATTGCATCCAGATATATAAGATAACAAGCAACATTACACCTACAACAAGCCAGGCTTTGTCAATGGTTGTTAGTTACCTAAGATAAATAAGCAACAACTATGGCTTTGTTGTATAGAATATTGAAAATGCTTCAGTTCTGAAATGATGAGACTGTGAAAGAAGTATAACGAGTCTCTTTGAAGTTACATCAAAGGCAGTGAAGGGCGGTACTGCTGCAGAGTTAAGATTTTTTTTCACCCTGAGAGTGAGGGCAAAAATGGAGAGCCTGATAGGGACCAGTCTCAGCACCTGCTTTTTAGAAGTGCCAGTGCTGAGCATCCGCATTACCTGGTCCACTTAAAGCCCTGGTCATAGCACAGGATTTGTGTTGGTGGTTTGGTGTTATGATAGCATTTAGTAATTTGGATTTTTTTTTATGATGTTAAAGGGCAAAGATCTTGCAAGCAAGAATACAGCAGAAACATCACTGTAGTCTGTTTTTCCCTTCATACTGAGCTTGATGAAAGATCAACCTTATAGTAAGGGCATTTGGAAGCAATTTTAATCAGTTGCCGGGATCGGTGAAGTTTCCACTGAAGTTACACAGGTATGTTTTTGAGGTTTGTCGTTTTCTTTGGAAAATATTCCCCGGCACCATATTACAGTGCATGTGGTGCTGGGTGATGCATCTCAAGCCATCTTCTGTTTTGGAGCCCACAAGTAAAAAAAATCACAGTGAGACAATCACTGGTACATAACCAGGGGCACAACTAGACTCAAATTTTGGGGGGGCTAACACATGGATTAGTGGAGACAGCGACATCATAAGGGCCAAATCAAAATTACTTGTCGGGGGCTCAATCAATCAAGCGTTTGTTAAGCGCGACTACTCACCCGTAAGGGTCTCAAGGCGCTGGGGGGGGGTTCGCAGGTTCCAGTCCATCAAGGAGGGCGTCTGTCGAAGAGCCAGGTTTTGAGGTTTCTTGCGAAGATGGGGAGCGATGTTGTCTGTCTGAGGTGGAGCGGAAGGGCGTTCCAGGCTCTGGCCGCGAGGAAGGAGAAGGAGCGGCCTCCCGATCTGGTCTTTCTGGTGCGGGGGACCACAGCGTAGGAGAGATGGGCTGATCGCAGGGTCCTTTGGGGTGCGTGGAATTTGAGTCGGCTGTTCAGGTATGCTGGTCCGGTATCGTGGAGGGCCTTGTGAGCATGGGTGAGCATCTTGAAGGTGACTCTAGCTTCGATGGGGAGCCAGTGGAGTGTGCGCAGGTGCTGGGAGATGTGGCAGTGTCTTGGCAGGTTGCAGCGGCGTTCTGGATGTTCTGTAGCTTGCGGGTGAGGTTTTTGTTTATTCTGGCATAGAGTGCGTTGCCGTAGTCGAGTCTGCTGGTGACCAGGGCGTGAGTGACGGTCTTTCTGTGTTCGAGGGGGATCCATTTGAAGGTCTTACATAGGAGGCGGAGGATGTGGAAGCAGGAGGACGAGATGGAGTTGATCTGGCGGTCCATTTTGAGCTCGGAGTCCAGGATGATTCCCAGGTTGCGTGCGTGGTCCGTGGGGGTGGGCGGGCTTCCGAGGGCGGGGGGCCACCAGGTGTCGGTCCAGGCATCGGGGTTTGGGCCCATGATGAGTACTTCTGTTTTGTTGGTGTTTAGTTGTAGGCAGCTGTTTTTCATCCATTTGGCGACGGCTTGCATGCCTTCTCAAAAGTTGTGTCTGGCGGTGTTGGGTTCGTTGGATAGGGAGAGGATGAGTTGGGTGTCGTCTGCGTATGACACAATGTTGAGTCCGTAGGTTCTGACGATGGGGGCAAGCGGAGCCATGTAGACGTTGAAGAGCGTAGGGCTGAGGGAGGACCCTAGGGGGACTCCGCAGGTGGTTGGTGTAGGGTCCGAGAGGAAAGGGGGGTGTCTGACCCGCTGCGTTCTGCCGGAGAGGAAGGAGCGGATCCAGTCGAGGGCCTTGTCTTGGATCCTTGCGTCATGGAGTCTGCGTATTAGGGTGCGGTGAGAGACTGTGTTGAACGCCGCTGAGAGGTCGAGGAGGATGAGGGCTGCTGTTTCTCCTTTGTCCAGTAGGGTGCGGATGTCGTCTGTTGCGGCGAGGAGGGCGGTTTCCGTACTGTGGTTTTTTCTGAAGCCGGATTGGGAGGAGCCGAGGATGTTGTGCTCTTCGATGAATGTGGCGAGTTGGCTGTTGATGACTTTCTCAATGACTTTCGCTGGGAACGGGAGCAGGGAGATGGGTCTGTAGTTTTTGAGGTCGGTGGGGTCCGCCGAGGGTTTCTTCAGAAGGGGGTTGATTTCAGTGTGTTTCCAGTCGTAGGGGAATGAGGCGGTTGCCAGGGAGCGGTTGATGGTGTGGCAGAGCATGGGTGCGATGGTGTGAGCGGCTCTGTTGAAAATGTGGTGGGGGCAAGGGTCCGTGGGGGCCCCGGAGTGGATTGACTTCATTGTCTTCAGTGTGTCTTCGGTGGTGAGGGCTGTCCAGTTGTCGATCGCTGGCTTCAGGGTGTCGGGGGTGGTTGGTGAGGCTTCAGTGTGTTGGTTGTCTTCGTCGAAGTTGTCATAGATGCTCTTGATTTTGAGGTGGAAAAAGGTGCTGAGTTTGTCGCAGAGGTCTTGTGAGGGTGGGATGTCGGTGGACTCGCTGGTGGGTTGGGCCAACTCCTTGATGATGTTGAAGAGTTCTTTGCTGTTGTGTGCGTGAGTGGAGATTCTGTCTTCAATTGCTTTTTTCCTCGTTTTTCTGTTGAGTTGGTGGTGGGCGTTGGTGGCGGCTCTGAAGTTGTTGTGGGCTTCTGTGGATTTGGTGTTCCTCCAGGCCTTTTTGAGGCGGCGGCAAGTGCGTCTGGACTCTCGAAGTTCGGTGGTAAACCAGCTGGCTTTCTTGGCGTGGGTGTTGTTGTTTTTCTTGAGGGGGGCTATGGTGTTGGCGCTGTCGGAGATCCATCTGTGCAGGGTTCGGGCTGCGGTGTTGGAGGCGTCGTTTTCTGTGATGGTTGGGGAGGAGTTGCTGAGTGATGAGGTTTGCTGGTCGTCGGTGATTCTGGTCCAGTTTCTTCGTGGGAGCAGGTGCTGGTGTCTGTGGATGGTGGGTGTTCTTAAGGTGAAGTGGACGCATCGATGGTCAGTCCATGGGAGTTCGGTGGTGTGGCTGAAGGTGATGGAGTTTCCTGTTGTGAAGAGGGGGTCGAGGGTGTGTCCTGCTGAGTGCGTGGGTTCAGTCACAATCTGGCAGAGTCCAATGTTGTGGAGGTTGCCCAGGAGGGATGTGGTGCTGGGGTCCAGTTGGTTGTCGAGGTGGAAGTTGAGGTCTCCCAGTAGGGTGTAGTTGGTGGATGCGATGGCATGCGGGGAGATGATGTCCGTGATGGAGTTGGTGAAAAGTCTGCATGGTCCAGGGGGTTGGTAGATGAGGGTTCCTCGGAGGGTGGTGGTAGGACTGGCCAGTATCTTGAAGTGAAGGTGTTCCATCAGATCTGTGGGCTCGTCGGGGAGTGTGCTCAGACGGAGGGTGGATTTGTGGATGATGGCGATTCCTCCTCCCGGGCGGTTGGGGTGGTCCTTCCTGGAGATCTTGTATCCTTGGGGAATGGGGATGGCGATGTCCGGTCCCGAGGTGGTGTTGGTCCAGTTTCGGTGAAGAACGCTATGTCCGGGGTGGTGCTGTCGAGGAGGTCCCAGATTTCGGTGGCGTGTTTGTGGAGGGATCTGACGTTGAGGAGGATGCATTGCAGGGTCTTCGGTTCGGTTTAGTTCTTGCGGGCGGGTTGCGCTGGGTCCATGGTCTTGGTGGTGCTACAGGTGTGCCGGCAGCGGTGACAGCTGAAGGGTCCGCGGGTGTCGGCTGGTGATGCTAGCTTGCAGTTGTTGTTGCATCCTGGGTTGAGAGTGTGGAGTGCCACTGGGTCGTAGCGTTGGCGGTGCGGAGATCCAGGGTTCCTGGCGCTGGTCGCGGTCGGGTCGCGGACAGGCGCAGACGGGCTTGCCTTTGGCACGCCTTCGGCCATTAAGTAGGGGTCGAGGAGGGCTGGACTGCTGGGAGGCGGGAGCGGGGAGGGGAGCTGGATTGGGCCGGTCGCGCTGGTCGTGCTGGGGGGGAGGGGTTGCGGGGGCAGCATCGGCTGGGAAAAACGGGCGGAAAAAGGCAAAAGGAAAAAGGCAAAAAGAGAGGGAAATGTGAAAATAAGGCAGCAAAAGTGCAAGAAGAGTGGAGGAAAGACACAGAAGACACAGAAGGAGAGTGAAAGGGGGAGATTGAGATGAGGGCAAAAAAACGAGTGAAAACGGAGGAAAGACACAGAAGGAGAGTGAAGGGGGAGATTGAAATGAGGGAAAAACGAATGAAAAAGGAGGAAAGATACAGAAGGAGAGTGAAGGGAGGAGATTGAAATGAGGGAAAAACGAGTGAAAAAGGAGAGAAAAAGCGGAGCGAGAGAAAGGAGACAGAGGTCCACTGGACCACCAGGGATGAGGCGCAGGTAAAACCTGCGGGTGGAGGAGGGCCTCGAACACCAACACTCGAGAGTGCAGGGGCTCGGGGGAAGGCCTCCCTTAATGGTGGAGCTGCGAGGGAGGGAGAGCAATTTCACTGACAATGAGTCAGTGGTCTTGCTCGCCTGTCCCCGCAGCGGCTGCCATTAAGTAGGGGTCGGGGAGGGCTGGACAGCTGGGAGGCGGGAGCGGGGAGGGGAGCTGGATTGGGCCGGTCGTGCTGGTCTTGCTGGGGGGGAGGGGCCACAGGGGCAGCAGCGGCGGGGAAAAATGGGCGGAAAAAGGCAAAAGGAAAAAGGCAAGAAGAGAGGGAAAAGTGAAAATAAAGCAGCAAAAGTGCAAGAAGAGTGGAGGAAAGACACAGAAGGAGAGTGAAAGGGGGAGATTGAGATGAGGGAAAAACGAATGAAAAAGGAGGAAAGACACAGAAGGAGAGTGAAGGGGGGAGATTGAAATGAGGGAAAAACGAGTGAAAAAGGAGAGAAAAAGCGGAGCGAGAGAAAGGAGACAGAGGTCCACTGGACCACCAGGGATGAGGCACAGGTAAAACCTGCGGGTGGAGGAGGGCCTCGAACACCAACACTCGAGAGTGCAGGGGCTCGGGGGAAGGCCTCCCTTAATGGTGGAGCTGCGAGGGAGGGAGAGCAATTTCACTGAAAATGAGTCAGCTTTTCTATTGCAGTGTGTAAAACACTGAGTCATTCTTTGAGACCACATGTGGCAAATAGTGCATTTTAAAGCACACAGGGTCAGTAACATTATTCTCGGCATAACATGATTTTGGGCCTCTTGAAGAATTTTAGCATAGTGAATGACAAATGTTCTATTTTAATACACATTAGGCCAGTAAACCTGGTGCAATGTGAAACACCAAATTCTATTTTAAATCACAATCTTGGGCAAATCGTACACTCCAAACACAAGATATTTCACAATCCTTCCACCAAAGGAAGCAAATAATGCAGTTTAAGCACATTTATTTAGTTACTGCTCTGGTCATGCTTCATTTACCTGCACACAATACTTTTATGTTATTTTCTGAATATGATGTTACTATAGTAAACAGCTTTGTAGCTGTTTGTGGGAGAGCTGCCTCATATCCTAGCTCTATAGCACAAAGAATGTTGAATATATATTATTTGGTACTTTGTGACAACTCCCACCAAATATCTTTGAATTTGAAATGCTTGGGTAGTCATTTAGCAAGAAACACAACCCATGTTTGATAAGATTTGCTCTAATAACATACATTAAGGATAGAAACTGAGCACACAAGCTTGATTATAGATGATACCCCCACATCACAGATGGGTGTCAATCTGGGATTACCAAGGGTAAGAGATGTTGACCTAGTTTTCCATTTGGCACTCATCACACTGCACTCAGTACCCCTTACCTTAGTGAAAGGATCTGAAAATAAACAGAGCTTTAAAAGTATTATGTATTTTTTACATTCCAGTCCCTCTACCTAGCCACTGGGCAGCAAATTAGTAGCTGTTGTAGAGCTAAGCATGGGTAAAGGGATCAACCTTTGATGCCACTACAGCTATTGCTGCCATTTTAGTGAATAAATGCCATGGCAGCTCAGGGCTGACATTCAAACCTCCAACCTACCCCTGAACACAAAAGGGAGCAGATTATTAAATAGCAATAACATTTGTGAAAATAATTTGAAATAGTGCTCGAAGAATGAGAATGTATTTACTGATAACAATGTTTGCAGATTTCTTTTGAATTCTTGTGTGAAGCAAATGACGTTTGAAATAAGACTTCTTGGGGTGGAAGCTTAGTAGCAGTATGACAAAGTAATCCCAGAAAGAAATTTGGATGCATGAGTCTGTCGTCTAATAAGAATGATGGGGCTAAATTAGAACAATTGCATAACATTTTGGAGTAATCATAGTGTGAGAAGAAGACTGGACAGCAGACAAATTAGTCTCTGCTTGGTTGTGGCAGGTAGGAAACTAAGCACAATTGCTAGGCCCTGCAACCTAATCCCAACCTAATTTGAGTTAACATATTGGCTCATCTGAGCAGGAAGCTATTACTGCAGAGACAGAAAATACCTTCACGAAGTATTATCCATTTTAAGCACTGGCCCTCCTGCTACCATAGCCTTCTGCCCTATAAACTATTGCAGAATGCAAGACAACCATGCTGGCCTCTGTCCTCAAAGAAGTCATCTCTCCCTTCCACATTCCCTCCTGCTGTCTCCTCAGCTAAATGTAACTATTATAGCGAGGATCATATACCCCCGATGTGCTCCTGGTTTATCTCTGCTGGATCGCTTTGTTCCTGCACGTGGTGGTGCCGCCCTCAGCTTTAATGCGGCGCATTTTTATTTTCATTTTTATTTTTATGTTTGTCGGTGGGCTACCCTCCATTTTGTGTTCCCGTCTATTTTCACCTATCACTGGTGGTTTTTCCCAAGATGGCCTCGGTAATCCCATAGTAGGCATATTCACAAAACTCTCCTTATTACTAATCTCTCTGAATCGGAGATAGGACTGGCTCTATCGCTTTCTGTTTGACCGTGGACCCCCCACCATTTTGTGTGCCCCTCTCCTTTCCACTTTCACTGGTGGTTCCACAAGATGGCCCCGTATTCCCACTGTAGTTCATGGACACAAGACACTCCTAACAACCACTTCTCAAGAAACTGAAGTTGGACTGCCTTTTTGCTACTAAAATAAATGGTCCACCATTTGGGACAATAAAAAAAGAAAAAAATCCTTTCGCAAATTGATCTTGATGTGGTGTACCTGATGTTTCTATTTGTTAATTGTTTTTGAGCATTAGCCCATTATTATTTTGTGTTCCTTACATCGGATGTTTTTAATACTCTAACATTACCTATGATTTTACATTTGCTGTTCTTTATAATCTGATTCATCGGATGTTTTTAATACTCTGACATTACCTATGATCTTACATTGGCTGTTCTTTATAATCTGATGTTGTATACTCAATGTTGATGTTATTATTTGTTAACTGTCTTTGAGCATTAGCCCAGTACCTACTTTGTGTTCCTTACATTGGATGTTTTTATACTCTGACATTACCTATGATCTTACATTGGATGTTTTTATAATCTGACGCTACCAGCTCCCATTACCCGGCATGGTCACTCCGCAACTTGATTACCTCCTAGTTCCTGAACATCACCCCATATTGTGCTTTTCCTCTAAGGCCCTCTTATGCAATTTTTATTGTCCTCTATGCCTGTAATTTCTACACTGCTTTGTCTACAGAATATTCAGAATATTAGTTAATCGTTGCTGACCTACTAGGCCCTCTAATGTAATTTCATTATTATCTATGCCTATGTCCAATGTTGATTTTACCTATCTGGTTCTAACTGCTGATAACAATCTCGTTTAACACTGTAACTTTCTGTCTCTATTCTGAATACCATTTCACCGTTGATGACCCACTAGGCCCTTTAATGGAATTTCATTATTATCTATGCATGCAATCTCAACTATTATCTTTGCCTATGAATGTTTTTGAAATATATTGCCCTATACTCTCCCTCCATCGACCCCCTCTTTCTCTGATGTACATGAGGATTGTTAATTTTTCTCCGCCACCTAACAAACTCGCCGTCCTGTCCCCTCTTTCACCCCCATTTTACTGACCCCCCTCTCTTCCTCCAACCTCTGTGACTGCGAACTCCCGTCCGGTCCCCTACTTAACTCTCCCATCTGCCGCCCCTCCAGCAGTGACCTTGCTCTCATCCTCCTCCTCCTTTCCAGGATTCCCCCCTCCCCTCACCCAGCCTCTTTATTTACCCCCCCTGCACGGTCCTCCCCCTCCTTCCCCTGGAGTCTTCACCCCCCTTGCCTTACCCCCCATTGCCCTCATTGCTTCCTTCCAACTCTCTCCATCCCATTACCGACCCAACATGCCCCCCTCAACCACGCCCACATTCCCCATGACTCCACTCTCTCCAAACATGGCCCCAACTCTTGGACAATTCTTTACCCCCCAATCTCTCTAAAAACGCTAAAAAAACTTTAAACACAAACTTCTCATCCGAAACCCTGAAACACTAATTCCCCCATTAAAACCAACTATATCTTCTATTCCAAACGCCCTCCAAATGGAAAAGCATCTTCCTACGACATCTCCCAGTCATTAACTCAACCAAAATCCCTTATGGATTCAAATTATCCACTACTCCCTCCCCAGCCTTTCTAGGCGAAATCGACATCTCCATTTTCAAAACGGATAACATCCTCATACAAGCCGCTGAATCCCAACTCACCATCTTTGAGCACCACTTCAGCACCCTGTCTCTCCAACTTGACAAAACCATTACTACCCTTCCGTCCAACCAACCGCATGCTCTCTCCCTTACCTCCAACCCCATTCCCCCCTATCATCCCTCAAACTTACACCATCCTCCAATCACCGACATCAATTTCCCCTCCTGTGACTTCTCCACAGCCAACGCCATCCCCCAATCACCAACGTCCAAATATTCTCTCCCCCCAATGAACCCCTCTTCCTGACATCCCTACGGCACACCCCCTCTCCCAATCACACACACTCTCCAACGACCTGTCCCCTCCAAACCTGTCTAAAATTCTTAACCCCTATCCTTCCTCCCCACTCCCCCAACCTGAATCCCTACCCCTCCACCCTGATTCACCTATTGTGCCCACTCCAGCCCCATCATCTCCACCTCCGAATCCTTCATCCCACCCCCCAAATTTCACACCACCACTTAACCCCGACGCGGTCCATCTCCACACTCTCCACGATCGTGTAACATCTCTGACCTCATCCCCTGAGGTCTTAAATCTCCTGTCCCCCATCACGCCACCCCCCACGTCCAGCAGCCCTAACACTCCTCATCCCTCCCCCACTGACCTCTCACATCCTACTCACAACAGCCCTCCCCCGTAGCAAACACAGACCATCCCCTATCCCCCTCCTCTGCCCCAACAGTTTTTCCCCTCTCTCTAATTTCCCAGACTCTTCGGAACATAGAACACGATCTCTCTAAGTTGATGATTGAACTCTCTCGACTTAGAGATGATTTTAATTCCCTAAGCACCAGAACCCCCCTCAACCTTGCAATCTCTCCCTACTCCAGCCGAACAAACCACACTAGCTATAATCATTGGAGAACTACCCCTCCCCGTTGCCGTATTCATAGTCCCCACCGCACCGTGAGCCATCTCTCCATGTCAGACACTTCCGACCTATGCAACTCCTACCATCCTAGTTCATCAATCAACAATCCTCCACTCCCCTACTCTAATATCCCTGTTATATTGGGAACTAACAGAATCCCCTCCTCTCCCGTCTCCCCCAGACCCCCTCCTCAACTCACCACTATCCACTCCTGCCCTCACCCCAAAAGCAACTCTTACCATCCCAGTTCATCAACCAACTTTCCTCTACTCCCCCACTCTAACATCCCCGTGACTCTGGGGACTAACAGAATCCCCTCCTCTCCCGTCTCCCCCAGACCTCCTCCTCAACTCACCACTATCCACTCATGCCCTCCCCCCAATAGCAACTCTCACCATCCCAGTTCATCAATCAACTTTCCTCTACTACCCTACTCTAACATCCCCGTTACCCTGGGGACTAACAGAATCCCCTCCTCTCCCGTCTCCCCAGACCTCCCCCGCAACTCACCACTATCCACTCCTGCCCACCCCCAAAATCAACCCCAAACCCCTCGCTTGCATGCTTGTGAACTGTAGATCTGCCGTCCTACATGCCACTGAAATTTCTGAAACTATCCTAAGCGAATCCATTGACATTGCGTTCCTTACGGAAACCTGGCTCAATGACCACTCAACGAGCATACTTGACCTACTCTCCCCCCCCGGATACTCCATCCTTAGAAAAGATAGACCCGAAAGAATTGGGGGTGGTCTAGCCATAATCTTCAAAAACGAACTGAATCTCTCCCTTGTTAACAATTCTGGCCACTCCACCTTCGAATACCTTGAAGCTGAACTAAAAATAAAAGGTTCCCTCCCAATCTACCACCCTCCTGGAGATCCTCATCCCTTCATTGATGAACTATCCAACCTTCTGACACAATCCTCAATTTCCAACTCAAAAAATCTCTTCCTTGGAGAGCTCAACCTCCACTGGAACGATACAAATGACCCATCAACCACCCTCCTCACCAATCTTCTTGAGATTAATGACCTCAAACAACTATGCCATTCCCCAACCCACACCAAAGGAGCCATCCTGGACGCTATCATTACCAACAAGGATCTGGCCTTCCTGACCAATATCATCCCCATTGACTGGTACGACCACCACCTCATACTGTTCACCATTGCTACCACGGCACCGCCCCCCCCCCCATTAAAATCATTAAACCTAAGAAATGGACCAGAAATCTAAAACTTATCCCCCTGATGAACTTGAGTCTAAACTCCAAGCTCAACTTCTCCTCACTCCTCTATCACAAAACGCTAATGAGCTTACAGAACACTTTAATAAAGCAGTCACTGTTGTCCTTGACCAACTGACCCCCTAAACTTAAAAATCAAAGAAATATCCCTTCAAAATCATGGTTTAACTCAGAGCTCAACAATGAAAGACGCTCACTAAGACTGATGGACAGGACATGGAGACAGCATCCATCTCCCTCACATCTGGCACTACTCAGATTAGCTAGATCTACATACAAGAAACACATTTTTAACGAAAAGGCATCCTTCTTCCATACACAACTTGATCTGGCCAAAAATAGACCCAGAGAACTGTTCAACATCATTCGTAACCAAACATGCTCCGCACCTCCAAATCCGATGGCCTTGACTGCTAGATGTGAAGAAATAGCCCACTTCTTCTCCGAAAAAATCGCTAAAATAGAGCAATCCTGCCTTTTAACTCAGATCCCTTCCAACTCCCAACATACACCTGACACCACCCCAAAAGCTCATACCACATTCCCCTCCCCCCTGATCCCTCAATAAACTTGCTCACTACTGTACCTCACCCTAACCATCCCTCGCACATGCTCACTACTTCACCTCCCCTAATCTACTCCCCTCACTTACCCTCAACTACACTTCTTGAAACCAACCACCCTAACTCACTACTAAAAAACAATGCCTCCTGGCATAACTTCCTCCCTGTAACCGAGCACGAAGTGTTCAACATCTTGGTTAAACTTAAACCGTCCTCCCATACTAAAGACCCCCTCCCATCTAACCTTGTACAAGGCCTAAAGCACATCATTGCCCCATCCTGGACCACAATCATCAACACCTCCCTTGCCACGGGATGTGTCCCTATCTCCCTTCAACTTGGACAGATCACTCCCATTATCAAAAACCCTAATGCCGACCCCAATGACCTTAACAATCTCCGCCCCATCTCTAACCTCCCCCTTCTTTCCAAAGCCCTTGAAAAATGTGTCCTGCTCCAATTAGACAAACACATCGAAAATTTCAACTTACTGGACCACCTACAATCCGGCTTCAGGAAAGGCTGTAGCACCGAAACTGCCATGCTAAACATTGTTGATGACATCCACCACTCCCTCGACAATGGCGAGACCTGCCTACTTATTCTCCTTGATCTATCTGCAGCGTTTGATACAGTCAACCACTCTGCCCTACTTAATGTGCTCAGAGATCGTTTCGGCCTCAATGGTACTGCCCACAAATGGTTCGTCTCCTATCTTCAACACCGAACACAGCAAATTAAAATTCACGACTGTCTATCTAACCCCACTCTGGTCTCCCTTGGAGTCCCCCAGGGATCTATTCTCTCTCCCTCTCTCTTTAATCTCTTTATGGAACCCCTCACCCTCATTCTAAAACAAGCTGGAATCAACTACCACCTCTAATCCGATGATACCCAACTCTACTATAAGATCAAAACCCACGCGGACATCATACACCTTAACAACAACCTCTCTAAGATCCAATCCTGGTTCCAATTAAATCATCTCAAACTCAACCCTAAAAAAACTGAAATCATTCTCTTCTCCCCTAAAAACAACCCTCTCCCCATTCAAACCTGGATCTGTGACCTTAATGCCCTCAACTGCCCACTCTCCCTGTCCAACTCAGTAAAATCTCTTGGTATCTCCATCGATAATAGCCTAACTCTCAATGTCCACATCAAAAACTTGGCTAAAGGAGCCCTCTTCACTCTCCGGCATCTCAAGAAAATTAAGCCCTTTATTCCAACGGATGACTTTAAACTAGTAGTCCAGTCACTGGTCCTCTCGCGAATTGATTATGGCAACGCCATCCTCACCGGAATCCCCAAGGTCCACCTAGCTCCACTCAAATCTGTGCTCAACCTTGCAGCCAGGCTCATCACCGACTGCAAACGTTTCGACCACATCTCCCCAACCCTCATAACTCTCAAATGGCTCCCCATCGAAGGCAGATCCGCCTTTAAAACTGCTTGCATTACACACAAAGTCCTCCATCAAAATACACCGCCGTACCTCGCCAATAAACTCTGCAAAGCGGGCAGCACACGACCTATGAGAAGCACCAACGATTTCCTCCTAGTCCCACCCCTGCTAAAAAAGAAATCCACACAATCCCGCTCCTTCTCCGGAAATGCCCCAAACATCTGGAATTCCCTCCCCAAAGACCTGCAATGCAACCCTTCCTATACCTGCTTTAAAAAAGACCTCAAAACACACCTCCTCGATAAATATTGGGGTTTTTATCCTGTGCCCTGAATTCGTTCTCCCATTTCCATGCCATATATGTATATAGCTATTGCTCTATCTATCTGTGTATTTGATATGTATACTTGAATTATACCTGAATGTATACCTGAATTCGTTCTCTCATTTCCATGCCATATATGTATATAGCTATTGATCTATCTATCTGTGTATTCGATTTGTATACTTTCAAGCCGTTGTCGCTTTTGTTAACTTGTTGGTATTCCATGCTGTTTAAATATTGTCCTCTTCTGTTACTATCTTCATACTCATGTAAAGCGCTCTGATACCTCTGCGCTATATAAAACTTCTAAAATAAATAAAATAAAATAAATAAATAAATAAAATCATGAGAGGTCAGCCTTGAGGCCCTATGTAGAAGGTGGCCAGCTCCTGCTTCCAAGGGGTTCTTCTTGGCCTGCTCTAGTATCTCCTGCTCTCAAAATACTTGGTCAGATGTTCTTCTTTCAAATCACTATTCATTACCAACAGGGGAATCTAAACAAAGCTTAACTGATACACACAGACTAGAACCCTGGCCCTCAAAACTGGCATCCCAGCCCTCATACATTTCCTTCAGGAAGCTACATACTGATGGAACTTCCTTCTCTGTCCACAAAGCAACATTTTAAAACTCACTCCCTGCAAAGATAAGAAACATCCAAAACCACCTCAGATTTAGGGATGCAGTAAAGATCTGGCTATTCTGTAAAAGGTGATACCCCTACTGCAAAGCTGTCCCAAATCTTAACAACCTCACAAAGTTGAGTCAGTCACCTATGTACTGGTGGTACGTATTTGCATCTCTCACTCCTCTTGGCTCCATTCCAAGCTTAAATGTATCTAACAATATTGCATGCATATATCTTTTCCCAAAAACACATTGAAAATCATGCTCATTAGGACTGCACAATTTTGTACTGTGAACTACGTAATTCTACTTAGGCCCTGATTACAAATGCCTTGGAGGAGAGTGCGATATCTATTGCACATGTTGAGTTAGATACTAAGAGGGGTTCTCAATTTATCCGGTGTGATAAATAGCATCAATTGTGAGTTTTGTCTGAAAATGGGACATAAGATACAGATTTTAGTGTTCTCTGCACCAAAACCTGCATGCTCTGTTATTTACAAGGCACTTATCCCCCAACAATATTTTTCCCAGGTACATTTTGGCAAGGGAAACCTGTTGAAATTTACCTGGGAAAATTGTTGTGGTTGTGGGGCTTGCGATGTGGATATGTGCTGTACCAGGAGCTACCATACATTTCAAAATTAACTAGGCCAAACATAATCGGTGGCTTTAACCACTTAAGTTCATATAACACAAAGTTTTCAGCATGGTACAAAGGTGGGCACTACAAACTACAACACAAAAAAAGAATATATCTCAAACGTTTTTGAAAAGCACCATTGATGGTGCTTTTAAAGCTGTACCTAATTCTGAATCACTAACCATTACTCTACAGCACACAACATAATTAAGATATCTGAAAGTGCTGTGATTTAAAAAAAAGCAACATAACTGATGCTCTTCTGTACTTTTGAGACTTTTATTTATAGGGGTTCTAGCATACAACACATTGTAAACTGAGCATTGCTTGAAAACTGTTTAAGTTAAATATATACATTTGTGTTCTACATTACAGAGGCTACAGGATATTTTATAGTTTTGCAGGATTGTGTTAGCTATTTTATCGATGCCAGAAGAATGAAAAGGTAAGATGCCTTTGTTGGAATTCAAATTCCATGTCCGGCGGGCTTTAGATTTGGTTGAGTGACTGAAAGTTCAAGCCAGGCTCGAGACAGATGCCTTGCTCTGGCTCACCTTCAGGTCCTCTTAGACACTTAAGACCACAAAGAGCCAAGTTTGCTTGAGGCTTTTCACTGCCACTCACACTCTAACAGCTCATGCAGCAAGAATTAAAAACAAAGCATTGACCTGTGATGTAAAACAGGGGAAAGTACTAGCCATCTAGTGTCTGAAATTCACAATGAGAAACCAGAAAAACTGAGTTCAATCCCAGCTTTCTTGCTTGATTAAATGCTGTGATCCTAGGCAATATTTAATTTCAGTTTCACCATACCTCCTTTTATTATTGCACATAGCAGCACCTTGAAATACTTGAGCACTGTATAAAAACATCTTGCATTTGATTTAATAGTCTATAATGCTTCTACATGTATAATAAGAATTTAGGCCACATTTAGGGTGCACATGACAACTGTCTTGCCTCTTAGTGGCTTAATTATGGGATTTTGGCATAGGGCAGTGCAACAAGACACCTTGCTGTGCTGCCCTATGCCAAAGTGAATGGGCAGGAATGCATCATATTTTTGCAATATGGTGCATTCCTGTCCTTTCACCCTGCACTGGTGCCGTTTCTGCAGCCTTTAGCGCCAATGCAGGCACCCTTGCACCCAGTAGCGGTCGGTGGTGGGAGTGCCGCCGGGCGCTGACGTGGGGCGGGGGAGGGGCAGGGTGGGGGGTAGTAAACTACGGATTACGGCCGATTACAGGTAAGTACACATATAAATAAATAAAACAAATTTTGTTGCGCGTGCTGCATTGCATTTGGCGATGCAGCGCGAGAAACGAAATTCGTTTTATTTATTTATATGTGTACTTACCTGTAATCGGCCGTAATCCGTAGTTTACTACCCCCCACCCTGCCCCTCCCCCGCCCCACGTCAGCGCCCGGCGGCACTCCCACCACCGACCGCTACTGCTTGCACCATGGTTCAAGGGTGCCTCCGTTGCATGCAGGATTGTTTTTGTGCAGGAAGGGGCACTTTCCTGCATAAAAACAATTCGTATAGGTGTTTTCCGTTTTCTATGTGTGCTGCAGAATGCAGTACACAGAGAAAGAGGAAACAATGAGGAGAAATGAACATATTTCTCCTCGTTACGCATCTACTTGTGAAGCGTACGGATTTGGCACTTCCCCAGGTTTACATGACTTTGTAACTCTAGGGCAGCGTCAAATTCCATTGGTGTTGCGTGGACAAAACCCACTGCAACGCCCATAGAATGCCTCCGGGGCGCACAGTAAGGCAACACAGCGATTTGCGCTGCATAGCCTTAGTCATGATTTATGAAGCCACTCAAAGCCATTCAAGGTGGCTTTGCGTGGCATCTAAATCGAAATGAGAGCTACTCATCCGAAGTATGTACTGCAGGGTGTCGGAGTGCATTACATTACACACATATTATATAGAGACAATGGGGCACATGCATCAAGCAAAGGATTTGCGATTCCTTAATAGCGATTATTAAGGAATCGCAATTCCTTATGCATGTAGGTTTCGCAGAAAAAATAGCGATTCCTACACATTCGCAATTAGCGAATCGCAAATTGTGATTCGCTGTTAGGGAATGCTTTCCCATTCATTCCTATGGGCCTACAGGAATGAATGGGAAAGCATTCACAATTTGGTAAAAGCACCAAATAGGTAATCGCAAATTGCGAATGCAATTCAAGGGTGCAACGGGGCCAAAAGGCCACCCTGATGCACCCCCAAAAATGGTATTTGTGCACATGTGGCGCACACGCGCCACATGGCACTTAGAAAAATGCTATTTTGTGCATTTTTCTAAGGAATTGCAAATTACCATCAACTTGAAGTTGATGGTAATTTGCGATTCCTTAATGCAAAAGTCGCATTCTGATAATGCTTCTTGCATTGCATTTAGGGAATCGCAAATTGCAATTCCCTAACTGCATTCCCAAAATAGGTAATCAAAAAAATTGTGATTACCTATTTTGCGAATGCCGTTGGGGTTGATGTATCCCAAAAGGCTATTTACCGGTCTGCGAATCGGCCTGTTTGCGACCGGTAAATAGCTTGATGCATGTGCCCCAATGACTCCTAAACGTGAAAGTCAATGTATAGGAAATGTTACTTGAGACATTGAGGGCTACAAGGTGTAAGAGTCAGATGTCATCCATACTGGTAGGCAGTGGCGTAGCGTGGGCAGGGTGGTTGCCCCGGGCGAAATATTCTTAGGGGTGCAAAATGTTAAAAGAAAAAACATTTGAGTGGAAGGGACTCGAGTCACGTCGGTGCTGTTGTCTGCAAGTGCAGGTTATGTTGTCTTGCCCGCCTTTCCCTGCAGAAGGGCTGCACAGAGATGTGCCCTCATGCATCCCTCATGGCCTCTGGGCAGGTGGGAGCTGTTGCGCTGTTTCCCGGTGCCATGAGAGCAGCACCGCCCAGTGGCAAAACAGTGGAACGTCTCTTGTGGTACCACGGCGCCGTACAAGGAATTTGTTTCTGCTTTTTGGCAGGCAGAAGGAGCATTTCAAGTCCGAGTTTCACACTTGCGTCCTAACGTCATGTGTCGGTTTAGGATGGTGGGTTGAGTCACCCAGGGGTGTGGCATCCATTCATTCTTTCATCCATTATTCAGTCTTTCACCATTCATTCTGCCCTTCCATCTGTGTGCCCATCCATATCCAAACCTATTCAACCATTTCCAAACCTATCCATCATCTATCCTTCCATCCATAATTTTACTCATCCATCCCTCCATCCACCCTTTCACTCATTCATCCATCATCCATCCATCCTTTCACCCATCCATCTATTCACTCATCCATCCAACCATTTACCCTCTCACACATTCAGCCATTCTTTCACTCACTCATCCATCCACCCAGTCACTCATCCATCCATTCGTCCATCCATTCACCATTTTACTCATCCATCCATCCTTTCTTCTAGCTCTTCACCCTCCCTTTCACTCATCTATGCATTCTTTCACTCATCCATCCTTACATCCTGCGTTTCACTCATCCATACACCCATTCACCCATCCATCCTGTCAATCATCCATCCATACTTTCACTCATCCATCCATCCTCCCTTACTCTCTCCTACTCCCTTTCACTTAGCCATCCTTTCACCCATCCATCCACCCAACAATCCATCAACTCATCCACTCATGAATCCATCCATTGACCCTATCACTCATCCATGCATCCTTTCTCTCATTCATCCACCCTTTCACTCATCCATCCAACCTTTTGCCCATCTACCCTCCCTTTCACTCACTCATCCATCCTTACATCCGCCCTTTCACTCATCCATCCATCCATTCACCCTTTCACTTATCAATTCATCAATCCATCCATCATTTCACTCATCCATCCGCCCATTCACTCGCCCATCATCCACCCTTCCACTCATCTATCCATCATTTCACTCATCCATCCACCCTTTTATCCATCCATCCACCCTTTCACCCATCCTTCCACCCTTTTACCCATACATCCACCATTCCACCCATACATCAATTTATTTACCCTTTCTCTCATGCATCCTTCCCATCACTCATCAATTCATCTTTTCTCTCATCATCCATCCATTCACCCTTTCATTCATCCATTTATCCCGTCACTAATCCATCCAGCTATTTACCCATTCTTTCACTTACTTACTCACCCAACTTTTCACATTAATTATGAGCTGAGCCTTTGTCTGAAGAGTTGCAGACAGAAGAGGCCCATCAAGAACTTCACCCTTGCTGCTGTTCCCAAGGCAAGGCTGGGGCGGAGGAGGGTTCACTATGCCCCTGCACATAGGCAATCTGAAAACTTGGAAGTCATGGGTCATGCATGATGCCCAGTGCCAGGACCTGAGGTGACTGTGACATGGTGTTGTTTCCAAGGCTTTAAGTGGGTTGAAAAAACTTGGGGTCTTTCCAAGGGCGTGTCCGATGTAATTAAGGGCGTGGCTTAAAACAGGTAGCTAAAAATCTGTGCTTAGCATAATGTGCTGCCCGACTGGTATTCTGCTACTTCTGTTATTGCATCCAGATATATAATACATCACACCTACAACAAGCCAGGACTATTGGCTTTGTCAATGGTTGTTAGTTGCATAAAATAAAAAAGCAGCAACTATGGGTCGTTGTATATAAAATTGAAAATGCTTCAGGTCTAAAATGATGAGACTGTGAAAGACCCACAACCCCTTCTTTTTAACTTCTTTCGCTGGCTTCTTTACATGAACTGGATTCTGTACATTTCTTTCATTTCGTGAGGTGCGACATTTTTCTTTCTGTACAGTTAAACGGAATGCCCTGCCCTAGACCGAGGCTGGAGGAGGCCCACCACATGCTTTAACAGCCCAAACTGGCCCATTGTCTCTTGTATGTGACAATCAGCTGGTAGACAGAATGACAATGGGCGGGGTGGGGCTACTCTTTTACTTAAAGGAAGAGTGCGAGGAGGCCCCATCAGGGAGCTGAGGCTTCTCAAAAATGCCCAAAATTACAGACAAATGTCATCCATAAAAGGGATCATCACGGACAATGGACGTGAGATCCAAATCAGGGACGGTCCGTGAAATTTACGGAAGGTTGGTGACCCTACTTGAAAGTCAGGCTGGCAGGCACTAACTCCAGCCCGGGCGGCCCAGCCGACGGCAGCTGACGAGGGGGGGGTCTGAAGCCCGTTCTGCCCAATGGGTGTTGCGCTTGTACCTAACAAATAAAGAACTGTATTCTAAAGACATGGGCACACTATGCACACTTCTGAAATTGCAGTTTTCACCAAGAAAAACCCAGCAAATTGAGCACCGAGAAACAAGGTCTGAAAACCTGCAGTAATTGGGTTAACGTATTCTGACGCCACAAGGTATCCCTCATTCTGAACTCGTTACCTGGAAAAGGGCAGTATTTACTCCATGGCAAATGGCGCACACCCTATAAAGTTTGGGTATTTCCTAGTAGCAAAATTACCATGCATGGTGCCAGTGCTTGATTTGTAATTTTAAAAAAGTGCTAGGGCCCTCGTCAGGAGATCACTGCAGCTTGCACCACCCATTGCTCTTACTAGCACTGCCAATGACAGTGACAACACAACTACTAACCATCACACTGTCACAAGTGTGACAATTCAGACTGTCCAGGCCCCATAGCTATGAAAATGGCTTGAGTGGCAGGTATAAGTCATTTGTAATGTATATAGAATTAATAAAAAAACGTTGTCATGCTCATCTGTAAATTACACAGACATCGCCATCATGTGGCTGACTGTCATAAGGGCTGCTGTTGACAATTAAGTGCTAGTGCACTAGAAAACAAAGCCTCAAATTAAGCACTTAATGGTGCTTTGTTACTTGCCTGATTACCTGTTGAGAATGTTTTTTTTTTTTTGCTACATTAGGACACTGTGATATATGTGTAATCTTTCTATTTCTTAAACAATAAGAAAAAATAATGAACACTGACAAATATATTTGAAAAAACATTATAAAATATTGATGAGAAATCCAGTTCTTACATTTAGCTTTGTATGGTTGCTCTAAACTTGTCTTCTCCATAAATGTATTCACAAAACCTCTTCTCAGACATTGTGCACACCAGATAACTCTGGTCATTATTTTTCTCTACTAACACAGCCTTAAATATCTTGTAAGAACAAACACTCTTTTAACCTGTATTGACTTGTTGAAACGTGGAGCACGTAAAGCCAGCGTCCCCCTCCGCCTCTAGCCACACAACTATTTTGTTGGGTTATCGAGGGAATAGAAAGCTTTCTGCCCAGGTTAATAAGATCTCCGAAGACCGGACTGAAGCCAGCCGTGAAAGACTGACTGACGGCCGCCAAGACGTCAATTCACACAGACAAGAGAAAATAGAAACCTCGTATGTCACAAGTTCCTTTGCACAAATTGTTAAGAAAATTGCTTCGATTTAGTTGGCCAAGTTGATTGGGTGCTCGGGAATCAATAATCGTTTTTTTTTCGCATAGGTATTTAAATATGTAGTAAATGCTTCCAGAACGTGTGTCGACGAGATTGTTTATCTACTAGTGGTAAAATAATAGAGCCATGCTGCATTCAAACTTTGTTAGTTTTTCAGTGTCTTGTATTTCTCTTGGGTGTTTCCTCAGAAGTAAAAGGCAGGACTCACCTGAAGTGCGTATTTCTTTATTTCCAACCCAGAAGCATAGGAAGTCCAGTAATTGTTTTTTTATAGCCTCTGTCACACCAATTGGAGATAGATAACACAAGACACTGTAATGTTCTCAGCCTTCCTTATCCCCAAAAGTCAAGTAATTTTCATATGTTGCCATGGAAGCCATTATCTCTTGAACATCCGATTTTGCTGCGATAAAACGTCATCTTTCACTTTTATAGCACGTGACAAGTTTTCTTCCACATTCACCTTATTTCTTGGAAATATATCGACCACAACTTTACAACAGGACTGGAGGGAATTTTCCCGTAGATCTCAAATTCAAATACTAACCAGGTTTAATCAAAAGTCATTCACTGCTGTGTGTGCTTCCATAGTGCTTGTGAAAGGAATTATTGTACTTTCTCCAATTTCCATGGGAAAAAGACAACGTCATCAGAGTCATTAACAAAGTTCTTACAAACAGCAGGGTCATAGTGTGCGCTGCTGAAGTGTTTGCCTTGCAGGGGCGAGAAGGGGGGCATCACTTTATGGGGAGCAACTATGCCCAAGGCCATTCTCACCTAATGTTTTAGGGATTGCGCTATATACTTATTACCAAACATTTAAGGACTCGCTGGAGAGAGATGAGTACAAATACTGTCCGCGACTCCACAGTTTTTCTGGAAGTGCATGACATGTTTTCCTGTCGCTGCTTGAATATACCCTGCCTTGAGATTTGTTGGGAAGTGTTGTGCTGTGAGTAGAACGTCGATGCAGTCTGGGCGATGCAAACATGTTGGCGTACCTTAAATATATGTAGCATATGACCATATATAGGAAGTACTTCTATATATTATTCCTATGACTATTTAGATTGACATTTTAAATAGATTCTTGCCCCTAGACAGGAGGAGCCAATTTGAGCCAATCTCTGATGGCTCCCAGGCATTTTATATACGTTTAATGAAGTGGTTAAATCTGACTTTGGCATAAAATACTTACACCCTTACACTAACAGATACTATGGCCCTGTTAATGCGACGGAGGTAAATTCTGGTCACTGTGCAAACGTAAGTTTGTATGGGGATTTAAATTTTAAATAATGCCTTAATAACTGGACCCACTGTTGTGATGTAATTATAAGGCTTGCAATTGTACTCATATTGTCCCCTGTACCCATCCTTAACTGCATATGTCATAACTTGCCCATGATGGTATTTTGATGTCATGTTAGAATGTGGGGGTGTAGACGTTGTACAGAGCTGGAGATAGGAGACAGTTACTTCTCCCTGCCTACTGCTGGGGCCTTCACTTGGAATAAAAACGTATAAGAAGTATTTACCTGTGAGCAGTCTTTACTACAATTTATGGCGATGGGCTGATCGAGGCCTCACCAAAAGAACCCAACATGTTGGTTACATGTTAAGCATTTTGACACATGCCTCTTCGAACAGTTTCTACATGCGGTGACTAACTGCTTACTATACAGCTATGCTGAATCAGTGATACAGTCAGTAGACTTTTTATCTATTCACGTGTCTCTGAGTTCAGTTGTAATATTGAAAAATATGAAGCAGTAACTTTGACGTACTTGCAAAGGCAGTTGGGTCCGTTGGAGTCAGAGGTGCCATGCACTCTCATAGTGCCGATATCGGCAACCCCCCGCTTAGCAGTAATTGATCGCGCTGCACAAAAAAATCAGTCCACACAAATTTTGTTGGAAAACAGTTTGCTGCAGGTTTATTTCATACAAGAAGTATGCCAACGTAGTGGGTTAACTTACGGGTGATCCAAGGGCAGGCAGCGGTGACTAACCTAATCTGCCCTGCCCGCCTGATGAGTCAAACTGCACTGTGGCCAACCCAATCAGTCCTACCATTTATGTCGGGATTATCCCCCTTAAATACCGTGGACCACCCGTCCATAACTTTACTCATGCCTTTAAGGGATGGGGCGTTGCAAGGCCAGCCCCCGGTTGCTCAGCCTTACAACCGCCCGAATGACTGGCGGGGCGCCGACGTTTTAATCCAGGCTCCTGCCGTAAAGACTCCTGGGGTTTGGCATAAGGCACCACTCTGTGCTCCTGAAAGGGTACCCCTTTGTACCAATCAGCCTCGGGATCGCCTTGTAACTCCGCCAATGCCCAGGATGTGGCCACCGTCATATCTGGGTACCCCCACCATGGCATGCTCCATAACCACCTGCAACCTGCCGTTAGTCCTTCTAAGTAGACAATTATCCTATCTACCTCTGACAGGTGTGCCCCGTCCCTATCTGGGTACCATGTGGTGTTACACAAAAGAGGCAACGCCTAATTTACCCAACCCTTTTTTTTTTTTTTTGAGTTTTATATAGCGCGCAGTAGACCCGAGAAATCGGGTGTCAGAAAGCTTTACATGAGCACTAGTTTCGTTACAGATGGACCCTTCCTTTTTTATATTGATTTTGAGTTGAACCATGCCCTTCTGCTTGGTGGGCTTGTACATGGCTTTATTTCCTTTCTGTAGGAATGTGATGGCCTCCCCGGAAGGGGGTTCTACTGTTTTCTTCTTTAACCACAGCTTTATTCCCTTTAAGTTATTGCAGGTTCCATAACCGCCTGCAACCTGCAGTTCCCAGTCCTTCTAGCTGGACCATGACCCTATCTACTTCTGACAGGTGTGCCCCGTCCCTATCGGGTACCATGTGGTGTTTGCACAAAAGAGGCAATGCCTAATTTACCCAGCCCTTCTTATTTGATTTGAATTTGAGTTGAACCAAGCCGTCCTGCTTGGTGGGCTTGTGCTTGGCTTTATTTACCCTTCTGAATGACTGTTCGATGGCCTCCCCTGAAGATGGGAACTACTGTTCTCTTCTTTAACCACAGCTTTGTTTACCCTTCCAGTTATTACTTGGGGCCAACCAATACCCGTATCTCTACCCACTGACCTCCAATTGTATGGGAGCACAGTGCCAACAGGGAATAGGACCCCAAGAGCAATAAAAACTACTGCTCTCTTCATAACCACAGTTCTGTGTGATAAATCCATAGTGCACCGTGTGCATGATTCTGCATTTACATTTGGGGGTTGACTAGGCCCTTGCTCACCTCCCCCACCTACTTGGCGAATCCCAACTTTGAGGGTTCAAACTGATAGCCATCTACTGCACAGCAAGATAATTATGGACCCCTGGAGAGGGTCATTGGGCCGGGACAGGATAGAGTCTTCACCTTGGAATGGCCCTCTCACCCATCGGAAACATGTGATATGTATTGAATTTGAGCTTTGTCATGCCTTCCGAGGACGCCAGGTGGACCTTCCCACCTAAACCAAGACAAAAGGTGGATCTAACCAGAGGGGGATGAGTCCTGAGGTCGTCTAAGGTTACTCCGATATTCTGCTACATCACATGTCCTGCTTGCCTGCACCACCCATCAGTCTGACTGCGATCTTCAGATGCTGTGTCACCATGCTGGTGTCCCCACCCAAGCGTATATGGCCCATAGCCAGCTTTACTGCGGGTATCCCAGGTGCTGAAAAAGATGCCACTGCTTTTGGATTGTGAGGACATGTAGTAAAATATATGAGCATTTTTACCTGCACCTTCTTAGATAAGAATGCAATATGTGCTCTGGAAATGTCAGCCTTTGTGCTCCAAACCCAATCTCTCAACTCTATAGGAGCCATGGCACACTTTCTGGCATGACAAACAAATGCAAGCCCCTGGCTGAATGGCCGCTGAGACAGGTTTTTTTTTTTTTAAATTCAGGATCCGTTACCCATAATCTCATGTTTACCCGGTGCACATCTTTTATAGCACTGGCCCCCACTCTATTTACACAGATACCTCCAATGTACCCTTCTGCCCCTGATTGGGTGAATATAACGCCTGTAGCATTGCAAATCCCACCGCCCTAACCTTTTAGTGCAATGGGGGAGGGGGTGTACCCCTAGATTCTGCTTCATTACATGGCCTTACTGCCTGCCGTCCCATGTGTTTTAATAGTTGTGACCGTTTGTGCTCTAACCCAGAGTTTCCCAGCTTTGAACCACAGCACGCATGTTAAGTACCAAACTTACGCAACCCGCCTTGCTGCAAGGGTGATAAGGCTAGCGAAATTTAGCTTAAATGAAGCAATCGGTAACACGCACTGGTTACAGAGTGCACATTTTCTGCTGAAATGACCAGACATTTGCACAGACAGTTTTATAGATAAAGCTAAAGTGAACAACGTAATAGTGTCAAATCAGTTTCCAGTGAATGTTTGTCTGTTGTACATCTGCCAGTATATAAAGCAAGCAAAATTTAGCTTAGCTGAAGCAACCTGTAACACGTACTGGTTTACTGAGTGCACATATTCTGCTGAGTGACCAGACATTTGCCCAGTCAGATATATTGATAAACTATGGCGAACACTAAATAGTGTCAAGTCTTGTTCCAGTGTGTATGTGTCTGTTGTGCATCTGCCAGTAAGTACTTTGAATTGTTTTGGCTGGGTAAAAATTATTGCTTCCGTCACACTTCGGGATTGTGGCAGTGTGCTTGCTCTTACTGCTGAGTGTGCCCAGTCCATTCACAGATACGCACTATGTGCTAACCAGCTTTGACCCTTGTTGCTTAATCCAGCAAATAGACCTAGTTCACTTGGTTTATCCCCGGAATCGATTGCCCTCCACCAGAATCAAAGCCGAGTTTCGGCTTACCTTCTAGTAACTTTGTAATTCATGTTCGACCATTTTTACCCAGCATAGCCAGACAGTCTTGCTTATTATTATTACAATGACAATGTCGGGATCTAAGATTCCCAGTTTCATGTTTTGACGTAGCCCCCTTTTTGTGTGTCTGATGGGACCCCTCTGCCTCACTGCAAGTAAGCTCGTTACTTGATACAGCTCCCTTAATGCACTTGCCTGTCACTCAAAGACACCTAGCAACAACATGACGCACTGCAGCTTGGTAAAGGTTTTTTTTTAGGCCAAACATACCAAAGTCCGTGTTTTCAGCATTTCTACTTTATGGAGGCTCCAGTTTGTATAAAGTGTGTGTCAATGTCATGAAGGCAGACCCAATAGCCCGTTCTACTTTGGTCACTATCCCACTATGATGTATGGCAGATCAACTATCAGATGAGCTTATAAATATATGACATTAAGCAAGGGTGTCCTCATGTAATTGCCATGTATCCCTCCGTTCTTACCGGAAATTTGCATCTTCAGTTTAATCTGTATTTTGCCCCCAGTCTTTCAAGGCTGTTTAACTGCTAGCAATGTGAGCAGTTGCTGACATTAATGGGGGAATCTAATGGTTGCAACTTGAAATTTTGTGCCGCCCACCTTTATATGCTTCGTTGTAAGCAATTAGACACTTAACTTATATTTCTTTCCCCTGAGAAGATACAACAGTCTGCCTTGGTCATGAAAACCTTAATAAGCACAAAATGTACCATGGCAATACCACTAAATGTCTCTGAGATGGGGCAGTTGCAGAACACAAGACACAGGCAGTATGCAAAGTGAGAATGGCTCTACTTGGTCATAATGACCAGAAAGGCACATCAAACCCGCAGAGACACCTTTGAGGTATGCTAACCTGCCCCAAAATCTGCTTCCCCCTGCTCCTGAACGGGGAACATTTTGCATGGAGGTAACAACCCCTCAGCCTCTGAAACTCTAATGAGATCAGCTGGCTGAAGCTGCGATTAAAATGCATTACAATTGTTTGCGCCCAGGCCTGTTGAAAGTACATTTTATCCCATTATTATTATTGTGCGAAATACCAAACCTATTGGCGTTGCCTATCATTGTTCATATTGTGAAGGCAGTCATTTGTGCTCAATGCCCCAGGGTGCATGCTTTGCATGCTGGGGTTTTGAGGCCATACGTACCGTGATAAGTGCAGCCACAAGTCCCAGAATGCAACAAATCGTTTGCATAAAGACTGGTCGTCGGTATACCGTGACCTGCTGTCATTTGGGGCTATGTGCTACTTCTATGTGTAACCTTTGCGAACATGGCTTGTTTTGTTACTATTTAATTTTTAACATGCTTGGTGCATTAGTGAGAGAGGCCAGTAATGCCATTACTGAGAATGTACTTTGTACTGTGTGTGTAGTGGGGACGTCCGTTTGTTTGCTGCTGATGCTGTTTAAACTGCAGTATCTTAAATCCTTCTTGAAAAAGCTGCCCCCGGAATTCGAAAAGGAAGAGGGGGAGAACTGTTTAAATTTAAAATCTATAGAAATGGACCATTACAAAAGTGTGTTTTACCTAGCGCTTCAGACCGCACTTCGCTATCTCAGCGCTGTGTCTGGCAGATGCTACCCTCTGCATGTGTTTCCTTCCATACCGCAGAGGGAGGAAAGTTGGCCAAATGTGATTGACATAGACTATGCCAAACATAACGTGTTAACAGGTATTTATTGCTACCCAACTTAATTGTTTATTGCTACCCAACTTAATGGTACTCGTTTTACCGACCTCAGGAGGATGAAAGGTTAAGTGGGCGGCACACTATCCAATGGGATGGCCTTAGTAATGGATGCCCCTGTGTAATTCCAATATGTCCAACCTTTCTTAAAGGAATGACTAGTCTGCAGGTTACTACTGTGGTGTTCTGCCCACAATCTTACCAGGCTGCTTACACGCTAACAATGTGAGTGGCTTAATGACATTGCTGTTTGACATCTAATAGTCACAGTTTCATAATCTCCTACAACTCAACTTATTGTGGGTCTTCTTAGTATAAATTGGAGGACCGGTGAAATTTGTGGCTGACTTGGCAGAGTAAGTGGCTATTTTATTCCTATTCTTTACATTTCTGGTTCAAGAATCGGGTCAGTCAGTCCCCATGTCACTTTGCATGACCACAAACAATCAAAAGAGCAGTTGCTTTTGTATACCGTAGGATGTGACAATGAAGGTGCTTCCACTGCACCTTTAAAAGTTGCAAGATGCTTTGGCAAGAGAGTCTTTTTACTCATTTACAGCAGAGGGGTGCTCTCTACATGTTTTGCTCTGACAAGAAAACACACAAACCCCACTTTGCTGCACCCGACCGGGGCGGGGGCCATCACATCTATATAGTAAAAGCATTCTATAGCAATCAGAGGGGCTAAAGACAATCACCCTAACGCCCTGCCCGCAAGGCCTATAAATCCAGGAGTAAGTGTAAAGCCATTCTTTACAACATTTCTCTCGTAGCCGACGGGAGTAAGTTAGCACTAACATGCTAGACATTCCCGTGTCACTAGCACTGCTTAATAAAGGGGAAGTGCTGAAATCAACTGATGCAATTGGATATTCCGAGTTATTCCTCAGTAAATGATTTCAATAGCCATCAGGAATGGGTTTTGACACTATGACTAGCCTGAGTCCCTCAGCCACTCTCTGCTAAGTTTATAGGTGTTGTATGGTAACAAAAACCACGAACCCAGTGCCCAGACATCAGCCCTGGAAATGCCAGCTATAGAAACCCAAATAACTACTTCTAAAACAGAGCCTAGTGACAGTAAATAACACAACTCCAGATGAGCCCAAAACACATCATCCTCACTGTCGGCCTACTACCATGTTGTGAGAGAAGCCGTAATAATGTACACCACAGCCCTCATGCAACAACACCGAGGTACATCCCATTGATTGTTTTAGATGCTGTAGATACCAGGTGAGCTTCGTTAGCTGGCTCAGCAAACCGGGTAGTGGTCCCATGGCCCTAAGGCCAGACTTGGCACACCAGAAATAATGTGGTAAACATTCAAACCGCAATCACGTATTAACCATGGACCCTCATTCACTTACGATTCCTGACCCCACTTCAGACCGCAACAGAATCAAGCTGTCTGAGAGTCCGAGCCTGCTTCGGAAACCCCGTCCAGACCTGGGCAGGACAACCCAAACCGTCGGGGTGGCGTTGAAGTCTCCCCTCCTGTACATGCGTTGGAGGGAACAAGCCACCTTAGACTTAAACATGGACAGGTGTTCCCTTGTGCCTTAAAAGGAAGTAGCTTAGGCAGAGGAGTCAGTGTTTTCAAGTTTAACATACCTCCGGCCCACAAATCAAAGTGACGGGCATATTCAAAACAAGTAAAATTAAAACATATTCATTCCATTTAGTTAAAAGCATTGGGCACACCCGCATAAAAAGGGCGGAAAATAGCCGACGCCCCATCCTTCCCTAGTCACATTCGGACATAAATCAGCCTAACCACCTTTTTCCTAATCCCCTGCTGTAACTTTGTGCTGGCAACTCTCCCCTTCCAGGATGAAGCTAATGAACACAGTTTACGACGCTTGACTGCCGCAACACAAAATTTGTGGTGCATTGACTTTAGACAACAAACCAAAGCGTGCATCTACAGGACCCAAGCCCAGGGGGAGGGATATTTGAGTCTACAATATCTAATACGGAATCTGGCCCAGGGACCTTGTACACAAGGCCATAATTCTTAATTGATGTGCCCAGGATAAAAGAGTTGAGAGCCGGTGCCGGGACTCAAACCTGGTCCCTCATTCCGAAACAGCTCAGCCCAAGGGCCATCTATACCTCCTGCGAGATCAGGAATCAGCGTGTCCAGCAGGGAACAAAGTGGATGGCAAATGGGTGGGGGCCCCAGCCCACTGCGCACCGGAAATGATGTCGTAGAGGCGCCGGACATAGGCGGGACTCCTGTGGGAAGGGGTTCCGGCAGCTGGTCCACGGGGATGTGCCTAATGCGGCACTAAGGGGGCTGCCCTCTTACAGGGCCCACTGCGTGCGCCATGGGCAGCCACATTGTCTGACGGGGCAAGCTTTGTGACGTTTTCCGCACCATGCTTAGAGTGCCTTCTGTCTTCACTATATGCCTCACGCATCACGTCAGACAACGTAGCGGCCATTTTGAAAGAAAAATAGGACACAAATAAAACCAGGTTTGCATTCTACTGCATCATGTCAGACGACATAGGCGGCCGTTTTGGGAGTCAGATTAGAGTCGAATGCCATGTTAATGTTACAGTGTGTAATTTTGGACAACGTAAGCTGATATTTTGGGAGTTCAGATCAGAATTGGAAGAACAGTTTCAATTCAGCTGCATTTCCCATTTTTGTGGAAAAACTAGTCAATCAGCGTATTTGGCAAATCGAGCTTTTGCGCACATTTCACCGAGAGGTTTGAGTCACTTTAAATGCATTGTGGTTGATTGGTTTCACTGGAAGTTTACAGATAAATAAATAGTTTTTCCTCTTTAACATGGCTTCAGGAAATGCATTGAATTTATCCCTTCCACAGCATTTTGCACCTTCTTCAGGATACAATTCTTTAAAATGGCAAGAATGGAGAGAATACTTTTTTTTGATAATCAAATTTTATTGATTTTATATAAACACAAAATACAAACAATACAGCATGAGTCTCAATTCCGTACATATGGCATTGTGTAGGCATGAACATTTCCATGACAGTATATACTCAACATTGCACAGGTACAGCCTCAGGAGTGTTCTTAGGGAAGGGACCGTAGCGATCATTCTAACAGACCTAGCCATTTACCCCATATCCGACGGTGTTTGGCCGGGCAGCCTCTAGCTTCATATAGGGGAAGTTCTTGCGCAGCGCACCAGTCCACCCCCTTGCACCATGTAGAGAATTTAGGTGGAGTGGGATTTTTCCAAACCATCGCTATATAGCGTTTGGCCACCACTAGGGCAGTACCCAGGAATTTCTTATCCGCCCTCGACCCTTCCAGCCCATCTGTGACCCCCAGTAGTATATTCAGTGGGTTGTGTGGGACCACCCATCTCAGTACCTCCGTGAGCTCCGCCTCTAGGGCATTCCAGTAGAGAGTTATGTGTGGACAGGACCATACCATGTGGAAAAAATCTGCTCGATCAGTCCCGCATCGTGCACAGGATTTTTGCCAGCTCACAGCAGCAACAATTGAAGAATATGGAACTTCAATGAACATTCTAAGATACTATAAAGTCCCCCCATGAGCAGCCATCTTCCTTCTTTGTTGCTGCTGCTCACAAGATAAGTACCTTACTCACTCATATAACCTTTATAACTTTCTGTATATTTTTCTTATGCAATGTATGAGATGTATGCAATGTAATGGGAACTCGACTTGACTACTCTTCCTATTCTATTCCTTCTTTCAGCCTCTTTAGGCCGAAAGAATCACCCAGTATAATGAAACCGTTTTTTTTTTTTTAAACCAGATTTTCTGAACTATTTGTCTTTCCTTCTTTGTAACTTTAAAACAACGAGCAACCCCCTCAGACCGGCCTTGCCTTTTTAAAAGAACGGCTTTGCCTTTTTACAGATAAGTGGAGCTTACTTTAAAATAGGCTCCATGTTGTCTGGGAGACACCTCCTCCGACCGCATGCAAGCTGACCTCTTGTCGGCTCCGGCGGCTCCGGGAAGCCGCGTTTACTTCCCCTGGCAATGGGGGGGGGTACAAATAGAGTCCCGCAAACCTGTAATGGTACGAGTTCTTTTGCCGCAGCGGTGTGGCGTGTCCCGACCGCACCGACCAAGCCCAAATTCAAAAGTGAAAGAGGGACTAAAGTCGATGGCAAGCCTTAGAGGAAAGGCTATAGGCAGGCGGTCACGCATGCTGGATACGTGCTGACCACCATTTTAGCGGGGCATTTCAATCCAATTCAATGCAGCGGCCATGTTAGTTTGTTGGCCACCACCCTTATTTTACGGTGACAGTTAGACTTTTTCAGTTGCTCAGTGCTGATCAGCTGATTCTTACCGGGCAGCTGATAACAATGTTTCCCTCACACGCCTCAGCCTTACAAACAGAAAATTAGTAGGAATTTAACTAAATAAGGATTTAGAGATACTTAGCAAAAATGTAAGTAAACAAGGGTAATTACTAAATTATAACTATTACTACAACCACTGCAATTATGTCTGCAGCGCCCTCAGAAATAAATACAGAGGAGAAATTAGAACAATTGGAAAATAAGGCCCTAGACAAAGTGTTACGGTCCCTTGATGATACTATTAATAAGAAACTAGAAACCATCTCTAAGAAACAATGGGCCACTATAAGTGCACATCACCCGAAGGGTTGGATGGGGCAAGTAAGGCCCCAAGAAAGAGGGCTGCAGGAGGAATCCTTCACAAAGGGGCAAAGAAAACAAAGACTACCCAAGGGGTCCCTTCACGCTTTCCAGGGGGTGACAAGAACGGTGCTTCGGGCATCACAAACAGGCAAGATACAGGCCCTGAGCTTTCCATCCACATCGATAGTGACGAGGCATTTGAACCAGAAATAGAACTTTCATGCTCTTCTGAATTTGATACCGATATTGAGGAGGTGGAAGTAAAGAGAATGGGAAGCTCTGACAAGGCATGTAAGGCCTCAGGATCCAAAATGGGCATTGTGGATCTGTTTGGAGATGACATGTTTGACCCTCTCCTGATCAAATACCCCTTATCACCTGAGTGGGCACCCTCACAACATGTTGCAGACTACCTTTCTTTCTGGCTAAGGAAGGAAATCCCGAAAGAAGTAAGATCCAGACTTCATTCCGAATGCCCACGATCCTCTCTACCTGACAAGGTGGCTCTGACCCCTGACTTAGACTCGAAAGTGGTAGAATTCATAGCTAAGAGCGCTAAAGACCCTATTAAAATTACTGTGAAAGGCTTGAGATCCTGCCAAGGCCGTCTCCTTGATATCATAGGGCCGCTAACAAAAATATTTGAAATGGCAGAACTAGCCTACCTTGGTGAAACCCCAATAGACCCTGAAGAGCTCCGCAATGGGTCAAAAGGACCATCTGCCTGCGAGGCAATGCTAACACAGCAATCTCCACAGAGAGAAGAAAGGGCGTTCTACTAAAGATAGACCCCAAACTAGTAGACCTAGCTTATAAAGACGGGGGACCTAGGTCCCAGGGCCTCCTCTTCAGAGAGGATTTCATAAGAGAAATGGCGAAATATGTAGGAGTGTTCAGCTCCATCCTGAAATCCCAAAAAGGACATTAAAAAGGTGATCCAAGATAAGGTTTCTGGCAGGGCCGGGAGAACGTGGGGTCGGTTCCCCGGCTGTGGCCAAACCTCTAAAAGACCCTTCCTGGGCAGCGGTGCCATATTCTCTCAAGCAGGCTATACTACCCACCAACCCTTCTACCCACAAAGACAACAAAACCGTGGAAGATCATTCAGAGGTGAATGAAGACAAAGAAGATTCTCCACAAGTAAGAATCTCGAAAGACCCTTCAGGTACCCCTATAAAGGTTGGAGGCAGGATGGCCCAATTCTCTGGGAACTGGAATCTAATAACACAGGATCCCTGGGTTCTGAGTACAGTCAGGGGATACAAGATAGAATTCCTGAATACCCCTACCCAAGTGAAGAGACCACAGGAGATGTCTTTATCAGACAAAGACAAGCTTTTAGTGTCTCAGGAAGTAAAGGATCTAATAGAAAATGAGCAATAAAGGAGAGCTCAGAGTTAGGTTTTGTCAGCAACATCTTCCTCGTGGAGAAGAAGGACAAAGGGCTGAGACCAGTAATAAACCTGAAAGATGGGTAATATACCACCATTTCAAAATGGAAGAGGTCCATCTTCTAAGGGACATACTGAGAACAGGAGACTGGCAGACAAGATTAGACCTGAAGGATGCCTACCTGACCGTTCCAATTTTGGGTCCCAACCAAATTCCTTCAATTCACTTGGGAGGGAAAGGTCTGGGAGTTTTACAGTCTCCCCTTCGCACTATCATCAGCCCCACGGTGCTTCACCAAAGTCCTACGACCTGTAGTAGCTTGGCTCAGGGAAAGAGGAGTAAGACTAATAATATACCTGGACAATATCCTAATAATGGCTCAATCCAAATTAGTGGTCTGTCGTCGCACAGATTTCACCATACACTTATTAGAACACCTGGGATTTATAATAAACAAGAAAAAATAATGTCTAGCGCCAAACCAACAGACTCAATTCCTGGGCTTTGTTGTAAGAGCAGAACTAAAACTCCCAGGAGAAAAGGTAAGAAAACTTCACAAAGAACAGAGAAAATTACTAGCAAAAAAGAATTTCCAGTTAAGGCTCTTGGCAAGGATCCTGGGCCTCTTATCATCCACAATCCAAGCCACTTTTGCAGCCCACCTATACTATCAAGCCCTCCAGGGACTCAAAGCAAGAGCATTGAAGGCAACACAATCGTACTCCCAGATAGTATCTCTAGACCAAGATTCAAGGAAGGAACTCCTATGGTGGCTCAAAAATGCGGAAGCATGGAATGTCATAGCCATTTTTGGGGAGGAACCAGAGTTAGTAATAGAATCGAATGCGAGTTTAGAAGGATGGGGTGCGAGATGTGGCAACTCATCAGCAGGGGGTCGCTGGACAGATCAAGAGAAGGAATTGCATACTGGAAATGTCTATACTGGAAATGTCTATAATATTGGTTGGCTTGTGTGCGGTGTCCCACCGCACACAAGCCAATGCCACACCTCCTGCACAGAAACTGGAGCAAGATCACCGAAGAGCACCTCACCTCTGCTCTCAACGGCACCCCTCCCCCCACCACGACTGAGGCCAACTCTGCAGCCAACTACCTCCACCAATGGATCGCCGACTGCGCCAACACGCTCGCCGCCCTCCGGAACTCCGACAGACGACACAACTCGAAAGCCACCTGGTTCATCACAGACCTCCAAGAATCCAAGCGCTCATGCCGACGACTGGAGAAAGCATAGAGGAACAGCAAAATCCCAGAAGCATGCACCGCCTACAGGGCCGCCACAATGGCACACCACCAACTCATCAGATCTACGAAGATAAGCTTCATTCAGGACAGAATCCTCTCCAACTCCCACAACTCCAAGGAACGCTTCACCATCATACAAGAATTCACCAGACCCCACAGCGAAACCTCCGACATCCCTCCTTCCCAGGACCTCTGCAACAAACTCAGCTCCTTCTTTTACCACAAGATCAGAACACTCTATGACAACTTCGATCAAGACCAAGGCACCGACCCAACACCTCCCACCAGCAATGCCACCCAGCCGAACCTCCTCACTTGGACCCCTGTCGCCACAGAAGACATCACAAAAACTATGAGGAGCATCCACTCTGGAGCTCCCACTGACCCCTGCCCACCTAACATCTTCCACAGAACCACCTCCATCAACGCAGCAGAACTATGATGGACAATCAACTGCACCCTAGAAACAGGCACGCTCCCAGATGACTGGAAATGCGCTGAAGTCAAACCCCTCCTCAAGAAGCCCTCCCCAGACCCGACGGACCTCAAGAACTACTTCCCATCTCTCTCCTCCCCTTTGCCGCCAAAGTCACAGAGAAAACCGTCAACACCCAGCTAATGCACTTCATAGAATCCAACAACATACTCGACTCATCTCAATTGGGCAACCACAGCACCGAGACCGCCGTCCTAGCCGCCATGGACGACATCCATGCACTCCTCGATCAAGGACACACCACAGCCCTCATCCTACTAGACCTCTCAGCAGCCTTCGACACGGTCTCCCACCGCACACTAGCCGCCAGACTCCACAACGTCATCATACAAGGAACTGCCTTAGACTGGATTCGCTCTTTCATCTCAGGCAGAACACAAAGAATAAGACTCCCCCCCTTCCTCTCCGAACCCACAGAGATCAGATGTGAGTACCCCAAGGATCCTCCCTTAGCCCCATGCTCTTCAATATCTACATGGCCCGCCTCGCAACCATCGTCAGAAAACATGGACTCAGCATAGTATCCTATGCCGACGACACCCAGCTCATCTTCTCCCTCACCAAGGAACCCGACATCACCAGACACAGTTTCCAGGAAGGAATGAAGGACGTTGCATCCTGGATGAGCAGCAGCTGTCAGAAGTTCAACTCTGAGAAAACGGAAGTCCTCATCCTCGGATCCACCCCACCATGTCGGACGACACCAGGTGGCCCCCCGCCCCCAGAAACCTCCACGGACCACACCTGCAACCTCGGCATCATACTCGTCTCCACTCTCACCATGAACCGACAGATCAACGCGTATCCTCCACATGCTTCAACACCCTCTGCATACTCCGCAAGACCTCCAAATGGTTCCCCCTGAATCCAGAAAGACCTTCACCCACGCACTCATCACCAGCAGGCTGGACTATGGAAACGGTCTCTACACCAGAATCAACAAATCTCTCCTTCACAAACTCCAGACAATCCAGAACGCCGCAGCCAGACTCGTCCTCAGCATCCCACGACACAACCACATCACCCAGCACCTCTGAGACCTCCGCTGGCTCCAAGTCGAAAAAAGAGTGACCTTCAAGCTGCTCACACACGCCTACATAGCTGTCCACAACACAGGACCCCAATACCTCAACGAAAGAATCTCCTTCCAAACCCCCAAGAGAAACCTCCGTTCCGCCGAACTTGCCCTAGCCGATATCCCCCTCATCCGCAGAGCCACAATGGGAGGCAGATCCTTCTCCTACATCGCGGCCGAGACCTGGAACAAACTCCCCCTCAGCATCAGACAAAGTCCGACACCTCAAACCTTCAGAAAGGACCTCAAGACCTGGCTCTTCGGATGACCTCGGAGCTGCCCGAACTCCCTTCCCCCAGCACCTTGAGACCCTCATGGGTGAGTAGTGCGCTCTACAAATCCCTGATTGATTGATTGGAAATGACAGGAAATGTCCTGCACGTAATCAGAAATGTACTGCATGTGGTTTGATAGGGCTTTTCCTGAAAGTATGCAGGAAAGAGTTGCAGATATGAGTCCGTAAAAGATTTAGAGGAGGAGTCACAATCACTTGACTCTGAAAGTGAAGAAGTTAATATTTGTGTTTTAACTAATGATAATTGTCCAAATATTTTAGAGGTACATGGCAGAAATTGTAGGAAACCTAAATGTGATGTAAAAAGTGAAGGTGTTACCATTACTATGACGGCGGACTCTGGGTCACTGTGTACCTTGATAACTGAAGGGATATGGAAGGATCAATTTATACCAGTGGTGGGTGATGATCTTGAATCACCTGATATTTCTCCTAAAAGCTTTACTGGAGAACCCATTGACCTTCTAGGGTACAGAGAATTTTTGTTTGAGTTTAAAAGCAGAAAGGCGGATTGCAAACTATACATTGCTAAAACTGAAACCTTCAGTTTTAGGAAGGTGGGATCAGGGTGAACTAGGAATTATCATAAACTCCAACAATCCTGAACCGGTTATGGTGGTACAAGAGTAGATGAAAGATGACAAGCAAATTTGGAAGGAATTTCCTGGGGTATTTTCAGGAGGCATTGGGAAGCTCTAGGGCTTTTAACACAAGGGGCCCGATTCACAAGAGTAATCTGAGACAAAATCCAAACTTTATGACTTTCGGTAGTCACAGAAGGCATTTAGGAGCACTAAAGTTAGGATTTTGTCTCAGTTAATCTTAAGTTTTGGTCTTAAGTTAAACTTAAGACAAACTTAAGTTTAACTGAGACAAAATCCTAACTTTACGACTAGGATTTTGTTTCACTTAAACTTAAATTTGTCTTAAGTTTAACTTAAGATTAACTGAGACAAAATCCTAACTTTAGTACTCCTAAATGCCTTCTGTGAATACCAAAAGTCGTAAAGTTATGATTTTGTCTCAGATTACTTTTGTGAATCGGGCCCAATATAATTATAAAAGACAATGCGGAAGCATGTATTCATAAGGACCAAAATATTCCCATGACTATAAGGGATTCTGGGCCAGATGTACGACCATGTCATTTAGCGACTCGCAAATTGCGAGTCGCAATTTGCGAGTCGCTAAATGCCATGTACAACAGTGCCTGAGACACTGTTAGTGATTCCTAATGGGGTTGCAAATTGCATGGCTCATGCATATTAATGAGGCACTCGCAATTTGCGACCCCATTAGGAATGGCTGGCCCTCCCAGGTATGGTGGCCTGCTGGGCGAACAAAGCAAACACAAGGAGATGATGGACGGAGCGCTGAAACTTTTCAGACACTCACCCCCAGTCACAGATCTGAGTTGAATCCATCATCATTCTTTAGCTCACTTCGCCACCCCAGTTCAGACACAGCTATATGCAAATCAGTCTTGACCCTGTGCCTCATGGGAGCAGTCCAGCCCGAACTGCCAAGCCATGTCTTCCCTGGACCGGAAACAAGCATCCTGGGACCGGTTTCGGGCTAACAGCCCTCATCAGCCAGGCTAGCTTGAATCCAGTGGCAAAGTGAGCAAGGGACCCACGTCTGGGCATACCCTGCCAACTTAGGGCGAACAAAGCAAACACAAGGAGATGATGGACGGAGCGCTGAAACTTTTCAGACACTCACCCGCAGTCACAGATCTGGGTTGAATCCATCATCATTCTTTAGCTCACTTCGCCACCCCGGTTCAGACACAGCTATATGCAAATCAGTCTTGACCCTGTGCTTCATGGGAGCAGTCCAGCCCGAACTGCCAAGCCATGTCTTCCCTGGACCGGAAACAAGCATCCTGGGACCGGTTTCGGGCTAACAGCCCTCATCAGCCAGGCTAGCTTGAATCCAGTGGCAAATTGAGCAAGGGACCCACGTCTGGGCATACCCTGCCAACTTAGGGCGAACAAAGCAGACACACGGAGATGATGGACGGAGCGCTAACATTTTTCAGACATTCACCCCCAGTCACAGATCTGGGTTGAATCCATCATCATTCTTTAGCTCACTTCGCCACCCCAGTTCAGACACAGCTATATGCAAATCAGTCTGGACCCTGTGCCTCATGGGAACAGTCCAGCCCGAACTGCCAAGCCATGTCTTCCCAGGACCGGAAACAAGCATCCTGGGACCGGTTTCGGGCTAACAGCCCTCATCAGCCAGGCTAACTTGAATCCAGTGGCAAAGTGAGCAAGGGACCCACGTCTGGGCATACCCTGCCAACTTAGGGCAAACAAAGCAAACACAAGGAGATGATGGACGGAGCGCTGAAACTTTTCAGACGCTCACCCCCAGTCACAGATCTTTGTTGAATCCATCATCATTCTTTAGCTCACAACGCCACCCCAGCTCAGACACAGCTATATGCAAATCAGTCTTGACCCTGTGCCTCATGGGAACAGTCCAGCCCAAACTGCCAAGCCATGTCTTCCTGGACCCGGAAACAAGCATCCTGGGACAGGTTTCAGGCTAACAGCCCTCATCAGCCAGGCTAGCTTGAATCCAGTGGCAAAGTGAACAAGGGACATACGTCTGGGCATACCCTGCCAAATTAGGGTGAACAAAGCAAACACAAGGAGATGATGGACGGAGCGCTGAAACTTTTCAGACGCTCACCCCCAGTCACAGATCTGGGTTGAATCCATCATCATTCTTTAGCTCACTTCGCCACCCCAGTTCAGACACAGCTATATGCAAATCAGTCTTGACCCTGTGCCTCATGGGAACAGTCCAGCCCAAACTGCCAAGCCATGTCTTCCCTGGACCCGGAAACAAGCATCCTGGGACCGGTTTCGGGCTAACAGCCCTCATCAGCCAGGCTAGCTTGAATCCAGTGGCACAGTGAGCAAGGGACCCACGTCTGGACATACCCTGCCAACTTAGGGCGAACAAAGCAAACACACGGAGATGATGGACGGAACGCAGAAACTTTTCAGACACTCACCCCCAGTCACAGATCTGGGTTGAATCCATCATCATTCTTTAGCTCACTTCGCCACCCCAGTCCAGACACAGCTATATGCAAATCAGTCTTGACCCTGTGCCTCATGGGAACAGTCCAGCCCGAACTGCCAAGCCATGTCTTCCCTGGACCGGAAACAAGCATCTTGGGACCAGTTTCGGGCTAACAGCCCTCATCAGCCAGGCTAGCTTGAATCCAGTGGCAAAGTGAGCAAGGGACCCACGTCTGGGCATACCCTGCCAACTTAGGGCGAACAAAGCAAACACACGGAGATGATGGACGGAGCACTGAAACTTTTCAGACACTCACCCCCAGTCACAGATCTGGGTTGAATCCATCATCATTCTTTAGCTCACTTTGCCACCCCAGTTCAGACACAGCTGTACTGGTGGCCTGGGTTAGATGCAGCCATTGAAAGGAAAGTTAGAGACAGCATTATTTGTAATGAATCACACATAACCCTTATTACCTACAATCAGAAGCCCAGAGATGACACGGGAAAGAATAGGATTCAATTTTTTTGGGCCCGCCCCACATTCTAACATGACATCACAATACCATCATTGGCAAGTTATGACATATGCAGTTAAGGATGGGTACAGGGACAATATGAGTATAATCGCAAGTCTTATAATTACATCACAACACCCACCACAGTTTTCCTGTATCAAATTCTGACAGGTCAAATCTGCTGAAATTTACCATAGGAAATTCTACGCTTACATGGCCTTGCATGGCAATTTGTTATGACCAAGGAGAGTCAAATAGGAAGTTCAGATGAACGGGCCCCAATGATAATCCACACTCTCCACCAAATAAGAGCTGCAGACTGAGGCTTGAATGAACTGAAATGTACCAGTTCCTATGAGGAGGGAAATAGGCTGTAGGAGTAGTAGAGAGGCACACTGGAGGTTAGACGTTTGCCTCCTGAAATTCAATGGGCACACTTCTCTCTGTCTCTCAGTCTCAAGGAGTGTAGATCAGTAGTTGTAATGTACACATCAATAACGACAGCCAGATTGATGCTCCAAAAGATAGCCCTGGTAACAAACCCAGCAAGTACCCAAACACCTTCCTTGAGCTTGGAAGTGACTCACAATTAAGATCAGGTGCAGAAGCTCCAAAACAGCTAGAGGAGTCTTCTTTACAGGCGATGCACATAAGTAGGAACAACACAAAGGAAAGGCAGGGAAACCAAAAGAAATGTGCAGGGAACACAAATATGGTGAGTAAACTGAGTTTACAGAAACATGCAACTATGTAGTTACAGACAATTTGTTCCTGCTATACTGCTGCTTAAATTGTCCTGGATTCAGTTCTATTGCTGTTCTGATTGTCTTTCTTCTCTGACTTACTGGTAAGACTTGGCCTTATATCTCAGCCCCAGCCTCCACTGTCTGGTCTTCCACAGTCTCCAGGTCTCAGATCTTTCTTATATATCTATGATGTTCTTGTTTCTTGTCCGGTCCTACGTTTAATAGATTACTCACCTTTAATAGAAATTATCTTTCCAGAACCTAATTGAGTTTGAGTGCCCAGCACATGCCTTAATTTAGGCACTGGGAGCACATCTGAAAGTAAGTGCCCTGCACTACTCTAAAGTAAGCATTCAGCATTAAAGACAGAATACCCTGTTAAGTGCCCAATACATACCTCAAAATTGATCTGCAGTACATAGCACACTTTGAGTATTACTCAGTTGCTCAAAATTACCTCTGAATACACCCTTTGCTCAACATTAATCAAAATAAACTATGCAACACCCACCTTTAAACAGTCTGTGCACATTCATAACTTTCATCGAATTTGGTGGGCAGAATTTTCCACCACTAAAGTGGAGAACGCATTTCCCAAATTTAATATCAAGCCCAATTCACAAAATAAGTATGTATATGGTATTTCTGCAGTGCAAACCTTGCCAAAAGGCAGTGGAGTGCTGTATAGGTTCAAAGACAAGCATAAGTATAAGGAGTAATAGGAGAGGAATCTGTGTTGTGGATGGGTAAAGCATTGTGATGTAGTGCTCTTTAAAGAGGTGAATCTTAAGCTCTTTCATAAATTGGAGAAGCGTTGGGGCGGTCCTGATCGATATGGGGATGTTGTTACAGATCTTGGGTACACAGAGGCCTGTTGCCTTGTTTTTGATCTTTTCCACACTTTTTAGTCTGTAGTCTGATGGTGACCTGGCTGTGGGTGTGCCAAGAACCACCAGAGATGGTAAGCTTGTATGCATGGTAAGCAGGGCGTTCTGGTGGTGCTCAGCAATTGCCCTGTAAATGTCTTACATTGTGCTCAGCACTCACCCCAATGCAAGCATTTAACACTTGCCCCTAAATTAAGTTCTCAAGACATATCCCAAATAAAGTGGTGATTAATTACCCATAACTCTCATGCATATTGCTAAGCATTTACAACAAAATTAACATCCAGCTCATAGCTCTTATCCCAAGCTATACACATATCACTTACCCTTAAGCATCCCCAAAGTGGAGACCACTCCCCCCAAATAAAAAAAACATTGGCAACCAAATTGGTCAGGTATTTTGGTTATTACAGATAGTACAGATACAATGTCTCTTGAATACATCCCAAATATTTGTCTTTGACACACATATGTAACAGCGTCAAACACACAGTTTTCTTACACACACATAAGTGGGTAGTGGCAGTGATAAGTGTAGTGATGGGGCATTAGTAGTGATGTGATGATGTTCGTGGAGTTGATGGTGATAGAGTGGTAGCACTAGTGGGGGGTTATAGTGTTGGCATAGGTGATAGTTCTTGTGACAGTATTAGATATGATATTTGCAGTAATTGTTGTAGTAGTGAATGTTGTACTAATGGTGATAGTGATCACGAGAGTGGTTGTTATTGTGGTGGTAGAGCTGTTGAAAGCAAAGAGGTTGATAACAGTGTTGGTAATGGTGAAAATTGTGAGGATAGTTGTGGTAATGGCATTGGTGGTGATGGTAATGATGATGTTTGTGATTGTGACGACAGTGGTGGTAGTAGTGATGGTGATTAAAGTGGTGGTGGAGTTATTTGTAGTGGTGCTATTAATACTAATGGTAGTAATGCTGGTAGTAGAGGCAATGGTGATGATTATAACGGTGGCAATGGAAATGTTAGTGATGATGGTGGTGATGCTGGTGGTAATACGTCCAGTGGTGTTGGCAGTAGTAATGGTTTTGGTAATGGTGATAATGTAGGAATGGTGAGGGTGCTAGTGGTGGTGTTAATGTTGGTGATGGTAGTGGTGGGAGGTAATGATTTTGGTGGAGGTAATGTCACTAATGGTTGTAATAGTGGTGTGGTTATGGTGGTGGTGTTAATGGTGGTAATGGTGGTGTTGGTAATTGTGGCTATGGTAAATGTATTGATGGTGGTGGCAAGGATGGGAATGATAGTGTTGGTAAGTAGTGGTAATGGTGGAGGAGGTGGGGGTATTAATTATTGTGATGTTAATTGTGGTTCTGGTGCTGGTAGTGATGATGGTACTGATGATAGTGGAAATAGTGTAATTGTGTAAAGTGCAAATGACACTACAAAATAGTGTAATTGTGTAAAGTGCAAATGACACTACAAAAGACCAATGTCTGAAGGAGGCTGGCTCAAACCATTTCTGTATGCTGCATTACCAAGTGATGCTTTAAATGAAGTGCTAAATCTATACAGGACCCCAGCTGGCCATTAATCGACATTAATCTAAAGAGAACACAACATACACATTAATGCAGTGTGTTCGAGTATTAATCACTTTCTTATTTCAAAACCTTTTATCACAGTTATGTTTTTCAATTTTTGGTAATCCTGCGGGGTCCAGACTGATTTGCATACAGCTGTGTCTAAACTGTGTCACTGGACCCAAGCTGTACCCGACTGATGAGCCCATAACTAGGGCGAAACCGGTCCTGGGTTGTTTGTGTTCTGGTTGAGGGAGGACCTGGCTTAGCAGTTCGGGCTGGACTGTTCCTATTGGAACAGGGTCAATACTGATTTGCTTACAGCTGGGTCCAAACTGAGGTGGCATGGTGTGCAAAATAAAAATGGATTGGGATGTGACCCGAGTGATTACCAGTGGTTGAGATTAATTCAAGCATTCCATCCATCACTGTTTTATATACCCAATCAAATGTTAGCACTTAATAAATGGAATAAGGTAACCCAATGTTATCCAGTGGAAAAGGTAGGCCTTACAGTAGTGAAAACGAAATTAGAAGCTTTCAACTAACAGCACATGTAAAACTTAAATCACATGTCCTGCTTTTAAGTACAAGGCACCCTGCCCTATTGACTTTTAGGGCCTACCTTGGGGTGACTTAAATGTATTCAAAAGGATGGTTTAGCCCTGCCAGAAGGTTTAGTTTTCAGTTCGATTGGGCAGTTTAAAACTGTGCTACAGGCTGCAATGGCAGACCTTAGACATGTGTTGAAGTGCTACAATATGGGGTGGCATAATGAGTGATGGAGGCCCACTAGCAGCATTTAATTTACAGGCCCTGGGTACCATGCAGTACCATATACTAGGGGTGTACCAGTATAGTAAATGTGCCAATCAGGCAGTGGGGGCTGCCATGTGCCGAGGGAGGTGTGGCGGGAGGGAGGATGCAAAAATAAAACATTCCATGAGGCGAGGCTCTACGTGACGTCCTCCTTCACTGGTCGTCTCTCTTCCATGGCACCCAGCCAACTCCCCTAACTAATCCTGCGCTGCTCTCACCAACATGAGAGCAATGCCAGGATTGGTTGGAGTGGCTTCACTCAGCACTCTCAAGAGCACTGGAGGCCTGCGCTTGCTTTAACCCAGCTGTCTAAGACAGCTAGGTTAGAGAAGTTTAATATGGGCATGTCTGGCTGGTCGTCTCAAGATGGCCGGCCAAAGAGACATGCACATTTTAGAGCGCACAGCTTCTTTCTGCCACTCGGCAGCACTGGCCCCACCCCGTCCTTTCACTCAGTTCAGGACGGGTCAGTTGCTGAAAAATAAAATGGTAATAAATAAACTCTACTGCCATTTTATTTTTCAGCTCTGGCCTGTGGGGCGATGCTCCTCTGCTCAAAAAGTGGAGCCGCCCCTGCAATCGGGTGTAGGCCAATTTTACTATGCTAACTAGTGCTAAAGTGCACAGAATCCTAATGCCAACTAAATAATTCAGAAAACAGGAGGGTTAAAGGCATGAAGGTTTTGGGGTGACCATGCGGTTAGGGCCAGGTTCAACAATTATTATGGAATTACTAGTGGAATTCGGATTCAAATGGATTTAGTTCCTTGTTTGAAGTGATTGTGTGAGAGGTTTCTACCTCATTGTGTCCTCATTAAGATAAGTCATGTTATGCACATATTCACCACAATTGCCCCTTGTGAATGTTTGTATTCACTCTCCTGTTCTCTTTGGATGTAAGAGAGACTCTTGCTATCCATTTATTGTCAAGGATCTGCCCCTGTCCAACCTAAGATCCCAAATATACCATTTGAAATGTGCCCCCCAATGTCAAATAAGGTCAGTGCCATGGAATTGCTGCAGTAACAAATAGTGATGCTTGCTCATAATGTTTCAAAGTTGCATAGTCTGAAAAAATGCAGAATAACAGGGAACATAAAGCAGAGTGAGAATCCCAGTGAAGCAGTGATGAATGTGTGACATGTCATGCCACGAGAAGTGAATTGAAGGGTGGGATTAGCAGAAATGAACATGATTAAGATGTGTGCTTGTGGAACAAGTAGAACGTGTACAGGTACGGAACATTGAGAAGTTGTGAGGAAAAACTGATCGAAGGGAAGCAGAGAAGTAGATGTGATTGCTGGCATATCCTTTTCCCACTACATCTCCATTTTTGATGTACCACTTGGCTAAATGACAGCCTATCCCTACTCCGTTGCTGGTATGACTCATTGGATGTAGATTTTCTACCATTAATTCCAGTAGAGTGACACCCTTATAGTCTATGTTTAGAACACAATATTTCAGTGAGACGATATTATGTTTACGATATTCTGTTACCACCCCTACGTTTGCAGCTCTCTGGCTTTTTTTGGACAGAGTGTAATGGAACCATTTTATATTCACAACATCTTGAAGTTTGCTCAACAGACTGCGAGGGATGAGGGTATCAAAAAGTTATTCAAACAATTGGTAAAAAAGTATCTCTTTGGTACATCATTTCAGCAAGTTGCTGATGAACGGCACATGTCAAACTCCCTCCAGCCTTTGAATGGAAGCCTTATAACCAATAGTCTAGCTGATAATGCCTATCCACAATTATTTACGCTGGCCTCTCAGATCCCATTGGGCTGTTAGGGAATAGCATCTGTTACCACGCATGCCAAAACTACGCATGGCTTAACAACGCAGTCAATACCATGACTGTGTTGTTACCACGAGTTCCATTACAACGCAAGCTATTACAACGACTTGCTTTAGGGAAGTGCTGGATTTTGGAATTTTAAACTACTATTCCAACTCCAGTCAGTGTATCAGTAGGAAAGGAGTTGGACTTAAAATCCAACACCAGTCCAACACTGCATTCCCTGAAGCAAGTTGTTGTAATGACTTGCGTTGTAATGGAACTTGTGGTAATGTCGCATTCGTGGTACTGACTGCGTTTTAAAGGCACTACGATGTAATGCCTGCGTTGTAGTACATCTTTCCCCTGTTTGGTGGTAAAGTGTAGATTTGCACTGACTGACAACTGCTCATGCCACTTGGCATTACTAAAAGCTTTTTGTTTTAACAAAAAAGCCTGCAAGAAGTCATCGGATGACATGATATACCAGTTCTATGAATACCTTGCATCCCCAAAATAGGATCTTTCTATACATGCTCAATAGCACCTTATCTTAATACTTTGCTAAACATTTTGCAATGATCTAATATTTCTTGCTAAACTCCATTGTTTGCAATACTTTACTTTAGTGAAAGGGCGCTTACATTTCGTACAAATGATGCCGTATTTGTACATTATATGTAGACCCAGATGCAGTACTACGTGCTAAAACCCACTCACGTACTGCATACATTTAAAAAACACCACCCTTCCTGAGGCCTGCTCTGTGAACTAGAGCTGTAAATTGACCTTTCCAGCCACAGCTTTCAAAACAAAAAATCAAGGTAGATGTCTCTAGGCGTGATCGTGATGCCTGTGTTCCTTACATTTCGGTGATCAGCGTTATAAACGTAACTTCAGGTGATTGTTCCGGTTTATTTTTAGGCAGCAAAAGATCACGGTAGCATTTTGCTAAGGCTACAACATCACCAGCAGCTGATCTTTCAGTCTAATTATATATGGGAAATGGTGTTAACCAGATGCAGTAAATACTTTTCTGCATCCGACCATTTTGTAAGGAGGCATGTGTAGTTTACATACCTACATACAACCCTGGTAAAGTGGTCTGCGCCTGTTTAAGAAAGTATGTCAGATGTACGGTGACTAGATGCAGTTCTACTTCCCACAGTATAATTTAAGGTATCGTTTTTTATTTCCACTAAGTAACCAAGTATTCAACCAACATATATAGTCCATTATCTTAACAAATGTGGTATTTAAACTTTAATGGGAGTATTGGTGATGGGAAAACTGACAAATGACACCAAGAACGGCCTGACATTTCCAATTATGGTGAATACAAGATCATTTTCAGGTACTTCATGGACATCAGGTGGTCGTAAATATGTAGAGAGAATGCTCTGCTATTTGTTTGAGCCTTTCAGGCATGTTTTTTTATTAAATTTGATTTGATGTTATAGAACAACCTGAGGTCTTGCTGGCTCTAAATTCATGGTGGCATGATGGGCAGGTTACAGAATCTGTCTGTGGCGGTAAAGAATGGCTGTACTGCAGTCAATATAAAGCTCAAGATTCTCACAGGTGTTACTGTATGAGTGGAAGTACCATAGATGGAGATCAAATGGTTCACATCCAGATAAGGGGTTTCACTCCCAGAACCCTGACCATTTTTCTTTTGCTTTATAGTAATTAAGTGTGAATGAGTTGGCCACTCAATCAATCAATTTATTTATTATGGTAAAGAACTCCAATGGAGGTCCACAGAACGTAATATCAAATATACAAATTCAAAGATAGAATACATCAAATATATTAAGTACATCACAATATATATACAACTTGTTACTACAACTTTAAAAGCATCTAAAAATTTGAAAGATCTTGGCGCAAACCATTTCATTAGGTGGAAACATTGGCCTCCGCTACTGATCGAATAATATATTTAGGAAACACTGGCCTTAGTAAGTGACATCGTGCATAGTGCAACACAGGACATGCAAATATTACATGTTTGAGGTCTTGTGTACGTCCACAAGTGACATAACTCATTATTAAAAATTTGAAAAACATCAAAAAAATTGAAAGATCTTGGCGCAAACCATTTCATTAGGTGGAAACATTAAGCACTTACGGGCCTCTGATCGAATATTATATTTAAGAACACTGGCCTTAGAAAGTGACGTGCATAGTGCAACACAGTACATAACTCACGTAATCTTTTTGGTACTTTATCCCAAATACTCTAGATAATACGTAGGGTAAGCAAATCCATTGTCAACAATAAGATTGATCTTCGGGTCCTATGAGGGAGAATCAAAGTTAGATAGAGTTGAGGTTTATTTCAGAGATTGCTCTCCTGTACTACCCGATTTAGCTGATTTAACTGACATAGAGCAATGTCTCTGTTCTGACCTAATTTGTTTAAGGATTTTTTTATATAACTCTGTAGAAGGGATTTAAACATAAAAGAGACTGCACTCAAATCAATCTCAAAAGTTTCTTTTGCCAACACAAACAACTAAAAAAAAAGCACTCTTCTCTTTTGGGGGAAGACAATTTCACACCTAAGAGCTGAATAAAGAGTTCTCGCCTCTCTGCCCGAAGTGAATTTCCACATCTCAGACCAGTGGCCATTGCAAACGTAAAAGTAGACAATAATTCAAACTCCAAGCTAAGGGCGTGAGGGGCGGCTAGAGTATTCAAATCTGACGAAAAATGTGACCTTCTATTATCTCAAAGAAATACCAAAAACTCATGTGCAACACCAAACAAGAGTAACTTAATGATAGGGGAATTTTTATTTTTACCCTATAGAGAGGCAAAGCTTGACCAAAGTGATGTTTCCACACGTCTTATATAGGCTATTGAAGGTGTTTGCCTGGGATAGCGCCCCATTCGAGCAATAGTTTACATGATCATCATCCTGCCCACTACTAGGGAACATCTTAACCAGGTAAAGATGCTATTCTAACATTTCCAATTTGTCTTTCCGTAAGTACCAATTTAACTTCTCCCCTGTTCTCTTACCTTTCTTGTGAAAGGTCAAAGTTTTACTTTTTGATATATTTATTTTCAAGAAATGGGCTTCAGCATACTTCACCAAAGCAGTAAGGCGACATTGCTAACCAATAGGGGTTAAATCCATTATCGTCATGTCATCAGCGTATAGCAGGCAACTAATAGACATACCACTCATTTTTAAGGGGTCCCCCCACACCTGACTTAAATAACCTGTCAAGTCATAATGTAGAGGAAAAACAACAGCATAGTCAACAGGCAACCCTGTTTTAAGCCCTTGTGAGTTGTAATATATTGGGATAAACCCTAAGTCCCTCCCATCAGGATTTGACACCAGGTACTGAGTGAATTGCAAAAATGAGCCTCAGAAGGCGATAAGGAACACCGAATAGGAGTAGCTTTCTCCCCACGTCTGACAATCAGCTCTATCAAACACTGTGGAGAAATCAATAAAGTTGTTTTCTCCCTTGATAACATTGCTGTCCTCCAAGCGATTATTGAGAAACATCCTTATTCCTGTTGTATGCTGGGGTATATGGGCTTTATTGATTTCTCCACAGCGTTCAATAGAGTTGATCGTCGGACCCTGTGGCGAAATCAATAAAGGCCATATACACTGGCATACAGCGTGAATAAGGATATTTCTCAATAATCTCTTGGAGGGCAGCAATGTTATCAAGGGTGCAATGGTTCGTCCTGAAGCCAGCCTGTTCTGGGAGGATAATATTATTTTTTTGAACCCATTGTTGAAGATGAGATAGAAAGCTCCAAACGAAAAGTTTACCTGTTGCATCTAAAAGTGCTAACTGTCTAAAACTTGCTAGGGACAATTTGGGCCCCTTTTTATAAAGTGGTATGATGACACTACCCCTCAAAGAAAGGGGTTTTTCCAGTTCAATAGCAATATCTAAAGAGCGGACATAGGAAGGTTCCCCAAGCTATGGGCTCCTTTTTAATGGCTGAGATAGGTATCTCATCGGGCCCCATTGCTCCAGGCGTTCTCGCATTTTTTATAAAACCCACGATCTCGACTTGAGATAAGGCATCATACGATACAAGCAATTCTTTATCTACACTAAGCCCTACAAGATCAGCTTCCCCAGGATTACTTGTTTACAAGTTAGAGATGTAACCCACCCAGACATTTTCAGGGATGGAAATTGCATGCATTTTTACCATAGGATCACAATATTCAGCCACCAAACACCAATATTCCCTTAAACCCTTAGAATTAGTGGCCTCCCTTAGATTAATCCACTTATCATCAATTTCACCCCTAGGCTCCTGGGCTTTTAATCTTGATCTAATATGTTTAAGATTAAAAAATTTATTAACCGTTCGATTAATTAAAATCATTACAGTAACACAAACATAAAAAACAAATTTTTATTCCTTCTAAAATCCAACTTATTTTCCTTACGAATAAAACCTTCCTCAATTGATATTATTATGTTTTCTATACAAAACTATCCCACAGTAAAAACTTGTATATAAAAACCAATCAGCCATGACCAAGGGGATAAAATAGAATCCTGCAGCAGATTGGGACTATATATATATATATATCTATATATATATATATATATATATATATTTCCTTTTTTAAATACGATTTCCCCTATCCCAATTTGAAGAAGCATTCCAGGTGAGTGATTTAAAGTGCTTCACACAGATAGGAAGATTAGTAAGTGAAATTTCCCCCGTCTGATTTTGATAAATGCTCTGCTGAATTAGCATTGATAGTCTTATCCCTCAACTATAATTAATATGCGATGACTGATGGCCCCAGAGTGGTGGTACTAATCCCACTTGCAGGTTCTAAGTGCAATTATAGGGTTTATTCATGCCGACATGCCTCATAGAGTACGTATAGGGATTAATGTGGTTAGTGCTAGTTGGTACGTGCCTGGGTTAACCAGACCCCAAATTTTGTTAGGCCCGAGACTGCTCATCAGGTACCAGCCTGATTGAGTGCGTGAACTTCGCTATACTGGGTAAGTTAGTTGCATCAGATCTGGTGAAACACAGTTCCAAGGCCACCATGCACGTTCTTAGTCCTTTGGCCTTGAAGATTGGGCAAACAGGCGTTGACGATTCTTGGACAGGGTAGGACAGCAGCACAACAAGTGCAACCATGATTCTTTCCTGTATAAACATAACCTGCATGTGACATTTTCCCCCTTTTGCGCCCATGCTGGGTTAAAGTCCATTATACGTAACGATGTGAGCCGCATGAAGAGAATTTTCCTGCGTGCCTGAACTGACAATGCTTCATATATATATGGCTGGGCTTTCCCTGGGATGTATGTTGCATCCAATGCCATGGTAATGTGTTTGAGCTGAAAAGTTCCCATATCCATCTCATATGAAATAGTCTGTACCTGCCTCTTCACCGCATTTTTCCATGCTGATATCGGAATTGATGGTAAATGCAGGCTTTCAGCTTGTATCCTCAAACTGCCTATAGCTTGCTCCAGCTCTAGACGCCACGGTGAGTGTGCTTCTTTGATGATCGCTCCCAAATGATGTTTAAGTGAATTTTCACGAGCTCTCAGAATTCTGATATAAGACTTAAGAAAATCCCCCTGGAGATCCAACTCGGGCCTCCTAAGGCCTAACTCAAGTCTTAGACTTGCTCTTCTGGCTTGCCGTGGTGCTAGCAACACTGTTTTATAGGCTTTGGCCTCTGCTGCTATTGTAAGACTATTCAACGCACCCGTAAACGCCAAGTGGCTGTAACTAATTGCCGGGATAAGTTTTGCTTTCAGGACTGTCAGCATTGGATCAGCTGTTGGATTTGACAGTCGTTGTCCCAGTTGCCTCATTGAACAAATGGTTTGGTCTGACTTTTCCCCTCAGATGCTTTGGATTTGTACCAGCTTTTGCATTCTCAGAAAACCATACCCCAAGGTAATTATAGGCAGCAGTTGTCCCAATTTGCTGGGCGCCCAGCTGCCAGTGAGCAAGCTCCTTTTTTGGGTATTTTCCAAACACAATTATTTTAGTTTTGCCTTTGTTAACTAACATATGGTTTTCCCGGTTGAAGACATGCAGTGCTTTTAAGGCTCTATGTAGGCCCACCCTTGTGTGATCCATTATCACTGTGTCATCCGCTTATTTTAAGATTGGGAACCTCATCTTCCCCAACTTAGAAGCTACTAGACTAGCTCCATGCAGGGATGCCCCCATATCTGCAGTGTATAGATTAAAAAGTAAGGGGGCCAAAACGCAGCCCTGCTTGAGCCCGTTGTTAGTGGCCTGTCTGGATGTTACTGTTGTAGGGCTAGTTTTAACCTGTTTCCTGGTGTAGAGATATAATAGCCTTCAGGAGCTTGGGTGGAATCTCCCAAGATGATAATTTCCACCAAAGTCTTCCTCGGTCCACCCTGTCAAATGCCATACTATAATCTATAAAACAGCAGAACAAGGGTGGTTTACCTTTCGTAACTGCTTGTTTTGAAAAATATGCCAATGCAATAATGTTGTCCATTGTAGAACTGTTTGGCCTGAATCCTGACTGATGGATTGGGAGGATTTCTTTTTCTTCTACCCAAGACTCTAGCTCCTTTAGTAAATCCCTGGCAAATGCCTTAGCTTCTATATCAAGCAGAGCTACCAGTCTGTAATTGGCTGGATCTGAACGGTCTCCCTTTTTATGTATTAGATGTAAGATTGAACCTCTCCAAGACTGCGGTATAGTTGTTGTCAGCTAAGCCTGTTCGAATAGTCAGGTCAGGATCGGGGTGAAAAATGCCTGGGCTGTTTTGAATACTGGATCTGGGATCCCATTGGGACCTGGGGCGCCGTCATTCCTCATTTTTTCTATGATTTTTTTGACTTCACCCTCAGTGATTTGTGTGCCTTTGGTTTTGGGGGAGCTGCACCCTTGCTGCTGTTATCGAGGTCAGTGGCTCCATCTTGAATTGCTTGAGTGCCTTCAATGTTATGGGTGACTTCTTCTGGTCTGCTCCCTTCAACAGTACCCTCGGTAGATCCCTTGGTGTACAGTTGTTTAACGTGTCTTTCCCAATCCTTTTCAGCAACACTGTTCTCCTTTGACCAACCTGGATTTTCTAGTCGATTTATGTACCTCCACATTCTTGTATTGTTACTTTCATTCAGCATTGAGAACAATTTCAACCATTCTCCTTCCATATGTTCCCTTTTTTTCTCCCATAGTACCTTTTTATATGCTGACCTTGCAGCACCTATGGATAGGCTCACTGGTACTTTGCCTCCTTTTTTCTTTGCTCTCAGTGCTTTTTGGAGGTTGTGTTTACTCTGAGCCAGACCTTTGTATCGACGAGGCCCATGCAGTCTCATTTCCACAATCTTTCTCTGGGTTTTGCATTGTTATTTCCCCAGGATCTGCTGCAGTTTTACAGTCAGGGCTTCCCATTCGCTTAGTGCTGAAAATGTGGTGACTGGCTTTAGTCTATTTTTCTGTATTTCCACCCACACATTCAAGCTATCTCAGAGATTTGTTGACCTTTTGATTCTTTGGAGAACCTTTTGCCCTCTTCACCCGTTGTGCATCCTATCACTTGAAGTGTGGCCGCCTGACTTACTGTTAGCTGTAGAGAGACACGCAGTGGCCTGTGATCACTTTCGCATTTGTCATCCACTTCGATATCCCACAATCTGTGACCTAGCTGTTCACTGCCAAATATGTAATCAATTGTAGATATGTCTTTAACCCTTTCCGTGCGCCCGTCGGCCAACGGCCGTCGCGAGCACTACCTCCATAGTGCTGCGCACGTCCGTTGGCCGACGCGGCCCCGCCTACTCAATAAAACCGCCGCACCGCGGCGGAATTGCCGCCGCGGTTAAGTGGTTAAACGTGAGTTTGTATCGCCAGGACTGATCGCGTGTCACTTTTAATGTGTTAGTTGAAAATAATGTATTATTGTGGAGGAACGTTAGGAAGCATTCAACCTTGGTTATATGCTTGTATGTTTCGATTTTCCCTTCCAGGCCCCTCATGTTAAAGTCTCCAGCAATGAGCACGAGGTGTCTATCCTATGCAGTCAGCAAAATTTATCAGGGTCTCTGTGAGTAATTCGATAAAGTCTTTCCTCTGGCTCTGCACTGGGTTTATATAACAATTTATTAACAACCTTCTGAGAGGTTGTTGGTTCTGCCTTGTTCCTTGTAATCGTATGGCTTGTATCTCTGGTAATGTAACCGATATTTCATTGGCGACGAGCTTGCAGGCGTGTTTTACAAAGACCGACAATCCTCCCGATGGGCGCCCCAAGATGTTCTTTTTGGTGGCTGTTTTTAGAAGCTCATAATAACCTGTCATGGAGTTGTTGTCTGTGCCCATGTTTCCTGAAGGCAGACTATATCTCCAATGGCTAGGTATTCCTGAACTGACTTGTTCCAAATGATTTTCCTAATCCCAGCTATGTTCCAGGCGCGGTCGGTGGTAGGAGTGCCGGTCGGGCGGTGACGTGGGGCGGGGGAGGGGCAGGGTGGGGGGTAGTAAACTACAGATTAAGGCCCAATACAGGTAAGTAAACATTTAAATAAATAAAACAAATCTCGTTGCGCGCACTGCATTGCATTTGGCGATGCAGCGCTCACAACGAAATTCGTTCTATACCAGCTATTTTTATCTGCAAAGAAAATAAAGAAGAATTTTATTGCACAAGATTTGGACTGATATCTGTGTGTACGGACTCTCTGATGATTTGAGTCTGCTTTTTGCTCGGGAATGGGATTCTGTTTTTTACACATACTTTAGGTACACGCAGAGTATTTCTTCGCATAGTAGGAGTACACCTGTTTACTGCCTTGTTTATATGCCTGCATATGTACAGTGTAGAACTGTATCTACTATTTACGCTTTTGGTGCTTGTAATCACTTTCATCTGTTTCTATCTACTGATTATCGCAGCACATTTATTCTATACCAGAATAACGTTGGTTCAATAAATATATTGAAAACGTCCCACTGTGTATTCTGTATATTTCTCTGAGCACAAGTAAGCATGAGTGACTGAGCGAAAGGTTCTGATGTATTTCCACAATCCCTGAGGGGCCAGGGTTGCCATGTTAAATGGTTGCCAGAAACCATTCGCCTCCTGGTAAGGTTAGGGTGGCTTATGGTGGCACTGTTAGCTAGCTGGTCTCTAGGCCAACATATCCTGCGGGGGTGCCTGGAATCAGTCTAAGCACCACGTCCAAGGTTTATGTTGCCCAACAAATGCGCAGGTCCTACGGATTAGTGGGAACTACAGGACATGGCGCCACCAAGGTTGGTTGGGTTCTTATTTAACGGTCTATCTGAGTAGTTCAGTTGAGCTTTTCTCAGACACCCCTAGTCACCTCCAAACCGCAGACGTCCGTGGTGGGAAGGGAAATCTACCTCAGCTAAGTAGATATACCCTATGTATTGGCTGTAGGTAATTCAAGCTTGTAGGATAAAAACTCCCCCACATTGTGCTAATCACATCTCCATAAATTAATTTAATTAATTACCTTTTTCTTTAACAATGACTGAACAAGCTGAGGATGTTGAAGAAAAGCAGTTGCTTTAAATATTACAGAAAATTGCAAACATGCAGTTACTCTGAAATTACTACAATACAGCCTCGCAGCAACGGGTGGTGATGTTACCTTTGTGGTTGAGGCACACAAAGCATTCAGAACAGAGGTATTCTACTTTTTGGTTACATTCCCAGCTGCGGATGCTCTCACAAAATTGTTTCACACTTACACTGAAGATGAAACACCAGAGGAATACTTTCCATATGTGGATATAGAAATTACAATGAAGACGTAAATTGGTTTAAAGGCGCCCTCCCCCATACAGTAGAAAATGTGATACTCAGTCCGCTCAGCAAAGAAGGAACAACTTGGCCGGTCCCAGCTGCTTAAACACCACATCCAAATCTTGATGATTTAGATACAGCAGAAATAAAAATGCTATACAAAGATTTAGAAAAGATCGGGCTGCTACACTTTAGACCAGCCTCTGTTTTATTCGGAAAACAAAAACGCACAAGCTGCTTCGGCAACAACACTTTGATTCTTCATGGTTGGACTCACCTGGGGAGACTCCTGTATAGGCGGTGGCCTCCAGCTCTGTTCTCCGGCGCATGACCTCCGGCGAGCGTTTCTTCTCCTCGTGTTGTGTTGAGCGCTGCCAAGAATCACTGATACTTTCCACAATCAGGTTCAAACTTGGCACCCTCCACTGTGGGTGCCAAAGAGGGGATGAACCTTAGGGCCCAAAGTTTATCTTTATGCAAAGAGAAGCCACACTCAGTAAATCCTTCATAAATCTTCTTTTATTGCGAACACCACTACTCCACCAACGCGTTTCGACCTCACCAGGTCTTTTTCACAGTAGGTGAGTCTTTCTTTAAAATCTATTTATATCCTACCCATCATTTGCCCATTATGAGGCATGATGGGAGTTGTAGTCAACATCATTAACTTACACAGTTGTCATGGTGTATGCTGTCCAATTGTGCCATTTTGTTTTGTGGAGACATTATTTTCTCAGTGTCATGATTTCGCCCCTATTGTAAATTACAGTTGGTACTCAGGGTTATGTAGTTTCCTAATCATGTGAACATAAATTTCAATTGATGATCCAATTATTAGTATAATATTGTATCGAAAAATATTGTATTGAAAAAAGAATACTTAAACATATAAGAGCGGTTACAAACAAGGATGTGAATTACGCCACAGCGAAACATTTGATTTATTGTCAGATTAGTGATTGGAGAGTGATGAGATACTTCGGACTTGATACAGTCCAACATAGCAAACGTGGGGGAGACAGAACTAAAAAGTTGAGACAACTTGAATCTCGTTACATTATAAGACTCAGGACAAAGACACTGACTGGTATGAACAATGATGAGGAACTTTATGTACATTTTTGAATTAAAAAGTGTATAATAAGTCATTTAGGCAAGCGTTAAGAGTGTGTATAGATATTATACACATTAATGTCATCAAAGTGTTTATTAATAACGGTACTATACAATTAATTATAGCATGTAAACAAATGTATTCAACAAGAAGGATGTTCTGTACAAGAATCCGATACAATATTATACTAATAATTAGATGATCAATTGTAATTTATGTTCACAAGATTACGAAACTACATAACCCTGAGTACCAACTGTAATTTACAATAGGCGCGAAATCATGACACTAAGAAAATAATGTCTCCACAAAACAAAATGGCACAATTGGACAAAATACACCAGGACAACTGTGTAAGTTAATGATGTTGACTACAACTCTCATCATGCCTCATAATGGGGAAATGATGGGTAGGATATAAATAGATTGAAAAGAAAGACTCACCTACCGTGATAAAGACCCTGTGAGGTCAAAACGCATTGGTGGAGTAGTGGTGTTCACAATAAAAGAAGATTTATGAAGGATTTACTGAGTGAGTGGCGTGACCAAGAGCTCATGGAGCTCGAAACGCGTTGGTGTTAGATGCTGTAATGAAGAAATTTGCCCGTTTATTTTTGGATTAAAAGAATTTTTACTTAAACTTTCCACTGAGTGCGTCCCATCTGTTCTCCCAACTGGGAGAATCTTTAAAAGGATATATATATATATGTCATGAGTGATGTAATATGTGACGTCATCAGCAGTGCATTGCGGGGCGCGAGTTATAGTTAGCTGAACTAACTATAACGGGGAATTTCACGGGTTTTGTACGAGTGCAATGTCCAACTAACTATAACTGTCCCTAAAACCTATGGTTTTTCAGTGAATTTGTAAGGTTTTTTAAATGCTAATTTCTAACTATAACGTGCCTGAAACCTATGGTTTTTTCAGTGAATTTCAAAGGTTTTTAAATGCTAATTCCTAACTATAACATTTCTGAAACCTATGGTTTTTTCAGTGAATTTCAAAGGTTTTGTAAATGACAATTTTTAAATGTATTAATTGTTATATTTATTTTTTGATACTGATTTACTACATTTTTTGAAACTATTTATTTTTAGATATTCTATTTTTTAAATTACATTGTAATTACATTATACATTACATTGCAAAATATACTTTCTCAGAATGAATTACTTTAGTTTAAATACTTTGCAAATAGGCAATAGACTTTTAAGTACAGTAGTTACAGTTGTTGCAATGGGCAACACAATTTCAAACACAATGCAACATTGAGCTCAATGTGAATTTCTAGTTAAATGCAATTAGTTACTTTATGGATTACTTTTCTAACCACAGGACTGGATCCTAGATTCAGTCCTGGGACATCTCCTGTAAACAGTTGAGTAAAAGCGTTTTGGTTACAGTAGTGATTTTTAAGGAATATTATTGTATTTTAAAAGTTGACACAGAAACTTTTTCACATAGAATCACCAATGTTATCCTATGGGAGGAAATTCACTTAGCAGGTAAGTAGTGTTATAGTTACTTTTTCTTACTCAGTGGTGGATCCTGGATCCAGCACTGGTGCAACTCCTGTAAACAGTTGAAAGAATGCGTTTAAGTCATACAGGCGATTTTTAAGGAATATTTGTAGTTTGTGAAAATCGACACTTTGAAACTTTTCTGCTGAAAACCAGACAATGGATTCCTATGGAAGGAAATACAAGTTACTGGTAAGTACGGTTAGAATTACTTTTCAGGGTCAGTGCTGGGCTCAAAGATGCAGCACTGAGGTCTCTCCTGATAACAGGTGAGTAAATTGGAATTCGTAGTTCAGCTGATTTTAGAGGAATATTATAAAGTTCCAAAACTCCACACTTAGAAGAATTTCCAAGTGAAACCAGTCAATGTTAGCCTATGGAAGGAAATTCAAGTTACTGGTAAGTACGGTTAGAATTACTTTTCAGGATCTGTACTGGGCTCAAAGATGCAGCACTGAGGTCTCTCCTGATAACAGGTGAGTAAATCGGAATTCGTAGTTCGGCTGATTTTAGAGGAATATTATAAAGTTCCAAAACTCCGCACTTAGAAGAATTTCCAAGTGAAACCAGTCAATGTTAGCCTATGGAAGGAAATTCAAGTTACTGGTAAGTACGGTTAAAATTACTTTTCAGGATCAGTACTGGGCTCAAAGATGCAGCACTGAGGTCTCTCCTGATAACAGGTGAGTAAATCGGAATTCGTAGTTCGGCTGATTTTAGAGGAATATTATAAAGTTCCAAAACTCCACACTTAGAAGAATTTCCAAGTGAAACCAGTCAATGTTAGCCTATCGAAGAAAATTCAAGGTACTGGTAAGTACGGTTAAAATTACTTTTCAGGATCAGTACTGGGCTCAAAGATGCAGCACTGAGGTCTCTCCTGATAACAGGTGAGTAAATCGGAATTCGTAGTTCGGCTGATTTTAGAGGAATATTTGCACAATGGTGAAGGAAGGGGGTGGGGCCTGAGGTGACATGTCTGCAAACACGCCCTGTGGCGCGTTTTAAGTTGGAGAATTAATTCCTCCTCAATCCCGAGGGTCCCTAGGGGCCAACTAGCCCACCAGATACCTCCAGTATGCGCCAGAGAGCTGCGTTGCAGAGAGGTGTTCAGAGGCCACGCCCTTTTACACCTCTCTGCAACGCAGCTCTGTGACGCTTTCTGAACGTACCTGGTGGGCTGGTTGGCCCCAGGACCCTCAGGATTGAAGGGGATTTAATTCCCCATCTTAAAACACGCCACGGGCCTGTTTGCACACATGTCACCTGAAGCCACACCCCCTCCCTTCACCACTGTGCAAACGCGCCCCGTGGCGCGTTTTAAGTTGGGGTATTAAGTTCCCTTGAATCCTGAGGGTCCCTGGGGTCCAACTAGCCCACCAGGTACCTCCAGTAAGCGCCACAGAGCTGTGTTGCAGAGAGGTGTAAAAAGGGGCAGGGCCTGGATCACCTCTCTGCAACGCAGCCCTGTGGCGCTTACTGGAGGTACCTGGTGGGCTAGTTGGCCCCCAGGGACCCCCAGTATTGAAGGGGAATTCATTTCCCAACTTAAAATGCGCCACAGGGCGCGTTTGCATAGTGTTGCTGGGAGGGGGCGGGGCCTCAGCACAATCGCATGTTTTTTTGTTTTTTGGAAGGGGAGCTGCTGACATGCAGCTCCCCATGTGGAAAAGCAATCTGCTTTGCGTCATTGAAGCGAGAGCAGGTTTCCCTGCTCTCGCTTCAATGAAGCAAAGCAAGTTTGCAATCACAGGACGGGAGCCGCGAGGCTCCTGTCCTGTGATTGCAAACAGCAGTGTCCCAGGGGTGGGCACCCCGGGACACTGCAGGAGCCGGCCCTGGGGGGTGGCGGTCCCCAGGGCCATCACTGGCTCCAGGAGGGGGGCCGCGCGGCCCCCCTCCCATCGTGTGCACAGCCCCGGGGAGGTGGTGGTCCCCGGGGCTCGGGGGTCCGTAAAGGACCCCCAAATTAGCATTTTTAGTGCCCCGGGGAGGTGGCGGTCCCCGGGGCGTGTGGGGGGGCTTGAGCCCCCCCCACACAGGTATATTATTTAAAAAAAAGAAGCCCCGGGGGGTGGCGGTCCCCGGGGCTGCGGGGGGGCAGTGTGCCCCCCGCAAATATTATTAATGAGAGCCCCGGGGGTGGCGGTCCCCGGGGCTTGGGGGGGCCTTAGAGCCCCCCCAAACTTTAATAAAACAAGCCCCGGGGGTGGCGGTCCCCGGGGCTGCGGGGGGGCCTTGTGCCCCCCACAAATATTAATGCAAAGCCCCGGGGGGTGGCGGTCCCCGGGGCAGTGTGGGGGCATTGGGGCCCCCCCCACACATTTTTTTACTGCCCCCGGGACTTGGCCCTCCCGGGGGCTTTTTGAATACAAAGCGCGGGAGCCCGCGCTTTGGTTTTTTAATTTTTTTTCCGAAATTCTCGCTGGGTGCGCGAATCTCGCCGATTTTTGGGACCCTCTAAGCAGGCCTAGGGGGTCAGGGTGTTTCTACCCTGCCCCCTTTTTGCGTTGTTCGCGATTGTTTTTCTGATTTCTTGTGCCTCGGTTCTACCGAGTCACAAGATGGCTGCCGACACTTCCTGGTTTGGAGTGTTGACAGCCAATTAGCATACATCTCGTGATCGGGAGGGTGCGCGGATCCTCCGTGCCCATAGATATATATGTGTTTTTACTTTTGATTTTCTCAGCAACTACTGAACGGATTTACACCATTTAACAAAAAGGGTTCTTTCTGAACCAAGAACTACCTCTTTGCCACATTTGGTGTAATTCCGTTCAGCAGTTCGGGCTGTAGCCATGGCTAAAGTTTCCTATGGGAAAATGAATGGGGAAAACACGTTTTGGGACCCCCCTTTTCTCTCGGCCCCCGCTTGACGAATCACCCCAAGACTTTCAGGATAGGAGTGGACCGGAGCGGGCCACAAAATTTGAAAATTTCGCGAAGATTCGTCAACCGAATAATAGGTCCTAACTATAACTATCTACTGGCGAATGAATGAAAACGAATGAGACGCTAAAGCTAGTCGGATTGGGATTGTGGGTACTAAGGTGCATGGTTGGGACACCACTATACACCGAGGTCCTATTATCCTGTGCATAGCTCTGTATATGTGCAGAATCCCAGCAACATGGCGCCACCAACATGGTGGGCTTCTTATCTGCGAAACGCTTGAGTAGTGCTTGTGCTTGTCCACAATAACCTTCGCTTACGCTTCCGGAAACGTATGTGAGGGTGATACCTCCTATATTGATGTTTTTATATGTTCTTTCAAGCTTGAAGTTATTAAAAGGTTTTCTTTTATGTTAACCCAATATTGCGGTGCCTCACACTAGGTTGTCGATCATTCCTGGTCTTAATGGCTGTGAATGTGAATATACCGGCACATAGCCGCGCTGCGCCCCGGGCTCATTTACTGGCTTATGGAGTGCTCGACGCGGGTGTCGCTCTCATCTTTGTGGTGCAGGCTGATCCGGCTCACCACTTTGAGGTGTTTTACTCTTGGGCCACTTTTCCGGTGGTGGAAGGAGCTGACAATTTGTTTCATGTTTACGCTCCCACTGCCTTACCCAATGCTTATCGGCCTTATCAGGCTCTTGAAGTACCACTTACGGCATGGCAACACCGTATTTGGTTTAATGGCGCCCTCCCACATCCAGTCACCCCGGTTCATTTAGGCCCCTTATCCATAGAGGGGGCCACTTGGCCAGTCTTGGCCGGGTATACCCCACATTCACGGCATTTAGCAGTTCCAGTTGATGAACTGCGCGTGCTGCATACGTCTTTGATCCGCGTGCACAGAGCTTTGGTACAATATGTTACAGGCAACGTCCAGGGGGCCCCTCCTGGAATTGCGGCACATCCAGCTGGACCGGGCGGTGTAACCATAAGTCCCGTCATGGTTAATTCGGTGATGGGCAAGCGCCCACAAAATAAGGATGATTTGCCTTATTGGCTTGCAGAAAAATTTGACCAGCTGGAGGCTGTTTTTCCGAATACTTCTCCTGTGGACAAACACAGGATTTTGACGATTAGTTTGCCGAAAGACTTAATTCCCGAGTTGACAGAATGCAACAACTGGGGTAAGGTATTCACAGCAGTGTATGCGAAATGTTTCGGCACTCCTTCCATGACGGTTCTCCCCTCTGTAATTAAACGGGTGCAGGATGAGCATGGCCCTGAAGCGGCTGTGGAATTGGGGATGAGACTGGTGGGAGTGTTCGATGTAGTGGCTGATCTAATCCTTGCGAACGTCAAGGGTGACGCAGTCAACTTTCAAGTCGCTAATGCTTTGGCTTTGGTCCCGGAGCCGGACAGGCCACGCGAATTTCCGAAAATTGTTGCACAGGCTTATAAAACCATTGGCCGCAATAGTTTGTGGGTTAAGCCTTTTGCTAAAACGCAGACTCAATCGCACCCACAACCAAAAACTCAGTCTGCGAAAGAAGAGAAACCGTTCTTTACTAAAAAGAACTGGAAGTTGAAAAAACAGGGTAAGTAACAATCAAAACCAGGGTTGCGTGCTGCATCCCCGGTTTCCATATCTTCTGAACGCACTTATGATTTGCGCGACAGAGCGAGAATTAAATCTCCAGATAGATTTCAAGTCCCTGATCCGCGTTCTCCTCGTTCTTCACAGGCACCATCGACCTCCCAGACTGGTGGAGGAGATCGCCAGGATAGAGGCAGGGGTCGTGAGGCACCACAGGGACGAGACCAACCTCGACAACAAGGCCGAGGGAAACCAGAAGAATTTCCACGTTCACACCCACAGTTTCAGAGGAAAAAGGTTGCAGCATTGACAGTGAGGTATGCCACAGATGGTGAGAACGAGACTCCTGCATTGGACGTGGGCAGTGACACTGCTAGACAGAGCCGCTGAAGTTACCATAGTGCGGGAGGCACTGCGTCCTCCTGTGGAGGCGACAGTAACTGATACATTCATTACTGTCGAGACAGCTGACACCCGAGTGGCACCCCCTGACAGACTATTTAATATTGTCATTCAAATTGAAGGTGACATTGAGCGTGTTATTAAAGGGATTTTTTCGGAAAATCTGACCTCTTCTTACGACGTTTTGTTGGCCGAGGCGGATTGGCCACCCCCATTCGTACTTGCTGCTCGTAGGGGGGAGGAGGTCATCCTTCTGAGCTTTTCTCGTCATGTCCCCAAGGACAAAGCGGAGGCTCTTGCAGATGAATGGGTTGGGACCCTGGCTCCGGCGCTATACCGTAACCACGTGGGCTGGGATGAAGATTCTCCACCCCATGATATACCCTTACGGTCTCTGCCACAGCCACAAGCCCAATATCCCCTCCGGCGGGAAGCTAAAGGTCCCGTTTCCGACATTCTGACCCAGTTGGAATATCAAGGAGTAATTGAAACATGTGTATCACCCATGAATAATCCCCTTTTTGCGGTTTCTAAACCCGATGGGTCGTACCGTTTAGTTTTGGATTACCGACATTTGAACTCTCATTGTCGGACCTTTGCGGTGCAGAATACCCACAGTTCTGCGCTCGTAGACAATCTTGTGCGCAAAAAATATAAAACGACACTTGACCTACCCAATGGATTTTACACGCACAATTTGTCCCCGGAGTGTAGCCAATGGAGTGCTTTCACTTCCAGTGGAAAACAGTTTAAATTTCGGCGTTTGCCCGTGATCCACAAGAACAGCCCGGGGGTCTTCGCCGCCCGTGTTGTCTCTTTGTTGGACAGCATAGACCCAGATGCGTATTCGTACGTCGACGATATCTATCTGACAGACGACGAATTATGGCCGCATCTTTCCCGTGTGGACCGCATTATTCTTGAATTTGCGGTCCTAAGATACAAATTTAATTTTGCCAAATCACACATCGCAGAATTCACTGTTTTGTTTTTGGGCTATGAGCTCAACAATGAAGGTAGGGGCTTAGCTCCCCATTTCTTGGAGAAGTGTGCACTTTTGCGCCTTCCAACGTCCCTGAAGAAACTTCAGTCTTTACTGGGATTTTTAAACTTCAGGCGTTCTTACATTCCCGAATATGCCCAGGGTATCAAGCCTCTCTATGCCTTGATACAACCTAACTTTTTGAAGTCATGCTGGCTTCCTGAGCATTCCTCTATACTGCACTCTTTGCAGTCTGATCTACTTGAATCTAGATTCTTGTTGACTCGTGATAACCACACGAACCTGGTGATTAGAATTGTGCCAGGGGCAGTGGGTTTCACGTACTTGACGTTTAACGAAGGTGACACAGTACCTATTGCATACAAGTCGCATCTTTACACTTCAGCGGAGTTGCGCTTTTCCACTGTGGAGAAAGTTTTGACTGCAGTGCAAATGGCGATTCTAAAGGAACGCGCACTGGCACAGGGAAAACGCATTTTGGTGGTAACACCATATCCTGCCCTTGAGGCAGTAACGAAGGCCAGTGTACCGAACTCTAAGGCTTTGCACCCCCGTTGGATACAATGGGCTACATCTCTGACGTCCCCGGATGTCACTTTTATTTTTGATTCATCTCTTCAGACACAGGAGTTCTTACAGTATGAATTTGTTCATCCTCCTCTGTCTTTGCTGCCGCTTGAGGAGTACAAATGTATCATTTACACCGATGGTTCGGCGCAACCGGCCACAGGTTCTAAGCATGCTTATTCCGCAGCATGTGCTATTGTTGCAGGTACTATGGTGAACGGTGAGTTCAAATCGAGTGTGGTGCACACACAGGCACTAGGAGACAGTACTGCACAACTGGTCGAGCTGCGTGCTTTGGTGCTCGCACTTGAGTTCGCGAATCCAGACGTGACGACACTTATTGTATGCGATTCTTACTACTGTGTTCAATCCTTCAATGACAACTTATTCTTTTGGTCTCAAAACGACTATAGAGATGCTAAAGGCAGCACAATTAAGCATAAAATGCTTTGGGTTCGAGTGGCAGATCTTAAACAACGTCTGCCTCTCACACAGGTGATTCACACTCTTGGCCACCAGCGTGTGGGCACACACGCGGTCGGTAACAGTTTGGCAGATGAAGTTGTTGATCTGTCCGATTTTGTTATAGGGCCTCAGTGATGTCATCAGTGATGTCATTTGAGATGTCATCAGTGATGTCATCAGTGATGTCACTGACCATGTCATGAGTGATGTAATATGTGACGTCATCAGCAGTGCATTGCGGGGGCGCGAGTTATAGTTAGCTGAACTAACAATAACGGGGGAATTTCACGGGTTTTGTACGAGTGCAATGTCCAACTAACTATAACTGTCCCTAAAACCTATGGTTTTTTCAGTGAATTGGTAAGGTTTTTTAAATGCTAATTTCTAACTATAACGTGCCTGAAACCTATGGTTTTTTCAGTGAATTTCAAAGGTTTTTTAAATGCTAATTCCTAACTATAACATGTCTGAAACCTATGTTTTTTTTCAGTGAATTTCAAAGGTTTTGTAAATGACAATTTTTAAATGTATTAATTGTTATATTTATTTTTTTGATACTGATTTACTACATTTTTTTAAACTATTTATTTTTAGATATTTTATTTTTTAAATTACATTGTAATTACATTATACATTACATTACAAAATATACTTTCTCAGAATGAATTACTTTAGTTTAAATACTTTGCAAATAGGCAATAGACTTTTAAGTACAGTAGTTACAGTTGTTGCAATGGGCAACACAATTTCAAACACAATGCAACATTGAGCTCAATGTGAATTTCTAGTTAAATGCAATTAGTTACTTTATGGATTACTTTTATAACCACAGGACTGGATCCTAGATTCAGTCCTGGGACATCTCCTGTAAACAGTTGAGTAAAAGCGTTTTGGTTACAGTAGTGATTTTTAGGGAATATTATTGTATTTTAAAAGTTGACACTTAGAAACTTTTTCACATAGAATCACCAATGTTATCCTATGGGAGGAAATTCACTTAGCAGGTAAGTAGTGTTATCGTTACTTTTTCTTACTCAGTGGTGGATCCTGGATCCAGCACTGGTGCATCTCCTGTAAACAGTTGAATGAATGCGTTTAAGTCATACAGGCAATTTTTAAGGAATATTTGTAGTTTGTGAAAATCGACACTGAAACTTTTCTGCTGAAAACCAGACAATGGATTCCTATGGAAGAAAATACAAGTTACTGGTAAGTACGGTTAGAATTACTTTTCAGGGTCAGTGCTGGGCTCAAAGATGCAGCACTGAGGTCTCTCCTGATAACAGGTGAGTAAATTGGAATTCGTAGTTCAGCTGATTTTAGAGGAATATTATAAAGTTCCAAAACTCCACACTTAGAAGAATTTCCAAGTGAAACCAGTCAATGTAAGCCTATGGAAGGAAATTCAAGTTACTGGTAAGTACGGTTAGAATTACTTTTCAGGATCTGTACTGGGCTCAAAGATGCAGCACTGAGGTCTCTCCTGATAACAGGTGAGTAAATCGGAATTCGTAGTTCGGCTGATTTTAGAGGAATATAATAAAGTTCCAAAACTCCACACTTAAAAGAATTTCCAAGTGAAACCAGTCAATGTTAGCCTAAGGAAGGAAATTCAAGTTACTGGTAAGTACGGTTATAATTTCTTTTCAGGATCAGTACTGGGCTCAAAGATGCAGCACTGAGGTCTCTCCTGATAACAGGTGAGTAAATCGGAATTCATAGTTGTGCTGATTTTAGAGGAATATTTGTATGTTTCAAAAATCGACCCTTAGAAACTTTTTCAGCAAAAAGCAGGCAATGATATCCTATGGAAGAAAATTCAAGTTACTGGTAAGTACGGTTAAGATTACTTTTCAGGATCAGTACTGGGCTCAAAGATGCAGCACTGAGGTCTCTCCTGATAACAGGTGAGTAAATCGGAATTCGTAGTTCGGCTGATTTTAGAGGAATATTTGCACAATGGTGAAGGAAGGGGGTGGGGCCTGAGGTGACATGTCTGCAAACACGCCCTGTGGCCTGTTTTAAGTTGGAGAATTAATTCCTCCTCAATCCCGAGGGTCCCTAGGGGCCAACTAGCCCACCAGATACCTCCAGTATGCGCGAGAGAGCTGCGTTGCAGAGAGGTGTTCAGAGGCCATGCCCCTTTTTACACCTCTCTGCAACGCAGCTCTGTGGCGCTTTCTGAACGTACCTGGTGGGCTAGTTGGCCTCAGAGACCCTCAGGATTGAAGGGGATTTAATTCCCCATCTTAAAACACGCCACGGGCCTGTTTGCACACATGTCACCTGAAGCCACACCCCCTCCCTTCACCACTGTGCAAACGCGCCCCGTGGCGCGTTTTAAGTTGGGGTATTAAGTCCCCTTGAATCCTGAGGGTCCCTGGGGTCCAACTAGCCCACCAGGTACCTCCAGTAAGCACCACAGAGCTGCATTGCAGAGAGGTGTAAAAAGGGGCGTGGCCTGGATCACCTCACTGCAACGCAGCCCTGTGGCGCTTACTGGAGGTACCTAGTGGGCTAGTTGGCCCCCAGGGATCCCCAGTATTGAAGGAGAATTCATTTCCCAACTTAAAACGCGCCTCAATGAAGCAAAGCAAGTTTGCAATCACAGGACGGGAGCCGTGAGGCTCCCGTCCTGTGATTGCAAACAGCAGTGTACCCCGGGACACTGCAGGAGCTGGCCCTGGGGGGTGGCGGTCCCCAGGGCCATCACTGGCTCCAGGAGGGGGGCCGCACGGCCCCCCTCCCATCGTGTGCACAGCCCCGGGGAGGTGGTGGTCCCCGGGGCTCGGGGGTCTGTAAAGGATCCCCAAATTAGCATTTTTAGTGCCCCGGGGAGGTGGCGGTCCCCGGGACGTGTGGGGGGGCTCAAGCCCCCCCACACAGGTCTATTTAAAAAAAAAAGAAGCCCCGGGGGTGGCGACCCCGGGGCTGCGGTGGGGCAGTGTGCCCCCCGCAAATATTATTAATGAGAGCCCCGGGGGGTGGCGGTCCTTGGGGCTTGGGGGGGGCCTTAGAGCCCCCCAAACTTTAATAAAACAAGCCCCGGGGGATGGCGGTCCCCGGGGCTGCGGTGGGGCCGTGTGCCCCCGCAAATATTAATGCAAAGCCCCGGGGGGTGGTGGTCCCCGGGGCAGTGTGGGGGGGACTTGGCCCACCCGGGGGCTTTTTGAATACGAAGCGCGGGAGCCCGCGCTTCGTTTTTAAAAAAATGTTTCCAAAATTCGCGCTGGGTGTGCAAATCGACGATTTAAAAAAAAAAAGAATTTTTTTTTTTTGGGGCCCTGGGGTCCTTGTGGGACCTCCTAAGCAGGCCTAGGGGGTCAGGGTGTTTCTACCCTGCCCCCTTTTTGCGTTTTTCGCAATTGTTTTTCTGATTTCTTGTGCCTCGGTTCTACCGAGTCACAAGATGGCTGCCAACACTTCCTGGTTTGGAGTGTTGACAGCCAATTAGCATACAGCTCGTGATCGGGAGGGTGCGCGGATCCTCCGTGCCCATAGATATATATGTGTTTTTACTTTTGATTTTCTCAGCAACTATTGAACGGATTTACACCATTTAACAAAAAGGGTTCTTTCTGAACCAAGAACTACCTCTTTGCTAAATTTGGTGTAATTCCGTTCAGCAGTTCGGGCTGTAGCCGTGGCTAAAGTTTCCTATGGGAAAATGAATGGGGAAAACACGTTTTGGGACCCCCCTTTTTTCTCGGCCCCCGCTTGACGAATCACCCCAAGACTTTCAGGATAGGAGCGGACCGGAGCGGGCCACAAAGTTTGAAAATTTCGCGAAGATTCGTCAACCGACGCAAGAGTTATTTCAAATAGAATTTTGCGGATTTCCTATGGAAAATAGGTCCTAACTATAACTATCTACTGGCGACCGCCAGTAGATAATATATATATATATATATAACTCCGTAAAAAGTGAAAACAGACTCTCACTTAGAACCAGGGTAGGAGCAAACATTTCTGCCATTTTGCACTGAGTATCCATACATATCCAGTTCTTTCATCGCCTTTAGTTGTGACAATTCATTACCCAATGTACATACATTAAACATTTCATTAACAGTCATTTATGAAGCCTAGATCTATGGCAAATAAACCCAGAAAACATTTCATATAGGGATTGCAGTACATGTTTATGCAGTAAAGAATAGATTAAATACAGTTATATCCTGTAGCGCACTTGCATGGCAGGGGGAGAGTAACCGTGCCTTTTTACAATCTGTAGTGTGTGGATGTATCACTTAGGAAACCACCTAAGGGCACAGGGAAAATATATATTAAGGAATATGCTAAAGCCTTCTTTAAGCTACTCTCAAGCCATGAGGAGGGCCACTGCCACAGCCGCTCGAAAAAACTTCAACACTATCACTTCAATCTCCATGCACAGGTCTAAATGCTATAACAGTCAGTGGTAACCCAGTCAGACTGCGGATACAGTCTCATAGATCCTGTCAAGTACTCCGTGTGACAGATAGGGAAAGTAAGCGGCACCCACCCATCGGCCACCTACCTGAGATAACCACAGGGCGGCCACCTCAATTAAACAATCTAGCCCCATTGGGTGGCCAAGTTCGGATGCTCAACGATCATCATCAACCAGTAGGCCCACCATGTTTCCCAGTTACCAAACGCCAAAGAACAAAGGATACAGTAGCACTTATGTTTTGTGAAGAAAACATCAGGAACGCCCAAAATCCCATAGCTATATCAGTCACTTTTGCGTTTCAGACCTGGGTTCAAACTGTGTTTAGTGAGACGCTAGAAAGTGCATGAGAGTTACGAAAAACAAAATGAACACCATTTAAAGCATTTGAAATCACACTTAGCAAGAACTATTACTACTAGGGATCTGAGGACTAGGAAACATCTATGAACATTAATAACAGGTACTCTGCATGCATCGTACCTCATCATTGAACACACAGAAAATAATGCAACAGGGCCTGCCCATAGAATGTGCTGAAAACATGGGGCATCATAGATAAGGTTCCACCTCGATGGACCTCCAACTGTTCATCAAGGTTCAACCCGCTGGGGTGTAAAGTAGCATAGCCAATGATGAGTTTAGTTTATTGCCCCCTCTTTCTCACACTGGTATTCTGTCTAAAACACATTATTGCAGAAGGCATATCTATATATATCTATATTACCTACTGGCGACCACCAGTACGTAGTTATAGTTACGACCTAGTTTCCATAAGAAAAGCATTTTTTGAATTGGCTATATCTTTGGCACCGTTTGACGAATCTTCATGAAATTGTCTCTAAAAAGTTTCAAATCGGGTCTTGTGCATGGAAAGTTTTGGTGTGATCAGTCAAGTGGGGGCTGAGAAAAAGGGGGGATCAAAAAAAGTGTGTTTCACATGTTAATTCCTATAGAGATTTTAGACACATACAGCCCAAACTGCTGGACAGAATTACACCACAGTTGGCAAAAAGGTAGTTTTTGGTCCAGAATGCCCACTTTGTTATTTGGTGCAAATCCATTCATTAGATTTCAAGATATTAAAGGAAATCCAAATTGGTATATCTAGGGTTGCGAAGCTTTCATGAATAATGACGAGCTTGTGCAGAGTCCTTCAGAGCTCTAATTCGGTGCCAACATTTCAACCAGGAAATGTTGACAGCCATTTTGGAACTTGGCTTCAGCAGAGTCCCAAAAAAATGCAAAAAAAGGAAAAGGGGGCAGGGTACAAATACCCTAACTCCATAGCCTTGGTCGTGGGACCCTGGCAGGGCAAAAAAGCATTTTTCTTTAAATTCACAGTGATTTTTGTGAATATTCGTGAATATCACCATGAATTAAAAGAAATATAACAAGCATGGTCTCCTGCCCTTGTTTTTAATGGAGCCCCTAGGTGGGCCAGGTCCTGGGGGCATGCATATTTGTATAAAAATAATGGAGGGGGGACATGTGGCCCCCCTCCAAGGGCAATTTTTATGCCCTGGGGCCACCATGTTCCCGGGGCTACATATACATATGGAGGGCCACGTGGACCCCTTGTGCCCTGTGAACCACCACCTTCCTGTGGCTACATCTATATTATATATAAGGGGGCCGTGTGGACCCCCAGTCGCTGGGGACCACCACCTCCCTGGGGATTTTTTTAAAAAGGAAGGGGGCCACACAGACCCCCTTCCAAGCCAAAATGGCCCCAGGACCACATCCTCCCAAGGCCCAGCCGTGCATAGTAAAGGAGGGGGGCCACATGGCCCCCCTTCTGGAGCAAAGTATGGCCCTTGATACCGCCACCTCCCAGGGCTGACTTCTTCTATCTCCCGAGGTGCCCACCATCAAGAGATAGCAGTTTGCTTTTGCTTGGCAGAGTGAGAGCAAACACTAACTCTGCTCCCGGGAGGTTTCAAACTGCTCCCGCTTGCTGGGTGCTGAGTTTCTGTCTTTTGCCCTGCCCGCTGTCAAGCGGGCAGAGAAAAAGATGAAAGGATTGCTCCCACACACATGGAACTGCATTTTAGCAGCTTCCTTTGTGTGGGAGCAATGCCGGATCCTGCTGGAGGCAGGGAGTCTGAAAAACCCAAAGATTACATGGACGTTATAGTTACGAAATAGAATTTCTCCTCCTGGAAAGCGCAATCAAGCCAAACCACCAACCTCAGTAACAAGACCTTTATTTGGACAAGTAGCATGACGAGTTTCCATACTTAATCATATGCCAATATGATTTTCAGCCAGGATTTGTAGGGGTGCATACCCTTGCACGCCATGCCTTTGTGATTTTAACAAAGTCAAAGGAGTTTGAAACCAAACAATATCAAGGTTATATTACAAATGTGGCACAATCTTGGATCAGGACACAATGCCATTAACTTAGCCACACACGGAATTGATTCCTTTAAAGGCAAGAATAAGGGCATGTAATTATGTCCGAATTTGGAGAGAAAAAGGAGGATATTTGGAATATGGGATCCTAGGGGTATTGACATTTTTGTGTATAACATTGCTGCATTGTGGGTAGTGTGGTCCTTGATTCATGAAAGAAAGGAGCTAGAGCTCTCTTAATCTTCCCGAGGGCCCCCAGTGCCGGGACACCTCTCTGTGCGCTTTACAAATGCTGGTATTTCATTTTATTTACTTTCACAATATTTTCGACTCAATATTTTTTTTATTTACATTTTGGGTATAGGAAGACAATATTTTTTACCACAACATTGTGTCAATAAACTATCCCCATTACATCCTGTGAACAAATGTAATTTTTCCTGCTTAATTTTTTTAACTACTTGCCAAATGATGTCGATTTTAGTATTTACTTTTGGTGTGTGTGTTATGTTTTATGTGTCTTATGTTTTGTTGCCTGGTTACTGTAACCAGTTTCAAATTAGGTTAGTTTTACAACACCCATTCTAATATGACGTTTCTGTAACAAGAAAGTTGCGCGGGTTCTTGGTAACAACTATGTTGACTGAGAGGAAGCGGAACCCAGCGTCTATGTAACGCGGAGTTATGAAACGCCTCACACGATGCACATAAATGGAAAAGCAATCCACACGAACGCCATATACAAATTGAGAGATTAGGTGAGAAAATTCAGCATAGATTCAATTCAGGACCGAGGGTCAGGCTGCCTCTTTTATTTATGTGTACTAACTAGTAGAGAGGAACTTCAAGGTGGGTAATGCACCTAATTTCTTTTATTTATGCATTTACAGAAAACGGACCCATAGAGGTGGAGTGGATGCCGCTTCCTTTTCCGAATATTAAAGGACGAGGATTTATCTACCCTTTAAGAAGGAATCCCTACATAATTATGAAGTAGGGACTACATTTAATCAATAAGGTGGGGGTTTTTGTGTGATTAACACCGATTATATTATATTTTCACTCACCAAAAAAGCAAAAGCTCCTTTTTTATCTATAGATTTAACAACAGTGTATTCGTCATGAGCGTGGACGAACAAGTAAAGCCTCATGCGATCATTTTAGTGAGCATATATTTGATAGAACATGGAGACTATCTTATGAATCCAATTGGTTAGTCCATAAGGGATGGAACTGTCCTCGTTATATATAGAAAAATATTAAAAGACTTCGAGTGCTTGTAAATATGGGTTGGTCTATAAGAGAATGCAGTTGGTGGATCCAGCACTACACGTCCTCCCGGTGCTGTACGTGATACATCACCAGGTAAACATCGACCGCCGCGGACGCCACCGCAGGTATGTAAAAAAACACAATACAACACAAAACAGAACACAAATTCCACGGGCTGAAACAGGGCACCTGGCCACACCAGACACACTGGTGTGGACAGGAACACATCCATCAGTGTACCCACACATGTCTCATCTGGCACCAATTCACACCCTGCATCAAGCCCACCAATTTACCGCGATCATAATGTAATGTGTTGCTGACGACACCGCAGCGGTGAGTATGCGGGAAATCCATCGCACAAAGCAGAATGCATGTACAGCAACGGTCAGGCCAGAAAGACCACAGGGCAACACCACCACCCACCATCCACTGCTCCGCCGCACACAGCAAGAAACATGCCAATACCCCCCCCCTGTGCACCCCCATGTCCAACACCAAGCGAGCTAAATCCACACCCAGCAGCACACAACTAACACCTAGGGAGACAGACACAGCAGCATTGGGTGTAGATTAACACACAGCACAGCACAGAACCCCTGTACCTTCACCCCTACCCTATTGTGGCTACACCAGCTCTCAGCTGAAACAACTGAATAGAACTCTAGAACCCCAATGTACACATTCCATCGTGCTGGAGCACTCACAGTGTAGGCACAAGTGTTCACACTGTCATTATGAGCTCCCCACAAACATACCCACTTCAGCCTCCCCGGGGAAATGTTTTCATCTACTACTACTTAACTGTAGATCCTTACCGAAGCATTCAACGGAGCTCGCATTATTGCTATCAGATCTTAAACCAGAAGTACTGTTTCTGACCGAGACCTGGCTTTCTCCATGCTCAGAGCCCGATATCGTTAAAGCCCTGCCCCCGGGCTACGCATTCCAAAAAGTGGACAGAACGACAGGCTTGGGTGGCGGCATCGCAATTGTCTATAAAAACTACATGACCTGCCGTCTACTCGGTAGCCCAATACTAAACTGTGAGAATGTCCAATTTTCCATTGAATTTACCTCCTCAATTACACTTTCAGGTATTCTTATTTACCGCCCACCTGGGGCGCCAGGTCAATTCTGCAAATCCCTGGTGGAAACAACTATTGACCTTGCTTACTCCAACGCCAATTTTACTCTCCTGGGAGATTTTAATTTGCACTTTGATGACCCTTCTGCCCTGGTCGCCATCGATCTTGCCCAAGACCTTGCGTCCTACCATCTCCAGCAGAAGGTCCTTCAAGCTACCCACAATAAAGGACACCTCCTTGACCCTATCTTCTCCAGTTTAGAAGAATTAAAAGATAAACCTCCCATTCCCCTCCCATGGTCCGACCATTTCCTAGTGCCATTCTCCTGGACCCCCGCTGTCATAGGTCCACACACCCAGATGTCCCGAACGCTTAACCGCTTGTGGTCCAAACTCCCCTTGGAAGAATGGTCCCAGGAACTTAGGAAGACTTTACCCCCCCCAGATTCCGATCCGGTAACCACCTATGACCGCTTTACTTCTTGGATTGAAGGCACACTCAATCGAGTGCTCCCAAAAAATTCATCCAGAAAAAAGCTGGATCTAATAAATCACCATGGTTCTCCCCTGAACTTCACCTCCTTAAACAACAATGTAAAAAATCGGAGAGGCTTTGGAGAAAAGACTTTTCTCACGACAAGAAATTAGAATATAGAGCAACCTTACGAACGTATAAAGCAGAAATCAAGAGATCCCAAGCTCTATACTTTGAGGAAAAGATCTCCCTTGCAGCCAACTCTCCCAGGGAAATTTTTAAGATCACCAAAAAGCTACTAAAAGTCCCCGACTCACCGACGACTCCTGACTTTTCCGGACGCCGGTGTAACGATCTTGCACAATTTTTCTACCTTAAAGTGCAAAATATTCTTAAACTCCTCCCCGTGAAAGATAATATTTTTATATCCAACATCACTGACTCTAGCCGAGCCGCGAATGCTCCCCTCCTGGAGACCTTTACTCCTTTGACTCTGGAAACCTTTTTACCGATTCTAGCTTCTGTGAAAAGTGGGTCGCCCCTTGACCCTGCACCACTTAATATTCTGAAAATGGCAGCACCCATAACTGCTCTCCCCATCCTTAGTATGATCAATGCCTCCTTCGCCTCGGGCCTGGTCCCCCCCGAGTGGAAACGAGCCATGGTCAAAGCACTTATAAAGAAACCCCATCTGGATCCCAATGATCTAGGCAATTACCGACCTATTTCGCTCCTCCCTGGAGTGAGCAAAATAGCAGAAAAATATGTTAATCATTTACTCTCTGCGTTTCTTGAGTCCCATGATCTACTCCATCCATCCCAAACAGGTTTCCGTCCTCGTCAAGGAACTGAAACAGCTTTGATAATGGTTGCGGAGGAATCTAGAAAGATCCTCGACTCAGGAGGTTCATCCGCCATTATCCTCCTTGACCTGAGCGCAGCCTTTGACACGGTGAACCATCAAATTCTGGTTCACCGTCTCAGAAAGGTAGGAGTATCAGGCCAAGCTCTTCTTTGGCTTCAATCCTTCTTGGAAGGAAGGCTCTTTCAGGTGTTTGAAAATCACATCACCTCAGATCCTTTGCCCTTGCAGTGTGGAGTCCCTCAGGGCTCCTCCCTGAGTCCAACGCTCTTTAATGTTTATATGGCCCCTTTGGCGGATATTGTCGCCCCTTTCGGGATCCACATAGTATCCTATGCTGATGACACGCAGCTGGTCGTAGCACTGAATCAAGCCGACCAGTCGCCCACTGACCTACACTCCTGTCTGAAGGAAGTGGCTAAATGGATGAGTCTTTCTCATCTCAAACTTAATGGCGACAAAACCGAGCTGATGTTGCTTGGCAATCACTTAAATGTGAATTTCAATGCCCTCTGGCCTGACTGTATGAGTAGGGCCCCAGTTCCAAAATCTGAAATAAAGAGCCTAGGCATTTGGCTAGACCAAGATCTCACCTTTAAAACCCAAGCAAGGAAGACAGTCGCCACATGTTACGGTCTGCTTAAAATGATCCGTAAAGTACTCCCCCTTCTTCCATTCCGAGCAAAAAAGTTACTGATACAGGCTTTGATCTTGTCCAGAATAGATTTTGGCAATTCCCTATATCTGGGGGCCCCCAACTCAGTAGTCGCTAGACTACAGACTATTCAGAACTCTGCAGCACGATTGCTTATCGGCACTAGCCACCGCTGCTCTGCAAAGCCTGCTTTGCGCTCTTTACACTGGCTCCCGGTTCAGGAGAGAATAAAGTTCAAGGCCCTCTGTGTGGCCCATAGGTCCCTAGAAGGGACTGGACCACCCATTTTCAAAACCCTGATCTGTCCTTACAAAGCCTCCAGAAACCTCCGCTCGGATATGCTCCATTTGGCAGCAGTGCCCAGAATTAAGAGAGCCAGAAGCGGAGGCAGGCTTTTTCCTATAATGCCCCCAAGCTTTGGAACACCCTCCCACTGTACCTTCGGAGGGAACCCAACCACCTCACCTTCCGCAAATGTCTGAAGACCTGGCTTTTCCCATAGGCGGGTTGCTCACTCTGGTTCCGCTCAGCGCTGGGACGCTTCCGGGTAGCCATGCGCTTTATAAGAACCCATTTTCATTTCATTTCAAGCACAGGCCCAGGGCAACACACACACACACCACAACACCACATACATGGCAAGAAAGCTGCATACAAGCACAAAATTAACATCCGCACACACAAGGAACATACAGACTACTGGACACACACCCTGCCAACTCACACAGACATACCCTACACCGACACACAGCCACATACACAGACTACATGCCACCAGCAATGGAGCACAACATAGAGGAAAGCAAAAATGATGTGCACACAAATGGGAGGGCAAGGAGACAACCAACAACCAGGTGAACAGACACATGCAGGACAAGGAACCTAGAACAACATCCACACCCCATCCAAGCACATGGCTGGCACAGTGAGTGAAGTCAAACAACAGTCACCTCAGTGCAACAACTCAGGGAGACAGCAAGGTAACCCATGTATAGGGACAGGGATGAAAGGAAGGACCTCAAGTCAAACAGTGAACAACAAGTACACATGAGTATGCCAGCACCACAACACACAGGGCACATTGGCACACTCAATGATTGTCAAACACAAGTAGAAGTCCCCAAACATACCCCCCTCATATCTGCAGCACACAACCCCAATGCCAGACACACAGAAGGTCCTACATAATGTCCAGTCAAGAGACAGACAAACAATCAAACCCCCTGGGGGCATCCACAAACATCACACACACACAGGGATGCCAGTACCAACGTCTGCACCAAAACAAAAATGGCAAACACAATTCAAAACAGAAACACATACAGAACCACAAAAATAACACACATCACCTGTGCAGCCAAACTAAGGGAAGGCAATGGGAGCACACACACAACAGGAGTGCACCACCTCATCAGTCAGGAAAAATGCATGGGCTACATACCACAACACAGACAAGAAGTGCACCATCACAGAACAACACAGACACATCAAACACACAACAGATGCACAACACCACAAAGCACATAGCAAACACAGCAGTACATCAGGGGATGTACACTAGGACAGCACAAGGCAACATACACCCACAGCACTGAATGCACAACAAGCAGTGTGTGCACACAAACACACAACAGTCCCACACAGCCATGAGTCACACGCCATTAACACACACATCAATAATAAAAACAGCACACTGACAACATCACACCAAGGAAGTCAAGCAGTAGCCCAGCACACACATACACCAAACACAACACACACAGATGCACAAGTCTGCCACACAAAAGTTGAAACAACCGTACCAGAGGACTGGGCAGCACACACAGATCAACTGCACATGAGAAACCATGCATGCTGAAAAGTACAACAACACTACAGGTAACCAATATGGGAAAAGTCATTAGTGGGATAGTGCCCCACCACAAATAAAGGCACCACGAAGCACACTGTCACAAAATAAGTGATGGAGAGGCACACACACAGGCAACACAAGGGGACAGCTGACATCCTACTGAAGTTGGGTGCACACCATCAGTGGACATGGCGTTAGTGTCCCACAAAGGAATAGAGGGAATGCTGACTCACAATGACAAACCATCTGCAGCACAGATAGGGGATGGTAGCACACCGCACCCCATATGCCACACTGGAGTCAAAAAACCACCATGTGACAACAAGGCATGTGAACAGCACACCCACAATGTCAGTCTGGCTGGGCATGCATGCACAGTGAGTACAAACTGATACAAGACACATGGCTGTTCAACAAAACAAATCCCTGACTTGCCAGTCACACACACAGCATACACACAATGGGGAAAAGAAACAAGCAGAAGCCAGCCACAAGTGCAAGGACACACAAACACACTGCACAACATACAACTCACACATGTCCACACAACCACAGTCCAGAACAACAACACAAACAGGCACTCCACTCCTGGGTGACACATGTGGACATTTGACAGTGCATGCGCACACACACATCAACACACACGACAAAGCCACAACCTACACACCGTACAACCCTTGACCACCCAAATGCACACCTTGTAAGTAACCGTTGTGACTAGGATGACTGCCCATCACAACATGACTACACATCTACACTGCTAGGCATACATGAAAGCAAGAACGCACATACATGTTGAGCCTGGTCAGCCTGCCTGCAATCCTGTGTATATGAATCCTCTATGTGTTTGCAGTGCCCACATACCAGGATTCAGTAAAACATAGCCAACAGCAACAAGGAAGGAACATGAGTCTGGTATGTCACCGAAAACAACATCACTGACCCCACAAGTATCCGAGTCATGAAGAACTGAAGTCCCCGTCACCCCTGTAAAAAAATAATAAGTTAAACAAGCCAGTGGCACAGTTGAAGTGGCACACAGAGCATGTGGCCCAGTAAATGTTAGACATACAGGAAAAGCCTTATTCAGTAAGGACAATGACACAACTGACAACATGAGCAACTGTTTTTATTCACAAATAACACTGATAGGCAACAATATTAGACAAGACCAAGGCACAAGATGCAGAGCCTGAACATGAGAAGCTGCACAGGCAGGGGGCAAACTGCAAGGCCAGTGGCCAGTCCAAGGTGCTGACAGAGTCAATGAGAAGCTGCACAGGCAGGGGGCAAACTGCAAGGCCAGTGGCCAGTCCAAGGTGCTGACAGAGTCAATGAGAAGCTGCACAGGCAGGGGGCAAACTGCAAGGCCAGTAGCCAGTCCAAGGTGCTGACAGAGTCAATGAGAAGCTGCACAGGGAATGTGTGTCACCAAACTCTGCCATGGTCAGCAACACAGTCTGGTGTGTCACGATGTGCAGCACAGGTACCGGTGTGGGAGAGACAGGTCTGTGACGTTGATCAACATTCAGACTTGGCTGTCAGTCTGACTGGGAGCTGACTGTGTGTCGGGCACAGTTGGACCACTTGACTGGGGAGTGAGACGCCCAGCTGAGGAAGAGCTATCAGTGGCCTTGGACGCTGGAGGGCTGCTTGGACCAGGTGGTGTAGTGGCACGTGGAGGTGGACTCAGGCCGACGTGGGACACAGTGTGGGAGGGAGATAGTGGAGGGGTGCCTTTCCACTTCTTGGGGATTCTAAATGGCTTGCCTGTCTTGGTATCAATGGGAAGTGGTGTGGACACAAACGGCACACTCATCACCAAGGCTGCCGCAGGTGCACATGCTGGACCTCCCTCTGGGGATGTGCTGGATCAAGAAGGACGCTTTGCCTGGCATTGCCTCTGCCCCTCCATCCCCTCTTTACCCTGTGTGCCCCCTACAGTGCCCTCCTGTCCCTGCTTCACTGGTCTTGGAATGGGAGTAGAGGTAGTTGGTGAAACAGCCTTGGATACCTTACTATGTGTAGCCTTGCCAGGCCCCACCTTCACAGTGGGCATGGAGAGTGTCTGCATGCCTTTGCGAGACGTTTTTGGGACCACAGAGTCTGTGGCCGGGGATTGCTCTGAGGCTTGTGACCCTGAGTACTTCCTCCTTGAATCATGTGCCTTTGCAACACCTGACGGGCTCTTCCCTTTGCGCTCTGGGGTTGTTTTTTTCTTCGTAGGGGAAGGTTCTGTGACCTTAACCGCTTGGGCTGCTGCTGCTGTGTGCTACGTGTGCAGGTTTGGTGACGTTGAGGTGTGTGAAGCGTGGTCACCATCGTGAGACGTCGCCACTGGCATGGGGGTGGACAAAGGGACTGGAATTGGACTACGAGATTGAGCCAGTTGAAGTGCAGCCGCCACTGTGGAGGACATTGTCTGGACAGTGCGGTGCAGCCCACCCACGTCTGAATGTATGCCCTCCATGAAAGCTAACACCTGTGCCAATTTGTGGTCGTGGTCTAACAATGCATTGAGGAGCCCTGTCTGCCCCACACACAGCTGGTGCAAAAGGTCCACACACTCTGCACTGATGGCAGCAGGGGGCACAGGGGCAGGGGCAGCGGTGCCTGGAATGAAGGACACTCTTCCCCTCTTTGTGGTGTGAACACGGGCAGCAACAGAGGAAGTGGCTGGGAGGGTGGGCACTGCACGCTGTGTGCTGGAAGATGTAGCAGACTCTCCGTTCCCTGTGTCCTCCAAGATGTCTGCACCACCGCCGTCATCAGATGATGTTGAACTTTGCGTCTCGGGCTGTGATTCCTCCAGCATACTCCTATCCCCTCCGAGGCGCTGGTCACATCTGTGTCACTGGGATCCTGTGCAGCTGTTGTGCTTGTTTCACCACCACTGGTGTCCGTCCCCTGTCCCTCCGTGCCCACGGGAGATGCTGCATAACAGAGAGACATGTAGGGTCAGCAAAGTGACAGCAACAGGACAAACATATTCAAGCAAAGCAACACTGAGGATGACAAAGTCTACATGTTGCAGGCCACCCCATGCATTCTCACCATGCAGACACACTTCACTACCTCAAACAGTGCGTACAAACATCTAAACACGGCATAGCTGAGCCATGTGATGGGCAGACAGCACAACATCATGCATGTTGGGGCGTACAAACACTAACACCAATGGACCAGGCCTGCAGCACACCACCCACAATGCCATTGGAATGCCCAGGATTGGAAAAACATCAGTAAGTGCATGTATGTAAAATCCGTGACTGCCACACCCAGCACAGGGGCCACTTACAACCCACTGCATCACAGTAACCACATCACGTACACCAGCGCAGGTACAGGCTTGGTACACATGCAGCCACTCACAGACAAAATCAACCTTCACAGAATACTCACCCCTAGCTTGCTGTTGATGCTCCTTCAAACGTGCGTCCAGCTCAGGCTGTGTCACAGCCAAGATGCGGCACATCAGTGGTGTCAAGCTGCGTCGTGACAACCTGCCACTGCGAGGGAGTATCCCCAGTGTCATCTCGGCAACGTTCTTTGCCAGTCGTGATATGTCGTCCCACCTCTTGTGGCAGTGGGTGCGCCGGCGGTTTGACACTCCCAGAGCCCGCACCTTGGTTGCAATGGACCTCCACACGGCCTTACGCTGGTGTACCTTGAGCTGCAGGTGTGGGAGACAAGAGGGGAAAACATCAGTGACACACTCTCATGGTAAAACCTCTCTCTCTGTACAGTGGCATGACACAGACTCATCCCAACACGGCAGATATGTCCCACAGATACACTACAACATCTCACAGGGTACATCGTCATGTGTGAAGTCCACGTCAATGCATGCATGTTTGAGGAGGGACACTGTATCCGCACATCTCACATACAAGCTGGATGCTAGCACAGAAAGCCATGTGTAATGTGCCCACATCTACTGGCTATTACCAGGTAGAGCAAGACATATGTCACATTGCAACATGTGTATGGGGTGAGAGTCACTGTGTCCACCACTGCGCACGCCTAAATGACCTTGCTCTGTGAATAGCTCACTGTGTCATGTTTGTAGCATTGAGGGACATGATCTCACATAACCACTGACTGATCAGAGGGCCAGTCATGTGCAGTCTACACGGCAGACATGGGTCATTGATGTACACTCCTGCCAACCACACACGTATCACACTCTGTACAGTCAGTGATGTGTCCTTGTCACATTGGGCGTGGACAGTCCATGCCAGGTAGAATCACACAGAGATGGACAACAAGGACCCACACAAACAGTCACATGAACAATAACTGTCCCGAAACATGCATCACCAGATAGCTGTCACACCATATGGATGTGTACACAACACATGTCCATCCACCCTTCATGTCCATGCATTTAACGTGTGGGTTGCATACACCCCCTTAACAACTAGGAAACAGCATGTCAGCCAGTGCATGACACAACCCCACACTCTCAGGCACATACACCATCTGATCGACTACATGTGTGCCCCCTTGCACTCATACCCCCACTGTTGGAGACTTACCACAACATTTGGGCCACCATATAGCCATGGGTACTGTGTCAGCACCTCGTCCACCAGGACATCCAGCTCCTCGCTTGTAAATGGACTGGCACAGATCTTCTCTGTCCTAGCCATCACTGTGGACATGAGACGTCAGCGGCGGCAGTGGGCGGTGAGGGGTCCCAGGCAGCAGTCCCTGGAGGCAGCAGCAGGTGAGGGGTCTCAGGCAGCAGTCCCTGGAGGCAGCAGCAGGTGAGGGGTCTCAGGCAGCAGTCCCTGGAGGCAGAAGGAGGTGAGGGGTCTCAGGCAGCAGTCCCTGGAGGCAGCAGCAGGTGAGGGGTCTCAGGCAGCAGTCCCTGGAGGCAGCAGCAGGTGAGGGGTCTCAGGCAGCAGTCCCTGGAGGCAGCAGCAGGTGAGGGGTCTCAGGCAGCAGTCCCTGGAGGCAGCAACAGGTGAGGGGTCTCAGGCAGCAGTCCCTGGAGGCAGCAGCAGGTGAGGGGTCCCAGGCAGCAGGCTCTGTGAGCAGTGGAAATGTGGTGCTCCCTTCCACACATATATAGGGCCCTGGACTCGTTTCAGTGGTCATAGTCTTCTGCCATTGGTGTTCCAGGTCAGCCTTCTTCAAATGCATCCAATGACCGCCTCCGCGGGGGCGGAGCACGCCTACCGCGATTTTTGAATGTGCATCATGCCACCACGATAGCGGTCCCCATTGGCTGCAAGGGCATGGTTCATGGCGGTGACACACCGCGGGGTCCTGGCCGGCGCTACCGCGGTGGTGCATCTTACAATTGCATCCAATCTCCACATCCGCTGGGGGCGGAGCACGCCTACTGCGATTTTTGAATGTGCATCATGCCACCGCGATAGCGGTCCCCATTGGCTGCAAGGGCATGGTTCATGGCGGTGACACACCGCGGGGTCCTGGCCGGCGCTACCGCGGTGGTGCATCTTACAATTGCATCCAATCTCCGCATCCGCTGGGGGCGGAGCACGCCTACCGTGATTTTTGAATGTGCATCATGCCACCGCGATAGCGGTCCCCATTGGCTGCAAGGTCATGGTTCATGGCGGTGACACACCGCGGGGTCCTGGCCGGCGCTACCGCGGTGGTGCATCTTACAATTGCATCCAATCTCCGCATCCGCTGGGGGCGGAGCACGCCTACCGCGATTTTTGAATGTGCATCATGCCACCGCGATAGCGGTCCCCATTGGCTGCAAGGGCATGGTTCATGGCAGTGACACACCGTGGGGTCCTGGCCGGTGCTACCGCTGTTTGATTGCCATAGAGTGACATGGGTGACCGGGATGTGGGTGGTGGAGCATGACAAACGCCATCTGCAGCTATGTAGAGGGCCATCACTAACACCAATGTGTCATGTGCAGCACATGAAACACTGGCGTCAGTGGTGGGCATCGACAAAGGTTCAAATGGTGGTTGGCATGCTCCGCCACCTAATTCACGGACAGTATGTGCGTCCGCTATGGGGAATATGCAGCATCACATCGTACACTCTGTGCGTCATTGTGTTTATGGAGCACGTTTAAGGCACCTACGGACAGTTCTTGTTGTGTGTGGATCAATGGTCATTACTGTACTACGCACAGTGGACACGTACAGTGGCACATGGCACTGGATGACATTGATATGGTCTCCTGTCACAAATGTCAGCCAATGTGTAACGTCTCACACCAAATGGAACACTGTACTTCATAATGTTGAGCAATATTTACACACAATGTCGTATCTGCCACCCATGCTGACCACTATCTCACACCTGAGCCCATGTGTTACACTGAAAACCCAGAGGAATTCATTTATTCAGAATGACTGTCATCATTGGAAACAGATGTCACCCTGTTGTGTTATTGCTAAGACCAATTACATGCCGCATGTAATGTCTTTGTACACACTGGCAACTCCTGCAGTGTATGTCCACATGTACAGGGGGGGGCTCAACCTGCTAAAGGATGACGAGTACTTCAGCACCACACCTGGCATCCGTTGCATTATTATTGTTTGTCACTTGGGTAGACGCCCAGAGCAGATGTCTTTGCTACATGTCTGCCACCTGTTACCACAGGGACCTATGTGGTAGTGTCAGGTCTGTGCTCATGTTGTTTGGACTGTTGTATGTGAATCAGTGACATGTACATTTCAACAATGGTGCTTAGCTAAACTATGTTTTTGAGTGTTGTGCTGTGTTCCGGTGCTACTCACCTGCCACCAGTGCATGTCCATTGTTCACATCAGGAATGTTGCGTTGGCAGATGGACTGCATGCACGGTTGTGGATTGTGCTAACTGTATGGAATATAGTATGCGACATTTGTCCACAGGCTATGGGTGTCCAGTATTGCCTGTACAATGTTGCAATGTGTGTGCACTGATTTGCGGGAATTGTCTGCAATGTTGGATGGTCAGCACAAGTGGCACACGTGTGCAGTGTGTTGCCACCAACACTAGTGTATGTGCATGCTATGGGGTGCTAGCCATCCTTGCTCACCATCTATTCCAGCACTGTGTGGGTGGATCACATCTGCTGGTGTATTAGGATGGAGTGGGCACCCAAGACAGGTGAGATGTACCTTGATTGTTGTGCCTGTGTCACTCATCCAACTACGACATTTGGTCAATGTGAGGTACCATTGTCCCACTACTCATGCACAGCCAGCATGTTTGTTAGATGTGGGATATTGATTGTATGCTGTGTTGGGCCTGACAGCCTGTGTGGAATGAGGGTCAGGATGCATGTCCTTTGGGACATGTGGTGTAAAATTACATCCACTGGTGTCAGGTGTCTGAGCCAGTTGTCCATATGTAATGCATACAGTCTGTTCATGCGTAGACTTGTTGGCATACTGGCTTGGCATTGTCCATGTAGTGTTGTATGTTTGTGTTGTGGCACTGTTGTGTCTTGAAACAGCTGGATGTGTATCACCATGGTATGTGTTGTGGTGCACATGTGTCCTTGGGCAGTCCCTCCTTGATGCTGCATGTAAATGTCCAAAATGGGGGAAGATTAAGGGTGCATACAGGCCCTGCTGATCACGTACCTCATCTATTGTTTATGTGTGCCACATTGGCTATCTGTGTGCTTGTAGAGAGTATTGGGCAGTGGGGTAATGGTGGCCTGTTACAGTGGTACACATACTCTGCACAGGCGTGACATCATCTGTCACTGTCCGACTTTGTATTCAAGTCAGCAGCAGATATGGCCTGTGTACTGATGACATTGGCACATGTGTGGGTTTGGGATGTGAATGTCATTGAATTTGAGTGTGTTCGAAGTGGCACTGAGTACAAAGACAATCCCAATGATCTATCCACATTGTGTTGTTGATGTGTCCCCTGCAATTATTGGCCAAGGAGGTGTGGCAGGTACAGCAGCAACGTGGAAGCCAGCAGTGTCTCTGATTCACACATGTCCTGTGTCATGTACACCCAAGGCTGAGTCCACCTCAGCTCGATATGTGACTCTTGGCATTCACATAGACAGTGTTCGTATTGTGTCTACTGACTGTGCAAATCCATGACAGTTGTACAATTAATCTGTCTCATGTTGGGACAACACTGAATTGCACTGTGTGCTTTCAGGGATGACAGTCAATGTTAGCGCCGTGACAGGATGGACTTTATGAATTTGTGCACATTCTAATTTATGTTGCTATGACGTGTCCCCTTTCATCTCACCTAGGAGGCGACCTAATGTGTTTCGTACCTTCACCCTGCTGGCTAACATGGAGGATACCGACATCATCAGGCGATTCCGTCTGGATCGGACAAACCTCCTGGAACTTTGTGCAATATTGGAGCCACACCTGCTTCCACGCAGGACATACCCAACAGCACTCACGGCAACGGCAAAGGTGATGGCATTCCTACATTTCGTGGCTACGGGATCCTTCCAGCAAACTGTGGGCATTGCAGGGGGATGTCCCAACCAACATTCAGCATGGTGCTACGTGATGTCCTGTTGGCTATGATGCAACACAGGGACCAATTCATACATTTCCCCATGCGGCAGGAGTTGGCGGATGTGAAGGGCGAATTTTATGCACTTGGACACGTTCCTAATGTAGTTGGTGCAATAGATGGCACACATGTTTCCCTGATTCCACCCCAAGCACGGGAGCATATTTACCGAAATAGGAAACATTATCATTCCATCAATGTGCAGGTGGTGTGCCAGGCAGATATGGTCATCTCACACGTTTGTGCAAAGTTTCCAGGATCAGCCCACGATTCACACATAATGCGCAACAGCATTTTACCACAGCTGATGGCCAATCTGGCGCCGGAGCGGGCATGGATTGTGGGTGAGTACAAAGGGTCGAGTCGTGTGCTGTTTGTGTGCCATGCTGTCCTCGGACACATGTCAGACACTCAATCTGTATGTGTCTTTCACACTTAGGTGACTCTGCATATCCCAACGGACCTTGGTTGCTGAGTCCACTTCGCAATCCCAGGACACCAGCTGAAGTGCGCTACAACAATGCCCATGGGAGGACACGTCGGGTCATTGAGCGAACATTTGGACTCCTGAAATCGCGTTTTCAATGCCCCGACAAGACCGGAGGGGCTCTGCAGTACTCACCCGTCAAGGTGTGTCAGATAGTGGTAGCATGCTGCATGCTACACAACCTGGCCGTGCGGAAGGGGATCCCCTTAATCCAGGATGATGATGACCAGCCACAGCCCCCACCTGCGAACACCCAAATGTCAAGTGACGAGGATAGTGGAGAGGAGGAAGGTGTTGGACAGCGTCAGCAGCTCATCAACAACTACTTCACTTGATGGTCAGTGGCAATGTCAAAACTGGCTGTTGTCTGATGATGTTGTGCTTGGTGAATATGTGTATGTGAGCTTTGTGACTACAGCATGTTGCAGAGTCAGTGCTGGCTGCAAATGTGTATGGAAAGGGATCTTTTGACACAGCTACTTGATGTCTATGTTGGTACAGTTGCTCCTTGTGACATGTGCAGATTGTCGTACCTTGATGTGCTGTGTTGTGTGATGGTTGTTAGTCCACCACCTGAGTAGCAACTGATGTTCTGTTGTGTTTTCCTAGGTCCCTTCAGCCTCTACTTGCCTGCGGAGTATCCCTGCTCCTGTGACATTGTAATCATGGGTGTGAGTTAACATACTGTGATGAACATGGAACAGTGACAACTACATTGGTGCGTTATTAGTGTTTATTTACAGTGGATACATGTGATGTAGATGTGGATATTTACAGATTTGTGAATGGTGAATAACAGATTTGTCAGTGATGGTAGATGAGACAATAGAGTATACACAAGATCAGTATGGTAACACAGTCCAACAGTCATTTGCCATTCCCACGGCATTGTGGGTGGGGACAGTCTGCAGGGTACACAGCATGGTGAAGAGGGGTGCCATCATGGCTGGCTACTTGACTGGCTTTTGCCAGGTGCTTTGCCACGGGATGCTCCCAATGATTTTTTCGGGCGGCCCCTTGCTCTTTTGGCAGGGGGACACACAGGTGCATGGCCAGTGGTGTCTGATGAGTCCCCATGCTCGCTGACCGCAGGGGAGGATGGGGGTCTGTCATCCTGCAGCACAACGGAGGGAGCTGTAGGTGTTGGCGGTGCCGCATGCCTGTCCCTGAGGACCCCCACTAGCTGGCCCAGGAGGTCCCTGATTTGGCCCATGCAGGCCACGAGTTGGCCCATGCGGTTGTCAATTGAGCGCAGCATCTGTTGTTGCTCACGGGCATCCTGCTGAGCCTGCCTCAACTGTCCCTGGGCGTGTTCATAGGCCCCCACAACTCTGTCAATGTGTGCCAGTGATTCAGTGCCAGGGTCTTGTTCCCTTTGGGTCAGCCTTGTCCTCACACCTGGCCTGCTGTCACGGCCCTGTTGCCTCCCTCCTGTGGGCACCGGCCTACTCTCCCGTACCTCCGCAGTTGTTGTGGTCTGGTTGGCCTCTGGAGCAGGGCGAGTGTTGCAGGCAGCAGTGGTAGTGGTAGTGGTGGTGGAGGTGGTGGTGGCACAGGTCGTTCCAGCAGGGCTCTGCGTTGATGTTGTTGGTGAGGGTGGTGGGGCTGTGGGGTCCTGGGACACATTACGCCCTGCCACACCAGATGGTCCGGCTTGGTCCTCCTCCTCATCATTATCCAGGGAGTCTGCATCCGAGGGGAGATGTTCGGGAGCTGGTGACTGGCTGTGCTGGTTGAGGTTGTCGTCCTCTGCAGTCAGTTGTTGGTCACCTTTTGGACAGGAAGTAGATGGTAATTGCCTTACACACCTCAGGGTTGCTGTGTTTAATGTCTCTAATTTACATGTTATGCTACACACAGTTGCCTTTTTCACACATTGTATGTCTGCACAGTGATGTGCCTCATGCCATGAAGTGGAGTTACATTCATCATTTCACAATGGTGTGACCTGTGATTGGTTACCATGCCACACGTCTAGTATTGGTGATTACAATGTGAGGTTGTCATCTGACAACTGGCATGACTACAAGTTGATGTTCAGCATCTTTGCTGATCACTCTGCCTGGCAGACATTACCTGTGTGCATGGACTAGCCATTGTCATCACATGCATACCGTTGACATGTCCTGTGCTTGTATTTCTTTATACAGCAGACCATGCTAGTTTGTTTTTCCCATGGTCCTTCATGATCAGCACCCATGTACGCTACAGAGGGAAGTCTGGGTGATGCATGTCAGAGGCCCGTTTGCTTGGACATATTTGTTGAGAGTCACAGTTCTGTTTCTGTCACAGTTACGTACGCTGAGCTGTCTGCATCCTGTCAATGGCTGTGCTTTTCTTTTCTATTTTTGTGTGAAGTAGAGCCTCGTGTTGTCATGTCTCTCAATGCTTTTGTTGAGTGATGGTGGGGTGCATGCACTGTCTGATTACCTGTGCAGTGTTACTTTGGTTTTTACTTTCAGACACATGCTTCTGGGTGGGGTGCTCCATCCTGCTGAGGGGTGGGAGAGGGGGCCTGTTGGGAGTTGTTGTGCTGCCTCCAGATACACATTCCCCATCCCTGTGAAGATGGCTACCTACCTGTTAGGTGGTGGGGAGCGTTCAATGGCTGACACATGCTTCTGGGTGGGGTGCTCCATCCTGCTGAGGGGTGGGAGAGGGGGGCCTGTTGGGAGTGGTTGTGCTGCCTCCAGATACACATTCCCCATCCCTGTGAAGATGGCTACCTACCTGATAGGTGGTGGGGGAGCGTTCAATGGCTGACACATGCTTCTGGGTGGCATGCTCCATCCTGCTGAGGGGTGGGAGAGGGGGGCCTGTTGGGAGTTGTTGTGCTGCCTCCAGATACACATTCCCCATCCCTGTGAAAATGGCTACCTACCTGTTAGGTGGTGGGGGAGCGTTCAATGGCTGACACATGCTTCTGGGTGGGGTGCTCCATCCTGCTGAGGGGTGGGAGAGGGGGCCTGTTGGGAGTTGTTGTGCTGCCTCCAGATACACATTCCCCATCACTGTGAAGATGGCTACCTACCTGTTAGGTGGTGGGGGAGCGTTCAATGGCTGACACATGCTTCTGGGTGGGGTGCTCCATCCTGCTGAGGGGTGGGAGAGGGGGCCTGTTGGGAGTTGTTGTGCTGTCTCCAGATACACATTCCCCATCCCTGTGAAGATGGCTACCTACCTGTTAGGTGGTGGGGGAGCGTTCAATGGCTGACACATGCTTCTGGGTGGGGTGCTCCATCCTGCTGAGGGGTGGGAGAGGGGGCCTGGTGTGTGTTGTAGTGCTTTTTGTCTGTACACATGCAACCCAGTTGATTTTGTTTAGCTTTGTGCTTTATCAGGTTGAGTGGTGGTTACATCTGTGTGACCTGTTTTGGGTATTGTGGGTCAGACGAATGTCCTTTGGCCTAGGGGTTGTAGGTTTGAAGTTGTGCAAGACGGTACATGGCAATGTGATGATATACATTGGTTTGTACTTACCAGCTTCCAGTCCCCCGTGGATTCCTTCAAGACTCTCTGGATGTAGGAATCCAAGGACCTTCTCCTCCCACGGACTGTATGGTTTGGGTGGGATGGGAGTGCCTCCACCAGTCACGTCAGCCAGCTGACGGTTCTTGGCCCTCTTCCTCTTCACCACGGTCTTCAGGTCATGCCACCGCTTCTGTATTTCCTGCTTGTTGCGGGGTGGTCCCTACTGCATTGACCTTATTGACTATCCTCACCCACATTTGGGTTCTTGTGGCTAATGGGGTGTGTTGGACCATGTTACCATAGAGTTGTGGTTCAACTCTTATTATCTCATCTACCATGACTGCAAGCTCTGAATCAGTGAATTTTGGCATTTTGTGTGGTGCCATGGTGTGTGCTGTGCAGATGTTCTGTGGTGCAGTTGTGTGGGTGATGTGGGTGTTGTAGGTGGTGTAGGTGGTGTGTGTGTTGTGGTGGTGATGTGTGCAGGTTTGCCTCTCCTTTGTTCTCTGGGGTTGGGACCTTCAGTTGTGGAGTGTAGCAAAGGATTGTGGACAGGGAGGGGCTGGTTTTATGCTCGGCTATGGGGGGTGTGGCAAGCTGGTATGTTGCTGTCAGGTGTGTTGTCCTGGGATTGGTTATTTTGACATTTCTGGGGCTGTTGTCATTGGGCACTTTTGGTTTGTATTGGGACAGGTCTACTTCACTGTGTGCATTGTTTGTATTTGTTTTCGTGTTTTTTCTACGTCCGCCATTTTTTTTGCGGATCCTCCGCAGCGGTTCCTAGGCAGCGGTGGCTATGCTGCAGCCCTTCCGCCGCCTATCGGATTCATCACTGTTCGCGCACAAGGCGGTCGGATTCATAGGTAGGTACCATGGTGGTAACGGGGATGTCATAATGTCACGGGAGGTTACTCCGTGTGCATGGCAGCGGTTCTTGGCTTTTCCGATGAGAATCCGGCCGTTGCAGTCGGATTTTCAGCTGGTCCGGCGTGTGCGGGCGGTTTTTCGTTGACTCCCGCCGCCGCGGACGGATTATTCTGCTGGTTCATCATAATGTATCCAGCGTTTTTCCCGTTGGCCATGCGGGCGGATTTTTGCCGCTACCATGGCGGTTGCTATGCTTTTCCGACCGCCATCGTAATCGGCCCCTAAGTGTATTGTCGTATATGCTTTATCTCTGTCACTCCTCTATTTTCCTTTCCAAATGAATTAGTAGCGTTTTCATATTGTGAATATGATCTAAATGTTGAAAATAATTATCTGATGATTTATTGTAAGTAGATTACAGTGGTGTATTATACTTATGGAATGCAATTTATTATGTCATAGGATTTTATTGTAATTTTATGATGATTTTTAGCATTGCGAAGGAACAGTCTGGGTCACATGTATTTTATTAAATAGAGAAGATTTTGATATGAAGTATTTGCTTGTTCTGTGGCACTATAATTGTAAGTGGGGTTTAGATTAATACATGGAGTGGGACTGAGATTGGAATTGCATGACTAGTAGTGTTTGGTCAAGTTTGAAACCAAAGGGAGCATTCACTGGATGTTCCAGTTTACATAGAGCCCTGTCCCTTTGATGGGAGGGGCCTCTCTCATAGCATTTTATATTAGATTCTTCAGTTTGACCAGTCTCAGTGCTCATCCATAACTTACATCAAGCCAGTTGCCTGTCTTTTCCTCAATTGCCAATGATTATACTCAAATCAGATACACTGCGTCAGCCTTCACAACTTGCTCACCGTTCACCTGACTAAATACCAATGGCCATATTTATCATTATTACATGCAATGTTGCACGACACCTTCCTGCACTTCGCTTGCACTGCTTGAAAGGAAGAGGGCAGGAATGCGCCATATCTATCAATATGTGGTGTATTCCTGCTATCTGCCTTCCCTGGCACACAAACTGCTGTCTAGCTCCAACGCAGGCACCCTTGCACCATGGTGCAAGGGTGCCTGTATTACAGGCAGGAATGTTTTTGTGCAGAAAGGGACACCTTCCTGCACAAAAACAATCCCCCAGGCTTTTCCCTCTTTCTACGTGTGCTGCAGAACAGAATGTGAACACATGTAGAAAGAGGGAAAAACAAGGAGAAATAAAGATATTTATCCTCAGTACACTTCCCTTGGGAAGGCGTAGCATTCTGATGCAATCCCAGGTCTACCAGTATTGGTAAATCTAGGAATGCTTCCGAATCCATGGGTGGATGTGTGGGAACACCCACGCTCCAACCATGGAACGCCTTCCTGGAACAGAGTAAAACAAGGCAGAGACTTGGGCTGCCTTTCATTACTCCAGATTTACCAAGCCACGCTGGGCCACTCAAGGTGGGCTTGTGTGGCTTGATACATTTCATTAAAGGTTTTTTGTCGCCCCACGGCCCCTTGCATAGCGCAAGAGTAACGCAAAACCCTTGATAAACATGCCCCAAAAACTCCACACTCAAAACTCTTCTTTTTGCAATCTTCTGTCCTTAACTTCAGTCTCAAAGATACCTGCTTATAAACTGCAAATTCACACATTTTTATTTCTGTTATATTCTGCCACCAGAGAGATAAGGAGCTGAGGATGTGAGGACAACATAGTCATCTCTGAATAACTACTTTTGCAAACTGATCCACTTTCCCCTGATAAAAAGTACTGTAAAGTAATGGTGAAGTGTATGATTTCTGTATGCAAATTTCCAAAGTAATATATGAAAAAATACCACAGACCATTTGTGTATTCATAGTTTATCATTGTGTGCACTTGCTGCAATCAAAGCATATGCTGAACTACTTCCCAAATATTTATTCTATATGATGTTTATACTTGTAGTTGGTCCTGATTGTATATAGCAACCTGGATTATATCTGCGTGGGCCCTTTTTGATAGGAAGACGTTATTCATTTAAATTAATTATATAGAATGCTACTTGAGGTAAGAAATTGCACAAGTGCATTTTAACTATTGCACTTTAACTATGGTACTTTTAAGTATGAATTTTAAAATTGGGGGTAGCGCAGGTAGTTCCACTGAGAACATTTTATTATCATTTTTGAAGTGATGTCTTTTGTGTTCTGTGTGAAATATGGAACTGAATTATAATGTATCTTTGATATTATTTTCAACGCAATGTATTATGTGTATTTCGTCATTGAAAGATAATATAATAGACAGATCAAATTGGTACAATCAAGTTCCTGACACAATCCAAAGTATTTTTATCCTTGTTTGTAATGATTTGTATTAATCAACAATAAAGTATTTCTTCTTCTGTGGCTCTGTCTATGCCATAATTCAGAAATAACATAAATAAACCCCGGATAATCTAGAAAATTGATATTCGATGCACAAAAAGAATGATACTACTGCGATCAGAGGTGTAATTATGTATTGCCTGTTTTTTTTAGGTCAGACAGCTTCAGCTAGCTGCTGTTCAAAGATCTATTGTGCACCGTACCAATACTGCTTATATTCAGGGAACAAGTTATTTTTTTTCTTTCAGCACTCCATGGCAGTGCATGTGTTTTCATGATCTCTCACCCTCATCCTTATGTCCTACATCCACTTTCCCATCCCAAAGCTCCTGCTCTCTTCCTGTTGCTCGCAACTACCCAGCTCATTCGTTGCTTACCCCACCCTCCTCCGTCCGGCTTCCGGTTTCTTTTTTATTAACTCCCCTTGTCCCCCCACTTCTGCCATTCCATGGTCACGGACGCTTTTTGGATGCATTGACTTGCCCTTCACACCCCGGATCAATCTTCTGTTGCTCCCCGCGTTCCTCGACATTCTTTTTTTTTTTTTTAATTTTCATTTATTTATTTATTATTTTACTTTTTAGGAAGGCCCAACAGCTTCAATTTGCTACTGAGGAGCTCCTTCGCTAAATGTGTTTTTAGCACTTTTTAAATATATATATATATTTTAATTTACTACTCCAAGAAGGGCGTCGGCTAGGCTGGAAAGGTAATTTTAAAAGGAAAAAAAGGGCCTCCCTGTTATGACATATGCCAGTGAATGGGTGGTGATGTATGCACACAGAAGCATTGGTTTCCTGGGACCAGCTTTTTGATTTGTTTTCTATCTTTCCCAATGCTGTTCACAATGAAGAGGCATCGACAAAACCGAATGTTTGGCTAATGTCTTTCAAAAGCGAGACCTATTGGCTATTAAGAAACTGCTTGCAGTAAGGTAAACATAATGCACACAATTCACAATGTTTTTTGTCATCGAAATAAATTGGACTACTATTACACCTTTAATCGTAATTATCCTGGCTAGACAACGAGTCACAAAAGAGCCTAAGAGAAGTAACAATGCCTACTAGTTATACATCTTCACTGAGCCTTCTGCACAGTAACAAGACAGTTTGATTGGGACCTTAGACGCTGTCTTAGAGCTGCAATGTTCCAACTAGGCCATGAGCCAAATCAAATAACTGAAAATGATATAGTGGGACCACATGTCCCGAGAGGAACTGCTAAAGAGTTAGGTGTGGCAAAGGGGATATAACAGTAAAATAAAAAGCATGTAAATGGCGGTACTTGTATTGGTTACCAGAGATTTTGCAGTCTCTGCAAAGAGAGCGAGAGAACTATGAAAAATAAGATCATGTAAATAGCAATTAAATACTATCCACTTGTGGTATAGAAGCAATATTAGAACATTGGAATGTGGAGCACTCCATTGAATACAATGGAGTGCTCCGAGCTTCTACGGGCCGGTAAAGGCCCGCAAAGCAACATTCCAATGTTGTTTTCACAAAGGCCTCTCGGAGCCCGAGGGGATTTAAATCCCCTCGGGCTCTGAGAGGCCCTTTAGGTGCAGAATGTTCTAATAGCCTTATAGCCCTTCATAGCTGGGCTATACCGGCTATTAAAGTCCCACTCCCTTGTTAAATGCTGGCGGGCTATAAGGCAGAATATAGTTTACATTGGGTTCATAAAGAAGTTATTTAAGCACCCATACTGCGTTTTGCGAACATTGTCCCACGAAAACACCAAAAATGTCTAAAGTTAGCAAACTCCAAGTACTAATAGAAGTTCGTATGGTTAGCTTGAGGAACTAGTGGTGTACAGCTCAACGGAGGTGCAGTGCTGTCTGGACACACATGTGATCCAGCTCAAAGACAATCCGGGAGGTAAAGCACTATAAACATGAAATGATGCTACTATTGCACCAGATGGAAATAATATGTCTAGTAAAAAAAAGAATAGCAACAGCATGGGATACAACACTGTACGTTGTGCATGTGCTTTTTGACAGAGTGTAAAACTGCAGCACACATTATTCACTGATGAGCGGAAATAGTAATCCCAATCATGTTCCAACCATGATGAGAAAACAGGAGGAAGAGATGGGGAGGGTGAGCTTAACCGCATGTAATTTGAGTAAAGTATGTGGGAAGTTTTCTTTCAATTGGATTTATTTAATGAAGAGGTTGGTCAGATGGGCTTTCAAAAAGCAGAAGTGCTGAGGGTCTTCTCTGTTTTGTATATTTAAATTAATCCACGTTGGTACATTTTTGGCTAGATGAAGTTATGTTATGCTAACTAATCCTTGATAGAGCGTTCGTTCACCAAAGGTTTCTTGACCCTAAATAGTAGACTGAGCTTGTGCTGTGATGATAAATCAGTAGGTGATTAAAATATGTTAGCAATGCTACGCTTGTCTAAACAGCCAAGTGTTCAGGTTTTTCCTGAGCAGCCTGAATTCCGTTTCATGGTGCAGGTGGTCTAGGAGGGAGCTCTTATTCCTACCTCTCTGCGTCCCTGTATATTGAATGTGAACTGTGGCATTCAAAGCCGTCCCAGTTTAGTCTTGCAGGGCCTGATTATGAGTTTGGCAGGAGTGGGCCACCACACCACCGCTTGCTTACACACAGCCAAACCCGCCCACCCACCAGATTACGAGTAATTTCGTTGTCTGGCAGGTGGGCGGCGTGGCAGTCCCACAGCAGTGAAGTTTAAAGGCTCATAGTGAGCCTTATAATTGCACCACCATGGGACTGCCAATGGACGTTCCTTTATGGCATGGACTGAGCAGTCCATGCCGAGCAGGAAAGGGGGTGCATTCACACAGGGGCACAATATGTGCCTCCCTGCTTGCAACCCCATGCAGAGGGGCAACAGGGGGCCCTGTAGGGCTCCCTTTGTTTCCCCACCACCAGTCTTTTCATGGCAGGCTAACTTCCATGAAAAGGCTGGCAGTCGGGAAAATCGTAATATGCATGGCGGTATCGCTGCAGCACCGCCATGCATATTGCTTCCCCAGACCGCTGCATCACCGCCAGGGATCACAGATACTTGGTGGTTGTGGCAGTCCCAAAGCACTCCAACCTCTGTACTTGTAATACGGCAGTCGGGCCACTGATGTGGCGGTCCCTGACCGCCCCCGCATACAGATTCAGCGGTCCGATGGACCGCCAAACTCATAATCAGACCCTTTGTGTTCTTTGAAGCAGTCCAGTCTGTTGTTCAGGTATAACTGTCTGTATTTTTGTCAGGCACAGTGTCATGAATATTGGCCAGTTCTTTGTAATCACTGTGTGGCTTGCAGAAGCGTGTAATATGCTTCTACCTCCCAAACCGCACAGAGCACGTCCCTGAAAGGACATCATCTGTTTTGTATTCATTTTGTATTTACCTGTGTATGAATTATTCCTACCAGAAAACATAATACATGGTAATAGGTAGGATGGTTGTATAAATTGGTAAAGATAATTAGTGGTGATTATAACAAAATTAAAACAGTACACTGAGCATAAAAACTGCAGATTTCTATTTATAAATGATATCCAGTGTCGTGAGTTCCCTTTTGGGCCCACTTAGTTCTCACTGATTTTAGCCTAACTGCAAGCTATAGGGAGCTTTGCTTTGCACACCTTGCACACATCACGTTGTTTATGTGCCACAATATTAATTTACAAATATACTGCACATGTTTTTGCTATTTGGTTCTTTTCTCTGGGACTCACTCTGAACATTTCGTACAAGGTTGAAAAACACCAGGCCCCTGTTTTTCAGTGACTGGTTAGTAACACAGCTTGGCATTTAGACAGAACAAAAATTCGCATCTGCTGTTTTCCAGTGAGACATCATAGACACTGAGACTTGCCTTTTGCAAACAGAGAGGGGAATTCTTGCAGAGGAAAAGGTCCTGAGACGAACACACCAGCTTTGCACAAACTGAGATGCAGAATACCTAACTACAAATGCTAGTTATAGGGGCCGGTTCTAATCCCAGAGATCTCTGATATGTCACTGTGCCCACATAGTAAGACTAGGCTGAGGGAGATATATAATTCACCATGGCAGGGCTTCTCAATGTATTTGTTGGAAGGTGGTTTATAGGGAGTGGTAGGTATTCACCTAACACTTGCAATAAGGCCACCATCATGGTACTGGGCCCTAATTAGGGTGTCTATACATTAGTCCCTTGCTAAAACCTTGGTAGCTGACACTGAGCAATAAGGCTTTATTTAAGAGACAGGCATGTAAAGCATTTAAAAACACCAATACAGTAAACAAGTAAGACACAACACAAAATAAAAATCCCACACCAATTTATAAAACTGGGAAATATTTCTATCTTTAAAACTACACCAAACCATGAAAATCCAATGTAGGGAACAGGAGATATGAATTTTAAAAGAATAAACACTTAGCACTTAGAAACCAATAGCGGCACTTCAGTACATCTGGTCGCGCTTGACCGGGACAAAGTTCAAGTTTGAGGCTGACCACGATGGAGCCTTGCTCGGATTCTCCACATGTTAGGCCTCGGTCAAAACTTTACCTTCAGACTTAAAAACTTTTCTGGAGCTTTTTCCGCCGAGGGCCCTCACTGCTCTCCACTAGTCCGGATTTGGTGAGGGTTCGCCGGCCTGACTTTCAGGGAGCTCCTGGTCGAACTCTGGAAGTCAGACATCCGGAGATCTTCAGCGGGACGAACCTGGAATCAGGGCCGGGTCACGGTTAAAGGTGGTCGGCTTGGCTCTTGCGGTCGAGTTGGCCACCTCCTGGAGCTTCTTCCAAAAAGTTTTCAAAACTTCTGGAGGTCATTCCAGAAGGTCTCCTGGTGGGTTGCAAATGTCCAAAACACAAATCCAAGGGTCTGGAATCTTCTAGATAGTTCTTGGCAGGCCTATACTTTACTTCCCACAATGCATTTGGTCAACCCCTTAAAACTCCACTGGACACACTCGAAGAGGGGACTCTGGCTGGAGAAGGGTCAGTTAAGCTCTGTTAACATTATTTCAATTTTCTTACTTTGTTCTTTTATTGTTGCAGAATTTCTGATGCAGTATTCCACTTGATGTATTGATATACAAATGTTAGGCAGCTGACACATGTTTGCCCCCTGAGACATGTGTGTTCGCAAGCCTGGGGCTTTTTCAAGGCTGCAAAAGTGGAAGAAAAGAACGTTTGTAGTCAGAATTAGGTCCTATATTTACAAAGACCAACACCACCAAGTGTGGTTGAAGGGCACCCTTCTCTTCATGTGCAGAAAAAGGAATTCATGTCATTGAGACAGTCCTGTAGAGAAGGGATAATATTGGTGTCCATTCGGTGATCATCAGAGGTACCCAAGCAAATAAAGTGATAACAAGAAAACCCCCAAAATTCTATCAAGTGATCGGTGCTGGCAAGGCAAGGTGTTTGTGATCATACAGTTAGTACTGTAAATTTAATAGTGGTCACAGTGCATTGGCATGGGGGAAGGAAAGACAAGAAGGGACAAGAAGAAAGATAAGAAGGGGCAAATGAAGGGGGTAAAATACAGAAAAGGAGAGAGGAGAAAGAGGGGGAAGGGTGAGAGAAAAGACAGGGAGGAACATGTAAAGAAAAAAGAAAGGAGAGGGCAAGGGAGGGAAAAGGAAGTCATATGAGAGCAGTCAGGTGTTATTGCAATAGCACCCATTGGTTCAGAGATTAATTTCCACATAAACATGTTCAACAAGTTATCATACTGAAAAATAATGAATTCTACATCAGCTTGCCCCCAAATTGGGCTTTTTAGACTATGTATTGCCCTATGCCTATGATATATTAAGAGGGAAATCAGCCTCATTGCCCGAGACGTCCCTTTCTCCTATGCATGTTACTATTCTATTCATGTCTAACTCACTTCATATACTGATCCTTATGATATACAGGACATACATTCCCCCATATGATAACTATTTTGATATTATATGTACTTTTATCTATGGTTTAAAATGAAAAGATCTATCTACTAGAGCAAAAGATCCTATTTTCTGTGTGCCCCATTCATTTTGCAGATATTCACATTAATAACTTTGGTATCTCGGCCATTGTATTCACTCAGATATGTTACCCCGGTATCCAGCATATTTTATGTAGAAAGGGTACAGATGGGCACAGTCTTGTGTTCAATACAGCGTCCTGCAGTCGGAGTACTATGTAAACCATAGTTAGGCCATTGTATTCTCTGATGCATGTTTCCCCGGTATACAGCGTGTATTCTATAGTAAGGGTGCGGATGGGCAAGGTCTTGTGTTGGATATAGCGACCTTCAGCCGAAATACTAAGCAAACAATAGTAGGTATCCCATACTATAACAGTAACATAAAGGGGGATATTCTCAAGAACGTGTGATAATTATCGCAAAATTAGCTTAACGCAACTTTGCACATCGCAGTCCATCGCGGGAAAATAACACTGTGTTAACGTTGTATTCTCAACCCGGCGGCACTATGCGATATTCTCACGATAACGCGCCAAATGACCGTGCTAAAATTAACGCAACGCCAAAAAAATGCGAAACACGAACGGCCAAAAAGTTGCGATGCCCCAAATCGCGATACAAAAATCAGCGATAACCAGCGACAGGCCTGCAATTCCCACGCGTAGTGCGGGAAAATGCACCATAAAAGCAGAAAAGAAAAAAAAGTTAAACTGCGTAGCACCATGGATGCACCCGGACCTAGTGCAAAGGACAACGCGAACCCCACAAGCCTCACAGACGACCAGCAAGGAACCTCGGGGTCGGGGAAGGCCAAGGAGAAGAGGAAGAGGAAGACGTGGTTCAGTCCGCAGGAAAACAGGATCATCGTTACGGAGGTGATGGAACACTACCAACAACTGTTCGTCACCTCCAACGTGTCATTGGCAACAAAGACGCAAACATGGCAGACTATCTTGGACCATGTGAATGCAGTTGCAGAGTTGAGGAGGACAATGGAAGAGGTCAAGAGGCGCTGGAATGATGTGTAGGGCAAAACCAAGAAGAAACTCGATGCCAACATGAAAGCAGCAACGCAGATTGGAGGCGGGGGTCCAGCGGCACACCAGGAGCTGGATGACATGGAGAAAATGGTGGCCACAGTCATCAGTGGGGATACGGTACCAGGAGATGTGGATCCGGACACTGCTCAACATGACCTGACACAACATTAACAGAGTGAGTACCGACCAGGGACTGGGGTGACGGGGGGAGATGGGCACAATGGCACACATGCACAATTAAGTAGAGCACATTACACACCCACAATGACTCTGGATCATGTCCCTGATCTCCTTGGCATACTGCAGCACACATAGAAACAGCAAGTAGGCCCCCGTCGACAATGTGCCCGGAGGGGGACCTCCCCACACATCACTAATCTCACAACAAACCCATACACATGTGCTGAACCCAGCAAAGCTGCGGGTCCGTGAGCCACACTGACAATGCAAGTGACACTGCATGACGATTAGCATGGCTGCAGTCCAATTATCATGACATGGTGCACGCCACGACACTGATGTGACTGAGTGTGGACCACATCCGGAAAGGAGCAGGTCACACTCTGACACATCCACGTGCACAAACAACCCCTGACGTCAACAACACATTTGCGGACAAACCATGCCCAAGAGTCACAACTCGACCAAGAGCCCAATTTACCCAAGTCCACAACATCTCAGCACTGTAGAAGCACAGAATTCAAAGGCAACCAGCCTGAAAGGGATAAGGGGCAGCCAAATCAGAGCTGCAGGGGCGACTCACCCACAATGCAGCACACACACATAAGAATAAGAGCACCTCAACATTGACAACAATGTGATACAAACTGCAACACTTTCACAACAGAACACAGGACACAACTGGTGCCGCATGTGTGTACAAAATGGCCAATCACATCTGGCATAGCAGGAAACTGTGAGATGACAATGTACGAGTACAACCTCACATCCGTGATGTAGTACAAATGTCCACTGTCCCGCATCAAATAGTAGACAATGTACATTGTCATGCAGTCTGTATGTAAACTCCGCCAATGCGTCAACATACATGGAACACACTGTGAAACTGCATCTCCCCTTTACATTTACATCAACACCTCCTGCAGAGCAGACCCCACATCACGTCAGCGATGATGGAGACGACCCCCAGGACATCGACTTAGACGAACTCCAACGGTTCATGGACAACCTCCGCACCCCACCTCAAGTAGCAGGGCAGCCCAGCACCATCGAGGTGATCCCACCCCCTGCACAGATCACACATCAGGAAGCACCCACCACCACGTCTGGCTCCCAGCACCTCACTGAAGAACACATGGCGTTCCAACTCTGTGTGTTAGACTGTCTGAAGGAGCTAGCTGAACAGGTGCGGGTGGGTTCGACCTCATGGCAGCCAAACTAGATGCCATACGTGGGTGTCTAAGTCCCATCAGGGACCACTTACACTCCCTAACGGACACCCACAGTCCGCCCCATGCCCTCCAACAATCCATGGCTGGCGTCGCTAGAGTCATGACTCGGAGACAACAACAACTGTCTAGTCAGAGTGGCTACAGCTATGTCATCCGTGATTTGGGAAACATGAGGAGGGTCATGGAGAACATGGAGCGGATGCAGGCGCAAAGAATGGCTACCACGGCTGCACACGAGAAAGCTGTAGATGGGATCTTCCATGCCCTGCAGATCCTCATCATGGGAGTGATGCCACAAGACATTGCGCAGGTGAATGCTGCTGCTACTTCTACATCCACATCTCCGGCCCCTGATGTGTCAGTGTCACACAGTGCTGCAAACCAAACACCACCACCCACATGTGAGGCATATGAAACGTCAGAGGACGAAGATGAGGATGAATCTGCCTCAGTGCTAAGGAGGAAGCAGTAGCATTCATCTCCGCCATATGGCTTGTTTCTGCTCGGGTCTGCCCTCTGCATCATGCCCTGGAATAACACCTTCCACTGTCCCCCGACACACTCTGTGACACTAACCCTGGACCTCGACATGGACTGCCATATTTTGTATGCTCAACAATGACACAGCAATCAGCCTGCGGACTGGACTCTTCCCCTTCCGAGTAACTTGTCAATCCCTAAAGGACTCTGGCTGGCCCTCCACGGGGCAACATTGTAAAGTGTTGTCTGCATGGCCCAGTACTAAGACAGCTTCAACACTCCACTGAACGTGAATAATACATTCTAATACACACAGGTGTGTCATGTCTATGATTAATCAAGTATGAAAGCATGGACGAATGTAGAGGCAGTGATTCCCCCTTACGTCCATGTAGCTCATGTTGTGGGACTTGAGTCACAGGGTGCATCCCTGCATCATGCTGGTACATATTTGACCCCAAAAGAAGCCCTGTTGTCAATTGTAGGTCACAAATGACAGCCTATATGTAATGATTTGGGACACATGTGAAACGCTGTTGAGTGGGATTCCGTACTATCTTTGACACACAGAAATGGCATTTTGAATACGTGACACCCTAAACAGCCTCTCTGTACAGAGGTGACACACCCACCAACTATTTCCAATTTGTGAGATTGTTAGCACTACATGTTGCACTTACATTTGTCAGAGTGATGTGCTTGTACAGAGGAGTAACATGCACACAGGGAATGTGTGTTGTAATGAGTTAATTTGCACATGCTGTGCCTGTGGTCATTTTGTACTGACCCACGATTGCTAAGGACTGTGACAATGTGACGTGCTCATGTGAAGAAATTGTCAATGATGGTGTTCCTACGGGCTATTTCTGCTGCTGCTGCAGTGGGGTGTGGTCCACCTGCCTCATCTTCCTCATCATCGTCTGGTGCATCTGGCACTTGTAGCCATGGGGCATTGGTGCGTACACATATGTTGTGCAACACACAACATGCAACGATCATCTTGCACACGATGCCTGGGCTGTACAGGAGCCTTCCACCTGTGATGTCCAGGCACCTGAAACGTGACTTCAACACGCCAAATGTGCGTTCCATGATGCCCCTGGTGCGTTTGTGGGCCGCATTGTACTGCCTCTGGGCCTGTGTGTTCAGGGCTCGGAGGGGTGTCATCATCCAAAGGCAGAGTGCATATCCTTGATCACCTGTGACAGTGCAGAGAGACATGAGTCCAAAGTTGGTTCTGCATGATGTGTTGGCAGGCTCACTAGTTCATTGGTGTGTGATATGTGTGACTTAGTGAGTCATGTTTGACAGGTACTGCTTGTAGCAAACGAGCGGCATCAATGTGTATTACGTAGCCTCACTGCTGCTCCTCCCTCCCTCGAGCCTATTTACTAGTCTGCGCAGCGCGGTTGCATCACTTGCACTCCTACGGCACACCATTGTCATGCCTGTCTGCGCATGTCCACAAGCCTGACAATGACACTGTGATGTTGTGTGTTGAAGGTGGGCGGCCACGTGTGTGTAGGCCTACGGTAAGGGTAGGGGGGACACGGATGTAGAGTTCATGGCTGGCTGTACTCACGATGCGGTTGACGGTAGACCTCTGGCCTAGGCTGCGGTAATAGCGACACACACAACAGTTGGCATGTATGATCCCGGACCCCAAGCGGGCTTGCGCTCCTTCATTTATCCCTTCGGCCGAGCCCGCACTCCGGGGGTATGCTACATCGCAACATTGTCCATTGCGGGACGGGTCGCGCCGACACTACAACAGAGACACACGCATTAGTTACTTCCTTGGCAAGGCCAACACTTAGCAACGCCCAGAGCCCCGGGCTGATTATCCACACCCCTACGCTGGACTGTCGTACTCCAGCCCACTCCGCTTACGCTTACAGGGGGGTACGACACGGCTACATGTCCCAGGTCTTCCCCACTGCCTGAGGTGACATGGTTGTGTCCGCTGTACACAGCACAATGTAATGTGGTAGGGCCCGGGGCCCTCATGCATACACAATGACCAGACGGACACACTTAGATAGTTTGTGGAACTGGCTACGGGCACGTGCACCCGGCCCCTTTTATTGCCAGGGTCACATGTCCAGTGACGCCTGTGCTGGATGAGTGTGGGGTGAGTGTAAGCCAGCCCTCAGGGAGTGGTTGGTGCTGGCAACAACTACAACAGTGATCAGACAATCAGAAGTTCAAAGTTCAAACAGCAAGGGTCCAAGACTTGAGCTGCACAGAGTTCGTGGCCCCGGATGCACTGCGGTGGCACAGGCACACCGCCACGGGACGGTGACTTGAGGTGCACTGAGGTAGGGCCACAGGAGCTGAGCGGGTCCTCGTCGAAGGTGAATGTCGCGGAGTGTTTCGGGGGACAGTGGAAGGTGTTCTTCCAGGGCATGATGCAGAGGGCAGAACCAAGCATAAACAGGCAATATGGAGGAGATGAATGCTACAGACTCATTTTTAACACCAAGTCAGTATCAGCTACATGATGATGAAGACAACCCCCAGGCCATAGACTCAGACGCCACCAAAGTTCAACCAGAGAGTGTCCCTGAATTCCGGGGCACAGAGTTAGTGGCACCAGAGCTGAAAGGGGATGCAGTCTGCGATGAGGCCTGTACAATGGTATGAACTCTGCCATGAAAAAAGCAAGACTCAGTTCCAAATGTGTGACCTACTTGACCGCAGTGTAGGCCGGAGGCAGTAGTCATCAAGGGCCCACAGACACGTGTCATTGGCTTGCGATGCACAGAGTTGGTGGCACCAGATCGAAGGGAGTACAGTGATATAAATGCTGCCATTAACATATGAACTCGGCCATCATGAAATCAAGACTCAGTTCCAAATGTGTGACCTACTGGACCGCAGTGTAGGCCGGAGGCAGCGGTGGAGTACGTCAACGAGAAAGGAGTGCTGGGGGCCTGTGTCGCGGAGGCCGTGATGGTCTGAGGAGGCTGCCAAGGTTGCGGGCCTCAGGCTTGGAGCTTGCACCGGCACGTGGTGGGCCCTCTTTGACACACGCCGGTGTCGGCAGGTGAGCAGTGAGGCCTGGTTGTGCAGGGGCGGCCAAGACGGGTCTGGGGACCAGCGGCCTGGGGTGCAGCAGGCGCACAGGATCGCAGGCACCGCCGCTCACGGCATCGGCCTCGTGGCCGGCTGAGAGGCGCCGCCCTGGCAGACACGTTGGCCATTCTGGAAGAGAACCACGCCCAGAGCAACAGGCTTTTTATTCACACCCCAATGCTGACCTGGCGTACGCCGGGCCAGTCTATATCACAAAAAAAGAAGGGGGGACCTAGGAGCTAATAAAGGTCCAGTGTCCATGCTCCTAATGCCTACGTTTAAATCAACAAGAGGACACTGTTCCTATGGCAGGGTGCAAAAAGTCACTCATGCCTAAGGGTGCAAACAGTCACCCGTGCAATTAAACAAGAGTAAAGAAGGAAAGAAATCCTAAGAATAGGGGACCCACAGGTGAGGTGGAAAACCACTCTTTGTCCTTTGTTGCCCTCACACACCCCAAGGGGTGTCATGCTTCATCATCGGGCGGTTGCTCCTCGTAGGGCCGGCGCTGCAATTCCCTACGGGTCCCCCGAAGGGACACTTTATCGGAGATCTTTTCAGGACTGCCGGATGGTGCATGAGGGTGTGTGGGGAGTGGGTCCAATGAGGGTAAAGGAAGTGCGTGCAAAGTGGTAAGAAAGTTAATAAAGGGTAAACATGCAGGGCAAATATAAGTAATGTACCCTTTGCAGTCAGAAAACTGCTGAATAAAAACATTGCCCCAAAGGCACACTATGCCCGGGTGTCAAAGGTCATAGGTCAAGATGTTTCGCGCCTGCGTCGCCTTAAAGGTCGTTGGCGCTTCTTCAGGACCAGAGTAATGATAAAAGTGAAGTGTACGTGAAACAACATAAGTTAAGTTAAAATACCCTCTCCTTATCAGTCAGGGTGGGGCAGTAACCTGTATACCCTCACTGTGGCTACAGCTGCATGGTGGAAACCGCTCCTGATCAGTACCTAGCACTGCTAAGAAAGTCCCTCCACTGGCAAGAGCAATGGACGCTCGCACATAACCGGGCCCGTCCATGCGTCTGCCGGTAGTACGCTGGAAATGGCAAGACGCGGTTCTAATAAGGTGTCGGGGTCAGGTGTCTGGGCGGTTTCCCGGGCCAACCACTCCGCTCACGCTTACAGGGGGGGACGTAACAAGCTACATTTCTGCGATCTTCCCCACTGCCTGGGGTGACATGGTTGCGTCCACTGTCCACTACACTCCAAACACCAGCAGTATATGTCGACATGGACATGTCTGTGGTCTGCATACTGTAGTCTGGCCAGCACATCCACGCCACACTTGGCATTGTGTACATTCTCATTCATGGGTCACTTGCCTCCTTCGCACATGCCTGGTTCCCACCTCTCCCCACATTCTGCTATTGTGTGGCTGAGGTGCCATGCTGTTGATGGCTTGTGTACATGGCTAGCCCAGGTTACCACAGTAAGTTGTGCTGTCGTGTCTGGTAGGTGGGCATGTTGTTTGGCATGTTGTATGTGAGTTTGTAAGGTGTGCATTCCCAGACTCGTGAGTTGCATGACTGTGTAGTTGAGGTGTGTGGTGTGTTCATTTGGTACTTACCAATGAGTAATGCATTCCCATAGGTGCCATCCTGAAAGCGCTGGTTGATGATGGACTGTCGGAAGATGAAGGAATCATGCACACTGCCTGGGTAGTTGGCGACGACATTGGTGAAGAGTCCCAGGTGGTCCACTATTGCCTGCACATTGATGGAATGCGTGTGCTTCCTGTTGCACTAATTGTGTGCAGTGGCGGCAGGGGGCACGAGGAGTACATGTGTGCAGTCGATTGCCCCCAACACGTGCGGGAAGCCAGCTATGGCGTAGAAGCCTTGCTTGGTCTCCAGCTGTTCCTGCGCAGTGTGTGGGAAGTAAAGGTGCTGGGGTACCAAGCTGATGATGGCATCCAAGACAGGTGTGAGGAACTTGGATAGGGCTGGCTGTGAGACTCCTCCGACTCTGGCAGTTGTTGGTTGGAAGGTACCAGAGGCCAACAGGTGCAGCACAGCCAGCAGCTTTGTCTGCGGAGGGATGTTGGTTGTCCGCTGTGTTGGTACCGTCAGCCTGTGGGCAATGATGGTCAGGATGCGGAGGATGGTTGTCCTTTTGAGCCTGTGGTGGGCAATTACATCCTCTGTTGTTAAGTCTGTGAGGCTGGTGCGTTTTCTGAAGGTCCGCTGTCTTTGTCTGCGCTGCCTCTGTGGTAGTCCGGGGGGGAGCTGGGGGGATCCGGGGGGGGGGTGGCGGGCCTGGATGTGGTGGCGGTGGGTGTTGTGGCCCTCTTGGGGCTCCGAGCTGCATGATCAGTAGCTCCGTGGCATCTGTTGTTCTTCAGGTGTGGCTCTGGTCTGGGCTCCCTTTTGTGGTGCAGGTTGTCGTCCGACTTAACACCAGGTAAGAGCAGGTGTTAAATCCCTGCTGCTAACGTGCCTTATCGCCTGTTTTGGGATCTTATCGCCGATCTGGATGACCGTAGAGAATATTGCGAAGTGGTGTTTTTGCGGCTTTTTGCACAGGAATGCCTACTCTGCATCTCATTAGCGTTAGTTGCCGGTGTCATCCGTGGCGATGTTTTTTGTGGCTGCTATCGTAGGAAAACTGGCGATATCGGCTGTTAGCACCAGCTTGTGAATGGGGCGATAAATCTATCGCCACTTTGGCTGCGATAAAGTGCCGCTAACTAGGCGATAAGACCTTGAGAATATGCCCCAAAGTGTTTGGTTGTGGCAGAAGACCACAATCCTTCCAATGTTGTATGTTCCATGATCTTAGATTGCGCCCAAAGTTTGTTTCTTTGGGTAATTATTAAGGTTTTTTTCAAGTGGAATACTGCATCAGAAGTTTGCAACAATAAAAGAACATTGAAATTATGTCATCTTTACTTCTATAAAAGGGAGAACACCCTGAACTCTTCACAATTACTTCCTTTTGGGGTACGTAAGGTCCAAGCCCCATTGGAGTGTTCACCTGCAACTAATATTAGGGATGTCAATCGAGAGGAAGAGGGTGTTGGACCCTGTATCATATTAATTTAAGCTCTGTTAACCTGTACCTGCAGGGAGTCTACTCCTTACTCCTTCTTGAAATAAGGCAAAGTCCTCAGAGCTGTAGTCCCAGAAATTGCAACAGGTGCAGTCCTCACCAGGCAAGCCCTTGGGTGCAGATCAGGATTCCAGCAGGATAATCCACCTTGAAGTTTCAGGCAGCAGAATGGAGAGGGCCTGCACCTCTCACATATTTATCCAGTGTTCTCCGTTGCACCCCTTTCCAATGAGGTGCAGAGCAACACCCCAAAGCACGACAACTTCCTCTAAAGTGTGTCATAGTCTTGTCCCAGAAAACACTATTCTATCAAAACCCATCATGGCTGAAATTTTAGCAGAGCAGCAGGAGCTAACTAAACCAAACTCAGAGTGTGGCTTATTTCCATACTCACCCCCCCCCCACTCACATCTGTGAATTCCTTCGTTAGGTCTCCCATCTGGCAGGGAAAGGGGTGGCCCTGGCTGACAGGTTTGCTTGGCCTTTCTTTCTTTTGAAGCTGATGCTTTATGACCCAACCCTAGCTCTGGCTTTCCTATGCCCCACAGAGCTCTCTCCACCAGATATCCTCTGCCACTTATCACCTAATCAAGGCAGCATGGCTAATCCCCTCAGGGCTCGCCAATCAGGGAAGAGTCCGAGAGGCTGAAATTTGGCTTAGAGAGAAGAAAGCCTTATAACTTCTTTTCTGTACAAGTTATGATAAATTCAACAATGCCAAGTTGCTGGATTCATCATTCTATTCAGTCTTTGAATGATATTTTCACACTCTCCTGGCAATAGTTATGCATCCATAACATTTTGCCATGTTAGCCTGTGAGGCCAACAATCTTCAAAAAATAAAACGTGCAATTTCATCCTCACCAGAGTTTATAAATCCTCTTTTATAAAGTCTTTGCTCATAATTACAGGACACCCCCATCCCACACATCTGGAACACCTAGGGGAGACCTGGGGGTTCCTAATATGCAAAAATGATTTTGGTTATTATTTCACATTGCCCACAGCCCTAAAGTCAAATTTGTAGTGAATTTCCTGCTGGGGAAAAATACCATGGGCAACTTTCACTCACCTGGGTTTATAAAACCTCTTTTTATAGGGACCCTTCTTATAGTTACATGCCCCCCTACTCCTGGAACACCTACGGGAGACGTTGGGGGTAACCACAATGTATCCATAAGGTAGATTATCATTTTTAAAGTGCCCATACCACCAAAGTCAAGTTTACAGTAAATGTTACTTTCAAAAGTAGTGCTGCAACACAGGGCTGCTTTTAAAATGACCTCAGGCTCTCAGCAGTGCACACATGCAAGTGCAACAAAAACTGCTGGCCTCTAAACTGCAATGCCCTATTATATACCAGGGTCTTATAGGTAGTTTTCATCCCCTGCCCATATTATCTACTAGGGACTTATAGGATAGACATGCCAATTATAAGTGCACCTCAATGTATGTGCTTGTGTTTAACATAGCACTGGCTGTGGGCCTGACTAACAGAGCCCAGGCCACAGTCAGAGTCAGCTACGATCAGTTCCATTCAGCACCAATAAACGGGGGTGAACAGGTGAAAAAGGGTGACTTTCTAACAGTATTCAGTTTACTTGTAATGCTTTGCTAGCATGCATATGTTTTCTAGTTGCAGGACAGTTGGTTCATAATAGAGCACAATAGTTTCAATAAATATTGTAAACTTTTCTCATGTCTTTCTTTTGTTTATTATAGGCATGCATGAGTGAGAAAACGAAAGGTGACGATCTGTTTCCATGGTTCGCCCTGGAGGCTGAAGAGTTGTGTTCTGGGGTGCCAAGTTACCTGCCACTCCCGGAAGGTTTGGAGGACAGGTAAGGCACTATGAGCCAGTCTGATTTGGGCCCATAGGTAATGATGTCCTGTGGTCCTAGGCACAGTTCTGTTTCTACACAGAATCCCTGCAACATCGAGTCACCAACTCTTCGTCTGGTACGTATTGCACAGGTCTCCTGAGCAGTGCTTGTTTGTGTCCATAATAACCCTTACACCTACCTCCGCAGACATCGTGGTGTTGGGGATTAATCCTTCACAGTGTTTAGGAAGCAACAAAATCTGTGGTTTTTCAAGCATGAAAGTTTAAAAGGATAACCCACTTTTGGGTTGCACTTTATTTCCATTTCTGTTTTTCATATAGCTGTGCCAGCACCTATTGTGATACAGGTTAATTGCAGACCTGCAGTCCATGCACATGTAACACATCATGGACTTACTAATGCAGGTGGTGATTTTATTTTCGCGGTTGAAGCTGGCGATGCCTACCGCTTTGAAGTCTTTTTTTCTTTGGTCAGGTTTCCAGCTGTGATGCTCAAACAAACACATTTCATGAATATAGAGTTGTTGCATCACTACCACAATACAGAGCATATGTGCTCATAGAAATACCATTATGCCATTGGGAACATACTACTTGTTTCCTAAGTGCCCTTCCACATGTCCCCTTAGAAATGATGTGACGACCTTGCCAGCATTAGCTGGATACACACCATACTCTGACACAGCAAATCTCAATGCTCGACAGCTACGAGCTTTATGCATTAGTCTAGTTGCACTATATAGATGCTTGACTCAATATGTTTTGCGCACCTTGTTGGGTGTGCCAGGATGGCCTGGCCTGCCAGGGCAAGCCCAGTTGCCTGCAGTGCCCACAATAAGTTATGGGTAATGCTCCCACTAAACGTGAGAAAATTCAATTTTCGATCGCCCAAAAAAGAAACAAAATTGAAGCTGTGTTTCTCCTTACAGGACCACAAGAATAGCACAGAATATTGACTATGTAGTATATAGGTGACTGCAGCACATGGGGGAATAGTCTTTGCTAGGACTATACCATCAGTCATAAAGCAAACACAAGGTGATGACGGACGGAGCGCAGAAACGTTTTAGACACTCACTCCCAGTCACAGATCTGGGTTGAATCCATCATTGTTCTTTAGCTCACTTCGCCATCCCAGTTCAGACCCAGCCATATGCAAATCAGTCTTTGACCTGTGCCTCATGGGAACAGTCCAGCCCGAGCTGCCAAGCCAGGTCTTCTCTGGGCCTGAAACAAGCATCCTGGGACGGGTTTTGGGTAACACCCCTCATCAGCCAGGCTAGCTTGTATCCAGTGGCAAAGTGAGCAAGGGACCCACTGCCAACTTAGGGCGAACAAAGCAAACACAAGGTGATGATAGACGGAGCGCAGACATTTTTCAGACACTCACCCCCAGTCACAGATCTGGGCTGAATCCATCATCGTTCTTTAGCTCACTTTGCCACCCCAGTTGAGACCCAGCCATATGCAAATGAGTCTTGACTCTGTGCCTCATGGGAATAGTCAAGCCCGAACTGCTAAGCCAGGTCTTCTCCTGACCGGAAACAAGCATCCTGGGACCGGTTTCGGGGTAACACCCCTCAGCAGCCAGGCTAGCTTGAATCCAGTGGCAAAGTGAGCAAGGGACCCACGTCTGGGCATACCCTGCCAACTTAGGGTGAACAAAGCAAACACAAGGTGATGATGGAAGGAGTACAGAAACTTTTCAGACACTCAACCCAGTCACAGATCTGGGTTGAACCCATCATCGTTATTTAGCTCACTTTGCCACCCCAGTTCTGACTGAGCCATATGCGAATCAATCTTGACCCTGTGCCTCATGGGAATAGTCCAGCCCGAACTGCCAAGCCAGGTCTTCCATCAGTCATGGTTCTCCATCCATGTTAGTCTTGCCGGACATGTTAAAACAAGTACAGAATGAGCACGGGTCAGCTAATGCCCTGGATTTGGGGATGAAACTAATGGGAAATTTTCCTGTGGTGTCTGCAATGATTCTGTCTAGCATTACAGGTGTAGAGGCATCTCTGGCTATACGCCAGAGGCTCACAGCAGTCGAACAAGATGACCATGAACATGAGCTACCTATAATTATTACTGATGTGTATACATCCTCAGGACGCAGAAATTTGGGAACCAGACCTATTAAACTACCTCTTGGCAAACCTAGTACTGACAAGGAAGCTAAGCAGAACCATGAGTTTGTCAAAAAAACATGGGATGAATCTAAACAGACACAAAAAAGTAAGCTTCAGCCAGAATCTAGCGCCTGAAAACTGAGATTGAACAGCCTTCTCTGCACTTGGCTTTCAGCGTCGCTTAACAAAACCCCCTATGGGCTATAAGAATAGTCCAGGATTGTTTGCTGCCCACAAAGAGCCGGATTACGACTTTGGCGATACTTCGCCGGGTCCGCCCCGCCGCCGCACCACCAAAGCCATGGTCAGACTGCCCGCCAGGTTAGGAGTTTCGTCCTGTCTGGTGGGCTTTGTTTTTGATGTTCCCATGGCGCTGCCTTAAAAATGCCCACCGCAATGGGAACGCCAAAATTAGTTCCTACAAGGCATGGACTGAGAAGTCCATGCCATGCAGGAACTGGTGTGCGTAAACACAGGGGGGCACATCTTGTGCCCCCCTGTGTGCATCCATAGGGCATGAGGCACCCGAGGGCCCTGTAGTGTCCCCTTTGTTTCCTCTCCACCACGGTTTTCATGGCAGTGAAACTGCCATGAAAACTGTGGTGGAGAGGAAACTTGTAATATGCTTGGCATGGCCACGGTGGTCCCACCAAGCATATTACTGGCTCCTGACCACTGCAACTGCCTAATGGACGATGAGTTAAACCCACACTTGGCCAGAGTGGATCGCATAATTTTAGGATTCACTGCATATGGCTATAAGATCAACATTAAGAAATCTCATATCGCATTTCTAAGTGTTTTTTTCTTATGATATGAACTTACATATGAGGGTAAGAGTCTTGCCCCTCACTTTTTGGAGAAGTGCCCCCAATTGCAACCTCCAAATACTTCAAAGAAACTACAGTCCTTATTAGGATTCCCTAATTTTGGCAGAACATATATTTCTGATTATGCCCATTTCATTAAATCACTATATGAATTAATAGGTTCTGATTTTTCCAATATACTTTGGTCATCAGAACACACAGACACACTCAGATCTTTACAATCTGAATTGCTTGCCACACATTACTTACATACATCTGTAAATACCACTAACCTAGTCATCCACGTTTTACCGGGTGCAATTGGAATCACCTATATCACTTTTAACAAAGGTGAGACAGTGCTGATGGCATATAAATCGCATATATATACCAGTGAGGAAATGCGTTTTGCCTCCATTGAAAAAATATTGACTGTGGTGCAAATGGCTTTTCTTAAAGACAAGCCACTTGCACAAGGGAAGCGCATTATTGTCGTTACTCTCGTGCCAGCCTTAGAGGCTGTCACAAAGGCCAGTGTTCCTAACGCTAAAGCCCTCTATCCTAGATGGATACAGTGGGCAACATCATTAACAGCTGTTGATGTAGACTTCCTCTTTGACCCGTCTTAACAGACACAAGAATTTATACAGTATGAGCATATTTATCCCCTGCCAAGCTCAGTCTTATCTCTTGAACAGTATAAAAAAATTGTTTACACTGATGGTTCAGCCCAGCCTGCTAAAAGCTCTAAACAGCAATATTCAGGGGTGTGCACCACCGTTGTTGGTGGAATGTTGGACGGTAAGTTCCAACCACAACAAACTCACACCACTCCTTAGGGGACTGCACTTTGCAGTTAGCTGAACTAAAAGCTTTTCTTCGTGCACTCCTGATAGTGATAGCTGCGTGGGAAGATGTTGCTTTTGCACATGCAGGTGTGGTGGCCACAAATTAGTTGCTACACCAACATTGTTGGTGGCCCATTTGGTGGCTTACATCAACAGGCCAAATAATATGTCCTTTGTTGTGACATATGTGAACAAATTAAAGCCTCACTGGGGCATGTCCACCGCAGACACAACTGCTAATTTCTAATAAATCGTTTGGCTCCATTTATTTGGACCACTGTGGTCCTCTTATTTCAAATACAGCTTTTAAATTTATCTTAGTTGCACTTAATTCTTGCTCCAGGTTTCCGTGGGTTTGGCCACAGTGTTCGGCTGATGCTCGCACTGTTATTAAAGACATGCAAGTCTTTATTGGGAGACATGCATGCAGTACATTCCACTCGGATCAGGGGTCGGCTTTCTCTTCTAAAGCGTACCGGGGACTATGGTATCCCTTGGTGTTCAGATGCATTATTCTTCTCTATATAGGCCTGAGGGCAATTCTCTTGGGGAGAAGATAAATCGTGACTTAAAACGGTCCTTAACAGCTAGAGTATTAGGCACAGGGCGTAACTGGCTCCTTCGCCTATGTTGGGTTCAATGAGTACTTAATAATGTCCTCAAAAGATCTCTAAGTGGCCAGACCCCATACAAGGTACTCTTTGGCATCAAAATGTTGATGGTTCAGACGTTGTGCCGGCAGTCATGCCCTTTGACGTAATGATGATTGTGCTGTCTTACAGGACCTACAGAAGTTCCGTGACACCTAATCCAACGAGCAGATGGATACTTCCTCAGCATCAGCTGATACTGAGGATCATGTCAGTTCTCTGGATGATTTGAACTGAGCTATGGTGGATTCATAGTCTGCGGAGATGGATTCACATTCTATTGAACTCATGGGTGACATCATGGATACCTCCTATGCACTTTAATTTGGCCACATTTCCAAATTGATATTGGTATTCTTTTTATTATTATCATTTAATTTTTTTATCACTTGCCTATTGCATTGAATTTGCTTAGCTTGTGCTTAATAGTATCTACTTAGTCGATCTGTTACTTTCCCGACCAAAGGGGGATTGTTGTGAGGTCCTTTTAGGGCCCACTTATTCTCCTTTATTTTAGCCTAACTGCAAGTTGTAGGCTGCTTTGCACACATTACACACAGCGTGCTGTTGTTGTGCCAAAATATTATTTTAGAAATATGCTGCACATGTATTTGTTATTTGGTTCTTTTCTCTGGGACTCGGACTGAACATTTCATACAAAGTCAAATAACACCGGGCCCCTGTTTTTCATTGACTGGTAGCTTGACATTTAGACACAACATAAATTCACGTCTGCTGTTTTCAAGTGAAACACCTCATCATTTACACAGAGACTTGTATTTGCAAACAGAGAGGGAAATACTTGCAGAGGAAAAGGTCCTGAGACAAACGTGTCAGCTTTGGGCAACCTGAGAAGCAGATTACCTAACTACAAATGACAGGTACAGTGGCTGGTTCTAATACCAGAGATCTGTGATATATCACTGTGCCCAAGTAGTAAGGATAGGCTGAGGCAGATATATCATTCACCGTGGTAGGGCTTCTCATTGTATACAGTTTACTTGTAATGCTAATTACTTTGCTAGCATGCATATGTTTTCTAGTTTCAGCACAGTTGTTTCATAATAGAGCAAGATAGTTTCAATAAACATTGTAAACTTTCCTCGTGTCTTTTTTGTTTATTATGGACACGCATGATTGATAAAAACTAAAGGTGACAATCTGGTTCCACAGTTCCCCCGGGGGGCAAAAGAGTTGTGTTCTGGTTTACCAAGGTACCTCTTATTCTAGGAAGGTTAGAAGGATAGGTAAGGCACTATGAGCTAGTTGGATTTGGGCCCATGGGTTCTGATGTGGTATGGTGACTCAGTCCCAACATTCTGACGTCGTGTGGTCCCAGGCTTAGTTCTGTTTCTAGAAATAATCCATGACACACCAGTTTATGGACTTCCAGGGTGAAGACTCCAAGGTAGGTTAGAGCTGTAGAAAGCCAGGCATGCAAGTCTTTGAGACTCAAGAGTTGTTATGTGTATTTGTAAACCCACCCTGGAGCTAAGCAGGTGTGTGTGTGCTTAACCCTGCCTATGGTAGGTTAGTTAATTGAAAAACTAGGTTTCAACTTCTTGTGGAATTCAAGAAGAGATGAGGACACTCTGATGTGGAGTGGGATGACATTTCATGCTTTAGGGGTGATGTAAGCGAACTTTCGTCCTCCTGATCTGGCTCTGTGTATGCGTGAGATGTGTGAGTAGGAGTCCTGTGGCGCGGAGGTGTCTGGGTGGTTAGTGGATGGAGATGCGACTGTTCAGGTAAGTGAGTGGGTTTTGAGAGTCAGATTGAATGGACAAAGTCAACAACTAGTTTGCCAAAGAGGCCTTTTTAATAGGATGGTGCTAGCAGTTTGCTGGAGCTGAACTTGGTTTGTGCACATAGTAGCTTAGAAACGAAAAGTTGATGCAGGTTTGCGGAGTGCAATAGGAACGCACGTCTAATCAGACAGTAAGAACTGCTGGGGAATTCGGGTGTGGAGGGACATGTGATCAGCGGATAAGTGAGAGTATTGTTGTCCTGTTTTGGAGGATGAGTCTGGGATTTGAAGCTCAGAACAGGGTGATGACTCAGTCAGCAGATAAGTGAGATGCCAGAAGCTAAGGTGGCATTTATGACATATCACCTGAATAGTACATTTAATAGATGGGGGTTACAGGAGAAGACATGCTTGATCAGGTGTGATAGATGGCATTGGTTGGGTAGAATGGTGGAGGCTATAGAGACTGAGGTCCATATTTATCATGTAGTTGCAACGCTTTTGCACCACGCAATGGGGTGCATGTGTGATGCAACTACTGAGTGTGATTTATCAAGCCACTCAAGGCCACCCTGCATGGCCTTGAGTGACTTGATAAATCTGGAGTAATGCAGTGCAGCGCACATCGCTGCGTTGCTTCAGTCTGCCTCAGGGAGGTGTTCCATGGGTGGGGCATGGGTTTTCCCACGCAACACCTATGAATTTTGTACATTCCCAGATTTACCATAAGTAGTGGTCCTGGGAATGGTTCATCCCCAGGTGAGGCATAACAAGGAGAAATATCTTTATTTCTCTTTGTTTTTCTTTTTTTATGTGTGCCGCACACAAAGAAAGAGGATATTGCCTCATAGGATTGTTTCTGTGCAGAAAGGTGTCCCTTCCTGCCCAAAAACAATCCTGTTTACAACACAGCTTGCATATATGTTTGTGAATTTTAAATCTTGAACCAAGTTAAAAAGCAATGGAGCAGTGGAAAAGATGAGGGTTTTACAATACCAAGAGCAGATCGAGGGGGATGGAAAGAGAGAAATGGATGCAACACTACAGCAGAATTTTATAGTGGGGGGTAGAAGTATATAGGTGTAAGGATTAGAAAGTGGTTAGGGTAAAAGTGCCATGGATGGGTGAGAATAGGTTTTCAGTTCCTCCTAAAATGTAAAAAGGTATGGAGCTGTCACTTCTGGACTAGGATGGTGTTCCAGACCATAGCAGCATAATAGAAGATTGTCTGGTGCCTAATCTTTTTCATACATTACCACATTATGTTTTAATCTTGGTTGCTAAGTACAGTTGCATGTCCAACCTATCTACCTTGTAGATGGTGTGGAAGGTCTTGCAAAGGAGCATTGGGACCCAATGGATCCTTGAGAATCAGTGTGATACTTTTATTTTGTGAAGATCTGTGATGTTGGCCAGCTGAATGGAGAATGCTCTTCAGTGAAATCAGGAGGACCTTAAAGGAGCCAGCCAGCATAGAATTGCCTTCATTACATGAGAAACTACCAGAGCCTGGATGGCCGTTCTAAAGTCTGATTCTGATAGGAAGTGTTTTGTACTGGACAGCAGGGCCATGTTAGCATTTCTAGCATATTTAGAAATATCGGATTTCTTCTGTTCTTCTTTTTAAATGCGTTTTACTCATATGTAGGATATACCGTTTTGAATACTGTTGATCTGGGGCTCTGAGAATCTCCCTTCAAAGCAGATCATAGTGCTACTTGTATCAGGTCGCTGCAACGTCAGCACGCAAGATGAAGAAAACAAGACAAGTCACAACAGTCTCCTGACATTTGTGGCAGCCTTTAGTAAGGTGGAGACTGGAGGAAGAGCACTCCTCAGGTAGGCTGCTCATCATCCATCCAAATCCAAGAGTGTGGAACCTAACCATTATCAGTTTCTTCCTCTTCCAACATGGCAGTGGCCCTCTGCAAGTACTTCTAGGAAATGTTAAACAGCTGCTGCGTAAGAGACAAAGAATCCAGAGACACAGCTACCTGGTAACTGTGCATGTTTGTAAGCTTCTAGCCCACCACTCCAATTTGCACCAGGCCTTCCCCTCCAGCCCACTTTTGTTATTTTGTTTACACTTTCAGTATTTGAAATGCTTATGCCTTCGGTAGTTCTGTCATCCAGCTCTTACCAAAAATAGTCCAGTCTGGAATTCTGCCAGTCCTTGATGTTCTCTCTTAATGTGGTGGTAACCATTTATCCAATCAATCAATCAGCATTTATAAAGCGCGGCTAAGCACCCAATAGGGAATCCAGGTGCTTGCAGGTCCCGGAGGCTTATTCGAACAGGCAGGTTTTGAGGGCCATTTGGAATTCCGGAAGTGAGATGATGGTCCCTAAGTGCATGGGGAGGCTGTTTTAGGTCTTTGCTGCGATGTGGCAGAAGGAGCATCCTCCACTTCTGCTTCATGGTGCATGATGCAGGGAGTATGGGCAAGTCAAAGGGATGTGAAGTGTAGTCTTCTTGATGGTTGGGGAAAGTTCAGGCAGTGGGTAATGTAGGTGGGTCCTTGGTTGTGTAGAGCCTTGTGTGCATTGGTCACTAGCTTGAATTGGCATCTCTTCTGTATGGGGAGCCAGAGGAGTTTCCTGAGGTGGGGTGTGATGTGGGTTCATCGGGTAAGGCCGAGGATGAGTCTGGCTGAAGTGTTCTTTATGGTCTGAAGTCTCTGTAGGAGGTGTGCAGCAATTCCTATGTGGATTGGCGTAGTCTTGTTAGCTGGTCATGAGGGCTTGTATCACGGTGTGTCTCGTGTGTTGGGGTAGCCACTTGAAGACCTTACATAGCATGCACAGAGTGAGAAAGCAGGCGGAGGAGACGGCATTGATCTGTGAGTTCATGGTGAGCTTGTTGTCAATAATGATTCTGAGGTTTCTGGGGTGGTTGGAGAGAGTGGGTGTGGGTTCTAGGTCTGATGGCCACCAGGAGTCGTTCCTTGTGCTGCTGTCAAAGATCAGCACTTCCGTCTTTTCTGTGTTCAGCTGCAGGCAGTTCTTCATCCAGTCTGCAATATTTGTTTGCATGTGTGGAAGTTGGTTCTTGTAGTGGTGGGGTCGTTGGTGAGTGAGAGGATGAGTTGCTTGTTATCAGCGTACAAAATTATGTTGGAATCTGATGATGTTGGCCAGTGGGGTCATATATGCGTTGAAGAGTTGGGGCTGAGGGATGAACCCTGGGGGACACTGCAGGTGATCTCCTTAGGTTCAGAGGTGAAAGGTGGATCCTCTGGGTTCTTCCGGTGAGAAAGAAGGTGGTCCATCTGAGCTCATCCCCTTGTATGCTGATGTGGTGGAGTCTTTTAATCAGTGTTTGGTGGGATATGGTGTCGAAGGCTGCCTAGAGGTCAAGGAGGATCAAAGCTGCTGTTTCTCCTCAGTCGAGAAGGGTGTCTTTCTTTGCTGTGATCAGGGCGGTTTCGATGCTGTGATTGCTATGGAAGTAGGATTGGAAGGTGTTGAGTAGCTGGTTCTGCTCCAGGTGTGTCATGAGTTGATTGATGATGATCTGTTCCAGTACCTTTGCTGTGAAAGGCAGCAGGGAGATTGGCCGGTAGTGTTTTTAGTAGTAGTGTGACTTATGCATGTTTCCAGGCATCGGGAAATGTTGCAGTGGTGATAGAGATGTTGAGTAGGGTGGTGAGTTCCTGGCCGATACCTTGGTTTCCGAGGTTGAAGATGTGGTGCGGGCATGGGTCTGTGTGAGCTCCCATATGGATGGAGTACATGGTGGAGGTTGTGTCCTGGGTGGAGAGGATGTTCCAGATGGTCAGTGTGTGGTTCGTGTCAGTTATGGTGGCATTGTATCTGTTGAGGAAGTCCATAGGTGTGGCTTGGGGTTTGAAGTTTCTCTATATGGTGGCGATTTTGTCATGGAAGAAGTGGGCGAGGTTGTCGCACAGTTCCTGTGAGGGTGTAATGTTATTTTCTCTGGCAGCCAGGTTGGAGAATTACTTAACAATGTTGAAAAGTTCCTTGGTGTTGTGTGCACTGGTTTTGATGTGTGTGGCAAGGGCTGTCTTCTTTGTTTCCCTCAGCAGGTGGTGGTAGAGGTTGAGGGAAGTCTTGACAGCTGCCCTGTTGGAGCTATCCTTGCTGGTGCGCCATCTCCTCTCCAACTGTTTGCTGTCTCGTTTCACTGTTCTGACTTCTTGGGTGTACCAGCTGGCAATTTTGGAGTATTTTCTCTGGATGTTGCTATTGATGGGGATGATGCTAGCAGGTCTTATTCCAAGTATTATGAATAAACATTGTATAGATATGTATTCACTTACCTTGCATAACTTTTTGTGTAGGTGGTGGTTATGGAATAGCTATCAAGTAGTTCGAAAAACCAATGCTTCTCCCTTCATTCCTGGATTTAGTAATATTGCATTGTCTGCAATAGAATATTGCATATCTGGAATACTTTGAGCCTGATTTAGAGTTTGGCTTATGGGTTACTCCATCACAAATGTGGCAGATATTCCATTCACTGTATAACATGTGCATTACATCTGTTTGTGACAGAGTAACCCATCTGCTGAACTTTAAATTAGACCCTTTGTCCTCTGTAAAAGGCCCAAAATTACAGATTCACGTGTGAAAAATGCTCCAGTGGCACATATTTTTACATGTTAGGCTCCATTCTGTGAGGACTTACAGGTGATCAACTTGAGATCACCAAGCAATACCTGGACCTGCATCCCTGCTCTCAGTAATACAGGCTGCGGGCATCTTGTAATATTAAAACTCAATTATATGATAGACATCATTAGTAGTGAGGCGTGTGGGTATTCCTGTGGGTCGGTCCGAAGGCTGTTCTGCAATGTGGTAAAAGAAAGACTCATGCATGCAGTTTTTAGGAACTGAAATGGTGTTACATTGAGTTTTGGGTTATTATATACTTTTATTAATGTGGTGACAACCTTACAAAGCCAGTAGGCCTGCCTTATGAGAACTACACCCTATTGTATTGTGTCTATTATATGTGGGGGTTGGGGATATTGTGGTTATAAGGATCAATGCTCATTAGGAGGGTGTCACCATAGGTTTTTCCATCTGCCATCATGTATATATTTGTAAATTAATGCATAGTATTGAATAGTGTGTGTGTGTGTAATAAATGACTTCGCCTTTGAAGCAAAAGCACTGACTGGACATGATTTATTAGGGCATTGTTTATTGCGAACCTGCAAACTGGGGTACTAGTCAACATCACTTCCCCTGGTGGGCCGAGGACTGCTCAGCCTCACTACTCTGAGAGACTCAAGTGCTACAATGGGGTGCTTGGCTCCCAGTAGACAGAGGCTGTGGACGTATTACTTGTCCAGGACTAACATCCTTCACAACTAATTACCCACTTTCTTAAACCTGGTATGCCTTTGTAAGATACATAAGTGTACACCCACCAGTAATGTTAAACAACTGGACTTCGTTTTCAATAAATTAAATTAACACATTTCACCCTTCTTTATGCAATTCTGTGATAAGTATTGATAAAAAGTGATCGCTAGATATATGAATTCTAAGTCCACCCTAGCTCAATACAGCACACCAATTCTTGATTTTCGGGCCAGATGTTCCAAGCATTTTGACTGTCACAACCACTCCAGTTTAATGTTTGTTACTGCAAAAATGTTTTTTCCATATTACTAATCAGTAAACTTTTTCTGACTCCTCAAAATGGATTGCAGCCCTTTTCTCATTTCGTTTTTGGCAGGAGAGAGTTGAAGATGTCTCTTCCAAATACCAATTTGGTATGCAACAAATAGGTGTTTTGCAACAGAAAAGTTTGTGACTACCGAGTTGGAGTAGCAACCCATTCTCCAAAAGGGAGGGGTTCGTAGGAAAGTGGATTATTAGTTGGGTAGACAAATGTCCACCTCAAAGAATAAGGCCACCATCCGCTAGATGCAACAAAGATTAAATAAAATTAGCCTCTGCTATATCTCTTGTAATGTGACACCAAAAGAAGACAATTTTAAATCAAAGGCAATGTCTAAGTATTACAGGGCATACATTGTAGAGAAAGTCACACAGAAAACAATTCAACTCCGCAAACCAATTGCAAAATAAAGAGAAGCAATATGAGTAAAATAAAATCAAAACAACAAAAATTCATTAAAGGAAAGTGGAGATATGAATATTTGAAGATTTAAGTGAAAATAGCATCAAAAAGCACAAAGCACCAACAGTAATCCAAGGAAGGGGTAAACTGGGACGTAGGCGGGATTTTAGGCCAACCAGGATGGAGTACTGGTTGGATACAACATGTGGGTTGGTTCTTGTGAACATCTGGAAGTCAAAAAGCTTGACAAAGTTTCTAAGTCCCAACTCAGAAGGGACATTGTCACTTTCCTGAAGAAACACATTGAAATGTCTTCTAAGTCCCAAAGCAGAAAGGTACTTTGGCCCTTTTCTGATTAAAAAAACATTGAAATTTCTTCTAAGTCCCAACACAGAAAGGGACTTTGTTTCTTTTTGGGAATTAAAAGTCTCCCTGAATAGGCCGCCGCTGAAATTGTAGCCACCACCGTGGAACTGTAGGCCAAATACTTGAAGCAGGTTGGTCCGGCTGGAGCTCCGTAGCTTTGGAGATTTCTCACTGAAACCTTTCCAAGGCTTAACGCAAAATGGGACTTAGTCGTATTTTCTTTGGAGATGTTAGGAGCTTTGACAGGGACAAATCATTCAGTCTGGTGCTGTAGAACTGCCGGGCAGATACCTTTTACCGCAGGACATGCAGGAAAGAAAATTTTTCAAAAGTTGCAAACTTTCTTATGGTGCCCAAACAACCACAGGAGTACACTGCAATCTTCACAGGACCTTGGGGAAGGGCACCTAGACACTCTCAAGGTGTCAGGCAGAGGTCAACAGCAAAGTCCAGTTCATGTTCAGTTGCTACTTGTGAGCTGGGCATTTCCAGGTAAAGGCCTTCTGCAGCTTGTGTCTCTGTAACCATACAGGATGTCAGCCAACTGACCCTTGTATCTCACTTCTTTGTCCTTAGTACAAGAAAGAGCAGGTTTATTCCTTTAGGGCTTCTCTTAAGGCACAGCAAGAAGGTCCAGCTCTCTTCTGATCTTCCACCGGTCCATAAATTATTATAAGGATGGTGACTTGGGGTGCCATGTTTATGTCTGGCACTGGCTAGTGTGTGGGGTGACTACGGGTACTCCTTAACCAATAGGGTAAATGTTTTTGGGGGCAACCCTACCCACTTTTTCACCAGTTCCTATTTGCCCTACTGCAAACAATTCCGCAGGGCCCCTCTCTCTCTCTCAAAAGCCAAGACATAGAAACCCTTCTTCCTTTGTGCAGAGTCTGTGTGCCCACCCAGAGGTGTGGCCAAGGTACTGACCAGTCCCCTTGTCTTGTTATTCCTAATGATACATAGGATCTGCGCGTTTAGATAACATAAACTAAGGGATTGGTGTCCAGACTGATTCCAGACACCCCCAAAGGATTTGTTAGCCCTTCTGCCAGCTAGCTCACAGTGCCACTATAAACCCTCTAACCTTACCAAGGAGGGAATAGTTCGCTCAGTCACTCATGTTCACTTGGTCTCAGAGAAATACACAGAATAAACAATGGGGAAGTTTTCAATAAGCATTTATTGAAGCAGCGTCATTCTAGTATAAAGAAAGTGTGTTGCGACAACCATTAGGCAGAAAAAGATATATATGATTGCAAGCCCCGACAGAGTAAATAAAAGGCAGAATTCAACCATGGTGCTAAAACAGTGAATATATGCAGGCATGTAGATATATGGCAATAATCAAGCGTACTCCTAAGATGCAAACCCTAGTTAAGTGTACCTAGCATGTATGTAGGTGTTTAGCGCCAGGATGCTCCTTCCGGAGTGACAGTTCGCGCTCTATAAATGCAAAAATCAAATCAAGCCAAGAATCCCCCTAGGAAAAAGCCAACCCCATTACAAGATGGGAGAGAATGAAGGACCCCATCTTGGTCTCGAGTTGGACACTCCGCAAGGGATGTCAGACCACTGTGTGTTGGAGTTTCTGCGTGTAGGGACTCCAGCGTCGTGTGTCAGCATGGAAGCTTCTCCTCTGTTTTTCCCATCGAAGATGTGGTGCTTATATACCCAAAAGGTACCATCAGGGGATCTACTTACATGTGTAATGGTACTGTGGGCCTGTCGTTCAAGGATGATGATAGTGGTGACTTTTGTACAGAGTTAATATACAGAAGATGGTAATCCTGTTGTGTGATACTAAGAATCCTCATGTACAATAAATGAGGCTAGTTTTCAGAAAAAACCACACAACATTTATTTGGCACATAACTAGGCAAAAGGTCAGCCCCAGAGCCGTTATGTAGAGCAAGCTAGGACAAATGTAGGTAAAAGGTCGTGCAGCTACCGAAGTCTATATTGGGGTACATTGGGGCTCATAACACCCTCCTCTCGGGTCACTCGAAATAGGTTCTGGGGGTAGCTTTCCTCCAACTGGGTTGGTCCTAGCCTGACTATGGAGGCAAGAGCTGGGGCCTTTCCAGGTTCCACCTAACATTTATTTGTGGCAGAACAGGCCTCTTTGATGTAAACTAAGGGGTATATTTACAAGGGGATAGTGCCCCCAGAAAGTCACTTTTAGCAACGTTCTGGTTGCGCTATGCCCTTCTCCGTATTTACAAAGCAGCGTTAAGCCACTTTTTGTGGCTCAACACCGCCATGTAATTAGAGCTTAAAAAGGGTAAAAGTGCCTACAACAAATTTTTTCAAAAAGTTTAATGAATCAAAACAAATTATGATTACCCAAACTAAAGGCCTTATAACAAATGAATTGCAGGATTAATCAGAATAATTCCTAAAGAATCTATCCAGAGAAGGAAGAGGGCACACAATACAAATACAAAAAACAAATACAGAACCTGTGTACACTTTTTGAATACAAATGTATGTAAAAATGATAACAAACAGGGGTACAGCTAAATTTCACATATACAAAAGTAACTGAGATGGATACTATTTTTACAGAAATCGTATCTCATGGACACTTTTGCAGAAACCCATTTCTGACAATGAACATAAGAAAAACTGTAATTGAGTATATAACAAACAGCTCCTACATATAAATGTGAACAAAAAATGGGTTGAGAGTGTCGACGTTTTGGTCTTATCTGGCATAGTCATTTACAAGACCATCTTCAGGACAGAGCATTCAGATGTGAACTGAAGACCCTTAATAAATCTGTTCCAGATGAACAATAATAAATATGACTCAGTTTCTAATGAAAAAATTATTTTTTCAAATATTGAGTAAATTGAAGAGAAAACAATACCTCATGGGTAGCCCAGCTATATTCAGTGCCTTGATTAAAGACGGTCCCTGAATTGCTTAAGGCAGCAGCACACCTCGCATTGGTCGAGTGTCCAAGGGATCACAAAGGATTATTTTCATTCATTTAGTTCAACTTTGTAATTATGGCCCCTTTACACGCATCACTTTGAATGAAAGGGGCGTGCAATAGGTGTTGCTGTGGGCGTTCCACCGCAACACCCATTGCTTTTTGACGCTGACCCAGATTTACAAGGATGTGTAAATCTGAGGCAAAGCCAAAAACTAATGCCATGCAATAGCTGGCGTTAGAATGGTGAAACGAGGAGACACTTTTATGTCTCCTTGTTTTTGCTTTTTTCATGTGTGCTACATTCTTCAGCACACATAGAAAGAGCAAAACAACATTAATGATTGTTCATGTGTAGGAAGGGACACCTTCCTGCACATAAACAATCATTAAATAATGACGATTTGCTACTTCTATGTGTGCTGCATACTACTGTCTAACTGGTGTGTGGGAAGAAAGGAACAAATAGCTGACACAATGCAGAGCTTCTCTATTATAACATCTCAAAAAATATGACATGTGTCCAAGTTGAGGCAAGGGCATCTTCAAAGTCACTGAGATGAATGTTAAAAAGTACAGGTTTAAGACAGAACCCTGTCACACCCCATTGAATCATGGCATTCTATAAGTATTAGCAATAGTTTTAGGAGTACATACTTTTGCCCAGGTGTCTTTATAAAGCTCATTTAGTTTAGCAACAGGGAATAGTGCATCCCCTACTACCAGCTCATTCCAAAGTAAGGTTCTATCAGTGCCTTGAAAAGCCTTTGAGAAATTGTCTTCCTTTAGTCATCGAGATTGTTTAAAAATTGCATTGTGGGTCACAAATGAATAGCACACTTTAAGTTGAACAATGAACACATTTTATTTGTTGTATGCTTTTATGATTTACGATGTGAAATCGAATAGAGCTTATTTTGGATTCGATTCGAATAGCACACTTAATGCTTCAAATAGTCAAACAATGTAGGGGCATATTAACAACGGCCAGCGATAATTATCGCTGGCCGTGCGTAGCGATAATTATATTATCGCTGGCTATCTCTGGCATTTATCGCCCTGGTAGCGCGTTATTAACAACGCGTTACTCCAGGGCGATAAAAATACCAGAGATAGCGATGTTATCGCCCTTTGCAGGAACATCGCTGGTTTTCCAGCGATGTTCCCTGCAAAAGGGCGATAACCTGCTGATACGACCTACAGGGTCGTATCAGCAGAATCCACCTCCTATGGCTGACATAGGTAAGTCGGGATTATAGCAGATGTTAGATTTTGGCGAAAACGGCAGTTTTCGCCAAAATCTAACGTCTGCTATAATCCTGTGGGCTGCCTTGTAAATATCGCGATGTGCACATCGGCGATATTTACAACGTAGCCCATCTGGGTACGCCCAGTTACGCCCACTTTGCATCTCATTAGAGATGCAAGGATGGGCGTTGGGGAAAGAGGCGATAGTGCAGGGATTCACGCGATAGCGTGACCTTGCTGATTAGGCGATAGAATTATCGCCGCTTTCCGTCCGAAAACGGACGCTAAAGCGGCGATAATTGACTATCGCCTGGTTGTTAATATGCCCCGTAACCTTTTCAAGCTCATCCATCTCCATTGGTAATGCTAATGCCTAAAAAACACGGAGCATATTTAAACCAAACTAGAGAAAGGATATTTTCTGAGTGAAGCTTATCTTCATGCAAAATTTTGTGTCAGTCCGTTCAGCAGATTTGATCTGATAGAAACCAAAAAATAATTTTTACCCAGTGTCGGCCGATAATTTTAGCAGGCAGGGGAGCAGGGGGGCACACATGCACACATACACATTCACTCACACCCATGCATGCGCACAAACACACCCATTCACAGCGCTCACTTACAAATAAACATACATAATATATTCATAATGTCATACACGCATACACGCATGCACGCATGCACGCATGCACGCATGCACGCATTAAACATTAAAAAAACATAAAACTTACCTTCACTGCAGCTTTCCAGGAGGGAAGCCTTGGGGGTCCCAGGAGGGTTCAGACTGTTGCCTTCTCTCACTGGCTGACCTTAGGTCAGTCAGTAAGGGAAAGCAGCAGTCCCTCACTCATCACAGAGTGGGATGGGGTCAGTGAGACTGCTGACCCCACCCCACTCTGGGACGAGGCCTCACTTATTGACACTCGGCCCTTGGCACTTCAGGGCTTAAAACTGAAGCACCAGGTCAAGGCTATCAATGAAGCTCCCCCTCGCAAGGAGGGGGTAAGAATCGAGGCACTTTTGTCAGACTGAGGCGGTCAGGTCGCAGGGCTGTGCAATTCTCAGCCTGGTAAAGTTCAGCTCAGACTGCCAGACACCTGCACATTTAGGGCATGTCTAGCTCCTGGCTGCGTGACCTTCGTTCATCCTGACAGACACTATTCTTGTTGGGGCAAAAAGGTGGGGGCCGTGGCCCCTCAGCCCATACGGTAGGGCCTCTGCTGTTTTGTCCTCTCTTGGCCATGGTGGGATATGTGATGCCATTGATAATTTGTATTGCCATATGTGATATCATGTGTGAGATCATGAGCAGTGCATGGTTAGTGGGAGTTAAGGTTGCATAATTACCTAAAAAACTGGATTTCAAGGATGCTGTTGATTTTGAATCATAGACACTGCACCTCAATACCTCTTTTTGTTGGGTTACGTTTTTTGACTGATTTCAACACAAATGTAACTTTAGTTTAAGGCTTTTTTCAGTGAATTTCAAAGTTATTTTTAATGATGTACCCTGTTTACAGCGTATAATCAATTGTGAATTTACATTAACTGTGCACTACAGAAATGGGGTGATACAGTGGGTGTGTCACCTGAACTCACTGAGCAAGCCCTCTAGAAATGTCATGTGTCCTGTACTGCACGCAGACCCAATGCAGAAGTGGCCTTGTACTTTAGGCTTTAAGAAGAACACTTGTTCATCATCCATGTACAGTGCTGAGTCCTTGTGAAACCAAACCTACTGGGCATGACCTTCGACCTTGCGGCATGGCAGATGACATTTGACCATGAACTGCTCATAGTATAGTTTGTGAATGTGTTTAGTGGGTCATGGGCTCAGGGCCTGGCCTTTGACAATACCCTATGCCGATTTCCCATGTCCCTAGACCTAATGTAGGTGAGCTTTGGCTGGGCTCGGCACACTCCATATGCATCAGGTTCTCAGCCGTGACCTGAACCCAGTATTTGTGCCCAGACCTACTGCATTCACTCTTCAGCCATGCATAGTGAGCACAGGGTGGTAGGAGTGGGCAGTGAGCACAGGGAATGGGCTTTGGCAATTCTATATACCTATTACCCTATAAACATTCTTAAGCTAAGTGAAGTAAGCATGGTGCTCAGACCTTGGTCATCGGCCTTGTCCTCTACCCATTCCCTCACATAGTATGCATTGCAGGAGGCCGTGATACAATGGTCTTCAAACTTATGTCATCTAGCACCAGAAGCCAGAGGGTCTTTGGTGGATGCAGCTGTGTAAGAGGCAAAATTACTAGTATGCAGAGAAGAGGGAAACAAACAGCAGGCTGGTGATACTATAGGGAAGCGCATGAGGCAAAAAGCATGGCCTTGGAGAGACGAGGGAACGCAGGATCGGTGGCAGCAACTGGAGAGACGGGATGAAGATCAGATCATTGGGTGAAACAATAGAAAGCGGGAGAGGGACACTGAAGAGCTGACACACAGGAAGAAGGGGTAGCAAACACACCAGGGGAAAGAGGAAGGTCGATACACTCACTTTAAGGGCTAAAATCCAAATTATGTAGATTCTTGCAAAAGGAAAAGTTACTTGCAGAAGCATAGATATGATTGGTGCATCCAGTGCAATGCACAAGGGGGGCCTGATGAGAGAGGGGGACCAGCCTGCCCTGCACCAGCGGATGTTTTTTCAGAAGCCGCTTGAACTGACGTGTGATTTTTCTTTTGTTTTTAGACACAGTGCATGCCGGGGCCTTGGCTGTGTTTACTTTTCAGAGGGAGCGCTACAAAGGGATTAGAGGATAAGAGAACAATAAAGAAGAGAGAGGAAAGGAATGAAAAAAAAGGGACAGGGTGAAAGAAAGGAGATGAAGGCAGGAAAAGGTGACAGAAGGGGAGAAGAATATAAGGTTGATCGAGAAAGAAATAAGAGAAGGGTGAGCAAAGAGGGCAAGGGAAAAGGAAGAGAAGGGACTAGAAATAAGGAGAGATTAAAGAAGAGGACAGAGAGGAGAACATTACATGGATGAATTAGATGAGGGCGACTGGGGTGGAGATAGGGAGGCGAGAAGAATAGATGAGTAGAATGAGGAATTTTGAGACCTGTAAATGACACTGGTGTAGCAGGTGCAGTGGCACCGGCGTTCAGTAGTAGGATGGGTGTGCTGCACCTCATTTATTTCAGAATTGTATTAACACTGCCCGGGGGACTGGTTTCATCGCTTGCACTAAGGCCCATGACCCACAGGCTACACCACTGGTTACCTGATGCCAGCAGTTGAAGCATACAACTTCATCCAATAAAAAACGATGGTAAAAAAACGCAAATGGTCCATGGGCAGGACAGGCACAAGAATAGTAAGGAAAGCCGTTTAATCGAGGGTAGGGAACTGAGATAGATTAAAAAAAAACAATCTAAATGAGGTCGGTGGCCGCCAGGTGGGACCGCAAAGGAAGCTGATTTTTTAAAATGTTGAATGTTGAAGTTGAAGAAGCTTAAACGAGTTACTGCAATATTGACCTGATAGGAACAAAATTCTGACTCAAACTAATCTTTTATGAGCTGGTTGAAATGAGATTGGAAGCAGAAAGTATTTCCAATAGAGTCAATTTATTTAGAGCTAAACAAACTAAATAATACATAAACTGTAATGATTCAAATTTGCTTAAGCAGGGGGGGAATGTTAGGTGTCAGTAATTCGCATAAAGTTTTAAGATGAGTTAACAGACGCATCAAATCTACCAAAAAGCAATTACGTTACCGCTGCGTTAGATAATTATGTCATTTTATATTTGGCACAGACAGGGTGGATAGAAAAATACTAGCTTACATGCCCGGAAAAAAAGAAACATTGCATGGCTACATTTCTAGAAGGACTTGAGCGGTGACTATATAAAGGGCACTGTCAAACCATATATAACTATAAAACAAATATATAATAATAAAACTACTGAACGTTATGACGAGGTGATGCAAAAGCAAAAATCTTCTGAGCCCCTGCAACTGGCCAAATAATTCAACTCCTTCATATCATGACATCACAAACTACACCACATAATTGCATCGTCAATGACATCACCAGTGGCTGTATCAGTGGCATCACTGTTAACATCACGTCTGTTGTTATTAATGAAATCATAGCTGACCTCACAAAATACATCGCACACCCCGTTACATCTAGAAAGGATGGGGAATTACTAATCAAGACCCTGCAACGGAATATCTGTGCAATCAACTGAACATTTTATTCGTTTTGTAAATTTTATCAGGACATTAGGAAACGTTTTTTAAAAACCAATATTTTTAAAACATAAATTGTTTCATTTTCAGGATGCCATGAATTATTTATGTAATTTAAATACAGTAGAATTGTGCTCCACAATATCAACGTTTGTTTTTTATGCAATTAAGCGAAGAAAAACGTATGCCCATTTGGAAATGTTGCACTATGAGTCAGATTAATAAGTCTATGCCTCTTTGCACAGTACTTTGCTCTAATAATAATTGCTTGATATCTATTTTTTTCTATTGTATTACTGTAAAAAAGCTGTATTTGCACATTTTTCTAAATTTATTTTATGTTCACTGGATTTTAACCTTTTAATAATATTTTATGTATAGAATTGTGTTTTCACTGCAACTGGAGCAAGATGGTTCCTGTGTGATTCTCCGTCTTACTGCCGCCTGCGCCACGGGGATTTTCTCGGCCATCAGCTATGCGGCCTGACCTCGTGACCGCACACGAAACGTCAGCGGGAGCGTCTGGCTGCTGTTCTCGGCGCTTCAGAAGATTTCTTCTGCAACACTGTGATTCCTCACGAACGCAGCGACTGCGGGTACCTCTGAGACCACGGAGGAAACCGACAACTTTAAGCCACGGAATTTCCGAAGCCCGGATTGTGATTATAACGCTCCTGGTGAACCGGAAAAGCTGGAATAGCCGGTGGGACTGGCTTGGTCCCGGCGTTCTCTGTGGTTTTCTCCTTGCCTGGCTGTTTTCTTTGGTTATACGACGAGGCCCCCTGCGAAGCCAATTTGACACGAATTTTGACATTGGTGCCGGTGAGTGGGGCATGGCTTTTCGCGGAGTCAGAGGGGTGAAAGGCAAGCCATCAAGTAATTCTAGCTCTGGTGCTGCGTCCATTCCTCCCGAAGCAGAACCTACTCCCAAAAACAAAAAAGAGGTTCCGGGTACTAAAAAGGCGCTAAATAAATCTACCCACGGGGGTCCCTCAAAAGAAGGAAGCTATTCGCAACCTTCTGTTGCTAAATTGTTTTCCACTGTAGGGATAGGTCCCGGTAATGGGTTAAGATCAACAAATAACCCCCACGAAGAAGGTGACTCGACAAACTTAGGCACAGTTAGCCAAAATGAGCTTCCAGGTTTGCAATTGATTCCTCTTATACCCCCAACTGATATTCCAGAACTTGAAGCTAATCAACTAGTTCAAAAACAGGGGACTACGGTAATCGATAAAATTACCCCTAATATAAAATTGAAAGTTCTAGTCCCTTTTGTACAGACTGACACCAACTTGATCCAAACCACAGGTGGTACTCAAGATCATAATGTCTGGGGGCCTATCTCTTTGATACCAATGATTCTAAAAATATCAGTACACAATGGTCATCAAATACAGGCTCTCCAGACCCCGTGGGGAGCATTTTTCTCGGTGTCAGATGGGTCTAATTCTCCGGTTGAGGCATGTTCTTTGTCTTCAAGTGACAGCGACTCTTCGGAATCCAATCATAGCAATACCTCCAAAGGGAAAAATACGGTTCGCAAGCAGAGATGTCAGGGGGCAAAAAGTAAAGGGAAGAAACAGGATAAAAAGGATCGTCTTAAATGGGACTATTCTGGGACCCAACTCTCTTTTTCTCACAATAATGAATCCATTAAAACGAACCGCACCTCACTAGCTCAACCTGATGAACCATCATTAGCTGCTATTTTGGCCTCCATTAAGCAATTTCAAGAGGAGGTTCGGGCAGACAATCAACTGGCTAAATGTGCTGCCAAAAAACTTCAAGGGAGTATTCGAAAACTCAATAAAACTTGCTCCGATATTTGTGAAAGAGTGACAATGGTAGAAGGTCGCGCTGAAAATCTTGAATCGGATGTTGCGTTACTTAAAAACCAAGGGGCCTCCCAAAGTGATCGCATGTCCGATGTGGTATGGAAGCTGGAGGAACAAGAAAACAGGCAACGTCGAAATAATCTTCACCTTCTTGGGATTCCCGAAGGAGTTGAAGGGGAAGATCCCAGACGTTACATCATAAAGCTTCTAAAGGGGTCCTTTCCCGAACAGTCCGAATGGTGTTGGGAGCATGAAATCCAACGAGCCCACCGCTTTCCCTTTATGCTTAAAAGACAGTCAGGCAATTCCAATGACTCAACAAGGCCACAAGCGTTTTTTTTTTTTTTGGGGAATTTTCTATTAAGGCAACTAATTTTTGATCAAGCTAGACAGTACTCCCAGAAATCCTTTGAAGGGGTATCTTTCTTTGCCAAACCAGACTTCTGCCACATCACCGTGGAGCGAAGATGGCATCTTCGACAACTTATATCCCCATTCCAGCAGCTGGGAGCCCAGGTCTTCCTTATGAACCCTGCCAAATTGAAGGTTATCATGAATGACACTTCACGAATCTTCACATCAGAAATCAAGGCAAAAGAGTTTCTTGCCGAACTCAAAATTAAAAACACGTTAAAATAAATAAAATGTTATAGGATGGTTACAGCTATACCTTCAAAAGCATGTAGTCTACCTTAGATCACAGAATAATGTAACGAAAAAGCCCTTTTTTTTATTTCTTCTTATATAATTTTTCTTTTCTTTTTTCTTTTTCTCCGCTTATAGGTTTTTCTTGTTTCTGTGACAATACATACAAGCCGCTTATCTAAAAAATTGAATGTATTTATCTTGGCAAGGCAAAGGTGGCGGGGTGTCACTACAGGATCCATCATTCAGGAATTCCTGATTGCTCATTTTCAGGGGGGAGGGTGGGGTTGAAGGGTCAGGGGAAAGGTTGGGTTGGGTGGGGGGTTGCTCAGGAGCAGAAGGCTGAATCTAAGCTTGTTGTTTTTATGATGTCAATGTGTCTAATTTCTAGCTGTTATTCGCAATGTTATACCAATTGTATACATAGAGTGTCCTATAGTGAGACTTATGCATCCCTATGGCTCATTGTGAATAATTTTTTTGGTTGTGGTTTTCTTTTCACAGGGTATTTCTATGGGGCCAATAAGATAAATAGGGTCTTTCATTATACAATGTACATATTCTATGCATATCCATTTATAATGTTTTCTACGAGGAAAATCTTTTTTTCCAAACACTGATGAATACATTAAATCTTAAGATCCTTTCTATGAACATCTGTGGGCTAAACGACATCCGGAAAAGGCAAAGGGTAGCCCAGAGTCTTCGTCTAGCAGGGGCTAATATAGCTTGTCTTCTGGAGACATATAGAAGGTTCTCAATTGCATCTTTTAAATAGCTTAGGATACAAAGTTGTTGGGGGTACTACACAAGGGACTCGCACCAAGGGTGTTGCCATCTTAGCTCGTTATAACTATCTCCCTCAAACTATTCGAGTTAAATCTGACCCCCAAGGGAGATGGATGCTTACGGAATGTTGTATAACCGCTGTATTTTCATTTACCTTGTGTTCTATATACGGGAGTGTTTTGGAGGACCCCAGTGTGATTGACCAGGTCTCAGCTGAATTGGCTCATTGGCCCCTGCCTGTTATCTTATGTGGGGATCTTAATATTAATTTACCGTCTAATTGGGGGTCCAATTCTCAATGCTATCAGACTACACGCAAACCCAAAGTACTTCAAGCACTTAAAAATCTTCTATTTACTCATGAGTTGGTGGATGTATGGTCTTATTTACACCCAAACTCACCAGGATATACATTCTTTTCGGCACCCCACAAATCTTTGGCACGCTTGGATTTTTTTATGATTTCTACCTCTTTAGTTCATTATAGCGAAATTGAATTGCTTCCCCGTATTCTTTCTGACCATAACCCCTTAAGCCTCAATATCCGGGGGCTGATAACACGAAAGGAAATCCCATCTTGGAGCTTTGAAAGAGCACTTTTACAGGATGAAGGCTACCAGACTCATATGAAATATTGGATTAAGAACTTCCTTGACATTAACTTAGGCACAGCCCCCATTATGGTAGTCTGGGACACTTTAAAAGCCTGCATCCGCGGGGAAACCTTACAATTTTCATTGAAGAAAAATAAACAAGAAAAAGCTCAGTTGATGGAATTACAAGCTAAATTAGCAAAAACTGAAGAAACCCTTATTTTAGTAATCCAGTCTAAGGGTGAGATTGACTCGGCTCAAATGGCTGTGGCCGCCGCCAGGGCAGAGATTTGTTCGGTTCTGGCGGATAAAGCTGCTTCCAAATGGGCAGCAGCCCGGGAAAAAACATATGAATGCAGCGAAAAAATTGGCCATCAATTGGCTATGAGAACCAGGCTACAAGTCTCGGCCAGCGAAATTCAAAAAATTAAATCATCTGTGGGACTTCTAACCAACGACCCTGATGAAATTCGTACAGCTTTCTGCGGATTCTTCCGGGATTTATATTCTGAGGGTGCAAGTGAGCATTCTGACTTCAGTAATCATATAGATACTTATCTAGATTCGATTACGCTGGCAACACTTAGCAGAGAAGAACGAGAGCTACTGGAAACTGCCCCATCATGGGAAGAAATCGCTAGAGCTCTGCACAGCCTACCAGATGGGAAAGCAGCCGGGCCCGACTGCATCCCAGTCGAATTTTATAAGGTTTTTTTCCCACAAATTAAAAATATTTTTAATGCCGTAGTGACTCAAATCTTCCAGGGTATTTCTCCTCCTCAATCATGGTCTACTGCTAAAATTATAGTTTTTCCTAAAAAAGATAAATCTCCAACAGAAATGGGCTCATATCGTCCAATCACCCTTATCAATGGGGATTCGAAAGCTTATTCCAAAATCTTTGCCTCACGGCTTTCGGCTAGAATCGAAGGTCTAGTATCCAGGTGGCAGCATGGATTTATCCCTGCTAGGGGTACTACGGAACATATCCGGAGGCTCATTACTCTGCTCGACGCCGCACAGATTTCGGCGGACCCGATTGCTGCAATATTCTTAGATGCCGAAAAAGCATTTGATCGGGTCTCCTGGAACTTTCTCTGGGGCGTCATGCAGAGAATGAACTTTGGTTCTAAAGCCATTCAGGCCATTAAAGCTTTATATATTACCCCCATGTCCAGGGTATGTATCAATGGGGGATTGACCGAACAAATCAAAATTACTCGGGGGACCCGTCAAGGCTGTCCCTGTTCCCCACTTCTTTTTGCCATTTATATTGACCCGTTCATTAAAAAACTAGAAGGAAACCAGTCTATAATGGCAGTGAGCAGATTTGGTATAGAAACTAAAGTCATGGCCTATGCTGATGATCTGGCCTTAGTCACGCCGGATCCAATGAAAGCCATTTCCGAAATTGAGGCTGAGGCTCATCTATTCGGTCTCTTATCCGGTTATAAACTAAATGAAGGAAAAACCCAAATTATAATTAATAGCAAAGTAGCCTGGAATGATGGAAGAGTAGTGGCTAAAGCTAAATATCTGGGCATTGATATTTTGGCTGATATTGACCTCATTGTCAGTCAGAACACAGTTCCTCTTATCCTAGAAACAAGGAAAGCCTTGAAACGATTCAACAATTTGCACCTTTCTATTATTGGAAGATGCAATTTGTTGAAAATGATTTTTTTTCCAAAAATACTATACCTATTCAGGGCTATACCCTTAGAGTTTAACAAATCGACACTTTTAAAGTTTGAGAAGTTATTCTCTCAATTTATATGGGCATTTTCTCAACCTAGAAGGGCATTTAAATTTTTATCGTTACCCCGGGATAGAGGGGGATGGGCCTTGCCCAACCTAAAATTATACTACTGGGCAACTGTTTTACAATCATGCCCTGTATTGTTACAAGATTCCCCCCTAATGCCCGCTGCTGGTCTGCCCTCATCCTTTGAACGTTTGCTCGGCCCCGATGCTTGGGGCTGTTTGTGGCGACAGTTGGAATGGGATACTATAAAAGAGTTAAATTCAAGACCCTTCTAGGCGTCTATAAAGTTTTTACAGCTCTACGCAAATTTCTTGGTATCGGCAGATTGAATTATTATACTCCAACAATAAGTAATTCGAATCTGCCGGATATCTTTAATACGTCCTATTTTCAAATCTGGATAGATAATGGAGTAAAGAAATTAGGAGATCTTTGTTCATCTGACGAGGTCTTGCCATTTAAAGATATTCAACTCCGCTATAATTTGGATAATAGGGAATCTTTTAAATATATAGCTATTAAATCTTTTTTTTTACGGAAGACAGGGGGTCCTTCAGGCTTCTCTAAATGTGAACTGATTGAAAATCTTTGTGGGAAAATACCTCCACGCATTGGAATTATTTATAATTTTCTTAACAGTCTAATGGCTGATGATTTGTTTATAATTTCTTCCAAGTGGCAACAGAAATTGAACATCACTAATAATGCTTTTTCTTTTGCACTTAAGGCTGCCCAAAGTGATTTGTTATCTTCCAACCTTCAGGCACAGTTTTATAAAACTTGTTTTTTTCTATATTATACTCCCTGTAAGATTGCGAAGTGGGGTTCCGGCAAAGGAACATACTGTCCTCGTTGTGTTGAATATAAAGCGGACTCAATTCACATGTTTGCTACATGCTCTAAATTAGGACCATTAATAAATAAAATCCAACACTTTCTGGGACAGGTGCTTTCTCATAGCTTACTTTTAACACCCTCCACCGTAATGCTGGGCACATTAGACTCAATAGAAAGAAAGAATGGAGGAGCCCTAATATTTATTGCTATGGCTGTCCTTAGGCTATGCATTGCGTCCACCTGGCTGTATCCTAATCCTCCATTGTTTTCACATTGGCTAGCCCGAATTTATTCAATTCATTCGCTCGAGAAGGCAATATACTCTAAAAAGGGATATAGGTAAAAAAAAAAAGGATTAATCATCTGGGGTCATCTTTCTCATTGGCTTAATTTATCAACCTTGGAAACAGGCGAGAATAGCGATTAAATTAATTTTTCTCGATAAATATGCACAGGTCACTTTATTCTCTTATGCACTAGTAACTTATGTATATTTCTTTATAACTATAATGTTTAAACCATAGGGAGGCATTACCACTTTGGTAGAGATGTATTGTTGCACTGGTCACTTTATGTACTGTTTTTTAATAACGTTGATCAAACTAATCTTCTTTTTAGTAATGTTTTGCTACAATGTGATCTAAATGATTTTTTTTATATTAACAATGTTTTGATACTCATATATAAGATAATATTTTAGATATCTTTTTCTAAGATTCAGCATTAGCTTTATACTTTCAAACCTCTGGGGGGGATGGGGGGTCCGCTAAACTTTGTTTAAATGTTGCTATTGTATTGTATTTTTCTCTTTTTCACTGCAATAAAAAAAATAAAAAAAAGAATTGTGTTTTCACATCTTTTATGGACATTTTTTAAGAATAAAGATTATTCGAATTTGATTTACTAAACTAGACAGACCGCTGTATCAACACACCCTTGGAAGCATCTGGCAATAATCCTACCCATGTGTCTTCCACTTTTCCTTTCACCCATGTGAGTTTTACAGTCTCTCGGACTACTGGAGAGATAGCACAGCTCTGTTAGTCATATGCATTCTACATACACTTAAGAATGTATTTACATTCGTTCTTTTGTCAGAGTTCCCTTTTCCCTAGAGCCTGCTTTGTAAAGTCAAATTACCCGATTGGGTCTGTGTTGATTGTTTTCAGTATTGTAACACCATCTCATGGATGAGATATATGCGACATGTAAGTGACACCTCACACTCTGACATTATAAGTGTGTTGTTAAAAATCAGCATTGATGTGAACTGTTGCTTAAAACATTGTTAAAAAGATCATTTGAAAGTACAGTCATTAAAAGAGCGTGTGATGTCAGTAGTGTTATCAGTAATGCGATTTCGGGCTTTGTGTGTCATCAATCATCGTGTATTTATGCATCTTTGTATGTATGCATGTGGTATTTCCATAGCTCAAACCAGGGCAAAAGGCAGTGGAGCACTGTATAGGGTTTGTGGACCATCAATAGATTGTGATGCAGGGCTCTTTAAAGAAGTGCATCTCAACTCTTTCCTAAATTGGAGCAGTGTTTGGACGGTCCTGATAGACATTAGGATGTTGTTCAAGATCCTGGGTGCATAGATGGGGACACCCTGCTGCCTTATTGTTTCTAATTTACGCTTCTTATTCTTCAGTATAATTGTATCCTTGCTGCAAATGTGCCAGGAACCACCAGAGATAGTGAGCATGTCTGCTAAATAAGCGGGGTGCTGGTCGTGATGGCTTTGTAAATGATGCAGCTGGTTTAGATGATGGGGAGGGCTGGCAACGGGAGCCAACGGAGTTCTATCCGTAATGGGTATGATATGATAATTTTTCTTCCTGACCTGGATGAGACATGCTGCAGCGTGTAGGATGCCTTTAAGGGAAGCCTGTGTGGAATCTGAGAGGCAATGGGGCAGGGCATTACCACCATTCAGATGCGAAGGTTGGAGGGCTTAAACAACAGTTTTGAAATCACTTTCTAGAAGAAACGGTTTCATTTTATTTAGAGGGGAGAGCTGGTACTAGGCCATGTTTATTTTTTGGCAATGCATTCCATGAGGTTGCGGTTGATGTCCAGAGTGAATCCAAATGACTTGGCATTCACTGAAAGGTGGGGTTCATGTTTGCACTGTCTCTTATTTGTTGTTCTTAACAAATAACAGGAATGCTGTCTTGGTTGGGTTGAGTTCAGGTAGGTGCTGGACATCCAGGTCTGGATAATGTGCAGGCAGTGTTTCATGTCTGATGTGATATCACAGTTATGTTGTCAGTGAGTGTACTATATGGATGAGTTATTATTGCACAGTTATCTGGTGACCTTCAGGAATTTTGCGGTTTTGCATCACAAGTTTAACATCGTTTCAGCCAAATGAAATGTTTTTGCATTTTACACTTACATAACATAGACTATTTGCTAGGCTGCAAATTCTGACTTTCTGTGAACATGCTGCTGGTTGTTCAATGATATAGCTTGTCTCATAGTTGTTGTCAGTATACAGAAGCCATCGACTATAGCCTTCAGTTGCAGACCATCTGTTGGCAAAAAAAGCACTTAATGCGGGTTGCCGATTAGCACAAATTCATACCTTGCATAGATTCCCAGCATGCCCACATGGCAGTTCTCTAAGACGCGAAAGCCTTCTAACATTACCATTATGCATAATGCCCAAGCATGCTCACTTTACCAGTTCCTACAATTACCCAATATGCTAAAATCACTCAGTTAAATGATATACTACTGTGGCCATAAATACTAGGTTCCATAATGCTTGATTAGGATGTGGAGAGGTGTGGTGCAGCGGCCAGGGCAGCTGACTTCGGAGCACAGAGGTCACTGTTCGATCCCCGGCTCCGGCGGCAGCTCAGCTCAGCACCATGTGACTCTGGGCAATAGCTCACTTAATTTCCACGACGTCCCCCAGCGCCTTGAGACCCGTAAGGGTGAGTAGCTGCGCTATATAAAAACGGACTTACATATATTAGGATCACATCCCAGTTTCTATAATACAATGGTGTGCAAATATTTTCATTTTCATTAGTGTCCCTCAGTGACGGCTGGTGCAGGTAAGAGTGTTGGGGTGTGGGGTAGGGAGTCAACAGACGATGACGAGGGAAAATCAAAAACAAAAAAAACACTTACCTCATGCAAGGTAAGTGGTTTTTAAATTTGTTTTTTTCATTCTCCATCGCCGTCGTCTCTCGACTCCCCCCGCCCCACCGCCCACCACTCTTACCTGCACCGGGTGTCACACATTAGTTTCCATAATTCTATAATATTCTAATATTACAGTTTCCCACAATGTCCCATGAAGCACATTTCCTAGTTCCCATTATATGGCGCATGAACACAATTTCAACTTCGGTTATGACCAAGTATGCATAGTTTTCCATTGCCCAAGAATTTCACACATAGCCACATTCTCAATTCTGTCAATCGACCAATCAATGAATCACAGAACTTGTCATGTAATTACTACCTAAAGGTTTGTATGTTGCTCCATGAATACTCTAAGAAGTTCCATCTGCCTATGGTGAATTCTCGCACTTTTGCTTTTTGGATGAACTATTTTACCTTTGCCAACCTCAGAGGCCTACTGAAATAGCAATTCCAGCACATTCCCTTTTACCATGGGACTGGCCAGTCGCGGCTCCTGGAGGGATTGCTGCGGGGCGGTGGGGTGGGGCGGGGGAGGGGCAGGGTGGAGGTAGTATACTCCGGCATACGGCCGAACGGAGTTAAGTACATAAATAAATAAATAAAATGAATTACATTGCGCGCGCTGCAACGCCAAATGGCGATGCGGCGCGCGCAATGTAATTTGTTTTATTTATTATTTATGTACTTAACTCCGTTCGGCTGTATGCCAAAATTTACTACCCCCCACCCTGTCCCTCCCCCGCCCCGCCCCACAGCCCCACAGCACTCCCTGCAGGAGCCGCGACTGGGACTGGCAAGTCACTACGACAGGCCACCTGGCTTACAATGCAATGTATCTAATGTTATTAATCAGGACACTATATATTATCTTTATTTGTAGAGCACAATCCTTGTCTGGCCAAGTGTGCGCTCTAGTAATGATAGTTCACATCAATCTCTTTCAAATTTCTGGCAAGTCGGCAAGGGGTATGGTGGCTGTAAGGGACAATGTGACAAACACCCTGGCACAGCCCGTTCAGGTTAGAGTGGTTGTGGCGGGGGGGGCAGGGTGGGGGGGAGTCAACAGACTACGACAAGGGAAACTTAAATTAAAAAAGGAAAACCACTTACCTTTCGCTCGCCGCATCGCCTACTCGGCGGTGAGCGCAAGGTAAGTGATTTTCTTTTTTTAAATTTAAGTTTCACTCATTGTCGTCTGTCGACTCCCCTCCCCACCCTACCCCACCGCTCTTACCTGCACGGGCCGCGCCTGCAATCATCACTGGAGGCTGGTGGGCCACTAAGGCCCAGGTCATGTTAGGCATTCCTTTTCAGCATTTCCATGCATTCTGACAGGTCTTGGGTGCATGTGTGGCATTAGTGCGAGTTCTCATAAAATTAAGTAATGCTGGGTTTGCTAAATCTTAGCAACCATGCTAAGGCTACGAATGTAAAGATCATGTCAAACTGCATCCCCTCCCTGTGCAATCAAGCAGTCAGAGCATGAGCAGATACAACATGTATGTGAGCTAATACAGGAGTCTCCTGAAGCTCCAGCATATGGATTATTGGAATAGCCATAAATAGAAGAGACAAAATCTAAGCAATTCTAAAGGTTTTGTGTATTAGGGAAGGAAATATAAAAGTACAACTAAACTCATTAGAGGTAACAGTCAGACCGTTTTATAGCAAGACATTCCTGTAAAATTAATAGTCTTTTGTCTCAAAATAAACGTATGTACTAAAGTGCACGTTACCACAATCAAATAAAATCCAGTTTCTTTGGCTGGTGGATGTTGAAGTAAACTAATTACCACACCACCTGCAAATCCATTGGTATGTGCATGTAGCATATAGAAGGGGAGGGTATTCGATATTTTTATTATCAGTCGGCAGACCAGATGCCTGTTTAACAATCATACCGCAAAAAAAGCCTAGAGTAACGGCATCCTAGAAAGATCCCTTTTCCTGCAGAACACCCCTAACACCCTTACAGATGATCTCTAGACTCTTTGAAAACCATTGAAGAGATTGAAGAGTTTCCATTTGGTTTCTACAATTCACGCCACTTCTTCTAGGCTTTCAAGAGTTGGACCAGTGTGGAGTGTTTAATATGAAATATTTTTCAATAATATTTTTCTCCCAATAGCAGGCACTGTCTCACATTGTCTTTTCTGCTACTCTAGCAATTCACCACAAGCTGAACCTCTCATAAATACAGTTACGATAATTCAATATATTGAGAAAGGTCCCAGCTTGAACACAACTTTCATTATGACCAAGTATTTGTGGATTATCAGTTTCCCAATGCCCAAGAAGGCAGACATGGCCACATTCTCAATTCTGGCAAACTCAGAATCAATGAACCATTGCATTTGTAATGCATTCAATACCGAGAGTATTAGGATTTGATGCTGCTAAATTTTATATCTGTGTTCGATTAACTCTTTATTTAACAAAATTTATAAGAAGCTAGATGTTACACTTTATTCGGTCACTGATGGAAAGCTCATTTACACATCTGAGTTGGAGAGAGAGAGACTCATGCATGTGAGTTCAGAACTATTTGCTGTCTCTGGCTTTAAATTTATTCCTAAACACAGATTAAGAGGGGGACAATTCTGAGATCTGCCAGCAGTGTCACAAGTAGATGGGGACACTCACCTTGCCTTTGTCCTCTGGGGGCTTGATTGACATGCGGACCAACGCTTAATGGATGCTTTTGGGGATTTTATTGCTGCTAGAAAATTGATTATTAATAAAAGTCAAACCTATACCATGGTCTGCGGGCCAAGGGATAAACAATGTCGTACCTTTTTGATTGATAAGTCGCAGGTGGCCTCAGTTGATACTTTCTGCTACCTGGGCATTACTTTCTCGGGTAATGGCTCATGGGCCCGTGAAATTACTAATGCCAGGAGCAAAATGAATAGAAGCATTCATGGGGCCTTTAGATTCTCAGCTAAGCTGGGCTCTAGGCCTGTTAAAAAGATGACAACAATTGATAGGGCCAGGGTTTTATCCATTGCTACATATGGGGCTGGTGTGTGGGGCTGTTATAACAGTAAAGCACTTCAAATGGAGGAAAATGGTTTCCTCAAGCGTCTTCTTTGTTTACCCACCTCGGCTTCCTCCGAGATCATTCACAGAGAAGTTTGGCTACAGGACCTCACAGAGTTAGTTGCACTCCGCCCCCTGCTGCTCTGGCGCTCCATATGGTCTAAAGAGGAAACCTGCTTTACAAAGTCTATCATATCAGATTGCCTTACCTTGGATAAAGTATTGGCGATTCCCTGGTTATGTACAGTAAATTATTTAAGATGTCAGTCCGGACTAACCCCCTGTTAGTAACATCAATTAGCAAGTTGTCTGCTAGAGAGACTTTTATGAATCAGAAGAGGGAAGCCCGGCTGGATTGCGAGATACGAAAATCAACTGTCAAGTTTTATCCAACACTAAATGTAATGGAGGGCTTCCAAGATTATTTGACCAATACACCCATCATATGCACCGTTTTGTATTAGTTAGATTCAGATTGGGAATTGTCCATCACCTTACTGCTTTCCCTAATATGAAAATGTGTCCTCTGGATTCGACCACCTGCCCATGTGATGGACAGAGTAGACAAAGCACTGTGCACTTTATGTTGTTGTGCGGTTTTTATTCAGAATTCAGAAGTTATTATTCAAAACCACTTTTGCTTGAGTATGGCAATGGATCGCATATTGCTGCCCTAAAATACCTGTCTGAATTAAATGATGCAAAGGTTTGTTTTAATGTAGCACTCTTTATTATTAATGCAATTAACACACACAAAAGTATTGTTGTCTCATGATTCAAATCAGTTTTAATGGAGTTTGTACCCTCTTTTAAATATTTTAAGTGTATTTAGGTATGATCAACTCTTCTATATTGTATATTGAGTATTGTTTTGTATAATCTTTCATAAGCTGCCTTGCTATTTATGTGTAATACATACAGCCTTTTATTCATGTATACTTTTATGGTTGTTTTAACCATATCGAATAAAGTTTTGAATTGAATTGACATGCGGACTCTATGAGCCAGCATGCCAATTGCCAGCTGTACTCTCTAAATCCCATGTATGAGGGTCATCTACTATGCCTGAGGGTTATCAAGATCTCTGGAAACTTGATTGTGCAACAGTGTTCCACCATCCCTTGAGTTCTTTTGTCTGAAACACAGTCTTCACAGACACCAAAAACAGATCTATACACTTGTCATCCTGGATACTCAGTGGCTATACCTGAAGAATTGGATTTTGGGGTGCTCAGTGCATGGTGGCTGCTACTTCAGGGGATTCTGGGATGATGTGTGATCTGGGATTCTGGAGCTGAACTGCTGCCCCTGGATCACCTTCTTACTGAACCTTTTGGTAGACTTCAAAATTGAACTGTACACATGTGGGGCCTTGTAACTGTAACCATAATTAGCATATGTAGCCAGTTTGGTGCAATGAGGGAGGGCAAATTACTTATGCTAGCCTGTCTGCTTCATCATCTCCCTGAGCGTGGATCGAAATAGCTTACTTCTGAAAAAAGGTGCTGCAGCAGAGATACATCTGTTGCTGAAGAGGAGACATAGAGCTAGAATCAGTGTCAGCATGTACCAATTTTCCATGACTGCTATGGTACGCCCTCTAAATTCTGCACCAAGCATCCCTCCCTGTTTAGGTTACATAGGAAATAAAATGAGACTATGACCTCAGACTCAGGCCAACCCTTACCTTTGCATAAAAAAGGCAACGTTGAGGTTGCCAAAAATCATTGCCTACCAATGTACCATCTTGTGAAGAGAATGGCGATTCTCCAAGCGTAGTGAAATGAGAATCAAGATTTCATTAAAGACACGGAGGCTAACATTATGCAAACATCTTTTATTTGCCACTCCTGCAGCACCTTCAAAGACTTCACAATAGAATAAAAACACTAGAACTGGAACACAAAGTCTAGAAGTATTCCTTCCAACCAACATTCTTCCTCTTTTAATGCTGAAAACTGAAATATTTCCCAAAAACTTCTTTTCTTTAACCACATCCTCTTGAAAAACGCCATCCATTATTCTGCATAAGAAAAAAGAAAATACATCAATACGATTTTCCCTAACTTCGCACCTCTCACCACTTATAACAGCATACCAAATTAATAAGTTCAAAACTGCAACCTTATCCACCCACTCCTAACCAAAGGGTTGTGGAGGTAGGGATAATGTTAGCCTCCGTGTCTTTAATGAAATCTTGATTCTCATTTCCCTACGCTTGGAGAATCGCCATTTCATTACAAGACCGGAGGCTACCATTATGCATGTTCAAAGCCTCTAAATACAAAATTTGAAACATGCCTAATTAGCCTAAAATAATGCTTTGCAAAAGTGCCAGCATTTGTCCAATCTGCCGCTTTTAAAATCTCCTCTAAAGAAGCACCTGACCAGTACATCTTACTTGCCATAGCACTACGCATCTAGAAATAGTAGCAGTGCTTACCATACGAAAAGGTTTTACATAAGAGATCAATAGTTGCTTATTACCATCCCTTCTATTTTCCAACACTCTACACTCATACTCTTGAATACAATCAACTACACATAACTTCTTCTCTTCTGGATAACATGGATAAAAAACCGAAGTGGACATCATCTTTGTTCTTTTGAAAATCTCAAAAAACACTTCATCTGGACCCAACACTTTCTTATCTATTTCCAACGCCTTCACATCTGGCACCCTTTTACATGACACAAGGCAAAGCAAACAGGCAACCTTCTCACTTAGGGCCATATGTAGGTAGCTAAATACCGGTCGAACTGGCCGAAATTCGGTAAATCTCCCGTTACCGACCGGTATTTAGGCAATTGAGATGTAGGAGGCTAAAAAGAAGAATTCGGTAATTATGAATCGGTAAATACCGATTCATCATTACCGAATTCAAAATTACCGGTTCGGAATTACCGATTCCTTATTTACCGAATCGGTAAATAAGAAACGGTAAAAACGAAAAAGAGATGTAGGTAAATTCGGTAATACCGAATTACATGAAATTCGGTATTTAAGAGTCGGTAATTAACACTGACTGAAAGCAGGTGGTAATTATCTACAGCGTATATAAGCAATCCCAAAATGCAACAGTGTGATCACTATGGCGGCTTTCTATGTGATTGCAAGGCGGCTACGTCTACAGGCAGCAGGAGTGAGGATCTGGAGACGGGAGGAGCGCATTTACAGACAGCGCATCACACTCTTCCAACAGACTGAGGCTGAGATCCATGAAAGGTACAGGCTACAGCCCCACACCATCCTGGACTTGATAAGGGACTTGCACCCACTCCTGGAGCACCCAACACCAAGGGCGCACGCCATACCACCACATGTGCAGGTGCTCTGTAGCCTACATCTACTCGCATCTGGCAGTTACCAGGGGGTGATAGCTGCGGTAGGCGGGGTGTCTCAGAGTTGCCTGTCCCGTTTCTTCAGAAAGTTCCTGGATGCCATGATGCAGAGAATGCATCATTACATTAGCTTCCCAAACACACAGGCAGAACTGCTGAAAACCAAGACAGACTTTTACCAGATGGCACAGTTCCCGCATGTCATAGGCTGTATTGATGGCACACACATTCCAATCTGCCCACCAGCAGCCACTGAGTATATTTACAGGAACATAAAGTCCACCCACTCCATAAATGTGCAGGTAATCTGCGATGCTGCCAACATAATCACTGACATCGTGGCCAAATTTCCTGGGAGCACCCACGACTCATACATCTTCCAGAACAGTGGGATCTACACACGCCTGGCTGCGGGAGAATTTGGAGAAGGATACCTGCTAGGTAAATCACTGTGACACTCACTCATACTTACTGCAGATGAATGTGTATTGGTGTATGTGACTAATGGCACTCTCTTCCTCACCTAGGCGATAGTGCATATGCCGTGCGGTCATTTATCCTCACTCCCTACCTAAACCCATCAACCCTGAGTGAGAGACGATACAATGTGGCACACAAATCAACACGCAACGCTGTGGAGCGCACGTTTGGACTATTGAAAAGCAGAGTTCCGCTGCCTCCACAAAGCGGAGGCGCACGTCAGTACACACCCATCATCTGCTGCAAAATCATTGCAACTTGTGCAATGCTGCACAACCTTGCCACAAAGAAAGGTACAGAAGTGGAATTAACTGATTTTGAGGACAATGATGATGAATTAGCACAGCCAGAGCCCAACGCAGCAGGAGTGCCACCAGCAACAGATGGGAGACAGAGAAGGGCAGAGATCACATGCAACTATTTTTAAGTAAGTAAGGAGACACAGCCAGTTGTTGAATGTAATGACGTAGTTTTAATTTCTGGGCACTACGCCACAACACAAACGGCCAAACTTGGCATTCCAATTTGTGACATCCATAGTAGGAAGTCATGGGTTACTTCACCCAATTCTGTCCTGAAAGTGTGGGCTGCATCAGCTTCTGCGGCCACGCACAACAGTACTGGATGCCATTAACTGACTGTCCTCACTGGCTGTGGAACCAGTGGCAGCCCCATGCCGTCTGCTGCTCCTCTGGGTGTCTGTTACAGGGGGGTAATGCTGCTCCGACTGGTCGTGTCCTCGCTGTCCCCAACTTCCACAGCACCAGTAGTGGCAGACTGACTTGTAAGCAGCACTTCAAGAGCAGTGGTCACCTTTACCAGCCCCCTAGAGACATCAGTGCTGCAGTGCGCCAGCCCTCCTGCATGGCCACGGAGCGCCTGCAGAGCAGAGAAGTGGCAGTTGCTAGGCGGTTCACTGCCCTCGTATGGTGCTCCATTTTCTGCCTCTCCCTGTGCCGTGTTACTCTGTCCTCATCCATTTTGCTGCACAGCAGCATCACAGACTGGGACATGTCCCGCATGCCCGCAGCCATCTCCTTCATGCCCTCAGCCATTGAGCTTATGCCCTTGTCAATGTTGGTCATGTTGTCATTGAGGCGCCTCATTTGTCGCTGGACTGACTGAATTGCCTTGCCTTGAAGGCGCTGCACCTTCACCATGGTTGCCTCCTGCCCTCCGAAGACACCATGGCTCTCACCCTGTGGAGGTGGACTGCTCACACGAGCCCTGCGGCGGCGTCTGGCACCTGTGTGTGCTCCCTCAGAAGTGGACAGCAAACCAGCATTGCTACCATCCAGTGGCACAGTAGATGTTTCCCCCCCCCTCAAGTCTTCTGAGGAGGACTCAAACTCCAGCAGTCTGGCAACAGCACACCTCCTAGGTCTAAGCACTGCAGGTGGTGTTGATGCTGGTGAGGCTAGCAGTAGTGGCGAGGCTAGCTGTGGTGGCGAGGCTAGCAGTAGTAGACAGGCTGGCTGTGGTGGTGAGGCTGGCTGTGGTGGTGAGGCTGGCTGTGGTGGTGTTGTGTGCCCTGCACTCGTACTGGCCTTCTCTGTGATGTCCTTCCGGGGTGCCCTCTCTCCCTTGTCCTGAGCAGTCCTGCGCGATGTCTCGCCTGTGGACAGAAATTGTACATTAGCTCAGTGTACCTACAGCCCTGCATTGCAAGAATAAATATACATTTCTGCCACAGTATCTCATTGTCTTCTGCCTGCTTATCGCTGATGTGTGTCACATGCCTTGTTGTTCAGTGCGATTCCTGTCATGATAGGGGTTTCACTGACTACATCTCCCATAATGCATTGCTGGTTTGAACAAAAATCTGTACTGGAGTGGGATTTACATAGCCCAATTGGGGATTTGGGATAGGGGAAGGGGGCACAATGCTGTGCATGCTTCTTACCTTGTTTGGAAGCAGCCCTGGCAGAGCTGTCTGCATCCCCGATCCCACAGACACTTTCTGGCTCTATCGTGGACTCCACGAGCCGCTCAAGTTCAGTCAGGGCAGGTGCCCTGTTCCTTCCTCCTCCTGTCAGCCTGGCTTGTTTATTAAGATCAGCCATCTTCCTCTTGGTGATGATCCTGATGTCATACCACCGCTTCTTGAGCACATCAATGTCCCGGGGGTTCACTCCAATGGCATTCACCTGAGACTGGATTTCAAGCTAGATGTTCCTTTTTACTGAATCTGCAACTTGCAGGGACTGCTTTCCAAACAGCTTTGTGTGCTGCTTCACTACCTCCTCCACAAGGACCTGCAGTTCCCTCTGACTGAATTTCAGTTTCCTCTTCCTTTCCCTTCCTTCTCTTTCTGTGTCCTGGCTGTGCCATTGTGCAAGATTTGCAGACGAGGTTCAGGCAGTGGCTCTGTTGCTCTCCTCTGCACTCCCAGCCTCTCCAGAAGGTTCTGCTTGTGTGCACCTGCCTGGGTGTGGCCACTTCCTGGTTGGGAGGGGTGGTGGTTGCACAGGATTGGCTGATTCCTCAATTGCTGTTTTGGATTGCCGAATCGGTATTTACCGATTCGGTATTCTGAATCGGAAAAACCGATCGGTATTGTGGATTAGGTAAATATTTACCGATTTTTACCGATTCGGTATTATTTACCGAATTATTACGTACATCGGGAATACCGATTGCTAAATACCGATTCGGTAAAATTCGGTAATTAGGAATCGGTATTTCCAGATCACCTACATATGGCCCTAAGTCTTTTAATATCCAAAAACCTATTAACTGGCCACTGCAGAAACAAAGACAACATAATATTTACATCCCATAAGACCTTATACCTAGCCTTTGGTGGTTTCCTAATCCTCATACTTTTTAGAATTCTACACACCATCACATCTCTCCCTATAGACTTCCCATTAAAAAGCGAATGGCCTGCCGAAATTGCAGACCTATAACAATTAATAGTTCTATATTCTAACCCTTCCTGAAATTTCTCTGTTAAAAAATTAACCACCTCCACTACAGGAGCTTCCACGGGATCCAGACTCCTTGACAAGCACCAACTAGCCCAAACTCTCCAAATTCCATTTGTACCTTCTTCTAGTTCCTGGTGCCCATGAATCCTCCAGTAATTCTGCAGCCTCCGACGAAAGACCTTCAACTCCAAAAGATCTCCTGATACTTTCCAAGCAAGAAGGTTCAAAACCCCGCTCAAAACTAAAGGATGTTCCTCCTCTTCTGCGTCTCTGAGAAGACCTACCCTGGCAGGCATCAACAAGGGTTCTGCACATGCTAACTCCATTACTGATGGGAACCATACCTGAGACACCCAAAACAGAGTCACTAAAATCAATTGACTCTTCTCCTGTCTCAATTTCAACAACACTCTGTATCATCGCAAAAGGAGGAAAAGCATAAACCTTCTTTCCTTTCCACTTTTGCTGAAATGCATCTACAGCAGATGCTTTCGGATCTGCTCTCCAACTGTAGTACACTTTCAGCTGGGTAGTCAATCGACTTGCAAAGAGATCCACTTCCAGAGGACCCCACAACAAGTTTATCTTTACAAAACAACTTACATCCAACTTCCAATCGCTGTAATCCTTCAAATTCCTCGAATTCCAGTCCGAATTCACATTCAACTCTCCTGGTAAATACTCTGCTTTCACTCCCACCTTGTGCTCCAGACAAAACTACCATAATTCCTTCGCTAAATCTGCTAAATTCCTGGACTTCGTGCCCCCCAACTTGTTTATGTACGTAACCGCAGAAACATTGTCCATTCTCATCAAAACTGTTTTCCCTTTTATATTCTCCTTGAAACTCTGCAAAGCATAAAACCCAGCCGTCAACTCCAGACAATTGATATGCTTCATTCTCTCTTCTTTTGACCATGCTCCACCCATCTCCATATCTCCAAGACGAGCTCCCCAGCCAGTCATACAAGCATCTGACTCTATCACAAAATCCGGAGTTAACCCAAAAATCGCTCTTCCATTCCAAGCCTCCATGTTGTCCAACCAACAACAAAGTTCCTTCCTTGCTTCCACATCCCATGCTATCCTGTCTCCATACCACAATCCATTTCTTAGAGCATTCCCTTTCAATCTCTGCAGTGCACAGTAGTGTAATGGACCTGGAAATATAGCTTGGACCGAAGAATTCAAAAGACCTGTAATCCTTGCTAATTCTCTTAAAGATACTAAATCCCTTTTTAAATTCTGTTAAATCTCTCTCTTGATCATTTTCATCATCTTGCATGGAAGACTTAATTGAGATAACCTCGTGTCCACCATAAAACCTAAAAACTCTATCCTGTGTGAAGGAACCATGCAAGACTTTTCCCTGTTCAAAATGAATCCTAACTCTTCCAACATCTTCACTACTTCCATCTTAGGATTCTTCAATTCCATTTGGCATTGAGATAAAATCAAAATATTGTCCAAATATATAATCATTCTCATTCCTCTTTTCCGAAAAAATGCTACTACTACCCTCATCACCTTTGTGAAACACCAAGGTGCTGAAGATAGACCGAATGGTAAACATTTGAATTGATAAATGTTCCCTTTCCATCTGAATTGCAAAAACTTTTGACTTTCTTCTGCCATCGGAATCGTAAAGTATGCATCCTTTAGATCCAACTTTACCATCCAATCCTTTTCATTTAATAAATCTCTCAGGCAATGTATCCCTTCCATCTTGAAATGACGATACACTAAGAATTTGTTCAGCCCTCTGAGATTTATCACAGGACGCCAGCCTTTCTCCTTCTTTTTTACCAAAAACAAATTGCTTATAAAACAAACTTCCCATTCTTCCACTTCCTTTATTGCATCTTTTCCAATCAAAGAAACTATCTCCTGATCCACTATTGCCTCTTGATCTAGAGACATCTTTATCTCTTTTGGTTCTACATCTTGGAAAGGAGTGCTTATAAACTCTATTATAAAACCTTGTATTGTTTGCAAAACCCAAGGATCTTTTGTAATTTTTTGCCATTGCTCCCTGAAAAATTTCAGTCGACCTCCTACTCCTATCTGGGAAAAACCAAAAGTAATCCCCATACTCACCTTGTCCTCCTCTATTTGGTAATCCGCGACCTCTTGAATATCTTCTGACTCTATTTGATCTTCCCCTTGTTGGATAAAAACTTGGGTTCTGCTGATATCCTCTTCCTCTGTTCTGCCAACCATACTGCATGTTATACTGTGATGATCCGTATTGGGACCTCTGCATGCCACGGCCAGTAAAGGGTCCCCTTCGACTGGCCCTTCCAAAAACACCAAACATCTTCCGCATATTACCCTGTGCCTTATCTAATGCTGTAAATATCCTACATACTTCCCTATTCCTTTGACTAATCCATCTCCAAATAACAATCCCTTAGTATCTTCTTGTCCCTCTTTCTGAGCCAGATCTCCCAATTTGGGATTTATCTTCATCAAGATCGCTTTCCTTCTCTCTTGCAGTAGTCCTGCATTTGCATTTCCCAAAAGAACTACTGCCCTCTGGCTCCAGACTCTCAACAGTTCTACATTAACCTGCTCCTCATTCGCATATGCATCCTCTGCCATATCAAGAATCCTACCCAATGGACCCAAAACGTCCAACAGTTTGTCCTGACATATTTTCAGGGATCTCTCTAGACCACGGGTACTCATAGTACGGCCCGCCAGCGGCCCGGCAAGCCTTCCTTGGCGGCCCGCGGACCTTGCAGACATCGTACCTGTGTTTTTAAAATTTTTTACAGTGTGTCAGCAAACACAGACTCTGCTCTATGGGGGCCGGACGTAGTCCGATAGTCCGAGTGGAGCTGCAGGGGCGCTAAGAGGTGAAATACAACAAAGCCTCGTTATCATGCAAATGGTCTTTTAAAGACCTAGTGAAGTACTCGGGTGCGGCTGTGTGCGCGCCCGGAAGCTGTCTCAGCCCGGGCTGCCACACACGCTGGGTGAGGTGACAGAGAATGATAGAGGACAGCAGGGTGTGAGAGCCGGGTGAGGTGTCGGAGGGCAGCAGGGAGTGAGAGCCAGAGGAGGTGATGGAGGGTAGCAGGGAGTGAGAGCCGGGTAAGATGGCAGAGGGTTACAGAGGGCAGCAGGGAGTGAGAGCCGGGTGAGGTGACGGAGGGCAGCAGGGAGTGAGAGCCGGGTGAGGTGACGGAGGGCAGCAGGGAGTGAGAGCCGGGTGAGATGGCAGAGGGTGACAGAGGGCAGCAGGGAGTGAGAGCCGGGTGAGGTGGCAGAGGGCAGCAGGAGTGAGAGCCGGGTGAGGTGACAGAGGGTTGCAGGAGTGAGAGCCGGGTAAGGTGACAGAGGGTGACAGAGGGCAGCAGGGAGTGAGAGCCGGGTGAGGTGAC